>CP084619.1:1200000-1800000 GCA_025917655.1 Chlorella sorokiniana
GGCGCAGGCGGGGGGCCAGGCATGGCGGGGTTGCAGCGGCCTGCCGGCCCATCAGCAGCGCTAGGGCTAGCCTGGCGCGGCGGGGCGCCGCACCGGGTAGCAGGTGCGGTCGGGGTAGGTGAAGGCGTTGAGGAAGGTGTTCAGGGAACCCTTCATCAGCTCCACAAAAGGCTCCTTGATGGGGTACTTGCGGGAGCCGCAGAGCACTGGAAAGAGGGGGAGAGGGGCAAAGAGCGCGGAGGGGGTTGGAGGGCGCAGGGGAAGCTTCCTGCAGCAAGCCCCTGAAGAATGCCCTCTGCCTTGCTGCCACGCTCTGCTGCGTGGACTGCTTGCAGCAGCCAAGCTGGCGGCTGCGCTGCTCACGTGGACCCCTCACAGGAAACGCGCCCGCCCGTCCGCCGCCCACCCACCGCTGTGCTCCAGGATGTGAGGCACGCCGCGAGAGTTGGCTACGGGCGTGCGGAAGGTCACACCAAACGTCTTGTTCTCATCGACGTTGGCCACGCTCATCAGCTGCGCGCCCGTCTTGTCGTGGCGGTACAGCAGCACCTGGGAGTCGTACTCCGCCACGTACTGCGACTCAGCCAGCGTCCAGCCGTGCAGCTGCTTCGGCGCCGCAGCCGCCTCGGCCTGCGGGGAAGGGGCGGCGGGCGGTGCACGCGTGGGTGCCAGCGCTAGAAACTCAGCCAAAACCATGCAGCTTACGTGCAGGCTTCATGCAGCCTGAGGGCTGCGCAGAGCCACCACCCCATACCAACCTTCTCAGGGGCAGCCACAGCCGACACGCGGCTGGGAGCATGCACCCGCCGTGCCGCCGCCCCGCCCTGCTGCAGAGCCCGCAGGCCCAGCAGCGGGGCGGGCAGCGCGCCGCGGCGCAGTCCACGGAATTGCAGCGCCGCCCGCAGAAGGGAGCCCTGTGGGTGCAGAGGCGGCAGAGGGACGGGTGACAAACACAGGCGCGCAATCCAGTCAGACCTTCCGGGCCGCCGCCGCCTGAGCTGCTACCACGCAGGCCACAGCCAAGGTCCTGGGGACCATATGAACACTGCTTAAACACCATGCAAGCGTCAAAGGAGGTAATCAGAGCCAAACAAAGGCTGACCTGAGGTGTGCTGCGGGTGCCGTGCCGGAGAGTGCCGCTGGCAGCGGCGGCAGTCACCCCTGCCGAGGAGCCGATCGCCCGAGAAAGCATAGGCACGAGCTGGTGAGCTGCTCGTCTAACTAATTTATCCAGGGTGCCGTGTGCACCTTAGTGGAGCCTGCAAGGCTCAGGAGTGGTAGGGAGGCTTGAGCCAGGAGCTTGCGCGCTGATGATCAGCCACAAGTCGGATTCAGTGATGCCGTGAAAAGTGATTGGACGCTGTGGGGGCTGGTGACAAGGCCCGAGCGCCAAGCACAAACCTGTCCTGCTCGTGTACCCCCACCCACCTTGCTTTGATTCGCTCCGTTGTTCCCTCGAAATACCTTATGGATCCATGTTTGCCAATTGATTCCTCATCCTCCTTCCCGACAGACGCACCTGCCAACAGACATGCCTAGCCAAGCGGAGGCAGCCCAACATGGGGCTGCTGATGCCGCCCAACATCAGCAGCAGCAAAGAATGCAGATGTACGCATCTGGTGAGCCTAGCCGACTTCCCTGCAGCAGTCACGATCAACCTTTGCAGGATACAGCAGTGCGTGGTGGACCAAAGCGCCTAACCTTTGGGGTTTGGACGCAGGCTGCCCGGTGATTGGAGGAGGAGCCCCGCAAGCAGGCTTGCCGGCAGCAGCGCCACCCGCCGCCGAGGCGCCAGCGGGCGGAGGCAGCTATGGTGGGGGCTGCCCTGTGGTGGGTGCCAACTCGATGCCGCCCTCGGCCAACGTGCCGTTGCCGGGGCAGAGCAAGCCGCTGTCCACATGGAGGCAGCAGAGCAGCATCCCCACAGGCGGGGCTGCAGGCGCGCCGCCGCAGCACCAAGAGCCCAGCACATCGGGCGGAGAGCAGGTGGGGGGTGGGGTGGGGTGGGGGGGCGGGGGGCTCGGGGGGCTGCATCAAGCCAGGCGCACCCAGCTGCCGGCATGCATGCATCGCTGGCCCAGGCCTGCAGCTGGCTCCCTCCCAGCAGCAAAGTGGTCCACGCCTGCTTCTGTGGTGGGCCCGCAGGTGTGGGTGTACCCTTCGGAGCAGATGTTTTACAACGCCATGAAGCGCAAGGGCTGGTCGCCCGCCGAGGACGACATGGCGGCGGTGGTGGCCATCCACAATGCGGGTGGGGGCTGGGGCCCTGTCGGGGGCCAGTTCTGGGGGCGGGCTCTGCCCAGCAATGTTGGTGCTGAGGCCTTTGCACTGAGGCCACGAGTGCCGTGTTGGTGCCTGGAGGGCACATGACCCACTGCCGCGTGCCGCCCCTGCTGCACGCACGCAGTCAACGAGCGGGCTTGGCGCGAGATCCTGCGGTGGGAGGCGGTGAAGGGCGAGGCGGAGGCGTGCGGGGGGCCGCGGCTCGTCAAGTTCAGGCAGGAAGCCATCTGCAGCGCGGCCGCACGCCTCTCTCCCCGTGCTTTCACCCGCATGGCGGCGCTGCTGCTGCAGCTGCGTGCCAGCCATTCATCACGGCATGCTGCGCTCCTGCTGCCACAAAATACACACGCTCTCTTGGCACTTCCCTACTGCTGCCGGCAGGGGCCGCCCTCAGGACTACTCCCCAAGGCCCGCCTGCTCAACCTGCTGGGCTACCGCCTGCCCTTTGACCGACACGACTGGGTGGTGGACCGCTGCGGGCAGGAAGTGCGGTGAGGACGCAGCCCGCACGGATGGGCGGGGCTGGCTGCGTGCCCACGTGCGCGCCTGCACCTGCCTACCCCCATCATCGCCTGGCACAGCGGCTGCAGCGAGCAAGCGATCCCCCGCCCGGCCCCCCCACACACACACAGGTACGTGATTGACTTCTACAACGCTGCGCCGCGCCCGACATGCCGGTGGCCATGCACCTGGACGTGCGCCCCGCGCTGGACTCCCTCGGGTGAGCTGCTTTTTCATTGTGCGTGGAGGTTGGGGGTTGGGGGCTGGGGGCTGGGGGCTTTGGCGGGGGAGTGAGGGGTTGGGTGTGGGTGTGTGGTAAGGGGGGACAGGACAGCGGCGAGGAGGGCGTTGGGGGGTGGGGGTGTTAGGGATGTGACTAGGATATTGAAAAACCAAGGCCAGGCGACTGTGAGTGCTGCGCAGCATGGCGCGGCCCCACGCCAGCGCCGCGGCTGGCGAGGGCAGCTGCCAAGGCAGGCCGGCAGGCGGGGGGACCTGTGGCAGCACGCTGATACTGCTCCTGGCGCATGCCGCGCCCGTCTTTCCCGCAGGGCGGTGTGGGACCGGCTGCGCATGCAGCTCGGCTGGGTGGCCTCTATGCGCTGGACGCGGGAATGAGGGGGCGGCGGTGAACCGCCACCTGCCGGCAGCATGCTGCGTGCCATCTGGAGATGCCCACCCGGATGCAATGGAGGAACGTCCCATCAAAGTAGCTTGCATGCCTGCATGCCCTTGACACGCCTGTGAAAGCCCCAAGGCATGCCCCGGTTTACAGTGGCCCAATCAATGCACGGCAAACAGCGCCCGCGCCCTTCAGTAGCCCGCCAGCCGCTGCTTGTACACGGAGACCGTGCCTGCGGCGCCCGGCCCCCGCCACAATGACCTGCACGAGGCGCAAGCGGCGCACGGTGGATCGCACCGCGCCGCCGAACGCGCACATACAGACAGGGCCGAGGGCAGCAGGGTGCATGCGTCAGCCCCCGTCCCCAGCTGCAGGCAGGCAGGCAGGGGCTGCGAGGGCAGGCATGCCAACGGCGGCGCCGCACCTCCGACGTGGCCGTGTTCCAAGTGAGCCCGGTGACGGGGCTGCGCAGCTGCGCGGCGATGGGCGCGGAGGCGCAGCCCGGGTCCAGCAAGTCGACGGTGTGCAGGCCCACGGTGGTGGCCAGGGCCACGCAGTCGCCAAGGGGCTCAGCGCCATGCGCAGGATGGGCCTGGCGGTGGGGCGGGTTGGGGCCAACCAGGCGACTCTGGGCCACCGCTCTGCACGACCCTCGGCAGCGGCAGCGACGGCTGCAGGCCAGGTGGTGCTGGCACACAGGCGTCCTCCCCCTTGGGGGCAGTTGCCTCCCGCGTTAACAACCCCCCCCGCCCCCACCACCACCACCACCACCACGGCGCACTTGGTGTCGGGGATGCAGAACTTGAGGGCCCCCGCCGCCGCGTTGCGCAGGTCCCAAACCATGAGCCGCCCATCGCCGCCAGTAGTGAGCAGCTGGCTGTCGTTCAGCTGGCGGATGCCTGTCGGGGCGGGGTGGGGGCCAGGCTGAGGCAACAGAGGGCCAGGAGCGTTGACGGCGAGCCGGCAGCCCGGCAGATGCGTCGCACGTGCATGGCAGGAGGGATAGGCAGGACAGGCGGGCCCACCCGTGATGCGGCCCTGGTGTGTGAACACCGCGTTGGGGCGGCTGGGCTTCTCCCGCATGTTGAACCTGCGCCGGGTGGCAGGGGTGGGGGTGGGGGTGGGAGACCTGGGGTGCTGCTGCACGCGCAGAACGGCGCATGCAGCAGCAAGGAGGGCATGCGGCAGCTGGCCGTCAGCGGCCGCAGCTGCCGGCCCTCTCACATGTGCACCCCGCCGTCTGCTGCGCCGCTGTACAGAGCCAGGCCAAAGGCCGACTTGTGTAAGCAGGTGATGAGCGCGTCGTGGGCCTTCCACAGAGCCTTGGGGGACCCCGAGCCCGCCTGTGCTGCGTTGCTGGCTGCTGCAGGTCGCGCGGATAGTTGGGGGAGAGGGGGTCACGCGGCGGCTTACAACCAGCGGGGCAGTTTGCGCAGGGGGTGGGGGGCCTGGTTGCTCTGCACACACCGCCAGCGCTGCTTCGCCCACCTGGATTGCTGGCCGTGCCGACGTGCCACACCACGAGGCCGCCGCCGTAGCTGGCCACGCAGGTCTCGGCCAGTGGGCCGCCAAACGAGTGCAGCGAGGCGGCAGCCAGGCAGTTCTGGCCGGGCGCCTGCTGGCGGCGGTGTGCGGCATGGGGCAGCGCCCCTTGGGGGCCTGCGAGGCAGCGCAGCAGAGCTTGCGGGCTGGGTGAGGGTGGTGGGCGAGGGGCGGGCGTGGAGCGCCGCAGCTTGCAGCAGCCAAGGTCCCTCCACACTGCTGCCGCCTGTGCCCGACTGTGCGGACACGGCGCCTTGTGCTTGGGTAGCGATGCATGCCTCAAAGAGCCCCCTCCCCGACAACAAGCCCCCCAGCCAACCCACTCCACCCGACTACCTTCCCCCACCCACCCCCACCCACCAACAGCGTCTCCACCTCCAGGCTGGCGCAGGTGAGCCACTCCCCGCCGCTCCTGTCCTGGGAGGCGGCCAGCAGCATGCGGGTGGCGGGATCCACATCCAGGCAGAGGGAGGAGAAGTCGGTGCCCTGATGATGGGGCAGTGTTGTGTGGGTGGGAGAGAAGAAGGGGAAGGGGGTAGGGGGCAGAAAGGAAGCTGGGCCAAGGCTGGGGCAGGCTTGTTTGTGTGCGACAAGGTCTACCTGCCACAAGCTGCCGGCTTGGCAGACAGGGCCGGGGCTGCCTGGCAAGTGCGGGCAGCCCCCAACCCCTGCTTACGCCCTTGCCGTGACAGCACCCCCACCACCACGCGCACACGCACACATTACGAGCACCTCGCACCTGGGAGTGCATGCACATGAGGGCTGGCTCCCCGCGGCCCGCGCTGGGGCTGGCCTCCCACAGGTTGAGCAGGCCGCTGCTGCTGGAGATGAGCCAGCCGGCGTGGCCGTCGCCGCCCGGCAGCCCCGAGATCTGCGGCACGTAAGCCAGCCCCGTCACGCTGTTGCCGCTGTGCTCCGCCGCATCGCTCGTCCAGCAGAGCTGCCAGCCGGGCGGGCGGGGGCAGGGGGCGGCGGCGCGGGTGCTGGCGCCGCTCCTTGGCTGAACGCAGTGGCGGGCGTGGATATGGGGCGGGGTTCCACCCCAGCACGCGGCAGGGGGCCGGGCGGGGCGGCAGGTGCTGGCTGTTGCTGCCGGGCAGGCGTGGATGCTGCTGCTGCTGCTGTCGCCGAGGCCGGCGGCTGCTGGTGCGCTGGGGTCGCTGGCGGCGCCGCGTGCGGCGCAAAGGTTGTGGACGGAGCGGCAGTTTTGGATCTGCTGGCGGGCTGGCGCCTGTGATGCTGCAGGGTGCAGAGGCCGAGGTGGGCCAGGGACACAGTCAGGCCAGGGACCCCAACACAGCGACACATGCAGGCGGGCTGGCGAACAGCCCCTCCCACCCGCGCAGCTTGTGCAGGGCCGCCTTCAGCTTGTCCACCATGATCTGCGCATCCTCCCGCTTCAGCTCCATGTCGCAGACCAGCTGCCCCGGCTGCGCTGCAGCCGGAATGCTGACTCGCGACATCTGGGCGCCTGGCTGCGGATGGGCGGCAGAGGCGGGGCTACTGGCGGGATGCAGGCTTGGAAGCAGCATCAAGCTTGAGCCGCTGCTAATCACACGATATGCAATTGATCAACCTTCACCCCGCTTTGGCCTCAAGGCCCTTGCGACATGTTCCTCAGTGATCGACGTACTTCAAATGCCTTTGCCGCTGATGATACACACCTTGGACCAATTTTGATTCGAAAAGAGGGCTACAAGGTGAACAAACCCCGCGATGACCTTGGGAGGGTCGTGAAGGACAAGGTCGGCCTGTTCGTTTGCGGGACAGGCATTTATGTTCAAACCAATGATGAGCAGGGACCAAGAATGTGCCTCACTTAAAGGGTTGATTGTCCATCTCAAGCCAGCACAGCACCTCGCCTCTCCTGACAGCGATCTCATGGCATGATGATCGCCGGGAATGTCTCAATCGCGAATTTGGTTTGAGTACTTGCGCAGGCCAACCCCACGCTGCTGGCGACCATAGACGTCCTGCTTGCCCGCTCAATAAGCACAGATTGCTGCCCAGCACGATACCCCCGCATCAAGTGAGGATCGATGCACCACTGCTTGCGCCGCTGTCGCTTCTGGCGCGTGCTGGTTCGGTTGGCGCTGCTGTTGCCGCCTGCTGCCCGCCGCCACGCTGCCCCTAGTTGCAGCGCAGCCTGACCCCCTGTTCCTGCGTGCCTGCCCCCGTATGCGCTGCTTGTAGGCCTTCTGCCACCATGCCGTGGTTCCTGCGGCGCAGCCCGCTGGCGCCGGGCGTGCCGCTGGAGGGCTCAGACACCGTGCAGGGCCTGCGCACGCTGGAGCGCCTGCGCCGGGCTGAGCTGCTGCCAGACGTGGGGGAGGCTCGCGGCGGCGGCGGCGGCGGCGGCGGCGGCAACGGCGGCTGGCAGCGCGCCTACCAGCGCTACCGAGGGCCTTACCTGGAGCAGCTGACCAGCGCCGACCTGCAGGCGGCGCCCAAGGGCTGGGCGCTGTTCTGGCGCGGCGGCGAGCGGGGCGCGCCGCAGACGCCTACTCGCTGCCGGCCACGCTGGCGGTGCTGCGGGAGCGGGCCGAGGCGCGTCCTGCTGAGGCTGCGTGCCTGTCACAGCGTGCTGGGAGGGCAGCGCCGCGCGATGCGAGCGCACTCCGCGCTGTGGACGGGCGCTTGCTGCTGCTGACTCCGCTGGGGTGTTGCGATGCTTTCCCGCTGCTGTGTCGTTTCAGCGAGTGGGCCGCTCAGCGCTGCGCGGAACCCCTCTGCTTTCCTGTGCAGGAGAACCTGGTGGCCTTCCTGCCCAACTACCTGCGGCTTGCGGCGGGGTGCTGCTGGCCTGCTTCTACCTGCGCCCGCGCGCCCTGCTGGGTGGCGCCTGCCTGGCGTACAGCGTGTACCGCTCCATAGCTATCACCATGCGCCGCCAGCTGGCAGAGGCGGAGGCGCAAGCGGCAGTGGCCGCCGCCGGGGGCGGTGCCGCAGGCCGCCAGGCTGCGGCAGCAGCGGCGCGGCAGCGGGCGGCGGCGGCGGGGACCCTAACGAGCAGGCGGTGACTGCGCTGCTGACGGCGGTGACCTGGGTGGCGGTGGCCTACACACGATGCCTGCCGGTGGTGGCGCTGGGCTGCTGCGCGGCGGCGCTGGCGGTGGGCGCGCACGCCGCGCTGCGCCGGGCGGCCAGCGAGCAGCGGTACAAGGGGCGCGTCCCGCTGGCTTTCTCATGGCGCCAAGTGCTGGGGCAGGGTGAGGCAGCGCCTGGTTGCAGGCTGAACACGCGCCTGCCCCGCAGCGTGCTGCTGCCGCAGCGCTGCGGTGCCTGCTGTGCCTGCTGTGCTCGGTCAGCTGGCGTCATGCCCGACACCAGTCGCTCGCTGCCCCTTGCGCAGAGCCCGTGCCGCCAGGCGCCGACCCGCGGGGACTGCTGTGGGAGGCGGCGGCAGAGGCGCGGCAGGCGGTGGCCAGGGCCGCGGGGCAGCTGCGGAGATACTGCAGGCACGACGCTCGGCCGCTGCTGCTGTGCGCCGCGCCATGCCGGATGCCGTCGTGGCGCGCTCGCCGCGCAGCAGCCTGCAAGGCCCTCAGCGCTGTGCGCAAGCCTCACCACCCCGCCCTGCCGCCGCACCACCCGCAGGTTTTACGCGTACACCGCCCTGGACTCGCTAGCCAGCCTGTTCCGCAGGAGACCCTAGGAAAGTTGCTCAGCAGAGCCACGCCGGATTGGCAGGGTTCTGACCCTGCTCGGCCGCAGCGCATGTGCGTGCTTACAAAAAGGCGCGACGTGTGCAAAAGGCGCGGCGTGCAAAGCTACAGATGCTAACGAAACAAGTGCCAGGGGCCAGAGCAAATGGGCGAAAAGAATGCAGGGCGGCGCCGCCGCACACAGCTGCCCAGGCAACCGACAGAGCGGCCAAAATGGTTGCATGGAGGGGGCGGGCAGAGGAGGGCGGGTACAGGGCAAGGGGGATGGTACACGCGGCGTGCGCTGCTCAGGGCGCAGCCAGGCTGGCGCCGCGCCGCGCTATGCCTGGTCCAAGGCCTGGTAGAGGGCGGGGTGGCGGCGGCGCAGCAGCGCTCGCCGCCCGAGCACCAGCCCCGCGGCCGCCAGGCCCGCCGCGCCCAGGCCGCCCGCCGCCGGCAGCACCAGCCGCACCAGCAGGTGCCGCGTGTTGGTGGGCTGGGGCTGCTGCCGCGCCGCGGGCCAGCCGTCGGTGCTCCAGTCGGGTCCGTGCACCGGCAGCCAGGCGGCCTCGTGCCCCGCCTGCTGCAGCGCCGCCGCCAGCAGGTAGTTCTCGCGAGGGTGGCGGGGCAGGTCGAAGTCGCTGCCCGGGGGCAGTCACCGCGCCGCCGCGACCCATCCACCACCCAGCCGCCGTCGGCCGCGTCCAGGGCGGCGTCGGCGCGGCGGCAGGCCGACGGCAGCGCGCGCAGCGAGCACGGCACCGCCCGCCAGCGCGAGTCGGATGCGGAGAGCACGCCGCAGTTGGCGGGGCCCGCTGCTGCGGCGCCGCCGCCGCCGCTGGCTCCATCGCCCGCCGGGTCGAAGGGGTGCCCCGGCGCCCAGGTCCACACGGCGGCGGCGGCGCGGTCGGGCGTCAGCAGGTCGGGGGAGGGCTGGTTCAGGCCGCAGCCCATCACCTGCGCAGCGAGGCACAGCAGCAGCCACATCGCACAGCAAAGCTACCCCCAAGCCTCTTGCAGCAGGGGCCAGGAGTTTCCGCGACTCTGACGCCGCGCCGATCAGCCACGGACGCAAGGACCGGCGCACCGCGGCCAGCGGCGCGCCGCCCACGCCCTGCCCCCGCTCACCGGCGGCAGCGTGATCTCGTCAAACACGGGCTGGTTGCTGCCGCGCCACACAAAGTCGCAGTTCATGGGGCCGTACTGCAGCTCGCAGCTGATCACCCGCGTCAGCAGCCCGTCAAACAGCGGCCGCGGCTGCAGGGGGAGGGGGAGGGCGCGCGCGTGTGTGTGGTGGTGGTGTGGGGGGTATCGACAGGGGACGGTGCCGCCAGCGGATGACAGGGCAAGGGAGGGAGCATCGCCGAGGCGGCGGCCACAGCCGGGCTGACTTGCTGACTAGAAAGGAGGCAGGCTGCCTTGGTGCAAGCGAGACTTGTGCGGTCTCCGCCGGATCCCCAAACACGCCCCCACCGAACAAGGGCGCGCACCTCGATGCCTCCCTGTGCGCTGACCAGGCACTGCGGCGCGCCGTCCACCCACGCCAGCGACGGCTCGCTCCAGCCGCACAGCCCGCGCCGCGCGCAAACACCAGCGGCTGCATGGCGGCGCCGTAGTCGGTGCCGCTGACCAGCAGCAGGCGCTTGCCGCCGTCCAGCATGGCGCGCTGCGAGGGCCACACGCCCCCGCCGCCGCCAGGTCGTCGGCAGTGAACACCCACTCCTCGGGCATCACGCTGAGAAAGTCGGACAGCAGGCGGCCCACCACGCCCTGCGGAGGGATCAGCACACGGGGTTGTGTGGGGCGGGGGGCTGGTGAGCGTGCGCCTTGCGAGCCTTGTGCCAGAGAGCCACGCAAGGGTGTCATGGTGAGGGCTGGGTGCCCATCAGCGCCAGCAAGCACGCGGGGCCCAGCCTGTGGGCGCAGCAGCGGGCGGTGCCCCACCCAGGTCTGCAGGTTGGGCTGGTCGTCAAAGTAGAGGAGCAGGAACTCGTCGGCGTTGCGCGGCTCGTCCATCCACGCCCGCACCTCCTGCGGGCAGCGGGTGGGTGCACGGACCGCACGCCTTGGTTGACAGGCTGGCCGATGTTGCACTTTGCTAATTGGAACCATCGATGCACAGTGCAAGGGCTGAAGCTGCTCCGCTGACGTTGAACACCCCCTTCCCCCGCAAACACCCACACAAACACATCAGAGCCTACCCGTCCCCACCCCCACCCCCAAACCTCCCGCTCTCCCGCCCACCTCCAGCGCGTCTGTGAGCAGGCGCTGCTCCATGGAGGGTATGGAGGAGAGGGAGGGCACGCAGCCCAGGGTCTCGGTGTCCCAGCGGATGGGGCGGTGCAGCAGGCGCGCCACAAAGTTGATGGCCTCGATCAGCTTGTTGAGCTGGGGCACGTGCAGGCCGCCGCAGTGGGCGATGCGCATGGTGCCGCCAACCTGTGACCAGGAAAGAGCAGAGGGGGTGGGGGTGAGGGCGACGGGGGCATGCTGCTCCGCACAACATACCCGGGACGGTCCGAGCACAATCCGCAGCACGTCAGCGCTGGTCGAGCCGGCTGCGCTGTCCCTCCCCCAGCAGTGTCCCATGCAGCGCACGGGCCACGTGCGGCCGGGCCGCAGCGCCGCCCGCGCACCCAGTGTGTGTCCAGCTCCAGCGCGCGCACACCCAGGTTGAGCTGGTCGGTGAGGCTCAGCAGCTGGTTGTTGGTGTGCAGCGGGGCGTCGGTGAAGTCGTGCAGCGCCCACTTTATGTACTTGAAGAAGCCTGGGCGATGGAGGGCGGTGGATCACATGCACGGCGGGTTGAGGGGCACGGCCGACTGGTGCTGGGGCTGCTCGCCGCGCGTTGGGCGTCAACAAACGCGTGAGCTTCAACCAACGCGAGCACAATCCGGGCCCCCACAGAAGGGGCCCGCCGCCGCACCCGGAAGTACTCGTCCAGGTTGCCGTAGCCGTCTGCCAGCGTGATGGCGCTGTTGTGGGTGCCCAGCAGCGTGGCGTAGCACAGCGGCAGCGTCTGCACCAGCTTGGTCTGCTGCTTGATGGCGTGCGCCAGCCAGGGCTCGACAGCCACGCTGCCGCGCTCACACACCTCCGTGCACGCGTCGCCATCGCACCTGCCCCAGAGCAGTCGGCCCAGTTGATACCATGCGCTCTTATGCTATGCATACAAGCGGCGCATCGACCGCAGAAGGTGGCTGCCAACGGAGTACAGGCTCACCAGGAGACGACTGTGCAGTTGACGCCAGCGGGCACACCGCGAGGCACTCCAGCCTGCAGCGGCTGCTCGGCCGTCGGGGTTGATTCTTCCGGCCAGCAAATATACTGGAGGAGCTTCTGCTCCTCAGCCGAGAGCTTCAAACCCCCACTGGAACCTCTGGTGCGCAGCGCTGGCCCGGCGTCGAGTCAGCAGAAAAGAGCTGCTGTGCATGTTGCTGCTGTTGCTGCTGCTCCGCTATCGGCTGCTGCTCTGCCAAGGCCAGGCCTGCGTTGGCCAGCCCCAGCAGGAGCGCCGAGAGCACCAGCAGCAGCCGAGAGAGCGCTCGCAATTCCTGGAGAGGCATTGAATTGCGTACTAGGTGAGGCGAGCACCGGCAAAGAGAGGACCCGCACGGCAGCAGTACATTCCGGCATGTGCTTGAATAATCGTGCAATCATATGCGCTACGACAGCCGCACGCGATCAATTGAAAATCAAAGCAATCGTTTACCACCGCCCTTCACCAGGCCGGGTCTGCAGCGAGGGCGTTGACCTCTGCAACTCTGCTCTAACCTGTATGCTTGGCCCAGGAAGGAGTTGATACCGTTGAAATGGGGTCCCATCAGCGAGCCGCAACGCCGCTGGGGATGGGAGGGGTGCCAGCCCCTACGACGGCTCCGCTGCGCCCCGCACCTCTGTGCTGACCAAAGCTGGCGCACGCCCGGCACAGCAGCAGGGTCGGGAGCTCGCGGGCGACTGCCGCCCGCCCGATGACCTCCAGCAAGGGTGCAGGCTACACATCAGGCTCTGCTCGCGCCGGCAGCAGCGGTGGCGCGCGCCCGGCAACCAGCGGCGGCAGCCCCACGCCCCCAGCTCCGCGCGACCAGTGCGATGCGCTGGAGGAGCGAGTGCACCAGCTGCTGGAGGAGGCAGCCAGCCGGGCGGCCAGCGGCGACACCAGCGGGGGCGTGGATGCGGCCCGGGAGGCGGCGCGGCGGGAGCAGCGGCTGAGCGCCATGCTGGAGCAGGCGGGTCAGGGGGACCAGATCAGCCTGGACCTCAAGTTTGGGGTCAGCCTGGGTCTGGCCGCGGCGTACGAGGCCAACCAGCAGTACAATGACGCCCTGGCGGTGTACAACCAAGTGCTGCGCAGCCGGCTGTTCCCGCAGGTGGGGCCAGGCCTGAGCAGCAGGGGCAGCGGCCAGCCAGCCTGGGCCTCTGCTTGGTGGGCAGCCCTCGCCGTGCCTCCCCACCTCCCCCCCCGCCCTCCAACTCGCTTGCAGGCTGGCTGGCTGCGCCTCAACATCGGCGCCATCCACTTCCAGCAGCAGGACTACGCGCAGGCGGTGAAGCAGTTCCGCATGGCCCTGGACACCACCCCACAGGCGCACCCCCGCACCCGCCTCAACACCATGCGCAACGTGGGGCTGGCCTTTGTGCGGTCGGGGCGGTACCAGGAGGCCCTGGATGCGCTGGGCGCCGTGATGCGGGACGGTGCCGACCACCAGACCGCTTTCAACCTGGTGCTGTGTGCGGCTGCGGTGCGCGACGCGGAGCTCATGCGCAGCAGCTTCCAGGAGCTGCTGCAGGTGGGTGGGTGGGTGTGTTTGTGTGTGGAGGCAGGGCGGCATGGGTGAGTGGGTGGGTGTGTGTGGGAAGAGGAACCGTTGGACCGATTTGTCTCCTGGTTTCTCCGTTCTGGCGGGCACAGCTGTACAACTTGTGTGCCTGGAGCCAGTGGAACCGGCAGCTGGGATGGCCGCCTGCCTGCCCTGCAGGTGCCGCCGCACGCGGACGAGTCGCTGGAGGATGGTGGGAGCCAGGGGGATGCGCCCCCGAGCAGGGCGGCCAGCCCGACTCGCTGCACGCCTACCTGCAGACGAAGCAGGCGGAGGCGGAGGGCTACATCCTGTCTGCCGCCCGCCTCATTGCGCCGCTGCTGCACCCGGGCTCCTGGTCCACCGGCTACGAGTGGTGCCGCGAGCAGCTGCAGGCGGCGGCCTACGGCGCGCTGGCCAGCGAGCTGCAGCTGGCGCGGGCCAACGAGCACCTGGCGCGCCGCGAGTACGCCGCCGCCGTGGCGCTGCTCAAGGAGTTTGGGCGCTGCGACAGCCGGCAGCGCGCCGCCGCCGCCGTCAACCTGTCCATGCTGGCGCTGCTGGAGGGGCAGCTGGAGCAGGCGGCAGGGTACGGCGAGTACTGCTGCGAGGCCGACCCGGCAGCCCCGCCGCCCTGGTCAGCCGCGGCAACGTGCACCTGGTGCAGGGGAGGCGGAGGCGGCGCTGCAGGTGGGCACGCCGCGCTTGTCGCCGCCTGCGCCATGGCCTGAGCTCGGGCGCTGGCCTGAGCCTCCAGCGCATGGAGCCTGTCGGGCGCCTGAGCTACATTGGTGACAGGCGCACTGGCTTGCTGCCTGCTGCCTGCAGTGCTACGAGGACGCGCTGCAGCTGGATGCAGCCTGCCCCCAGGCGCTGTTCAACGCGGGGCTGGCCTGCCGCGCGCTGGGCCTGCCGGAGCGCGCGCTGGCGCTGATGCAGGAGCTGCTGCACGCGGCGCCCGGCCACGCGGAGGCCATGTGGCAGGCGGCGCAGCTGTGCGAGGAGCTGGGGGCGGGGCGGCCGCGCTGGACTGGCTGACGCGGCTGCTGACGCGGGCGCCGCACGACTCGGGGCGCTGTGCATGCTGGGCGCGCTGCACGCCAAGTGAGGAGGCACACCTGCGGCTGCCGCTGCGCAGACCTTGCCACAGCACCGGCTTCTGCTTGGATGTGCACTGCGCAGGCATCCGTGCATTTGCTGGAGGGACAACAAGGGGGGTGAAGGGCAGGGGAGGCGGGCAAGCCACTGCGGCCCTCCCCTCACTCCCTCAAATGCAGGCTGGGCGATGAGGGCGAGGCCCTGGCCTACCACACCGAGGCCTTTGCCTCCGACCGAGCAAACCTGGAGGCGGTGTCGTGGCTGGGGGCGCACCACGTGCGGCGCCAGGACTACCTGGCGGCTGTGCCCCACTTTGAGGCGGCGGCGCGCGTGCAGCCGCGGGAGGTGAGCGGCCACGCCCAGCCGCCAGGCCTGCTGAGCGTCTGGCCTCAGGACAGCGTGGAGTGCCGACTCTGCTTGCCTGTCACTCCCGGGCCGCCCTGCCATTGCAGCCCAAGTGGCCGCTGATGGTGGCGGGATGCCTGCGCCGCATGGGGCGCCTGGAGGCGGCGCTGCTGCGGTACCGCGAGGTGTACCGCATGGACCCCACCAACATCGAGGCGCTGCGCTACCTGTCGCAGCTCAGCCAGGCACGCACCAGCGCGCATGGCCAGCACAACCGCTGGAAGCTACTCAGCCCTGCCCTCTAGTCTTCCACCCATCCAAACCCGCCACACTGCCGCACCCCACCCAGCAGCACCCACCCATCCCATCCCGTGGCCAGTCCTACCCATCCTGAACCCCCCTTTCCACACCTTTGCTGCCCCGCAGGAGTTTGAGCTGTCCGAGGACGTGCAGAAGTTCAGCTCGGAGCTGGCACGCATCGAGCGCATGCAGGCCGCCGCCGCCGACTCAGCCAATGCCAGTGTCGCAGCAATCCGGCCGGGCACCGCGCTGGGCAGGCTGACCGCGCAGCGGCCCCGACCAGCGGGCCCCGCCCGGCAGGCATGCCAGGGCTTCCCCTCATGAGAGTGGCGCCATGAGCGGCGCCATGAGTGCCATGAGATGGATTGTAGAGGGAGCAGGAGCGCGAGCAGGCGCATCCATCCTGCCCTGCTGCTCGGCATGAACGTATTACGTGGTTTGCAGCAGAGCTGTGGGAGAAGAACATCAATCCAGGACAGATGATAGCAGGAGCAGTAGCTTAAGGGAAAAAACTGGGAGCAGTGAGCAGCGGAGACGGCGCAGATGCACGGCACGCCCAGCGCCTGCGCGTGCATGCTGCATGCCCGTGGCTGCAACAGGTAGGAATGCGCCTCGGCTCAAGACGTGGGGATAGGTTTGGTGGGGTTGCCGGCGGGGGCGGGGGGTCGGGCTGCTCAGAAGTCCATTTCTCCGGTGCAGCGGCGCACCAGGTAGTCCCGGCCGTTGAGCGTGAGTATGCAGTCCTTCAGCACCACCTTCCACTTGCTCTTGCTGCGCTGCACCTTCTCAAACTGCCCCAGCACCACGTTGGTCACCGCCGCCTCGTCCACCTCATCACCTGCGAGCGGCCAGGAGGCATGCCGGCGGCGGTCGGTGGCGCGCTGCGCCCCACCACACATGCTACGCAGGGCTGCTGGGCAGCCCAGCAACGCCGGCGCAGGGTGTGCGGGCTGGCGGGTGTGTTGTGTGTTGCGGGGCGTACCGCTGCCCTCGTCGTCCTCGGTCAGCGGGTCGTCGTCCTCTTCCTCCTGCTGCGCCTCGTCGGCCTTGGCCTCCCCCTCTGCAGGCTTCTGCTCCTCCTCGCCCCCTCGTCGTGGGTGCCATCCTGCTGCGGAATCGTGCGCTGCACCTTGGCGGCAGTCGGGGGCCGAGGCCGCATCCAACTTGCGCTTCTGCTCGGCCGCTGCTGCCGCCTGTGCCTGCGCTTGCGCCTGCATCATTGCGTACGCCGCCATGTTGGGAGGCACCATCATCTGCGGCATGCCCATCGGCATCGCGCCTGGCATGCCAGGGGCAAAGCCGGGACGCATGGCTAGGTAAGGTGGGTGCTGCCCTGGCTGCATCTGCTGCGCGCCAAGCGGCAGGCTGCTAGGCACCACCACCCCGCCGGGCCGCGGGAAGGGTAGTTGCTGCTGCTGGATAACCCTGCGCGTGGACGGCGTGGGAGCAGCAGCAGGAATTCACCTTGCCTGAGGCGGGAAGAGTCGCAGCAGGGCACCAGCAGAACAGGAGGGGACTCACTGTTGCCCTTCGTTGCTCGGCTCCCCAATAACCCCTGTAGCCACCAGTTTGGCCTCCCACAACGCTCGAACCTCATCTAGCACCGACCTACAAGCAGTGCAGGAGCTTGGTGAGGCTGCCGCCTCGCAAACAGCGGACCGGCTGCCGATCGCGCACTCGTCAATGCCTTCTTCATTGAAGGATGGCTTTACACGCGAAACTACGCCATCGATGACCTCTTGGTAGCGAAGGACTGTGAGGCCTGCGAGGTCTGCACCTCGTGAGTTCATTTGGCTGCTGGAACGCCCAAAAGTTCTGTATCAACTCTCCTTCAGGCAACGGGAGTTGGTCCGCCACGCCCAGGACCTCACGGCTGCTGGCGCCTTGTTGGCATTCAGGCATGCCTTGGCATGCGGTGGAGCAGTGGTTTGCCGTGATCTTGACCCAGCCCAATCCCTCACCCCCATGCGTCGCTGTGGGCGTTACAAGGGTGCGGCGCGCTGCCGCTATTGTGAGATGCAGTTCACAAGGGGCGGCCCCAGCGCTGAGCGCAAAACCCGGTCGAGGCTCGGTCGCTGCCCGCTTGCGGTGTCAGATCAGAGGCCAAAACGAAAAGACGTACAAGCAGAAATAGGGATTGGACGGCAACAGCGCAGGCCAGCCGCTCGACACACAGCTCTTCTCGCTGCGGCCTGATGGCGGGGCGGAGCTGCCTGCCGAGGCCTGCGGATTGGGCTGGGTGCTGCTGCTGCTGAGGTGTGGAGCCAGCGCTTCACACCACGGTGAAGCTGTTCCAGGCGCCAATGGCATCCTTCTTCGCGCCCTTGAACCAACGTTTGTCGCCGCACTGAACCTTGAGCAGGTACAGGTTGCTGTTGGACACGGTGGCAGCGATCAGCTGGTGGCGGCCGCCCTCATCGCCGTCAGCAGTTCGGGTCAGCACCTCAAACTGCAAGCAGCGGGACATGGGAGCGACAGCGGTGTTGGCAGATTGTGCATGCAACAAAAGCCTTGAATGCGCACATGCACAACAAGCCAGAGATGTAGCACGGCAGGTGCCTGGGTGGGGCTGGGGCATGAGCCCGAGTGATGGGGGTCTGCACTTCGTAACCCATCCTTGCCCATCCGCCTTCCGCACCTTGTAGTACTTCTTGCCCTTCTTGTCGGTGGCCTCCTGCACGTCCAGCACGCTGGCAGCGCCAAGCTTGTTGGGGGCAAAGCCGCCCTCGGACAGGGTCGAGCCGGTGAAAGATGCCGACTCGCCGAACAGGTAGGCGTTGTCGGACAGGAACTTGTCAGGGCTGCCCAGGTCCTCGATGCTGTTCTTGCCAACCTTCTGGACCAGCACAACAAGGTTGTTCACGGCGTCGCCGTTGTCCTCGTAGCTGCGGGAAAGCGGTGGGACAGCAAGGCGGGACAATTCAACAGTGCACATGAAGAGCTGCAGGATTCTGGCATACATACTGGAACATGCACTGCACTGGGGCATCCTACTGCGCAGGCACGGCTGCCTGCCTCCCAAGAAGGGCAGCAGCATCCACTTGCGGGCAGCAGGGGGCCTACCGCAGCACCACGCCGGGGAAATCCTGCTCCTTGGAGGGGTTCCACTTGCTGGGGATCAGCACAGCGAAGCCCTCGCCGGCATAGGGGATGAAGCCTGCAGGCCAGGAGGGCACAAGCACATGAGCATGCCTACAGGGTGCGTGGCCGTCTCCAATGCTGGGGCCCAACCTTGGAAGGGTGCCCCTTGCACGCACCGCTCTTGTTGGTCACGGAGCCAGCAAACACACGGGCAGCATCGCCGTAAGCAGCTTCGGAGGGAGACGCAGCGGAGATGGTGGCAACGGCGGCCAGGCCACCCAGCACTGCACGGCGGTCGACCTGCAGCAGCAGAGGCGCGTGCCAGGTTGGTGGCGGCGGCGGGAGAATCCTGAAGCTGTGTTGCGGCCTGGCGCTCCTCGGCAGGAAGCTAATCGCTGCATCAAGCCCTGGATCTGCAGATAAGGCCTCCAAGAGCCCCTGCAACCCATGCTCGAGCTGGACCCGATAAGCGGGGATATGGCCAGCAGCAGCTTCCCTCTGCTGCTCCTGCGCCTGATCACGCTCCAAGCGGCCCTCACCTTCTGCTTCTGGGCGCACACAATCACAGCCGCGCGCTGAGCGCGGGAGCTGGGCTTGACAGCCGCAATTGCGACGCCGGCCACGGAAGCCTTGCTGCTCAGCGCCTGCATTGTGTTCCACTGATCTAAAAGGAAGAGACGGAGGTCCGGAAACGGCCTAACCTGAACTCCATGCATCGATGTGGGCGTTACAAGGGTGCGGCGTGCTGCCGCTATGTGAGATGCAGTTCACAAGGGGCCGGCCCAAGTGCTGGGCGCAAAACCCGGTCGGAACTCAGTCGCTGCCCATCGCAACTGAGCCAGATCGGAGGCCAAAACGAAAAGACGTACAAGCAGGAATAGGGGTTGGATGCTCTTCTCGCTGCGGGCGCCGGCTAGGCTGAGCCTGCCGGGGCACGCGGATTGGGCGGGCTGCTGCTGCTGCTGCTGCGGTGTGGAGCCAGCGCTTTACACCACGGTGAAGCTGTTCCAGGAGCCGACGGCGTCGGTCTTCGCGCCCTTGAACCAACGCTTGTCACCGCACTGCACCTTGAGCAGGTACAGGTTGCCGTTGGACACGGTGGCGGCAACCAGCTGGTGGCGGCCGCCCTCGTTGCCGTCAGCAGTGCGGGAAAGCAGCTCGTACTGCAATGGATGGTGAGGAGGGAGGAGCAATGTGAGCAGATTGCGTAGGCCACTAAGGTCAAGGGTGTGCACGCGCGCTTGCCGCCCCCAGCCCCCGCAACCCCCTTCCCACACACACCTTGTAGTACTTCTTGCCCTTCTTGTCGGTGGCCTCCTGCACGTCCAGCACGCTGGCAGCGCCAAGCTTGTTGGGGGCGAAGCCACCCTCGGACAGGGTCGTGCCGGTGAAAGATGCCGACTCGCCGAACAGGTAGGCGTTGTCGGACAGGAACTTGTCAGGGCTGCCCAGGTCCTCGATGCTGTTCTTGCCAACCTTCTGGACCAGCACAACAAGGTTGTTCACGGCGTCACCGTTGTCCTCGTAGCTGCAAGCAGGTGGGTGGGTGGCGGGTAGGAAAGCTGGTACGTAGGTTGGCGGCGCGAGCACCAATATCTGCGCAGTGTTGGCAGACTCAGGCCGTACTGGCGTTACTTCCCGCTGTGCAGGCACGGCCTCCTGTCAGTGCACCCAGGGCAGGGCAGCAGCATGCTGCTGCTGCAACAGCAGGTTACGGCATGGCATGCGGCAGGGGGCCTACCGCAGCACCACGCCAGGGAAGTCCTTCTCCTTGGAGGGGTTCCACCGGCTGGGGATCAGCACAGCAAAGCCCTCGCCGGCGTACGGAACAAAACCTGCAGAGGAGGGCGCACGCACGTGAGCCAGAAAGGAAAGTGCACGACTGTTTCAGCTGCCAGGGCAAGCGTCAACGGCACCACGCCACACGCACCGCTCTTGTTGGTGATGGTGCCAGCAAACACGCGGGCAGCATCGCCATAAGCGGCCTCAGAGGGGGACGCCGCGGAGATGGCGACAGCGGCGGCCAGGCCACCCAGCACTGCACGGCGGTCGACCTGCAAGAGAAGGGGCGTGCCAGGTGGGCGGCGGACGCGGCAGGATGGAGCCCCGTGAAGCTGCAGTGCGGCCTGGCCTGTCTCGGCAAGTGCTGTTCGCTGCCTGCAGCGCTGGGCTCGCAGATAAAGACTCCAAGGGCCCCTGCACCCCGTGATCGTGCTGGACCCGATAAGCGGGGATATGGCCAGCGGCAGCTGCCCTAGGCTGCTCCTGCATCCGATTACGCTCCATGTAAGCCTCACCTCCTGCTTCTCGGCGCGCACAACCACAGCGGCGCGCTGAGCGCGGGAGCTGGGCTTGGCAGCCGCAACAGCGACGCCGGCCACGGAAGCCTTGCTGCTCAGCGCCTGCATTGTGTTCGACTGACCTGAGAGGAGGAAACGGAGTTCCAAACAGACCAATGACGCTGGGCGAGGGCTTAGTCACGAGCATGTATCCCTGAGGATGGCCTGCTCTCCCCGGGTCAATGTCGGGGCCTATCACCGCTCACTCTTCCAACTCGCTAGTACGCTGATACATAAAACTCATGAATCATCAAACAGACGCAAGGCGGGCCTTCGGGCTATTGCAAGGGCCGTTCCCTGCCCGCCGCCACTGGGCCCTGCCGCCACCCACACGCAGCCTGCGCGCAGGTTGGATGGTTGGTTCTATGCACAGCCCGTGCTGTAAGCAGGGTTAGGCTTCATCCAACCCTTGAGAAGACATGAGTCAAGGCTGTGTCGATGTTGGGACAACTGATCGCAACCTGTGGTCCTCCAGCGCTCTCTGCAACGGCCAAGTCGCTGCCCCCCCAAAACAGCGCTCCTGAACATCGCATGTTACGTACACCTTGCTCCCACGGGCCAGCGTGCGGCAAATTTGTTCACAAACGGCAAGAATGTGACCGCCTTGCTGCCAAGGCATGGCCTCTCGTGATGCCAAGGGTTTCAATGCAACGCGTTCCAGCAAGGGGGAGGCAGGGGAAAGCAACGAGCAGCGGGACAAGGCCAAGGAGTGAGTCAAAAGCAAGGTGCTGCAACAGATTGGTTCAGCGGTCATGGGTAGGAAGTGCATTGACTACGTAGCGGGTGGGGCTCCAAGCGGTGGGTGAGGCCGCGGCGGCCACACACCATGGGGTGAGGGTGAGGCACGCTGTTGCATGTGCAGGCGGGCGCTGCCGCTGCTGCAACCCGGCGTGCATCATACCCCGGCAAAGGTGACATCTGGCCGCTGGCGCTGCAAGCCATACACCCACGCCTGCACCAAGGGGAATGCGGGGGACAGCGGCGGCAGTTGACAGGGCAGGGCGTGCTCGCCGCGCTCTGCACTCAAGAAAGAAGGCACAGTGCACAGCTGACGGCGTGGGCAGGCAGCTCTACAGCGAAGGCTTCGCTGTCATACAAGCGTGTAGCGAGCCATCGCTCGCTGCAGCGGGCATGCCGGGCCAGGCTGCGGGCCGCTGCCGCACCTCATCTATTGCTCGCTGCAGCGCCTTGTTCTTCACGCTGGCGTGCCTCGTGTAGTCTGCAATGGGGGCAGCAGCGTCTGGACCGCATCAGGTAGGCGCGCTGGGAGGGAGGGCAGGCACGGAAGGCGGCTGCGCAGAGCAGGAGCATGGGCACGAGGAGGGGGCATGCAGCCTCGCCTGGGTGCGTCTCGCTGAACGGCTTCAGCGCGGTGGCGGGCAGCCAGTTGTAATCGTTGGAGCCTGCACGCAAAATGTGCACACCCAGGGTGGGGTGCAATGCACGTGTGTGTGTGTGTGTGTGTGTGTGCGGGCGTCGTGAGCAAGGGGGCAAATGGTGGCGCAACGCCTGCACAAAGCGGCACCGCGCACCATAAAACACGCAGAAGAGGTCGGTGGGGGCGTGCTTAGGCTTGAAGTGCTCGTCGGCGACCGGGCGCTGCAGCTGGGCGGGCCACCACGGGTAGTTGCCAATCTTGGCCCACACCACGTCGCCTGTCGAGTACGCGGCGGCAGCAGCGGCGGCGGCGGCAGCCCCGCGGCCGCTCCGCCGCCGCCGCTCGTGCGGCGCTGCGATGAGCCTCCCGCCTTGCTGGAAGGCTGCTTGGGCTTGAGGCGCTGCCGCCACGGCGCCGACGGGCTGCTTGGGGCGCGGCGCACCGGCCGGGTGCGTCCCCCGCTCAGCACGCCGTTGAGCAGCTGCTGGCGCTGCTGCAGGCTGCGCGGCGCGCCGGGCATGGGCCGTATCTGGGGCGGGCCCTCGCCAGCCCTGGCCAGGCTGCCCGGCACGCCAGAGGAGAAGGGGCGCGGCGCCGCAGCGCCCCTGCCCCGTTGCCCACCCCGCCGTTTGCCGCCTTCTTGCGCTGCCCTCCCTCCCCCGCCTGGCTGGCTGGCCGCTTCCGGCTGGCCGCCTTGTCGGCGCTGCCAACGGGCGCGGCCGCAGCAGGGGGCCCGCTGCCGCGCCTGGCTGCTGCCTGCAGGGACAGCTGAGCCCGGCAGCGCCGGGCGCCGGCTGGGGACACCGTCTGCTGCCGTCGCCAGGGCGCCTGCGGCAGCGCTCCCGCAGTTGCCGCGGGGGCGAGGCACCAAGCTCCTCCTCCAGCCCCCCAGGCCAGCCCCAGCACCAGCAGCCGCCTCTATTTGGGAAATCTGGTAGGGCTGCTTGCCCGGGGCTGCCCATGCACGCTGCGCACGCCCGCCGCCGCGTCGCCAACAGCCGCCCCACCAGGCTCTGGCGACTGGCTGGCGGGCCCGTGCGGCACAGGCTGCTGCTGCTGCTGCTTCGCGCCGCTCACCGGCGCTCGCGGCGCAAACGCGGGGTCATCGGGGTGCGGCTGCTTGCCTGGCGGCTGGGCATGCACGCTTCGCGGCCCTGCTGCGGCGGCGCCTGCAGCGGCGGCAGGCGGCGGTGTGCCTCCCGGTTCTGCACCCTGGAGGGGCTGCAGCTGCGCTCGCGCCGCCTCGGCCTCCGGCGTTCGATCGTCTGGATAGGGCTGCTTGCCTGGGGGCCGGCCGTGCACGCTGCGTGGGGGGCTTGGGGGCGGTGCGGAGGCGCCTCTCGCCAACGCTCCAGCAGGCGCCTGGGGCGACGGCTCCCTGAGCTGGGGCTGAAGGGGTGACCAGGCGAGTCGGACACCGCGCCGCCGCCTGCACAGCAACCAACACGGGTGGCGCGTTTCGGCATGTGCCGCGAGTGCCGGGCGGACCAGAACAGGATGCATCTCATGAATCTTAAGGCGCAGTGCGCAGCTTGTGCCACCTTGGGATGGCGATCCTGCTTCCAGCTGCTCGCTGCCACCATCCTGCCTCCACGATGAGCCTTGGCGCTTGCTACCTGCATGCCTCGGCCAGGAGAAGAGCGCAGAAGGTAGTGAGGCAGAGCTGGCAGGGGGCGGCAACAACCACCCAACAGAGCGCTGCTCCCCGACAGAGCGCTGGGCAATGCTGCAAGTACGGCAATTAAGTGCATATTGAGACTGTGCAGGTCGTGTTTATTCTGTGCCCACCTGAGCTGAGCAGGTGCTTGACACTGCTGCCCTTGAACACAAGTTTGAGTCCGCCCGCGCCATCTGCACATCCGGCGTGATGCAAATTGAGTCACGAGATGGGAATAAACGGGCAGCGGGCTTCAGGAAAAGGGCTTGATAGCGGCACACATGGCAAGCACACCTTGGGCGGCTTTCGCCCGTTGTTCAACGCTCAGACCCGACTGTGTATCCATTATCACTGTAATCTACGCCCCTGCAGTTGCCGCCACAGCCATCCTCGTCCACGAGGGATCTCTGGAGCCTAGCTCAAGGCAGATGCGGGCGTGAAGTTGTTTGATGATGGTTGTGAAGCCCTTATGCTGGTGCCAGAGCTCGGAGTGTGGGTTGAGGCTGGCACCAGGGGTGTCCTGCAGCAATACACGGAGCCACACCAGGATAGGCGCATTGCTGCCTTGCAGTCCTATGATCATCCATTTGTATTAGTTAAGTTCAATCAAGTTGCTCAGATGGACACTTTACGCTACGTTTCTGAGTTTGTTTCGGTGGCACTGGAATGTTGCTTGCAGGTGAGTTGCCCCGCAATCAAATAGCAGCACAGTAAACCAATCATATCTGATTTTGCCACGCCGCCCTGCTCCCGACGCTGCCCATCTGATCACAGAAGCTGTGGATGAGGGGCCTGCCAGGCTTGGACCTCATAGGAGGGCCTGCGGAGGGTCAAGTGGTAGTGGTGACAGGCCCCACCAGCGGCATCGGTCGAGAGACCGCAGCAGCGCTTGCCGCCCGAGGCGCGCACGGTGGGCAGCGGCTTGCCTTCACTCCAAACTCCACACAGTCCGCATCCTGCATGTGCCCCCTGGCTGGGTTCAAAATTATCAGCGTGGACCATTAGTCAGCTGTTGACTGCCCCCTTTGCCTGCCTGCAGTCGTGCTGGCCTGCCGCAGCACCGCCCGCGGCGAGGCGCTTGCAGCGGAGCTGGAGCGGAGGGCCGAGGAGGCGGGGCAGCCACGCCCGCGCCTGGAGGTGCGGCGTGCACGATGTAGCGCCCGGGACGGTCGTCAAGTTGTCCTGGCCTCGCCGCCGTTGGGGGGCCTTGCAAGAGCACTGCATGCTCCTGCATGCTGGCCTAGCGTTTGGGCCCTCCAGCTTCCACTGACCCTCCCCCGCCAATCCTTGCCCCCCCCAGGTCATGGAGCTGGACCTCTCCTCCCTGCAGTCGGTGCGGCGCTTTGCGGCCGCCTGGGAGCGGCGCGGCCTGCCGCTGCACTGCTTGGTGAACAACGCGGGCGTGTTTGCGATGGGGGCGGCGCGGCAGGCCACCCCGACGGCTTTGAGGCGCACCTGGGCACCAACCACCTCGGCCACTTCCTGCTCACCCTCCTGCTCCTACCCAGCCTGCGCGCAGCCGCTGCCAAGGTGTGGGAAGGTGGGGACGGGCAGTGGGGGTGACAGCGCGCTCAGCACTCGCAACCCGATTGGCATGCTGCCGCCAGAGCCAGCAGCAGAGCCAGCACAGCGCGTCCCTGACTGCCCTCCTCGGCCCCCTGGCGTCCCCGCAGGCGGGACGCCCCTCCCGCGTGGTGCACGTCTCCTCCAAGCTGCACTTCATGGGGAGCTGCGCCGCCACGACCCCAACCTGCTGCACGCATACACCTCGCTGGGCGCATACGCGCAGAGCAAGCTGGCACAGGTGCGGGGTGGGGGTGGAGGTTTCAGGAGGTGTGCGTCAGCGCGGGGCCCTGTGCTGCTCTGTTCTGAGGCAGGGTTGGCCGCGGCCGAGGTGTCACAAGAAGCCTACCCCGCTGACATGCTTGCTCGCCCTGCGCGTGACCCAAGCACCAGCTCAAGCCTGCCGCTGCTGCAGCGCACGCGCCCATCTGCCTGCTGGCCCCCGCCACGCAGGTGCTGTTTGCGGCGGAGCTGCAGCGGCGGGCGGGGGCGCTGTGCGCTCGGCGGCGGTGCACCCGGGGGGGAGGTGCTGACGGATGTGGTGCGCAGCCTGCCGGGGCCCATCCAGCGCGCCTACCGCCTGCTGCTCACCACCATCCTGCTCACTCCGCAGCAAGGTGAGTTGGGGTCGAGGACGAGTTTTGCCAGCGCGCAGAAGCATGCTTTCAGAGGGGCGGGGCGGTGGCGGGGCTGGGGCCCCCATGGTGAGCGGCACCCCTGCACCTGCCCAACATGCTGCGGTGTGCTGCCCGCTATGGAGCAGGTGCGCGGTGCAACGTGTACTGCGCCACCAGCCCCGACCTGGACCGCCCCGCGCTGCGCGGCCGCTGCTACTTCGACTCAAACTGTGCGCCCATCCAGCCCAGCAAGTGAGGCCTACCGGATGCGCGGGCCTGGCTGCACTTTGCCATGTTGGTTGTGCAGCAGGGCCTGTCTAGCCTTGCCCGTCAGGCACCGGCGAGCTCCACAACCTGCCCCCTTGCTGGTGCTGGTTGCAGGCAGGCGCAGGATGCTGAGCTGGCAGCCTGGCTCTGGCAGTGGAGCGCGGCGGCTGTTGGCCTGACGCCTGAGCAGGACCTGCCGCCGGGCAGCACAGCGGCGTGACGCTGCCCACTGTGCGGGAGCAGCGACCCTTCTGCTATTTGCAGCACTGCACACTGAGAACTGCAATTACAACACTGGCACCAAGCATCCTGCAAAACCAGTTTGGCATCCAGCCGGCCGTTGACAGCTCCTGTCCAGCCCAGCCAGGCTCCCTCCCAACTGGCGTGCCGTTGTGACCGAAGCAGCAGCCTTCCCCCAGTCCCCACGCCACCTACACACCTGCCACACAGGGCTGACACTTGCACACAGCAGCAGGGGTTGTTACCATGCAGGGGTACAGGGAGGGCGGCGCTGCTTCCGGCCGAGTATGCACCCGGGCGCAGCAGGCGGTGCCAAACGACCGACAGGCGCACGGGGCAACACCTGTTTTGTTGCAAGGCTCCCGCCCTTTGAGTCCTGCCCATGCCAAGCTCCCTCCGCAGCAGCTCCCTGCTGTGTGCAAGCTCCCGCCTGAGCAACCGCCTGCGCCCCGCTGAGCTCCCGCTGGCGGCGCCGCCGAGAAGCGCCCAAGCGCGCCCAGAGCACGCTCCCGCCAGGCGTGCGCTCCCCAGCCCTCGCTCAAGGTCCCAGCATCCAGCTGCGAGCCCCTCCACTCCACTCCTTGCCCAGCACACGCCATCCCCGCCCAGTCCAGTTATGATCCACAGGATGTGATCCACAGGATGTGACAACAAGGTGTGAGGGTCCGCCGCCGCAGGCGTGGTGGTGGCCGCGGGTCAGCCAGTCCATGTGGGGCGTACACACCGCCAGAGTCGAGAAATGCAGCGATGGGGGGGTTCGTGTCCAGCACCAGCAGCCAAGCGCAGCAGCAAGCCCTAGGGGCTCCCTGGCTCCAGGCTGCACGCTGCCGGGGGATGGAGCACATCAAGCAGAGCACAAACGCAGGCAAGGTGGGATGCATGCAGGGGATTGGTTGATAGCAGCACGAGTGCCGATGGCAGGCAGGGAGCTTCGAAGAGTTCACATCATCATGAGGACTCGTGCCGTCCCGCAGCGCTGGCTGCTCCTTCGCGGCCAGGCTGTCAGTCGTCGGCGGGGCGGGGGGAGGCCTCCTTGGCGGGGCTGCGTGACCGCGACTTGGACCGCCCGCGGTCGCTGCGCACTGGGCTGCGGGAGCGGCTGTCGCTGCGGGCGGGGCTCCTGGAGCGGGAGCGGGAACGGTCGTCGGAGCGGCGGGGGAGCGGGAGCGGGAGCGGTCATCCGAGCGACGGGGGAGCGGGAGCGGGAGCGGCGCGGAGAGCGACTGTAGGAGCGTGCCCTGCAAACACAGACGGTCGCAAGAAAGGTGAGAACAGCATAGGGGAGGCATGGAACAGCAACACGGTTTAACACACGGTGTGCTCACAGCACAGCGATGCCCACCTGCCACGGCTGCGGCTGCGGCTGCGGCTGCGGCCGCGGCCACCGTAGCCACCACCGCCCCCACCATAGCCGCCGCCGCCGCCGCCGTAGCCACCACCACCATAGCCACCGCCGCCGCCTGTAAGACACCCGAAGGGCAGCAAATGTGAGTCAGCTTGGACGTTTGCATGCTGCAAGCCCAGCCATGGGACCCTCCGTGGGAGGCCCAGAACCCATGCTCGCGCAGCACCAGCGCAAAGGCAGCAGATGGAGCAGGCCGGCAGGCTCCCCATCCCCCAGGCTCACTGGGGCCGCGGAAGTCGCGGTCCTCGACCAGGCGCACGTACGCGCGGTCAAACGGGTTGCGGAACTCTGTGTCGTCCAGCTTCCTGCGCCGAGAGAAGCCAGGCAAGCCGGGAAGCGGGGCGGCGTGAGCAGGGCGAGGCAAATGAGTTCACCGGCCTTACGGGCCACAAACGGTTGGCTCGTGGAGGCAGGCAGCTGCGGCAGGAGCGGGCGTCGTCCCCGCCCCTCACCTGATGCAGCGGTCCATGTCGTCGCCTGTCTCAAACTCGACCACGCCCGTCACGCCGTCGCGATCGCGGAACACGTTGGTGTAGGCGGGCTTGCAGACCTGGCGGATGAAGTCCTGCAGCCATGAGGGGTTGAAAGGAGAAAGTGGTGGTGGTGGGGGGTGCAGCCGCGCGTATTGATTTAATTGGCAACAGGACGGCTGGCATCATGCCATAAATTGGTGAGACCCTGGTTGAGGTTGCATGCCGCAGGCAGCACGGCGACCATGCACAAGGCCGCCGTAAGAGCGAGAGTCCCCCGGCTGCACCGCTGCCAGAGCCTCCTCAATCTGCCCAGCAGTGCACCTTGAGGTCCTGCCAGGAAGCCGACATGGGCAGGTTCTTCACCAAGATGCGGAAGCCGGTGTGGCGGGGGCGGAAGCCAGGGGCGGCGCGCCGCCAAAACCGCCGCGGGGCCGCCACCACCGCCAAAACCGCCGCCGCCGCCGCCGCCGCGCCCGCGCCCTTGGCCAGCTCCACACGCAGGCGGCTGCCGTAGAAGTCGTAGCCGTCGCGGCCGCGCACAGCGTCCTCGGCGTCCCTGCAAGCGCGTGAACGGCGCGAGACAACAGGTGGGTGTGCTGGCGGATTGCAGCAGGGACACGCAGGCCGGATGGTGGACGTGCGCAGGGTGCTCCAGTGCCTGTCCAGGCCATGCCAGCCATGCAACCCTTGGGGGGCGGAGGGGGGGGCTTCTCACCGAGGGTCCCTGCAGCAGTGGGGACAGCGGACATGTTCATCACATGATGATGCTGATGCTGCACCTGAACAGAATGTTGAGACCTCGGGAAGCTACTGACTGCCACGTTCAAGCCCGTAAAGGGGTTAACCGTTGACGGTCACACCAGCAACGCACCCGAACTCAACGAAGGCAAACGCCGGGGACGCACAGGCGCCTTCATGTCAATGGACAGCACCTTGCCATACTGCAGAGAATGAAGAGTTGTGAAGGGTAAGTGGACGAAATTATCATACACACGTGCAAATGAGCACCCCGTGCCAAGATAATAATGAAGCCAGGCACCAGGCAGCTTGGGCGGAGCTTACCTTGCTGAACAGGTCCTCGATTTCCCGCTCACGAATGTCATCAGGCAGATTGCGTGCACCAGGAAGTTGGGGAAGACAAGGAGAGGCATCAGGGGCAGCAAGAAGCCTGCTTGGAGAAGGCTGAGGGCAGCTCAAACCAGCATTGACAACCCTCTTGCGATGTGGCGGTGCCCGACACCGCCTCGGCCAGGTTACGCAGTGGCAGCTTGCGCTGCCCTCGTGGCCCCCACAAATTCGGCTGTGAACTGCTGCCCAGGATATCCTGAAGCGTGCACGGCGAGCTGATCGGGCGGGCTGCCGACAACTCTGATGGGGACACGCCGCGCCCCTCCACCGGCAGCAGCGACACAGCACGCTGCGCAACTTATCTACGTATACGAGGCAGCCGCGCTCGGCCGCACTGCGCGACATGCTGGCCTCTGGAGTGATGGGCCGTGTGAAAGAAGAGCACTGGAAGACGCGGCGCTCGCAAGCAAGGACCAAGGCTCGTTGCTGCAATCAGAGTGCTGGCTGATGGGAGGGGCGTGAAGGCAAATGGCCCTGTGCTGTGTGCGTGCTGACCTCGGCCCGTGAGCTGCTCATGTACCCCTGCCGAGCTTCACATCGGGCTTGCCCACATTGGTAGGGGTTCAGGGAGGTACACGGGACAGGAGCCGCTCATATGGGGGACCGCCCAAAGACAAGCCAGGCCGGCTCACTGGCAGCGACTTTCAGTGAAAAGCTGAAAGTTGCGGAGGCCAAGACCTTCAGTGGCGACCATAAGGTTAGGCCAGGGGTCGGGGTGTCGGCCAACGGGAGCTCACCTCGCCGACGCTGGGGCGGGGCATCCATGCTGCCCGTCGCTCCCAGACGACAGCCGTAATCCTGCCGAGTCTGGCTGCATTGTACATGCAGGAGATCAATATCGCCATCATCAAGGCAACCACTAACCAGTTCCATGTGATCCCCAAAGAGAAGCACGTGCGGAGTGAGTGTGCGCTTGTCCTCACAACGCCTTGTTTCAAGCTTCCAAGTGCTCTGCCCGAACTCTTGCCATTCTTTCCCCCGCCGCTGATCGTGCAGCACTCAAGCTGGCAGTGCATGGCAGCCGGCCGCGGCGGGAAGTGCAGCACATTGTCGGGGAGCTGCATCGGCGGCTGGTGGAAAGCACCGACTGGCTGGTGGGTGCTTTGCACAAGCATCCATGCTGGAATCTCTGCTCAAGCTGCCCTGCTGCAGCACTTGCTTGCCAGCTTAGGGGATCTGGCCTGAAAAGGGGCAGCAGTGCTGGCCATAGGCAAGTTGGCTGCGCAAGCTTCATTCAACCTGGCCATGCCGTCCATGCCCTACAGACGGCGCTCAAAACGCTCACAACCCTGCATCGCCTGATGCGAGAGACCGAGCCGGCTTTCGTGGATGAACTGCTGCGGTACAAGTGAGTGACCCTAGGTGCTATCGTCGCTGGCAGGACATGCGGCTGGCAAGGCGGCTTGCCCGCATTGTGTACACCGATTGCCAGCTGCCTGCCCGCTGGCTGCCCGGCTCACGGCCCCCTTACAGCCACGCTCACGCTGCCACCTGGGCCCACGCAGCGAGGCCCTGGCGCATGCGGGCGCGGCGGCGCCGGCGGCATGCAGGCTGCCCCCGCGCGCCTGTTTTCCACCCAGAACTTTGTGGACCGCATGCGTGGGGAGGGGCGGTTTGACTTCAGCGAGTGGGTGCGCGCGTACGGCCAGTACCTGGATGCGCAGGTGGGCCTGGACCTCGGGCCTGGCTGGGTGTGAAGATTTTTTTGCGTGGTTCTTGAACTGCTGTGGGATGCAAGGGGGAAGGTCTGGGGCTGTCTGCCTGACTCGACTCGGATAGAGGGGGTGTGAGGCGCGCCTTGCAGTTGCGGCTATGATTCCACCCACCCCACCTGCCTGCCCCGCCCACGCAGCTGTCGGTGTGGGGCGCCATCCGCTGGTACGTGGAGCAGGAGCAGCCCGGCGCGGAGTCGCGCATGCGCAAGCTGCCGCCCGCGACCTGCTCTTCCAGCTGCCGCACCTGCAGCGCCTGCAGCGCCGCCTGCTGGACTGCGTGCCGCGCGGCGCTGCCATGCACGACCCAGTGGTGCTGGTGAGGCGGCTGCGCCCTGGCTGCCCACGTCTGTAGGTTGGCTGGTGGCTTAGGGTGGGGTGGGGTGGGGCATAGCGATGTCCTGCCTGGCTGCGCCTCACTCGTCCGCCACTGCTGCGCCCCCGACGTGTGGCTCCAGTTCTCGCTGTCTCTGGTGGTCAAGGAGAGCTTCAAGGTGTACAAGGCGGTGAGCGAGGGCATCATCAACCTGGCCGACGCGTTCTTCGAGATGGAGGCGCACGATGCGGGTGGGCGCCGCAGCGCGCACCTGCTCGGCTGGATGCTGGGACACGTGTCGTGTTCTCCGCAGCCGGCTGGAGGGCTGGGTGCCAGCGCTGCCCTGCAGCACCGACAGGCTGTCTCGCAAAGAGGATGAACGCCTGGATGAGCCGCCTGTCCTGCCCTTTGCTCTGCCTCTGTGTCCAGCCCGCGGCCTGGAGTACTACAAGGAGGGCATGGCCGCCAGCGAGGCGCTCTCCGGCTACTACGCCACCATTGAGCAGCTGGAGGAGGTGGGTTGCGCGGTGGTGTGGCGGTGCAGCGCAGCGCGGCAGCCGCTCGGTGGACACGCACGGGGCCCGGCTGGCCCTTTCGCACCCGTTTCTCTGAAGGGCATCTCAAGCCGCTCCTGCACCGTGCCGCGCCTGCCCCTGTGCGCCATTTACTCTGGGCAACCCTCCGCACCGCCCCCCACTGCGCAGATCAAGCGCACGATGCAGCTGCCCAAGCTGAGCGCCCCGCCCGCCGACTTCCTGCGCTCCATGGAGGCGTACCTGGAGGAGGCGCGCGCGCGCTGCCGGCAGAAGGGGAGGCACCCGCGCCCGCCAAGGCACGCCGCGGGCACGGGGTGCTTGCCGCGTGTGGTACTGGCGGGCAGCCTGCGGCCGAGCTGAGCAGGGAAGGGTCGCGGGGCTGAGGTCCCGCGCTGCCTGCGCCTCACATCCCTCCACGCCTGGCCACCCCTGCAGAAGGGAGTGCCGCTGCGCAAGGGCAGGCTGCTGAGCAGCAAGTCCAGCGGGTCGGTCGCGTCGGCGCAGGTGTCGGCCTCCGCGTCCCGCGACCCGGGCATGGTGCTGCCTGTGCCTGCGCCTTCCACCCATTCCGCCGGCCAGTCTGGAGGCCAGGAGGTCACCAGCCCTGCCAGGACCTCGTCCACCGTAAGCACCGCAGCAGCAGGGGCTGCAGCGCTGGTGGACGGTGCGAAGCAGGACCTGCTGGGCGATGATGGCGGCAGCCAGCCTGCCAGCGCAACGGCTGCAGCCGCCCAGAAGCCGGCACCCTCCCCGCTCGACCTGCTGAGCGGCCTGGACTTCAGCTTTGAAGCGCCGGCTGCCCCGCTGCCCAGGGCAACGTCAGCCGGGCCCGCGCCTGCCGCCACCACCAACCCCTTTGCTGACCTCCATCCGGCGCCAGCCCCCGCGCCCCAGCCCAACAGATCGGCCAATCCGTTTGGTGACCCCCTGCCCAGCCCTGCGCCAGCTGGCCCTCCTGCAGGCAGCTGGAAGCCGCAGCAGGCGGCTGTGCAGCAGCCAGCGTGGGGATGCCGTCGCCCCAGCAGGCCCCGGTGCACTCGCAGCAGTCGTTTGGGCCGTCGCTGGCCTCGCCTGCCGCGGCCGCCCCCGCTGTGGTCAGCGACGACCCCTTCGCCGGCTTTGGCGTCCCGTCCCCTGCGGCGCCCAGCTCTGGGGGCTACTGGGCGCCGGCGCCCGCGCCCGCGCCTGCGCAGTACGGTGCAGGTGGGCCGGAGCCGCCCAGCTGGCAGCTCACATGCTGCACAAGGAGGTTTGCCCTGCCTGGGATTGACCCACCCACACCGCGCTGTGAATGCAGTGCCGCGTTTTGGTGGGGCTGGCGACGAGCTGTCCAAGGCGGCGCTGAACGACCCATTCGCTGCGCTGACGGGCCTGCCGAGCAAGGGCAGCCCGGCTGCTGCAGGTGTGCCCTGCTGCCACTATCACAAGCGTGCTTGTGTGCCTCAGGTCAACTGACAGTGCTGGTACGTGCTTGTACGGTGCAGGCAGCAAGCCGTCTCCGCCGAGGATGGGTCTGTACTGACGGTGCACCTGGCCTGGGGCATTTTGCGATCCAGTTGATCGTGTACCTGTTGTTCGTGTGCCCTGTGTCGTCCCGTGTAAGCCATACTTTACAAACATAACCTTGCATACGTTTTCCAACTGGCTGCACAGCCACCAGGCCAGGGTGCGTCATTGGGGTGTCTCGTTGCTATGCAAGGGCGAGGCCACGGCCAGGCTGTAGTGCAGACTGCCGCAGGGCACCCCGCCCTGCTTGCTTTTCAGGACGGCTCGTGCCTCATGTCTTCCTGCAGGAGACACACTCCAGTTTCCAAGGTTTGACCAGCATCAACTGCCATGGGTTGCTGCATGATGGCTCCCTGTAGCTCACCCGTCCCATCCAGCAGGCTCGCCAGGGGCAATGCAGCACTGGCGACGGTCGCGTACTGCACATCTGTTCCGTGGCTGCAGGTGTGCAGCTCCACTTGGACTGCAGGATGCAGCAAAACCCCTGTGAGCTGGTGCTGGCAAGAGAACCTGAGTGGCTCATGCAGGGCACTCACTGCTGCCGGTCCTCAAGTGCGCCAGCAGCGCGGGAGTAGCGGAAACGACGTATCGAATGGTGGTGTCAAAGAGCGGGGAAAGGCCTGAGGTGGTGGACAGGCAGGAGCTGCTGGTGAGCGGCAATTCAGAAGAGGATCGCCTGCCAGTGCTCGCCCCAGCTGCATGCCCATGCAAAGGCCCTACCCTCTGCCACCGAAGAAAGCTGCGTGCTGGCATCATAGAAGTCAGCTGTCAGGAAGGTGAGGGGTCGTGACTGGCTGGGCAGCGGGTCAAGTGCCTCGGGCAGGAGCTCAGCGCTGCGCAGATGCAGCTCCAGGACATTCTGCTGGGGAGGCAGGCGTCCTGCATGTGCCAACAGCAGATTGGCCATCTCAGCGCCCGCAGCTCGGTCACTGAAGAAGCACATGTTACCTGACAGCATCGGGCACTGCGACGGCGCCAGGTGGGGCTGCCCTGGTACACGCGGCATGGTCTGCAATGAGCATGTCACGGCTGGCTGACTGCCATCCTCTTGCTGCCAAACTGGGATTGTTGCCTGCCCTGCTGGCCAGCCAACCTGGGCCCTTGATGCTCCCTCTGGCAGCAGGTGCGGCTGCGTGCACAAACGGGACTGCTGCAAACCTGCTCGATGCACTGCGAGCTCTGCCAGCGCCGCATCAAGCTCAATCTGGAGGCGTTGCGCCCTGTGGTCAGCCGCTGCAAGCTCCTGCACGACAGCCAGCTGCTGCTCAGAGCCCACACCGCCGCGCTGCAACGATCGCCCAGCTGCCAGTGCATCGAGTTGCTGCTGCGCTCCGCCGCTGCTGCCCTCGTGCTATCAAGTTCCCGCAGCAGTCGTGTGTTGCTGGCTGTCAGGCTCTCGACTGCGCTCTTGCTCTTGAGGTACTTGAGCCGGAGGAGCTGAACATCACAGGCCTCCTCCGCAGCGTTGTGGGAGCCGCCCAGCTTGGCTGCAGCCGTTGCATGGGCAGACCCACTTCCCACAGAGCGTTGCCCCACACCTTCCGCCTGGTGCAGGCCGTGAACAGTGGCCTGCTGCGCCTGCTGCTCATGCTGCATCTGTTGCTGCTGCTGCCGTAGCTGAGCATGCAGCTGCTGCAGCTGCTGTTGCTGCTGCTTCACCGTCTCGTGAGCTGCCACCAGCTGCTCTTGCTGCTGCGCGAACAACCTGTCGGCATCGGCACATTCCTCCATCGCGGGACCAGCAGCGAGGGGGTTGTTTGCTGAGGCGCGCGTCAAGAGCTCGCCTTGTTCTGCAGTGCTGGAGTGCCGGGCAGAGGGCTGCCGCTGGGAAGGCCCTGACACACAACCGACTGCTGGCTGCGCCCGACAGGCAGGGCTGCCGGCATGCATCCGTAGTCGCCCCACTTGCAGCGCCAGGCGGCGCTGGCTGGAGCCCGTCGCGTCCACGCGCTTCTTCAGCTCGCCCACCTGTCGCTTGCTGTCTGCTGCCTGACGCTTGCTCCTGCAAGCAGACCCAGACACGTGTCCGGAGTGGACCCTGCACTGCGCAGGCAATCGGTCTGCATACACACAATGGCAGAGCAGGAGCCCACTCACACAGCCAGCTCGTGCTGCAGCCGGGCCACCTCCTCTCGGCTCGGCTTGCCGCCAGCTGGCTCTCCGCCTGCAGCAGCGCTGCCGCCGTGCCGCCACGTGCCGAGGGGTCGGAGCGGGTGAGGATCCGCTTGGCAGCCTCCTCGGTGCGCGCCAGCTGCGCGGCCATCCTGTGCAGGAAATCAGCCAGCCTGTGAGCTTCGCATTCCGCCAGGCTGTGGTGAAGTTTGCGCGCCCTTGTACCCCGTCTCAGCCTGGCCATCCGATGAGGCACTCACTGTGTCAGCTTTTCCTCTGCTGCCTGCTCACGACGCTTGGCCTGCATCCATTCCTCCCGCATGCGCAAGAAGGCATCCTCCTCAACAACATGCCTCATGCCCGATGCAGTGCGGGCGCGATGCCCCGCTGCTGCCGCTGCCGACCTCCGGGCGCTGCTTGGCAAGGAAGCGCGGCTGCTGTCGCTTCCGGGACCCATGATTTCCCAGGATACTTAATGCTGGGGATGAGTGGCGGGTATGTGCCCCGTGTTTGCAGCTCCAACCACTGTTGACTGAGATGCTTGGAGTGTCGGGTGGACTCGGGGATGTTGTATGAGGACTTGTCCCATCGGAGGATATCCAGGTCCACATTCTGCCAGAAGCCAAGTCCAGGATTGAGCACTCAAAAGTGTGCCAAGTCATCCTCAAGCTGGACTTCCACCTGACGCCCTTGCTCATAGCCTGCCCCTGGACCTTCATCGCTTGTTGATTACAATGCAGATCTCAACCCGCGGCCGGATTGCCCTCTTGGGCGCCCAGCAGCCGCATAGGCCTCGCTGCCAGCGTCTGGCGGCCCAATGCACGGCTGCCCCGGTGCGCGAGGTGCTGGAGGAGGCCAGTTCGGCCTTTCCTGGCAGGGTGGAGGCCGGGCTGAACAAGTACAGCTCTAACATCACCCAGCCGAAGAGCCAGGGCGCAAGCCAGGCCATGCTCTATGCTACTGGGCTCCGGGAGGAGGACATGAGCAAGCCACAGGTGTGTGGCACATGATGCTATTGCAGAACGGGCGATGCGGCGGCTAGCGCGCCATGCATGGTGCTCGGGACCTTGTCCCGGCCTTGCCAGCCATAACCGACTGGCGGGCATTGCCGATCAGCCAATCGCACGAGCAAGCATCGCCCGAAACCCTGTGGGTCGCGGTCGCTTGGTGCTACAACCTGTCTGCCGCCGCCGCCCAGCTGCCGGCTCCCTGTGCGGTCATGACAGCCCTGCGCTCTGGGCTCGCCCGCGCCCCGCAGGTGGGCATCAGCAGCGTGTGGTGGGAGGGCAACCCCTGCAACATGCACCTGAACGACCTCGCGGCGGAGGTGAAGGCGGGCGTGGAGGAGGCGGGGCTGGTGGGCCTGCGGTTCAACACCATCGGCGTCAGCGACGGCATCTCCATGGGCACCAGCGGCATGAGCTTCTCCCTGCAGTCGCGCGACCTCATCGCTGGTGGGCGGCATGCTGCAGAGGGGCAGCCTGGGCGGGGGCTGCTGCTGCTGCTGCTTGGCATCTCAGAGCCTGGCCGCTCGCGCTGCCCCAAGTCCGAGGCTCGCGCAGCACCCGCCTGCCCACACACCCCTTCCCCCGCCCTAACCCCTCACGCCCTGCAGACTCCATCGAGACCGTGATGAGCGCGCAGTGGTACGACGCCAACATCTCGCTGCCCGGCTGCGACAAGAACATGCCGGGCACCCTCATGGCCATGGCCCGCCTCAACCGCCCCTCCCTCATGATCTACGGAGGTGCGCCGCAGGCTGCCCCGCATGCTGGGCAGCAGAACCAAGGAGTGAAGCTGACCGGCTGCTCGGTGAAAGTGGCACTTGCCATGGGGGATTGGTCGCAAGACAAGCAACAGGCGGGTTGTGTGCCGCCGACTGCAAGCCGCCCCGCGCACCCTGCTTGCCGCAGGCACCATCAAGCCCGGCCAAAGCGCCCTTGGCGGCGACACGCTGGACATCGTGTCCGCCTTCCAGTCGTTTGGCGGCTACGCCGCGGGCCTCATCTCCGAGGAGCAGCGCTGCGACATTGTGCGCAACTCGTGCCCCGGCCCCGGTGAGCGAGGGGCCTGGCTGCCGACCGCCCCCTGCCGGTGCTTGGCCTTTGCAATGTGCCGCCGCCAGCTGCGAGCCCGACAGTGATGCTGCACCCGCTTGCTTGTGTCACGGACGAGAGGTCCCCCTCCCCCGCTTCCCTCCCCTCTGCCCAGGCGCGTGTGGTGGCATGTACACCGCCAACACAATGGCCAGCGCGATCGAGGCTCTGGGCATGGCGCTGCCCTACTCCTCCTCCACCCCTGCCGACGACCCGCTCAAGCGCGTCGAGTGCCGCCTGGCCGGCAGGTGTGTGCCCACCCCTGGGCTGACGCCCTGCCGCAACTCGACGGGCACTCACAGGCGCATTTTGCTGCCAGGCAGTGCCAGCTGAGGCGGTTGCCCCTCCCCCCGCCCTTGCACCCAGGTACATGCTGGAGCTGCTGCGGCGCGACATCAAGCCGCGCGACATCATGACCCGCGCCGCCTTTGAGAATGCGATGGTGCTGATCATGGCCACCGGCGGCTCCACCAACGCTGGTGGGCGGCGCTGGCAGCGGGGGTTGTGTGGGTGGGAGCGGTTGGACGAGGGCAGCACAGAGCAGCAGCCTGGAGGAAGCGCAGGGCACGGCCATGGAACCTTTCCTCAATGGCGTTTTGCCGCTGCTTGGCCGCAGCTGACGCCGTGCGTGCGTGGCCCTTCCTCTGCCCGTCTGCCTGCGCGCACCGGCCCGACCCTCCCTGCGCCTGCCCCCGCGCAGTGCTGCACCTCATTGCCATGGCGCGCACCGCGGAGCTGGAGCTGACCCTGGACGACTTCCAGCGCGTGTCCGACCGCGTGCCCTTCATCGCCGACCTGAAGCCGTCTGGGCGGTACGTGATGGAGGACGTGCACAAGGTGGGTGCAGTACAACTGTGGGTGTGAGGGATGATGTGTGAGGGATGATGTGGGTGGAGGAGGTGGCGGTAACAGCATCACGGGCATGGGACGCCCCCCGATCGATGTGCCAGGCGGCGGTGGACACTCACTGTGTGCGAACGCTCGTCGGCTTACCAGCGGTTAGCGAGGGCGCGCCCGCCTGTTGTGCTTTCGCTCGGCGTGCTGGCAGCTGCCCTCCCCCGCCCTTAGTTCCACCTTCCTCGTCCGTCCCGCCTCTGCAGGTTGGCGGCACCCCGCCGTGCTCAAGTACCTGCTGGAGCACAACCTGATTGACGGCAGCTGCCTCACCGTGACGGGCAAGACGATGGCGGAGAACCTGGCGGGGTGCCCGGGCCTGAAGGAGGGCCAGGACGTGATCCTGCCCCTGGAACGCCCCATCAAGTCCAGCGGCCACCTGCAGATCCTGTACGGCAACCTGTCGCCGCAGGGAGCCGGTGAGGCTGGCCACCCTGCCGCTGTGGACCCGCGCTGCCAGCCCAGCAGCGGGGCGACCAGCCCGCTGCACGGGCTCCCAGCAGCATCCCAGGAGCGCTGCACCCTTGCCGCGGGGCCCGACCGCGTGCCGAGCCAGCAGGCGCGCAGCGCTGACGCCCCATGCCCGCGCTGCGCTGCAGTGGGCAAGATTACGGGCAAGGAGGGCCTGGTGTTTGAGGGGCGGGCGCTGTGCTTCGACTGCGAGGAGGACATGCTGGCGGCACTGGAGCGGGACCAGGAGCAGTTCAAGGTGTGGAGCTCACGGGGGGTGGAAGGGGGGCCTGGTTGACCAGCGTTATTGCGTGAAAGCTTAGCGGGGCCTGCTGTTTGAGTGTTTCCTGCACCCTGGTCTCCACCAGCCTCCCCCACCCCTGCCCTGTGCAGGGCAGCGTGGTGGTCATCCGGTATGAGGGGCCCAAGGGCGGCCCCGGCATGCCCGAGATGCTGACCCCCACCTCCGCCATCATGGGCGCGGGCCTGGGCCAGGAGTGCGCGCTCATCACAGACGGGCGGTTCAGGTGGGCGTGCAGGGAAGCGCGCTGTGGAGAGGGCGGCGGCGGCAGGAGCGTCGGGAATCGGCCACCCTGGGCTGGTGAAGCCCTCCTTCAGCCGTAGCCCACCCCTCATCCTGCCCCCTCGCGCCCCCGGCCACCAACTGCAGCGGCGGCTCTCACGGATTCGTGATTGGTCACGTGTGCCCAGAGGCGCAGGAGGGCGGCCCCATCGCCCTGGTCAAGGTGAGCTGGCAGCATGCAGCGCCCAGGCATCGACAGGCAACCGCACTAAGCGCCGGGCAGCTCTCTCGTCAACCTGGCCCCGATCCCTCCGAACCCACCTGCCCGGTCCTTTCCTGCCCCAGGACGGCGACACCATTCGGATAGACGCGGAGAAGCGCACCATGGACATCCTCAACGTGGACGATGCTGAGCTGGAGCAGAGGTGTGCCCCGCTGGCACCCCGCTCGGTTGGCCTCCACCCGTTGGCGTCAGTCCTGAGCCAAGGCGCCCACCCGACCCACCCGCCCTCCCACCACTCCTCTGCTGCAGGCGCGCGCAGTGGACCCCGCCGCCGCTCAAGGCGACCCGGGGCACCCTGTACAAGTACATCAAGAACGTGGCCTCCGCATCCATGGGATGCGTCACCGATGCTTGACCTCCGCCCGCAGCCGCGGCATGCAGCTGAGGCGTGCACAGCCGCGCCCTCCCTACTCTTCCCCGACTGACATTGTGAAGAGCTCCTCGATACTATATTGCTTCTACTTGGGGCTGACAACACAGCCTCGCATTTTGTTACGAGCCCATCTGCACCCGCGGCAGCACGCCCCTGGGGGCCAGCGCGTCTGCCTGATGTCAGTTGCTCGTCCCTCAGCCGATGCGCATCAAGCCACAACGGCCACTGCAGGCTCTTCAAACATCCGTTGGGGCTTGACAGCTTGTGCCGGTGGGTTTGACGCCGCCTGGCATGCGCTGTCCCGCCCGGTGTCCTGCTTGGCGGCATCAGGCTGCTACGGCCAGCGCACCGGCCATCGTCTCCGCTGCATGCATGAAAATTGCCCCAAATCATCTTGTTCAACGCCTGTGAGGTGCCTACGATCGTTTAACAGTATGCAAGCAGCAAGGTGGGGCTCTCCAAGCTCCCCCGTAGCTCTGCGGTTCGGAGGTCGTTGCATACTTCCATCCCAATGTGCGATGTACCCATCCCACGGTCGCTGCACTCCCTCTCGCTGGTGCAGGAGCCTGAAGAGCAGTGCTTTTGTGCCCAGCTTGCAAGCATGCCGCAAGCCCGTGCAGGTATTTCCTGCTAGGAAATGTGCTTGATTTGGCCACCGTGCGCGGCAGCCATGGTTCTGTCCTGGTCCATGTGGGCTCGCCGCCACTGCCGCCCGGGCGGTGCCCAGCTTCACGCTGCCAGCCTCCGCTCGCCCCCTCTGCAGCGCATGTCTGCACGGGGGTCGGCTTGGTAGTGCGCGCCGCCCAGGTGTCGTCCAACGACTTCAAGACGGGCATGACGATTGAGATGGATGGGGCGCCGTACAAGGTCGTAGGTGCGCGACGGGCGCAGGGTTGGAGGGGGGTTGCTGGCGACTGCAACGCTCGCCTGCATTCAATTGGTGAATGGCCCCAGCAACTGGTGAACATTGTTGCAGCCGGGGGAGTGTCAGCGGCGCTGCCACAGCTGTGTGCACCACCGCCCCCGCAGAGTTCCTGCACGTCAAGCCCGGCAAGGGCGCGGCCTTCGTGCGCAGCAAGCTGAAGAACTTCATCACCAACAACACGGTGGAGAAGACGTGGCGGGCGGGGGAGACGGTGGATCTGGCGTCGGTGGAGAAGAAGGACACGCAGTTCACGTATGCAGAGGGCGACGAGGTGAGGAGGGGTGGGGGAAGGGGACTGTCGAGTGCCGTGCCGCCGGCAGGCTTGCTGCCTGCCCCGCTGGGGTGCGCCTAGCCCGCTGGAAGGAGGAGCAGTGGGTCAGCACCCGCAACGCTATTGGGTGTGAGGCCACACGCGGCAGCGCGCCGAGGCAGTGGCCTGGTGTGCCCTCTGCCCTTGTCGTTGCCTTGCTGTCGCAGTGGCCCTCCGACTGTGTTCCTCCCCCTGCCTGTCACAAAACACCTCCAACCCTGCGCCTCCCCCTCTTGTCGTCGCAGTACGTGTTTATGGACATGAGCTCGTACGAGGAGACGCGGGTGCCGCGGGACGAGGACTGGGCCAAGTACCTGAAGGAGGGCATGGATGTGGGGGTGCTGCTGTGGAACGGCAAGGTCATCTCGGTGGAGCTGCCCAACACGGTGGAGCTGGAGGTGGTGGAGACGGACCCGGGCGTGCGCGGCAACACAGCGGTGAGCTGCCCAAGGGGGTGGGGTGGTGGGGTGGTGGTGGTGTGTGTGTGTGTGTGTGTGTGTGTGTGTGTGTGTGTGAGGGGGCAGGGGGTAACAGGGGGCTGGGGGTAATTGCGAGGAGGGTGGGTTCTGACGACGCTCATCAAGGGCTCAGGCATGAAGGCCTGAGGCGCAGGCCTTGCGGCGCCTGTGTTGTCCGCTCTGGGCAAAGGGAAAGCTTGCGTGAGGGTGTGTGAGGCGGCTGGACGTGACCCGACTGTGCTGCCGCCCGCGTGCGCTGCAGTCTGGCGGCAGCAAGCCCGCCAAGCTGGAGACGGGAGCGGTGGTGCAGGTGCCGCTGTTCATCAACCAGGGCGAGCGGATAAAGGTGGACACCCGCAGCGACTCCTACCTCTCACGCGCCAACTAGGCGGCTGGCACACGCCACCGATTTTGACCCACACATGCGCGTGCACCCCGCCCGCGCGCACACAACTGCATGGCCGTGTAACATCGAGGCCCTTTGATTACGCGCCCTCTGGGCAGACCTTCCATGACTGTGCACTGAAGCTGCCTTGCCCCGGGGTGCTGATGGCTCTGTCCAGCCTGCTTGTGGGCAGCCGCAGCCAGGCATCGATACAGGGTTGCAAGTGCCGGCACAGGGAACCGCTGCAGGGGGCCGCACGGTCGCATGTAGTGCTAGCTCATGGCAGGGTGGGTGCTGGGCAGGTACGTCAGGCAAGGCTGCGCCGCCGCTCCGGCATCCCCGCCGCGCACGTCGGAGTTGCGGCGGCTGGTTCACATTCGGGTTCAGGGGCTCCCAGCTCCGTGTCCGCAGGGTAGCTGCCCAGCACGCGCAGGAAGGGCGCAAACTCCTGCAGGTGGCGCAGCGCGTTCTGGCAGCGGGTCGGCCAGGGAGCCCAGGAAGTCGATGTAGAAGAGGTAGTTGAAGGAGCGCTGGGCGGAGCCGCCGCCGCCCGGGTCTGCAGCCCAGCAGAGGGGTGGTGGTGTGGTGGCGTGGCAACTGGGAGGGGGTCGAGGAGTGGAGCTGGGGAGTGGCAGGACGCCCGGCCCCAGCAGCAAGCAACACCAGGAGCGGCGCTTCTGTGCCTCTGGCAGGCCCCCATACCCCCACCGCCAGCCGCCCCCACCTGACAGTATGAGCGGGTTGGCGCGCATCGGCCGCGACTCGATCTTGGTCATGTCTATGTCGCGCAGTGCAAACACGCTGAGCGCCTTGAACAGCATGCCGGGGCCCTGGGGGCAGGCGCAGGCGCGGGGGCGGCGGCGGGCGGCGGCGTGAGCAGCCCAGAGGCACCAGGTGCAGGCAGGCGGCGCCGCCAGGCAGGGCCGCAGCGCGCCGCGCCCCCGCCGCACCTCCTGCAGGCTGAACACGATGGAGGTCTTGTAAGGCGCAGCGGAGGTGAGCGCGTCGCTGGCCACCAGCGGGTCGCGCGACAGCACCACAAAGCGGGTCACGTTGTCCTTCATGTCCTGCTTCGATTGAAGGTGGGAAGGCTTTGGTGATGGTGTAGGAAGAATGGTCTGGCATGTGCTTGGCTGGCGGTTCACAGCTTGGCGTACCGGGAACAGAGGGAGTGGAAAGGGCGCGCGGGGAGGGCAAGCATGCTGGCGTCGCACAGACAGGGCCCGTCAGCCGTGTGGCCTGGGCCAAGCCAGACCCCCACCGACCTCCCACCTGAATGTCTTCATCCAGCACGTTGAGCCCATACAGCTCCCCAGCACGCCGCGACGCCACCGCCGCCGCATCCAGCCAGCCGTTCTCCGCAATCAGCTTGGCCGCGCCCGCTGCACCGGAGGGGGTACGCAGGGAATCTGTATGACTTGACGCAACACGCATATGCGTGTAACCGGGCATGGCACGCATTTGACGGTGGTGCAGCAGCCGTGCAGCTTGCGACGGGCAACAGACAAGGTCTGGCCAGCAGCACCAAGCGCACCATCAGCCGTCAACCCACGCCAACGCCAGCGGCGGCTCGCCGCCCCCTTGCCCACCCACCCGTGTCGTCCACCGCCTCCCGCACCACGCCGGCCATCCGGCGCGTGTAGCTGTCTGTCTGGGCCAGCGCCTGGGGGTGGCTCAGCACGCGGCGCACGTCGCCCTTCTCCACGCCAGGCAGCGCCAGCAGGCAGTGCCGCACGGCCACTGCGGGGTGGGGTTGTGGGTGCACCCTGTGGGATCCAGCCAGCGCAGGCCCCGGGGCAGCGGGCGGTGCCACACCTGCAGCTGGCAAGAGGTGCTACTGCTGTTCGCAACAAAGTGCCTGTGTACAGGCAGCACCCCTGGGCCCCCACACCCCCACCCACGAACACCACCCACCCATGCACCCACTATCAGCCCCGCACCCACCCCTCCCCGCCCCCTGGCCACTGGGCCCACCCACCCGACACCTCCCCCACAATGTGCAGGCGGTAGCGCAGCAGCAGGTCGTACACGGCGTGGATGGATCCACCCAGCGAGTTTTCCACCGGCAGCGCCGCACGCTCAGCCATCCACTGCACAGAGCGCGGGGAGGGCCCAGCCAGGGTGTGGGCACGCACCCGCAGGTCCGGCTGCGGCAGAGGCGGTGAGGCGTCTTCCGCAGAGCTGACATGGCGCGGCACGGCTGGCAGCGTGCCCGGCGCCCGGCCCCACCTGGCTCAGCGCCTGGAAGGCCACCTCAAACTGTTCGCATGGCAGCGGCTCCCAGCCAGGGCAGGCTTTCAGCGCCGCCATCTCGCTGTACGCGCCCGGCACGCCCTGCAGGCGACGGCGGCGGCCGCGGCGGCGAGGTGCTGGTTTGCAGGCGGGCAGCACACTGCTACCCTGTTGCGGCGAAGTTCATGCGAGGGCGGGGCGATGCTGTTGGGCGGCGTGAGGGCGGCGCACCTGGTAGGCGATGCGGTTCAAGGGGCGGAAGCCGTCATCCACCGCTGGCGCCTCCAGCCCGCTGGCGCCGCTGGCCTTGGCAACCAGAGCGCTTGTCAGGACGCCGCCGGGTCCCAGGCTGATGCTGCCAAGGCCCCGTTGCCGCCGCAAGTCGCTGCCCGCAACAGCTATGCCTGCCGCGCGGGCGCTGCCTGCGCGGCAGGCGCGGCAGGCGGACGCCGCTCCGCGGCCGGCCTGCTGCCAACGCCGCTGCTGCTGCCCGCACCGCTGCTGGGCTCAACACTGAGCGCGGTGCTTGCAGCATCGAGGACGCTGCCAGACAACGCATGGCAGGGGCGCACGCAGCTTCTATTCGCTGTAGGCCTTGAGCTGCAAGGGCGGCCGGTGATGCCGGCCCACGGCGAGGCTGTTGCATGCATGACAAGCCTTTTGGATCGCAATGCAACACAGCCACAGGGCAAAGGGCCTCTCAATCGGCTGACGCCACGAGAAGGTAAGGCTTGGACGTTCGGACACCTGGTTATTGCATGCCTTAAATTTGTTAACGAGCGACGAGAATGTGGAAACTTGGTGCAACAGGTGCATGCATCGCCATCGGGTCCTAGGACTTCAGGTCGCTGCCATCACGATGCACGCTGGCGTCCCCCTCTTCCGCATCCCCTGCTTGCTTGCATGTTTGTGTGTGCTCGAGTATCGCATCGATTGAGCCGCGTCCAGTTTACGGGCAGGTCCCTTCTCTGAGCACGCCTCACAGATGGGCTTCCAGTGAAGCAACGCCCAGCATTACACGTCAAACCATGGACCGGGGATCAGTAAGCATGCGGTGCCAGAGGGCCAGCGCCCGGCTGCACGCAGGCCCGGTGCCTGCAAGGCCCCTGGCAGCCGTTCGCGCGAGGGCCCGCCATTCGCAGCCCCGCGCCTCCCCGACCCTGCCAACGATGCATCGTGGGATGCGCAGGTGCGCGGAGCGGGTGGGAGTGCAGCGCGGTTGTTGGCTCTTGTGGGCGGAACCCTACCGCCCGCCGGTCGGATGTTGTCACTGTGTGTATCCGGGGGGTTCCGTGACGCGTACCTCTCCAAACACGCCTGCAGGCTGACAGTCTGCGAGGGCGGCAGCAAGGAGGGCGAGCCGGAGGCGCAGCGCGCCTCTCCGCCCAAGCCGGCAGAGGCGTCGGGCAACGGCAGCGGCGCCCCTTCGGAGCCTGCGGGCAAGGGCTCGCCCCAGGAGGACGAGGAGGAGCAGGCGGAGAACAACCCCGAGCTGCACCCGCTGAAGGAGGCGCTGCAGCGGGCGCGGCTGCGCCTGGAGGAGGCCACCGGCATTCGTGAGGCGCTGGAGGCTGAGGCGCAGAAGGTGGCGCAGCTGGCGGTGAACGCGGAGGGGACGGTCAGCAAGTGCAAGCGCCAGCTGGAGGAGGCGGGCAGCGAGCTGGCGGCGGCGGAGGCGGCGCGGCAGCGGGCGGCGCAGGAGCTGGAGGAGCTGCGGCAGCAGATGGCCAGCGCCGCGCAGCTGGAGCAGCAGGGTGCGCGGTTTTCATTTTCGGGGGTGGAAGCACGCCTGCTGGCTGCACCGCTGCTGGCTGACAAGCGTCATGGGGGCCCAGCTGTGGCTGCCAGATGGCCTCGCCCATGCTCTGCACCCAACTTGTGTGAGTCCCCCCCCCCTCTCCGTGCTTGCAGCCAAGGAGAAGCGCGAGGAGGCTGCTGCTGCCGCCGCCGAGGCCGCCGCCACGGCGACCAACGAGGGCGCGGCGGCAGCCGCGGCCGCGGCGCCGCGGCGGCGGCCAGCGAGAGCGACGCGGCCGCCGCTCAAGCCGCCGCCCTCACCGCCGCCTTCATGGAGGACCAGCTGTGGCAGCGCAGCGCGGCGCTGGAAGCTGAGGAGGCGCGCATAGCCGAGGCAAAGGAGAAGGTGGGGCGGGGCGCAGGCAGCGGAACAGCGCAGGGCCCACGAGGGGCTGCGGGCCTGCTGCACACTGCTCTGGCCAGCAAGCCATATCCTATGCCGACCAGCCAGCCAGGCGCGACCCCTCCCCCTCCCCCGCCTGCCACCCCTGCAGATCTCGCGGCTGCAGACCAAGCTTGCTGCGGCGGAGGAGGCGGCGAAGCAGGCGGACAGCATCGCGCAGGCGGCCATGGAGACGGCGGAGGAGGCTGTGCGCGACGAGATGGAGACGATTGCGGTGTGCAAGGAGACGGAGAACGCGCTGCTCAAGGCGATAGAGGACCTGCGCTTCCTGGACGACACCTCGGGTGGGGGCCGGGCAGGCGGGGGGCTGTGTGTGGAGAGATTGAATGGGTGGGTGGGTGGGTGGGTCGGAGGAGAAGTGCGGTTTATTTGTAAAGTCTTGTGAAGTTGGGTGGGATTGGTGTGATGGTCAAGTCGTCTGGAAGGCGGCGGGGGGCGCGGGGGGGCGCGCTCGTGTGTTCCTGCAAGGCAGCCCCCACCCGTGGTCCCGCCACCCGACGACACGCCGTGGTGCTGGCGTGGCCTAGCGCGCCTTCCGTTCAACGCGCCCCGTCCCCTCCTCGCCCTGCACCCACGCAGAGCGTCAGGAGGAGGAGTGGGACCGCAAGTCTGTGCTGCGCACAATCGACGCCGAGGACGCCGATGGCGCGCTGGCGGCGGCAGCGGCGGAGGCGGCGCGCAGCGCGGTGCGTGGCCGCGGCGGCCGGCCCAGGCAGCTGGGTGCTGCTGTTTGGCAGCCCGTGCAAGGCGTGCTGCGGCAGCGCCTTGCATGGCGCTCCCAGCCATGCCCGCTGGCTGGCTTGAGGCGAGGGTCACGATGGTTCTTCCCCCTGCCCCCCTCCCCGCAGCCCGCCGACCTGCGGCCGCTGGAGGAGGAGCGCGCAGAGGCGGCCCGCCAGGCGCAGCTCAAGGGCTGGCGCCGCCTGCTGTCGCGCCTGGACCGGCACAAGGCGCTGGTGGCTGGCTGCCTGGTGGCGGCGGCGCTCGCGGGTTACGTGGCACACCGACAGGGCCTGTTTGTCGCGCTGGCGGCGCAGCTGCAGGCGGCGACCGAGGCGGCGGCGCGGCTCTGGGGGTGGCATGCAGCCTGGTCAGGTGTGGCAAGCCTGGTGCTGCGTCTGTGTGTTGGGCATCGGATGCTGGGCGCTGGGATGCAGTGCCGCCCTGCAGCGGGCAAAGTAACCGCAGCTCCCCCCGCCCTGCCCTGCGGCTGCCTGTGAGCGCTGCGCTGCCCCCCTCCTTTCCAGCCGCCTGCCCTTCCCGCACATCCACGAGGGCGAGGAGGGCCTGCTGGAGACCATCTGGCTGCTGCTGGCCTCAGTCGTCACCGTGCCCCTCATCTGCAAGATCCCCGGCGGCTCGCCCGTCCTCGGTTTCCTGGTGCGCCCCTCGCCCCGCCCCCGTGCGTGGTGTTGTGCACCTACCCGCCCGCCTGTGGATGGATGCTTGCAGGGGTGTGGGGTGTGGCGCTGGGCCAGCCAGCAGGCTTTGTCCGCTGTGCGCGAGGCAGCTTCAAGGGCGGGCAACTGCCGCCGGAAGGCCCCTGCTCCACCATGAGTGACCCTTCACTGTCCCCCCCCACCCACCACCACAACTGCCCCCTCCCACCCTCACCCCACACACACCCACGCCAGGCTGGCGGTGCGCTGGTGGGCCCCGCCGCGCTGGGCATCATCCAGGATGTGGAGTCGATCCGCCACCTGGCGGAGCTGGGGGTCGTCTTCCTGCTGTTCAACATCGGGCTGGAGCTGTCCTTCGACCGCCTGCGCTCCATGGGCAAGTTTGTGTTCGGCATGGGAACCTTGCAGGTGGGTGGGTGGGTGGGTTTGGTGGCGTGGGTGGGGACGGTAGGTGCTATTTCTTGTTGTTCGGGGGAGGGGGCGCGTGGAGAGCACGTGTGTGTGGTTGTGTGTGTTCGTTCGAGGGCAGGAGGACGGCACGTGGGCGAAAGGAAACGGGGGCAGAGGGGTCCCAGGCGGGAGCCGCATGCTGCGCAGACAGCGCGCCAGGCTGGCATGGGGCGGCGGCGGCGCTGCCGCTGCCTGCGAGCATGCTGGCGACCACCCCCGCTTCCAATCGCGGCCACCCCGGTTCAGCACAGCACAGGGAACTTGGCCCTGCTGCTGAACGGGCCGTGTGGGCTGCCCCGCGTGCAGGTGGTGCTCACTCTGGCGGCGGTGGCCTGGGCAGGCATGGCGCTGACGGGGGCGCGCTGGGCGGCCCCGGCGCCATCATCCTTGGGGGCGGCCTCGCGCTGTCCACCACCGCTGTGGGCATGCAGGTGTGAGGGTGGGGCCTTGAAGGGGCTTCCCTGCTCGCCCTTCCTGCTGCCCCGCTTGGGCTGGTGCACAGCCGCTGCTTGCATGTGTATGCGGCCGCGCAGCGCATCCTCCCACAAGCCCCTGCCTCGCTGCCAACCCCAGGTCCTGGCTGACCGCGGCGAGACGGGCTCCAAGTTTGGGCGGGCCACCTTCAGCGTGCTGCTGCTGCAAGACCTGGCGGTGGTGGTGCTGCTCATGCTGATCCCGCTGCTGGCGCCCAGCCCAGACGGCGCGGCGGGTGCGTGTGTGCTGAGTGGAGGGAAGGGGTGGGGGCGGGTCCTGGGGGGGCGCTGCGTTGCCCGCTCCTCCTCCAACGTATGCTGCTAGCTGGCCTCGGCTCCGCAACCTCAACCCTTCGTGCTCCCCCTCACGACCGCCCCCGCCCCCCACCCCCTTCCTCCTGCCTCTTCTTCTGCCTCGCAGCCGGCATCTCCAGCATCGCGCGGGCCATCGGCGCCGCCGCCGTCAAGGCGGTGGTGACCATGGTGGGCATCACGGTGGCGGGGCGCACGCTGCTGCGACCGCTGTACAAGCGCGTGGCAGGTGGGGCTGCGCAGGAGAGGAAGATGGGGGATGGGCAAGGCTTTGGTGCCCATGGAGCGCAGCAGCCGGTTAATCAGCGACAGGGGGCGGTTTCCTCTGCTCCCACAGCGCTCCCCTGCCACTGCCATGCGCGTGCCTGCCCACCCTCCCCTGCCTCCCCCTGCTTCCCGCAGAGACGGGGGACACCACCATCTTCAACGCCCTCACCCTGCTGGTGGTGCTGGGCACCTCGCTGATCACCCAGGTGGCGGGGCTGAGCCTGGCCCTGGGCGCCTTCCTGGCGGGCCTGCTGCTGGCGGAGACGGAGTACCACCTGCAGGTGGAGAGCGACATCGGGCCCTACAAGGGCCTCCTCATGGGCCTCTTCTTCATGACGGGTGCGCTGGCGGCGGGAGGGGGAGCGGGGGTGGTGGTGGGTGGGTGGGTGTGGTGGTAGTCTGTGGGTGAGTGGGCGACTTGGGGGGCAACCTTACACAAGGCCGTGGGGGCGAGAGCGCAACGATCGCGGCAGCCAGCGCGGTTGCTGCCTGGAGGCAGCCTGTGCGCATGCTGCCAGCGTCGGTCTGCCGCCCGCCCTGCCAACAGCCTGTGCTGACGCCGTCCCCCCCCGCCGCCCGCAGTGGGCATGGAGATTTCGGTGCCGCTCTTCTTCGCCAAGTTCCGCACCATTGTGGGGGCCATGGCGCTGCTGATTGCGGGCAAGGTGGCGGTCATGGCGGCTGTGGGGCAGGCCTTTGGCCTCACCCTGGTGCAGAGCATGCGCAGGTGGGGGGTGGGTGATGTGTGTGTGTGTGTGGGGGGCTGAGGGCGGCGTACACGCAACGCAGGCAGCTGCAGCATTGCTTGCTGGGGGATCCCGGACCGCCGCTGCGCGGTCGGCAGCGCTGGCTGGTACCAGGAACAGCCTCTTGAGCTGCCACGTGAGCGGCGGCCCCCCCTTCGCCCCGCAGCGGCCTGCTTCTGCCCCCGGCGGCGAGTTTGCCTTTGTGCTGTTTGGCGAGGCGGTGTCGCGGGGCATCATGGGTGCAGCGCTGGCCAAGGGCTCTACCTGGTGGTGGCGCTGAGGTGGGTGTGTGTGTGTGTGTAGGGGGGTGACGGGCGCGGTGGCGTGCCCTGGAAGCAGTCAGCCCTTGAAAACAGCCTTGCGCAAGCATGTCTCCACCTTGGCAAGCGGGGTGCAGAGCCCTGCCTGGTTACCAGCTGCTGAGAAGGTGGCAGGGCGGACCCGATGCCAGCCAGCACGGCGGGACGTCTGGGGTTGGCTTGTAAGGCCGGCATACGCCGCGGCTGCTCAGTGTCTTTGTCCGCGCCGCTGCCCCTGCTGCAGCATGGCGCTCACGCCATTCCTTGCCCAGTTTGGCGGCAAGCTGGGCCAGATGCTGGAGAAGAGCGACATGAAGGCGCTGCAGGTGGGGGCGCCTGTGGGGGCCTGCCCCGCTTGTGGCGCAGCGCACCAGACCAGCAAGGCGCCAGGGCACCGGGGCACACAGCCACACCATGGTTGCCGCTGTTCCGCCTGCACTCACCTCTTCTGGGGCGCGCGCTGTTGGCCCCCCGCAGCCCAAGGAGGGTGAGATGAGCGGCATGAGCGGCCACGTCATCATCTGCGGCTTTGGGCGCGTGGGCGAGCTGATCGGCGAGGTGGGCCGCGCACCCCACCGCTCGGGCCCTACCTGCGCCGCTGCCTCCTCCTCTCGGCGGCCGACTGTATGGGGGGTGTCTTTGCCATTTGGAATAGGCAAGCCTGTCTGTTTCACCACGCCCCTCTCCCTGCGCCCCCACCCCACACCCACACCCACCCGCATGTGTTTCCGCCCCCCACCCCCACACCACCCCCTTCCCGTCGCAGATGCTGAGCGAGCGGCTGATCCCTTTCGTGGCTCTGGATGTGAGCGCCAGCCGGGTGCAGGAGGGCAAGAAGCTGGACCTGCCTGTCTACTTTGGCGACGCCGGCTCGCCCGCGGTGCTGCATGCTGTGGGAGCAGAGCGTGCGGCCTGCGCGGTGAGGGTGGGGTGGGGGTGGGGGCGACACGTGGACGGTGCTTCCTGGCAGGTCACCCGGCTCCTGTGCTGTGTGCCTAATGCTTGCAACCCGCCCGCTGCAACAGGTGCCAGTTGCCATATCCCCCCCCGCCGCCCTCTCAGGTCATCACGCTGGACACAGCGGGCGCCAACTACCGCAGCGTGTGGGCCATGCACAAACACTTCCCCACGTCAAGACCTTTGTGCGCGCGTTTGACATTGAAAATGGTGGGCGCGCGGGCTGGTGGTCGTCTGTGAAACAGGGGGCGCCTCTGGGGCCGACTTGTGCCTTTGCGCCATCCCCAGCTAGGCCCCAGCCGGTCAGCGCCCGCACGTATCCACATGGCCCCTGCACCCACCTTCCTGGCCCCCAGGCGTGATGCTGGAGCGTGCGGGGCCACCGCCGTCGTCCCCGAAATCCTGGAGCCCAGCCTGCAGTTGGCAGCGGCAGTGCTCAGCCAGGTGCGCATGCATGCTGCTGGCCATGCGGCTGGGTGGGCATGCCGCGTGGCGGCACCGGCCGCTCTGCCGGGGGTTGGCCAGTCGGTCTGTCTGTGGCAGCGAGCTGCTGGCGCCCGGCGGGGCCGCGCTGCACCCATGCCGCCTCGTGCCCTCGCCTTGCAACTCTCCTGCCTGCCACTAGCCTGCGCCATGCTCGGCCTGACCGCCTTCCTGTTGAGCTGCCGCCCCCCGCAGCTCAACATGCCCGAGGACGAGGTGGCTGAGACGATCCGCTCCTTCCGCAAGAACCACCTGAGCGAGCTTCAAGTGCTGGCGCAGATCAGGTGCGGGGCGTGGCGGCGACACGCATGCGCCCACTACAGGCAGCCCGCTGCAGAAAGTTGCCTCTGAGCGCGTGCTGCCATGCCCCTGTCAACCACCGCCTCTGCCTTGCCCAACGTCCATCCGCCGCCCTTTCCTCCTGCTTGCGCCTGCAGCGGCTCCAGCCTTGGCTACGGCTCGCCGCAGAAGCCCGACAGCAAGTCTGTGGATCGGGAGGAGGAGGAGGAGGGCCTGGGGCGAGGTGCGGAGGGCATGCCCGCGGGCGTCCCAGCCGGTTGACGCGGCGGCAGCCATGAGCCCCGGCCAGCCATGCTTCGAGCAAGCCAACGATTGCACCATATACATCCAGACCTGCTTCTCAGCCTGCCCCGTGTTCTCATTGAGAAATTATTCATCCAGCAGCCTCACCCATTCTCCAACCCCAACACACCACGTTACCCATACATGCATGCTATGCCTCTCATTTTGACTCTCCACCATGATTCTCTCTCGATGCGTTCTCTCTGCCTTGCCACTGATTCTTCGCTGCCCTGGCTCGTTTGCCAAGTGCATGCCACTGTTGCACACCACGACTTTTGGCGCAATGCGTGGCTGGCATCAGCAAGTGAGACTGCCGCTGGCCGGGCCGCCTCACGCCGGCCCCTCCAGCAGCCCCTGGTTGAGCCAGTCGGCGCTGACGTCGTCCAGGTGCTGCGGGGCAGAGAAAGGAGGCAGATTGCAGCTGCTGCGGGCAAAACATCATGCGGCGGCTGTGCGGCGAGCTGCCGCAGCGGCAGGCCCAGCTGGGAACAGGCGCGGGGCCCACCTGCTCAAAGTCTGCAAGCGAGCCGTGGCGGCCCTGCGCCACCAGCTGCACAGGAGGCAATCAACACACTGTGAGCCGCCGAGAACCGACATGCAAGCAGCGAGCAGTGCAACGGCGAGCTCGCGGACACCCGAGGGGCCGCCGGCAGCGAACGCCGTACCTGCGCCAGCTGCGCCGCAACACCCAGGGTGGGGCACCTCAGGCCGCCCGCCTTCCCTGAGCTGCCAGCCGGCGGCACCCGCGCCCAGCCGCGTGCTCCATCCTTGACAAACAGCTGCAGCACGGGCGGCTGGCCCTCCGCCTGCTGCTCCTGACCCTCCCGCCGCTGCCGCTGCCTTCAGCTGCGCCTCCAGCGCGGGGCTGTCCAGCTGCAGGGCGAGCAGAAGGGTGGAGGCGTCAGTGCTGCTGGAGCTGTGCTGGACAGCAGTGCTGGCCCATGGTCGCGGGTTCAAGCCTAAAGCCAACGGCATCAGCACACGGCCTGGCGCCCGCGCCATGCCTCACCACCAGCGCAACAGAGTCGGGGCAGGCGGACTCGATGCGGTCCGCCACGCGCCGCCCGCCGCCCAGCTCGCTGTCTCCAAAGCGCTCGTTGCACTGGTAGTAGCCCACCATGCGCAGGCCAGGGGACGCGCCTTGCTGCTCCTTGACGTGTTCCTCGACCTGAGCGGCGGTGCAAGTGCAGTTCAGTGTAAACCTCGCATTTGTTGGCTCACATAAGCATGCATGGCGGTTGCAATTCGAGTAAGGTACCTGTGCAATTGCAGTCTCTATCACAGGCGCAAGGGTGATGAACGTGTGGCAAACAGGGACGGCGGTCGTCACCGTCACGACTGCTGCCGACCCGTCGGAGGCCGCCGGGGCCACAGTTCCCAGCAGTACCCCATTCACTGCAGTGGTGGGGTGCTTGGCTGCGTGCAAGAGGACGGTGAGCAGTGCACGCTGTTCGATGACACACTCTCTCTGCATGTTTCTAGCTTTACGGAGGACCAATCACTTTGATCGTATGTCTCACGTCAAGACGTGTGCTGGATCACAGCTATGAGGCCCCTGCCAGTGCGGGCCTGCCCAGCAGCACAGCAGGACAGTGGGTGCATATCCTGCTCTCGTTTGTTTTGATGGTCTTGTTTCAGCTTTTATCGATGTGATTTCATTCGAAAAGGAGCATTGGGAGCTCGCTCGAAGGCTTCCTCCCCAGACCCTTCAATACTTGAATGGTTTCTTGCCTTTGGAGACAAAAGCCACTGGAGCATGGCCAAATGATTGCCTCAGGATCCAACGTGTGAGCATCAGGGCGGAGTTAAGCCCCTGCTGATGCCGCGTAAGCTAGTGCAGCAAGCGATCGCTTGCACTGTTGTGCAGGTTGGCCAGAATTTGAAGCAACTTGCTGCAGCAGCATGGGAATTCAACAGGCTGGCCACTCTTGCAACATCAACACAATGCAAGCTACCCAGCAGCATCGCCTGGCAGTGCACCACAGCAATGCAAAACACGCCATGTGCACACACTTTCCCCGTGGGGGCGTGCCCGGTGCGCTCCACATTCCAGCGTGACAAACCATGCCGTTTCTTTTCGCGCCGCTCAGTACAGCAAATTGCAGGTGCATGTGCTATGCTTCAAGAATGGAACGAAGTGTGGTAACATGGGAGGCTCAGGCGCTGCCCCCAAGCGTGCAGGCAAAGCCTCTCGTCAAAGCAGACCCTGCGCTTTGAGCATGCCCCGCACAAGTGGCAGCTTGGCGGGGCAGTGCACCGCGTACTGCTGCTGCAGCTTCTCCGCCGCTAGCCGCGGCAGCTCGTCCTCCTCGCTGCCACTGCTGCCGCCTCGCTCACTGCGCCGCACACCCGCCAGCTGTGCCGCACACGCGCACACGCCGCACAGAGCCCGCAGGTTTTCCCCTTGGTCATTTCAATCACACCTGACGATTCAAGGCAGGAGCACAGGGCAACGCGCGTTGGAGCCAGCTGGCACATGCAGGGTGGGCAAGGACTTACCCCTCGCTGCCCGCCACCAGCCAGCCCGCACCACGCTCAGCCAGCACCCAACGTCAGCTGCTTGACATGCACAGCACCCAGTGCGAGCCAGCCATACGGCACAGCAGCCCGCACACCAGAGTAGTAGGCCCGCGCCGCGCGCCAGTTGGCCGCGCCGCCCGCCGTGTACAGCGTGTCTGCCAGCAGCAGGTGGCGGGCCACCTCGGCGGGCTGGTGCAGCAGCAGCTCCTCCAGGCAGAAGGCCGCCTGCTGGTACATCTGCGCGGCGCACGGGGTGCAGCAGCACCAGCAGAGCAAGTCGAGACAGAGGCACTTCGGAGCATGACATCCCCATGCTCCTGCAGCCTTACACGGCAAGGGAATTTCACGGTGACTTCGCGGCAGTGCAGCGACGCAACAGAGCAGGGCAGCAGGCAACAGCTGCGCTCACCTGCAGCTGCAGGTAGACGTCCGCCGCCTCCTCCCATGCCAGCCAGTCGGTGGTGTGCACCTGCAGCAGCCACACGACGTTACCAACAGCCTGGCAGCAGCTTGGCATTGATCCGCCCTCTGCTGGTCGTCGACGCGCGTTGCAGTCTGCACGCTGCGCTTGAAGCAAGCAAAGGCGAAAATGCAGCGAAGCGGGAACAGGCGGTGCCGCCGCTCACCTGCAAATACTCCTTCAGCAGCTCGGCGGCGCCTGACAGGTCGCCCTTACCGCGCCGCAGACCCGCCTGCAGCACAGAATGCGGCACAACAAAGCGCTGCATGTGACCAGGAGCGCCTTTGCAAGGGGCAGAGCCGGATCATGCTGCTGCTGCTGGGCCCCAGCCAGGGCGCGTGTCAAGGCGGGCGCACCATGCGCTTGAGCATGAGGCCGTTGGCGGGGTCCTTCTCCAGCTCCTTCTTGTACAGCTCCTCCGCCTCCTGGAAGCTGCCCAGCGCCTCAAAATACAGGCCCTGTTGCCCGGGTGGTGCGGAGAAAGGATGGAAGGTGTCGATTGTGGCAGGCCACTTGTGCGACGCTCGTGCATGCAACCAAATGCGACCAAAGGTGGAATGGTGCCGCGGCCAGCCAACGCCTCACCGTGAGCCGGCTCGCACGAGCGCTGTCTGGGAAGCGCTTGTGCACGCTCTTCACCAGGCTGAGGGCGCGCTGGTTGCAGCCGGCCTCCATTGCTGCGATGGCAACCTGCTCATGTACGTCCCACACTGCAGGAGCATCGGGAGCTGGCAGGATGGACCGGGACCGCAGCAGCGGTGGGATGCGCATGGACAGTCAATAGCCAGTCCCACTCACGCTCATCCACTTCCAACTTGCGGCTGTGCTTGCTGAGCAGCTCCATGCCGTACTTTGTGACGCCCTCCACATCACGCACACGCAGCAGGCGCACCTGCGCATGCGGAAGAGCCCCGACAGCGGCGAGGCGGTGACAAGCGGCGGGCAGCAGGGTACGCAAAGCTCAGCTGCGCGTTGCGCGCCATAGCAATCTGCGCATCGTGCCTGTCTCAGGTAGTCTCTCAAGGCTGAAAATCCTGGACGACTGCTGCTCTCTAGCTCCTTGCGCAGCCGGGTGAGTTCAACGCCGCTGCCTGCCATCCTCACGACTTCAATGATTCTGCTACTTTTGATGGGAGGATCTATCACCCGTGCAGCGCCTCTCCAGCAAAAGATGATCGGTGTACTTGCAGCAGTCGCTTTTGCTCTCGAAAGGGTGAAATACCATTGCCTGGTTGTGTAAAAGACTTCCCCCTCATGTATCCAGGGTTCCAGGGTTCTTGTCTACATGTCTCCTGGCTGACCTGTCTTTGGTTGGCGTTGTTCTCCCCGCGACCCACCGATGGTCCCATTGAACTTCGGTGGTTTAGATCGTGAATCTGGAGTCCTCAGCTTATTTTCAGCACGCTCCTGGCCGCTGTCTTTCATCCTCGCCCCCATTGTGCCGTTTGCATGGCGCCTAAGCGTCGAAATGGTGCATCGAAAGCCAATAAGGGAGATGTCAATGCAGAGGAGAAGGTTAGCCCTTCCAGCCAGGTGTGGGCTGCTGAAACTCGCTCCCGCTCCGCTCTTTGCTCTTTTGATGAATAAACTAAGCTGTGGCAAGTGTAAACTTTCCTGTTATTCTTGGAATTGCCGCAGGTAACCAGTTCGCCCACAGCAGCCGCCGCCGCCGCCGCCGCCGCCGCGCTCCGCGTCAAGCTGGCCGCCCGGCGAGCTGCGGCAGAGCCTTCTGTGGCCAACCCAACCGGTGGTGCGGGCGATCCACCGGCCAGCGAGCAGCCCAGCAAGAAGCGTCGCAAGGAGCGAGCCATTGCGGGGACGGCGGGACCACGTCGGCGGCCGCAGGGGCGGCGCCCGAGCCCGTCGACGACCTGGCATCCCCGCTCAGCCCAAGCTACGATGCGGTACCGGGTGCCAGCCGACGGGCAGGAGACCACCTGATGGAGGCAGTTGTCAAGGTGTGCAGCAGGCCTGCCTGGGCGGGAGCCAGTCTCCGCAGTATCATCACTGCCGTCTCCTGCATCACAGCCTGACGCTACCCTCAAGCGCCCCCTGCAGGTGTTCACGGTGCACAGCGAGCCCAACTTCAGCCTGCCCTGGCAGCGCAAGCGCCAGTACGCCTCCTCCGGTTCCGGCTTCGTCATTGCCGGCCGCCGCATCCTGTCCAACGCGCACTGCGTGGACCATGCCTCGCAGGTGGGTTGAGGGATAGAAAGAATAAGCAAACCTGTCTGGCTGCTGCCTGTGAGGAGGGGCGCCAGCAAGGAGGGACCCGCCGGCAGCCGCAACCGGCGGGGCAGCGCCATCCCCCGCTACCCGGCTGCCTGCTGACGGCTGCCGTGCCTGCGGGGCCTGCATGCGCCGCGCAGGTCAAGGTGAAGCGGCGGGGCAGCGACACCAAGTACGTGGCCAAGGTGCTGGCGATGGGGGTGGAGTGCGACATCGCGCTGCTCACGGGTGGGTGCTGCCAGGCGGGGCTCGTGGCGGCAGCCGGGGGTGGTCTTGAATGGAGGCTGAGCGCACGTCGCCACCTCCTGATGCGTCAGTGTGGCGGCCTTCCGCTGTGCAGCGAGGGGCTCCTGCCTGCCTCGCCCTGCGGCAGGCAGCCGACGGCCTCCCGCGGCAGCCCAAGCTTCTCTGTGCGCACTGCCCGTGCATGCTGCCTCCACCTGACTGCCCGTGCATGCTGCCCCCACCTGCTCACCCCCTTCCTCCCGCCCCTCCCCACGGCGGCAGTGGAGGACGACGGCTTCTGGGAGGGCCTGGAGGCGGTGCACTTTGGCGGCCTGCCGCGCCTGCAGGACAGCGTCACCGTCATCGGATACCCCATCGGTGGGCGCGCGCAGCGGCGGCACCTCCGCCTTGCCCCCGCCAGGGCTGGCAACGCGGCGCCCAGGCAGGCTGATCAAGCGGGCCTGGGCGACTGGCAGCCGCCTCACCCTGCCGCCCCTGTATTTTTGCACCCGCAGGCGGAGACACGATGTCGGTGACGTCGGGGTGGTCAGCCGCATCGAGGTGCGTAAAGGACGCAGACCAAGGCCGCCGCGATTGCCAGCAGCAGGCGCAGGCGCACGCGCGCTTCATCATGCAGGGTCCTTTCTCTGCAACATGCATGCGGGTCGCTGCAGAACGTTGCCTTCAGAGTTTGGTTCCAGCCGCACAACGATCCCTGCGCCGCCGCCTCCCCACGCGCTGCGCTGCGCTTGCGACAGGTCACCGGCTACGCACACGGCGCCGCCGAGCTGCTGGGCATCCAGGTGGATGCCGCCATCAACTCGGGCAACTCGGGGTCCCGCCTTCAACGACCGCGGTGCGTGCGGGGACCAGCCTCGTCGCAGACGCGCGGCAGATCAGCCGGTTGCAGACGCGCGGCAAAGCAGCCATGGCAGCAGTGCGTGCAGTGCCAACAGGACACCAGCAGTGGTGTCGCCATGCGGCGGGCGGCAGGCGGACGGGGTGGTCCGCCCTGGCCGTGGCGCTGCCTCCCACTGTTCACTTGTGTGTTTGACCCATGAGTGGCGCTCGGCGATTCCCCGCGTGCATGTGCAGGCGAGTGCGTGGGGATTGCCTTCCAGTCGCTGAAGAGCGACGACACCGAGAACATCTCCTACATCATCCCCACCCCGGGTGCGCGCCCCCCCCGCCCCTCCCTCCTCCCCCGCGCTGCCTGCGCCGCCGAACCTGCTGCGCAAGCCGATGGGGAGGCCTCCCACCCCACCCCGTCCCGAGCTCTCCAGCGGCGCTCCTGGGCCCCACCTTGCCAGCCCCCACACCTGCCCCCACCCCCACCCCCACCGCCCCCACCGCAGTCATCCAGCACTTCATCACCGACTTTGAGCGGCACGGGCGCTACACGGGCTTCCCAGCCATGGGGGTGGAGTGGCAGAAGATGGAGAGCCACGTGCTGCGCCAGGCGCTCGGCATGCAGGTGGGGCACGGCGGCACCGGTTGCGATGCGTGGGCAGCTGGCAGTGTTGGCGGGCTGCAAGCCTGGCAAAATTTTTCTGCGTGCTGTCCTCTGAGGATTGTGGCAAGCTGACAGACGAGCCTGGCGGCGGCGTGAATGCCCAACGCACGGCGTGCTGTTGCACCCCACAACATTTATCGTCCCACCCCAATGCTTGCCCGTTGCAGCCGGGGCAGCGGGGAGTGCTTGTGCGGCGCATTGAGCCCACCAGCCCCGTCAGCGAGGTTCTGCACCAGGGGGACGTCATCCTCAGGTGGGGTGGCCTCAGCGCATGCATGCCTTGCGCAGCGCCAGGCCCAGCTTCACTTGGTGCCCCTACCTTTGCAAGCCTCGACTGTCCACTACCCAGTGCTTTCTTTTCGCATGCTCCCCTTACACACGCCCCCTTGCCCCCCCCTCACACAACCGCGCAGCTTTGACGGCGTGGACATTGGCTCCGACGGCACCGTGCCCTTCCGCTCCGGCGAGCGCATCTCCTTCACCTACCTCATCTCGCAGGCAGGGCTGGGAGCGGGGCGGGCGCCGGGGGGGGCAGGCGGGCTGCGGGGACGCCCGGCCTTTGCAACTGCGGTTGGCGCCAGGATCATTCTGCCCAGCACCATCCCAGCTGCCCCGCGCCTGTCGCTTCCAGGTCCCCAACCAACCTTTTCGCAGCCAAACACCCGCCTCTGCTGTCCCCCGCCCGGTGCCGACATCCCCTCACGCTTGCACCCCCGCTCTGCCCCCAACACGCCGCCTCCGCAGAAGTACACGGGGACGAGGCGGTGCTGCGCGTGCTGCACAACAAGGCGGTGAAGGAGGTTTCGGTGCGGCTTCGCTCCCCCGCCGCCTCATCCCGGTGCACATCAACAACCGCCCCCTCCTACTACATCTTGGGCGGCCTGGTCTTCACCCCCGTCACCGTGCCGCTGCTGCGCTCCGAGTACGGCAAGGTGCTGCCCGGGGGAAAGGGGCTGCGTCGCTCGTCGGCGGCGAGCTGGTGGCTCACTCTGGCCAGGGCCTTGCCTTGTCCAGCATCCTGCAACCCCTGCCAGCCCCCTCGCACCAGGCAGCTGTGCGCGCCTCAAGGACCGTGTTGCGAACGATTTCCTTGCCGCAGGAATTCGACTATGAAGCCCCCGTCAAGCTGCTGGACAAAATGCTGCATGCCCAGGCCGAGAACGAGACGCAGCAGGCGCGTTCCTGCTCTTTCAGCCAGCACATCTGTCTCCTGTTCGGGGTGCTTGGCCCGCAGCCGTTGTTTGCCTCCCAGCCGCCTGCCTGCTGCTCCTGCGCAGGTGGTGGTGCTCAGCCAGGTGCTGGCAGCTGACGTGAACGTGGGCTATGAAGACATCGTGAACACGCAGGTGGGGGTGGGGGATGGAGGAGTGGCAGGCAAGGGGGTGTAAGGGTCTTCCTCTACCTTTGGTCAGCATGCGTCCAGCCTGGGTACTCGAGCAGCGCGCTTTCCAGCAGGAACCTGATGCATGCAGCACGCCATGCGCCCTGCCCCAGGCCCTATCCTACCCCTGGGCCTCCCCTCTCCTTATCCACACGCCCCTCCCATCCCTTCAGGTGCTCAAAGTGAATGGGCAGACGGTGAACAATCTCAAGGACCTGGTTGCTGCGGTAGAGGGCAGTACAGGGCAGTACCTGGAGCTCTCGCTGGAGTACAACCAGGTGCATGGCTGCCGCCCAGCTGGCCCCCGTTGATCTCAGACTTGCGCCCCACCCTCTCACAGCCTGCCACCCTTCTCTCGCGGACCCCTGCCTGCCGCAGCTGGTGATCCTGGACCAGGCGGCGGCACAGGCGGCCACCGCCGATATTTTAACCCAGCACTGCATCCCTCACGACCGCTCCGAGGATCTGAGGGCGGATGCCGCGGTGGCGGGCAAGGGCGGCAAGGGGCAGCAGGAGGACGGCACCGCAGCCATGGATGTGGAGGCGGGGGCAGCGGCGGGGGCCTGCCAGGAGCGGGTGCCACGCCCGCTGAGCCAGCCAGCTGATGCGCATGATGCTCCTGCCTGCCAAGCCTGAATTTTCCCTCACTACAGCTTTGCATTACTTGTGTGCCCTCTTACTCGTCTGCAGGCCAATTCTTGTTGAGAGTAAAGTTGTAAGCTGCAAACTACACAACCCAAGGCTGGCAGGACGGTCATCTCCCCTTCTTTGCAACTGCCCGCCGCGCTTTACCCGGCCGCTGTTGCTTGCCCTTCTTCTTCTGCACGCCGCCCTTGGCTGCACCAACAGGGCCAGCAGACAATGAGTCAATGCAATGAACCGATCGGTGCCAGCGGCAGCACCCCTGTGCTGGCATGCCAGCTCAAACGCCCTAGGCGGTGGTGGCGTGAACAGGAGTCCATTCACAGCCTGCTGTCCCTTTCCTTTCCCCCTGTCCTGCGCTCCATGGCTCACCTCCTGCACCGCCGACGTTGCGAGCCACCTTGCGCGCAACGCCGTCGTCGAAGCGTGCCGGGCGGTAGCCGTCCACGGCGGCAGCGCTCGCAGCGTCGTTCTGCTTGCGCAGGCGCTTGGGGCCGCCAAAGCCGTACTTGGCGTCACGCTGCGCCCGCTTCTTGCTTTTGTCGCGGGGCTCAAACCGCTGGCCGGGCGGCGCTGCTGCTGCTGCCTGCGCGCGCCGCCGTCCAGCCGCTCCAGCTCCGCATCCATGTCCAGCTCGCCCGCAAAGCCCTGGGGGGGGGTGGTGGTGAATGGGGGTGAGGAAGCAGAACGAGGAGGGCTTGTCCTCTGCTGGTGGGAGAAGGGACAACACTGGCAGAGGTAGGGTGCCTGCAAAGCGTGGCGACGCATATGGCAGCGCAGACAACCGCCAGCGGCTGCGCGGATGGCATGCCGAGCGTGCAGCGTGCTGCAAGAGCTCGCGCAGCGCCCGGCAGCAGCGCCCCCTGCCGCAGGCCCCCATTTGCGTCGCACCGTCTTCTCGCGCTGCTTGCGCAGCTTGGAGATGTTGGAAATGGCGGCCTTGCGCTCCGCCGCGCGCTCCTTCTTGCGCTCCGCCGCCACCTGCTTGGAAAAGCGCTTGGCCTCGCGATCTTTCTTCCTGCGGCAGCAGGGAGGACCCCAAAACTCAAGCGGCGCCCATCAAGCAGGACAGCGCAGGCAACCGCCGCATGCTTGCACGCCTGGCAGGCGCGCAGCGCAGGCAACCGGCCAGCCTGGTGCCTGCTCAAGGGGGTGCTCCGCTGTGCAGGCGGGCGCACCTCTGCTCCGTGGCCTCAATCTGCTGCTTCTCGTAGAGCAGCTGCTCCTTGACCCGCGCCATGTGCTCGTCGCTCTTCACCTGCATGTGGGTGGGATGGTGGGTGTGCAAGGGGCTCGCCAGAGTGGCTGTCACAGCAGGCGCTGCCACCTGCCCCACAGCACACGGCAGCAAGCCTACGGGCAGCAGGGCCCAACGCAGCAGCGCACCATCTCCGCATAGTAGTCGGTGGGCCGCTGCCATGCAATCCCCGCCGCTTCAAACCGCTGGATCGCGGTCTGCGCAGCCTCCAGGGCCTGCGGCGGGGAGGGGGTAGCTGCATCGCTCAGCTCCGACGGGCGGCAAGCAGCTGCCTCAGCACGCCCGTGCGGCCGCCCCTGCGTTGCTGGCGTACACTTGCTGCCTGCAATCCTGCCCAGCCTCGCCTGGTTGTAGAAGGCCAGCTCCCGCTCGAGGTCGTCCTCGGTGTTGGCCACCACAACGGGCTGAGAGCTGGTCAGCGCCATTGCCTCCTCCCACGGCTGCTCCTCGCTCCATCCAATGTCCTCCAGCTTGTCGTGGATTGCATCCACGTTGTAGATGGCTGGGCGGGGCCCGGGGCCAGCCGCAGCCCCGCCTTCCTCCTCGTCCTCGTCCGCCTCCTCTTGTGAACTGGCGGCAGGGCCGGGCGGCAGCGCCACCACGGGCGGCACGGCGCTGCTGCAACTCCAGAGCGGCAGCCAGTTCCTACAACAGGGTGAATATGGGACTTGAAGCCATCCGTTAGCAGCATGCGTGTCCCACCACCGCTTAGTGCTGCTCACGACATGCATGGAGTCCCGCACCTCTTCGCTGAGCTCTTCAGATTCTTCTCCAGAGAAATGTTCCTCTTCTGAAGTGTCGAACGGCGGCATACTTGTGAGATGTGAGTGGCGAATGCTGAAGTTGTCCTGTGCCGCCCTTCCTACGCCAGTTTAAGAATTGTAATACAACGGAGATATAAAGAATAGTGAAGATTTGCCTGTCACGACCGATTGGGTCTTCATGACGGACGCAGCAGGACAGGTGCGTGAGTGGGGTGACTAGTGCCCACGACGCCCTCAGCCCAGTCAGTTCGCGCTTTTTAAGCATGTTGCGGGCTGCTCCGCACGTAGCCTGGTAGCACAACTGTGTCTATTTACAGTGGCCTGGGTTCCTCATTCAGTCACTCCAGTAGATACTATGCGACTGCGAAAGCTCTGAGGCCGTGCGCTCGCAAGGGCTCAGGCCAGGTGCACTCCCTGCGACTGCGGAGGTTGCGCGTGCTCCGCCGTCCCTTCTCTTGTGGCAGCCGGTTGTTTCTTTGGCCGCAGCTTGATGGGCTTGCTGCACAGCTTGCCGTGGGCGGAGCAGCGTCAGTATGATATGATGAAGCCATGGGTCGAGCTAGCTTTCGAGCGGGTGGACTGGTTCTACTCACAAGGAACACCGGAAGACGTACCAGAGTACAAGGAGGCCATCGATTACTACACTCATGTAGCCAGAGTAGAGGAGCAGTGGAAACTGCGTGAATGTGAGCACTGCGACAGCATGCATGCTGCTTGTTGCCCCGTAACTCCTGGACAGATCAGTCGTGGCCCTGCTGCAATCCTAAGTTTGCGCCGTCCAAACTTCTCAGCTGCAGCTGCTTGCTGCGTGTTTGCTGTGCAGTTGGCTTCAAGTACGGCATTAAATCGCTGGCAGAGCTGCCGCCGCCTGTGTCAGAGCCGCCATGGCTGGGTGAGTGTGCCCAGCGCCACTGACTGCTTGATGCCTCGCATTTGGCCCTGCCCACTTGGCAGCGCTTTGCCAAGTTTGCCAAGTAGTGAGTCGCGCTGCTTCCTGTTTATTCCCTCGGCTTGCTCTGCAGCTCGCCAAGCTGATGCGCCCACAGAGGCAGTGGGAGTTGGCGAGGCTCAGTCGACGCCATTGAGTACGGACAACGCAGGCTCTGCTGCACGACTGCCACCATCCAGCTGCCAACGCCGCGGTGTGCCGAGCGCCAGTCCCCGGCATGGTGGTGACAGTGAGGGCAGTGAAAGAAAGCGGCTGACGCCCCATGATCACGGCGAGTAGAGAGGCGTGTGATGCTTGGCAGCAGACGCGCGGCAGCGGCATGCGTCGTCGATGACAGCCCACGAGTGCATTGCTGGCCGCTCTCTTTGAGCACGCTGCCGCCTGGTCCCATGGCAGGAGTTTTTGATTGTAATTCAGCTGAAGCCTTTCCAATTTGTGCAGACGGCTGGCGCTGACAGGCTTTGCCCATGACTTGACAGCCAAGGAAGAAAAGAACGGCTTAAGTGTACCGCTCGTTCTGCGTGAAATGTGGGATGCAGCCGTTGGGCGGGACGGATGGTACATATATCTCGTCCTGCTCAGTTATGGGGTAATGGAATGTACCGGGTTATACCATCCTTTGGATGACACGCCAGAAAAATTCGGTAGCAAGTAGCAGGCCCAATTTTATGCGCGCGCAGCAGCAGTGCAGGCGTCGTTTCTCCGTCAGGTCTCTGCTTCGGCAATTGGGCTGTTGAACGCGGCCTCGAGGTTGATCTTGACGGACATAGAGCATAAGTAGCAGGTCTTGCCTGCACATGGGTTCTAAGCACCAGCGCCACGAGAGGACACCCAGCAGCAGTGATGATGGTGAGATTGGCCTTGGCCTAATCAACGACGAAAGCCTCACGCGACGAAGCTTTCACCAGTTCAGCTGCTGTGGGTGCCTGGTCGCCGCCCCTTCCCCGCCTGGCGTAAGCCTCCCCTTTAACGCTTTGTTGCGCTGCGCGTAGATAGTGATTCTTCACGAGAACATAAGCGACACAAAAAGGATAAAGAGAAGAAGAAGGACAAACACAAGAAGGTGCTATGGCTGCAGAGCGGCAGCGCTCGTGCCCCGCCGGCCTGTCCCCGTGCCACGCAGACAACCTTTTCCGCCCATCCACGTTGCTGCAGCACAAGAAACACAAGAAGCACAGCGGCAAGGATAAGAAACGCGACAGGGAGCAGGAGCGCCTAGTCAAAGAGGCCAAGAAGTTCTTGAAGAAGCGTGAGCAGCGGCAGCACAGCCGTGGTTTCCTCTCAGGCTGCGTGTGTCGAGCGGGCACCGTATGATTGGTCGGCAGACGCTGCAATGTTTCTAGGAGCTGCCATGGCCTGGTGGCAGCATAGCTTGGCTTGCCGCAAGCTGCATCTGCTGTCACCTGCAGAGCTGAAGTCAGGCAACCCGGAAGCGGCTGCCGCCGCTGCCGCCGCTGTTGCGGCGGCAGGCGGGCGAGGGGCGGGTCCCAGCGAGCCTCCTGCGCCGCCATACGAGGGCGATGTGGACCCCATCAGCAAGGACGACTACTTCCTGAAGAATGCAGAGTTCGCTGCGTGGTTGAGGGAGAGCCGCGGCAAGTTCTTCAGGTGCAAACCGGGAGGGGAGCGCCCACCCGCACACTGGCGCCCAGGCGGCTGCCCTGATAAGCGTGGCAGCCCCTTGTGTCAGGCCTCACCAGCATCTCCTCCCTTCTTGCTGCCCGCTGCACCACCCCCCTTCTGTGTTACTTGATTGGCAGCGAGCAAAGTACAGAGGAGAACCGGGCCGCCTTTGACGACTTTGTGGCTGCATGGAACGGGCGGCGCCTGGCCGCCAAGTACTACCTGGGCCAGGTGGCGGCGGGCGGCAGCGGCACCGCCGCATTGCGCACCAGTCACGCGTGGGGCATCAAAGGTGGGATTCGAGCTAGCGTGGTGGAGGGTGCTGCGTTGGGAGGCCGATGAGCGCACCAGTGCCGGCACGAGGAGTCCACCCTGGCACCTGGCACCCTGCCCAGGCGCTGGCGCTGCTTCGACTCCCGCCCGGCCGCGCCGCCCCCAGCTCTGCCACGCCTGCGTACGAGCCAGTTCGCTGCCCGCCGTGCAGGTGCGGGGCAGGGGCTTGCAGCGTCTGGCGCCGTGGGAATGGCGGCCGCGCTGGATGAGGAGCTCAACCTGAAGGAGCAGGTGGCTGGCTCTGCCTGCGGCTCCCCCTCCCAGCGTCTTGCGTCCGCTGCTCTGCGCAGGTGGAGGGGAGCCAGCTGTGAAAGGGTTGCAGCAGTCAAGCTTACTCGCAGCTGCTGCCAGCCCAGGGAGGTTCCGCCCTGCATGCCGCAGGCGCGCGTGGCGGCGCTGGCCGAGCGCAAGCAGCAGCGGCAGGAGGCCAAGGAGTGGCTGGAGGAGGCTGTGCCGCGCCTCTCTGGCAAGTGAGTGCCCGGCCCCCTTCCGCTCCATCCACCTGAGGCCATCTCAACACGAACAGGGGGTGCTCAATGCGTGCCGCCGCGCCTGTCTGCGTTCGTCGCGCGCTTGCCTGCTTGCGATCAGAGCCTTCCTGATGAGCATCAGGCACCGGCGCCCAGGTGTCCTCCGTGTCTCGCCTGGGCAGGGACAAGGCCTTGGAGGACAAGCGGGCGCGCCGAGAGCTGGCCAAGGCAGGCGCTGACTCCCCGAACACGCGGGTCGCGGCTGGGACGTCATGGGCGGCGGCGGTGACGACTCGTTTGCTGCGGCAAAGGCCCGGTGAGCCGCGGCCCCGCCCGAGGCAGCGCGTGGCCTGCAGGATGCTGTCAAGGCAGCCGTTGCTGCCGATTGGTGATGTGCCTAGGGTGCGGAGGGCTGCGGCAGGTCCACCACCCCGGTTTCGCTTGCCCGTGCGTGCAGGGAGGCCGCACGCCATGAGCAGCGAGGCAGGCGGCAGGCGGCGGTGCAGGCCGGGGTTGCGCAGCGGGTGGCCGCCGCCAAGGCAGCCGAGGACGAGAAGATGGCGGCCTTCCGCGCCCTGCTGCAGCAGGGCCCCATCCAGATTGCCAAGCGGCAGTAGCTCTGCGTGGGGCAATGCCTTGGCCACAGTTGAACGCCTGCCATCTTCTCGGGCGTTGTCACCCGCAGAAGATTCCCTTTCTGGGCACAACTGCACGCCTGCTGGCCATGCGGACGAACCTTTCATGGATTAATAGCTCCCGGCCTCGGTTTCATGGGAAATGTGACCCTCCGGACTGCCCAGAGCGCACAGACCCGTACGGAGCCGCGGGTACAACGTGGCATGACACAATTGTGCACACCGTTGGATGCTGTTGACCAATGCGGGTCTGGGATATGTCACATGAGCTCCCCGCGGCCCACGAAGGCCACCTGTTCAATTGAGTGCCACGCAGGACGTCGACCTGGACGCAAGGGGCTGGTTCCAAGGGTCGACCTCAGCAGTTCCGCATTATAGTTGAACAATGAGCGGGCCATTCAGCTGGTAGCCATGGTCTGGCCCCTCCTGTCGCTGAGCGGGGCCGCGGACAGGAGTGCTGAGCGCCGCGGTGCCTCGCATCTGCTATTGTCGATACTATTCTCGCTGCTATGTTTTGGTGAGCTGTGCAACCCATTGACAGGCACCCTTACTTGCCTCCTCACACAAAGCGCCGCTGGTTGTTTCCGCTGCCTGCACTCTGAGGCTGTGGCTTGCAACGGTGCCAAGGTTGTTTGCACGCGAGGGGACCCTTGCCTGGACGGTTGCCTGTCGACGCTGGCGGCGCAAGCGGCCGCTACTTTCAGTCCAGCGCTGTGCCCAACGCCTGCACCGTCTGTGCCTGCAGGCGCAGCATGCGCGCAGTCAGATGCGCCACCGATGGAGGCTGGCGCTCTGCCGGTTGCGCGAGGCGGCTTGCTCATCACGCCAGGCAAATACCACCTCCGCCTCAGGGACCGCTGCCCAGGGAAGGTGCGTGCTCCAACCCGCCGCTGCTCTGCAGCCGGCGTTGCCACGACCTTTGTCAAGGAGGTGTGATCGGGAGACAGCTGCACTGGAAACAGGAAGGCATCAGGATCTCTGATCTGAGCTGCAAATGGCGTGGCGCTGGCCGACTGCTGTGCGCTGCTGCGCGCCCACGCTCTCTCGTAGGTAAAGACACGCACACGCTCTGTCGCCCTCCGCAGGCTGGCTGGCGTGCGTAGCGTGCGGCAGCACGCAGCGCGGAACGCAGCTGCTTGTCGACGCGGCCAGCGGCGGCGGCCCGCAGGCCTGGCAGCTGGACCTTACGGGGACAACCGGCAGCCCCCACCCTTCACCTTGCGGGTGCGTGGCTGCTAACGGCGCAGGCATGCACCTGATGCCTGCTGGCTGCCCATTCAAACAGTGAGCACGGCCAACGCTCCAAGCAAGGCAGTGTGCTGCCATGTTCTGCCTGCAGCTTGCTGTGCTTGCCCGCCTGCAAAGCATCCACACGCTGCATCCCGCCCGCGCCCCCCTCCCGCCATCGCCCAGCCTTTGGACCCTGGCTGCTGCGCCAGCTTCATCGCCTCCGAGCCTGCGGGCTGCGGCGCTGCCTACGCCATGCTGTACGCATCGCGCTCCATGCACCCCGCCGAAATTTACTGGGGGTTGGAGTCTGCTGCAGGCGGCGGCGTGCGGATCTTTCTAGAGGTGCGCTGGGCAGGCGGCAGCCCGCCTCTGCTTCCGGCGGCCGCGGGGGTGCCTGCCCCGTGCGCTGCGCGGGCTCCGCTGCGCCCTTGGGGTTTGGTCGCGCCGGCGGCGGCTGCCTCCGTCGGTCGGGGGCTGCTTGGCTGGCTGCTGCAGTGTCCAGCCTGGCGAGCCCATGGCACCAGTCAGCCCTGTCCATGTGCCCTCCTGCCTTGCACGCCCCCCTGGAGCACAGGCTCGCCGGGGCTGCGTGCGGAGGTACCTGGGAGCAGCAGCAGCCTGCAGCGCGGGGCAGAACCGAGTGCTGCAGGTGCTGGGCAGCGAGGATGCGGCGGCGGCGGTGGTGTGGGAGCTGCTGCCGCTGGGCAGCCTGAGGCCGCCGCCGCCGCCGCCAAGGCCGCGACCGCGGCCCAAGCCCAGACCGCCGCCGTCTCCAACGTCCAAGCCCAAGCCCAAGCCGCCGCCGCCCAAGCCCAAGCCGAAACCGCGGCCGCCGCCGCCCAAGCCCAAGCCAAAACCGCGGCCGCCGCCGCCCAAGCCCAAACCAAAACCGCGGCCGCCGCCACCCAAGCCTGTGGCGAGACCGCGGCCGCCGCCGCCCAAGCCCAAGCCCAAGCCGCAGCCGCCTCCCCCGGCCACCGCCCAAGGCCACGCCGCCGCCACCCCCTCGTGGCAAGCCCACGTGAGCCCGTCCTGCTGCGCCGCTCCCGCCCCAACCCACATGGCTTAGCTGGGTCTCCCGGTGCCCTCGCGTCCCGCAGCGGCAGCCGCTCACACGCCCGGCCAGCGGTGCTGCCCTGCCTCTCCCCCCCCGCCTGTGCAGCTGGACCAACCTGCCGTCCCCAGTGGGCAGCGACGCCAGCAACGCCTCCTCCCTGCCGTCCTTCTCCTTTGCCGTGTGTGGCGGCACGGGGAGCAGTACGCCGCCTACACCGTGCTGTACGGCCCCGCCTCGCGCCGCACCGCCGTCAAGCGGCTGGCCGGGGTCAGTGGGTGGATGCGGGCGCCCGCGCTTCACCACCGCCCAGGGCTCCCGCATGGGCCTGGCCTGCTTCGCTGACGGCGACCCGCTGCTGGCGCTGTCCGACGCGGCGGGGCGCTTTGCCGGCTCGGTGTACCGCCTGCCGACCCCCGGCGGCGCGTGGGCCACCCTGGGGCCCCCGGGTTCTTCACCTCCCTCTGGGATGTCGCCACCGTGGTCGACGCCCAGGGCCGCGCGCTGGTGGCCTTTGCCAACTCCGCCAAGCAGTACCGCGCGGCGGTGATGCGGTACGACGGCGCCCGCTGGGCCTACGCGGGCGCCGGCGGCGACGCCATCTCCGCCGCCTTTGCCGACTCGCTGCAGCTGGTGCTGGGGCCGGCGGGGGCCCCCGCCCGGCGTGCGCGGCGTGCCCTTCCTGTCCTTCATGGACTTTGGCACCAACTCGGCGGCTGTGAGGAAGCTGTCCGGCGCCGGCTGGGCGCCCGTGGGCGGCGCCACGCCCATGACCAACGGCCAGCTGCCGCGCATCGCCTTCTCCGCCAACGGCACGCTCTTCATCGCGCACCTGGTGCACCCCGCGGTGCCGGTACGGCTCATGGCGGTGAGGCGGTACGACCCCGCCGCCGACGCGTGGCCCCGCCTCGGCAGCAACGACCCCGCCCCGGCGGCTTTGTCACCGCGCTGGACCTGGCGGTGGATGCCGCCGGCGTGCCCTGCGTGGCGTACAACGACGGCGGGGCGGGGAACAAGGTGGGCGAGTGGGGGCGCACCGCCCCGTGCAGCTGCGCTGCTCATCTCGGGCGCACCCGCCCGCTCTGCAGCCGCGCGCGCGGCAGCACCCCTGGACACACCGCTGTGGCAGGGTGGGCGGCGGGGCAGCGACCGCTCAGAGGTCCCGCTTCCCCCGGCCCTCCTCAAGCAGTTGTTTCCCCCATCTCACCACCGATGCCCCCCCCTCCTGTCAGGTCTCCCTCATGTGCTACCGCGCCTCCACCGACAGCTGGGCCTACCAGGGGCCCCGCTCCTTCTCCAAATACGCCGCCGCCTTTGTCACCCTCGCCTTCCACCCCCAGTCCAACACGCCGTGAGCAGCTGCCGCGCTGCTTCTCATGCCGCCGCGCACCGCGTGCAGGGTGCTTGCGCCTGCCTCTGCCCCCGCCTGCCCGCGCACCTTCTGGCGGCAGCATGGAGCCGGCGCGCGGCGTTCAGGTTCTGGCTGTGGGCCCAGCTGCCGCACTGCCAGTCGGCCCTTCCGACCCCACACACCCCACCACCCACCCACCCCACCCCCCGCCTCCCGTTGCAGCGTGGTGTCGTACCATGCGGGCGTGTCGATGTCGTTGCAGCTGCCGCAGGTCACGCGCCTCGACGGCTACGCCAGCCCCGTGTGACGGGGCAGGCGCCCAGCGCTGTGTGACAAACATCTCCTCCCCCTGTGCCCCTGGCAGCCCTTGTGCATCCCGCCTGGTTGCTGGCGGCCAGTCGCTGCGCTGCGTCCTGTTGCAGCGCGGCACCGGGTGCCTTTTGCGCTTGTTTTGCAATAAACTCCAGTTAGCCTGGGCTGCAGGCCCCCTTGTGCCGCTTACATGCCACCTCGGCCTCTTGGCCATTCTCACCATCTCCTCGATTGCTGCCACCGTCAACCGCTTACATTGACAGAACTGAATTCGCTCCTGAACGAGTGACCAGTCTTCTTTTTCCAATCAATCAACCAATCCTGCCCGACAATTGCGCTGCATGTGTTGGCTGCGCTTGCAACACGCTGTAATTCTCAGCTTGCTTGTTCCCAACGCAACTTTCTTCAGGCCCGTTGGGCAGAGGCCGGCATGCCTTTGCAGCCTCCTCCTCCTCCCGCGTGGTCAAGCCAGTCCAGCAGGCGCTGCCGCCGCATCCTCCAGCCAGCAGCTGCGCAGCTCCCAGGCCGCGCCGCTCACCAGCGCCGCCGTGCCGCCCAGCGCCACCACGCACACGCCGCTGCTGCTGGGCACCGGGCGGCGGTGGGGCGGCGCCGCCGGGGAGCGCCGCGGTACACTCGTGTGCTCAGCACCTGCAGGGGCCGCGGGACAGGACTCAAGGCCAAGGAAGCACATCAATCAAACTCCTTGGTGGGTGCTGCTGTGAGTGGTGAGTCGCCCAGCAGCGCATCGCCCTCAGTCGAGGGAAGCACACCACTGCCTGGTCTTGCTGGACTTGCTGTTGCCTCGCCCCTCTTCCGCTCGGTTGATGCGGCACGAGCTGCCCGGCTGCCCACCCCGCCGCCCACCTCGCCGCTGCCGGTGAAGGCCTCCAGCGCTGACCCGTCCAGCAGCACCCGCAGCCGCACCCTGCCCCGCGCATCCGCTGCAGGCGCCGCCAGCGGGCCGCCCAGCTGCCTGGCGGGGCGGAGCGGCTGCTGGCCGCCTCATGCGCCACCGCCGCCTCCGCGCCCGCAGCTTCCGGCAGCGGCTCAGCCAGCTCAGCCAGAGTCAGCTCTGGGGCCACGCCTGGAGCCGCGGCCACCGCCGCCGCCGCGGGACTGCTGGGCACCGCCGGCTGATCGACCAGCAGCTGCCGCCGGGGCTGCCTGGCGGCGATTTGAGGCCGAGGCCGGGCGCGGTGGCCAGGCCCCTCCCCAACTGCGCCTCGCCGGCATCCCCCTCCCTCCCCTGACGGGCGGCACCCTGAGTGCGGCCTGGGGCGGCGGCACTCCGAACTGCACCTCCAGCGCGTTGCGCTGCCAGCTGTACGTCAGCAGCGCGTTGCCCTGGCTGCCAGCCTCGTGGCACAGCAGCAGCAGGCCCGCAGCCGCAGCACTGCCCCTGCACAAAGGCGAAGAGGGCGGCACACCATCTGCAGGCAACGCAGAGCGCTGACATGGGAAATTTTGGCGCCTTCAAGATGCCCGTCAGGCCGTTCGATCAAGTCCCCAACTGAAGGCTCACCGCCTTTGCAACACCCCCCGTTTTATACCATCCAACAAGCGCCCCACCCCTCATCCCCCTAAACTCCCATTGCCCACTACCACGACCATCCCATCGCCCTAACGCACCCCCACCCCACCCCCAACCCACCTTTCGAACTCCAACTCCAGGTCCAGCCGGGGCCCCGCAACGCCCTCCACTGGGCAGCAGCCCCTCAGCTACCTGCAAGCCATCAGCATACCAGCCTGCCCGCCCGCCGCCCGCAGCCGATGGCTGCCCGACCCCTGCCAGCCACCCTGGCTGGAGCAGCGGCGCAGGGCCGCCACCTCTGGTGCGGGCGTCTGCACCAGCCGTTGGCCGTCGGCGGACAGCGTCAGCTGTCGCGGCAGCGTGAGGCATCCGGCGAGGCGGCGGCGGCGCCAGGGGCGCGCCGTTCTTGTAGCCACGCCCATAGCAGCAGCCGGCCCTGCGCAAAAAGTTTGCGGTTTCTGCTTAGAAACCCCGGTGCACCTGCTCTGCAGGCCTGGGCAAGGGCTCAGCTGCCTGGATGGACCCCTGCTGTTCTTACAGAATCCAGGTGGGCTGCACGGCATGCCAGCCTGCCGCAGCAGCGGGCTGCACATCCTCGCAGTCTCACCTGTGCGTCTGAGCACACGTTTGGGGCGTACAGCACGTCGCCGTGGTCAAGGCGGAAGGGGCCCGAGGCGCCGTGCAGGTCAAACCTGCGGAAGCGCGTTGGGCGGCGGGCGGAGGCAGTGGCGGCGAGCTCTGTCAGGGCCCGACGGCCAACCCGGGCTGAGGGCGGGTTATTAGAACAACGCACTGTCCATCCCTTTCTGCTCGGTTTGTTGCACTCGTTGAAAGGGGGTTTCTTGCCTGGTGCGGCTGGCGTCCAGCTGGCCCACCCAGCAGAGCACGGGGTTGGAGGGGGAATGGGGCGGCTTCACCGGGTATGGCGACACCGCCAGCAGCCAGCGCCGCTCCTCGGGCGACGCCCGTGGTCGGGCCCCGCAGGCGGCAGCTGCGCCAGCAGGGGACACTCCCACACCTCCCCAAGCTCGTGCGCTGCCGCCACGTCGGCGGCAGCAGCGGCGCTCGCGGCGGGCCCGCCATCAGCGGTGCTCCGCTGGCCGGCTTCTGCCGCCGCCTGCAGCAGCTCCGCAGCGCTGCACAGCATGCCCTCGCAGCGCCACCCCCCGCAAGGCTGCTGCCTGACTCGCCGTCGCTGTCGCCGCCATCGCTGCTGTAGGTCAGCAAGGCGCCGCCCGCCCCTTTGACACCGCTGCCCAGCAGCATGCGGTAAGCACGCTGCTCCGGCTGCTGTGGCCGTGCCGGGTCGCTGGCAGGGCTGCCACGTGTCGCAGCCGCCGAGCGGGCAACGCTGTACACGAAAGGATCGCGCCAGCCGGACAGCTTGGCGTTGGGTGGGAGGGCGACCGCGGGGTCTCCAGCTTGCGCCACCGCAGCAACAGCTCGTCGTCTGCAGCAGGGAGCGGGAGAGTCAACAAAAAACGGCTAGACTTGTCAGCGCTGCTCCGCGGGTTTAACAGATACAGATGCGTTGGCCCAAAGACCGCCCACACCTCGCCAGCTGACTGCCTCCGCTTCCGCTCTACCAACACCCTCCAAACAGCATGCCAGCCAGGTCGCGACTCTCCATGACTGAATGCACATCGCTTCACTCGATCAGGAGCCCAACTCATGCCGGCCCACCCACCCGGGTCCTCGGGCACCGCGGCACACTGCGTCTCCACCCACAGCAGCCCAAGGTCTTTGTCGGGTGGCGGCGGCGGGCCGGCGGCGTGGTTGGAGCGCAGGCGCACACCAGTGTACAGGATTGTAGGCACCCCCTCGGCGCACACTGCGGCGGAAGCGCAGGCGGGGCCAGAGGGCCGAGCACAGGTGTGGGGAGATGAGGACGGATGGCTTGAAAGAAGAGACGCGGCAGCTGTTGCTGCTGCCTCCGCAACGGCTGCCTTCTGCTGCAAGCAGGTGGTAGGGTGTGCGCGGGCAGACACCGAACGCAACCTGTGCCACCGCCATCCCCCTCACCGGCGCAGCAACCGGACCAGCAGCCATCGGCGTCAGGCCCCCAGGGGTGGGCACCAGGGGCGGGGGCAGGTGCCGCCAGTGCGCCAGGTCTGTGCTGACGGCGTGGCCCCACACCAGGCCCCACTGCCACTCACAGCCCTCAGGCACATGCTGGTAGAACCTGCAGCCGAGGGGGCAGCCGTGGCGGAGGCAGCAGCACTGTTGTGGCGCGCGCCAGCACCGCATGAACGCGCGGTCATCAACAGGTGCTGGCACTCTGCAGCAGCATCACGGAGAGCTGCCAGCTCACAGGTGGTAGCGCCCCTTGTAGAAGATGAGGCCGTTGGGGTCGTTCAGCCAGCCCTGCGGTTCAACCAGCACTTACGTGACGGCTGCTGAGCTGAGCCAGTGATCGGCTGCTGCGCTGCTTGGAGGCGGCATCGAGCCAGGCCATTCTGCAGCCTCAGCCTCACCTGCCGGGAGCCACGTGGGCCAACGGCCGATCAAAGTCTTCGCTTTCCGCAGCGGCGACGGCAGCCGGGCTGCCTGGCAGCGGCGGCAACCCGCCAAGCGGCGGCTCCTCGGTTACTTCAACGATCGCCGGCATCCCCTATGCCTAAAACAACCGTCAGTCGGCGGAGTCTGCGCCCTGCCGCAAACACAACGCGACGTGAACACCCGTTGCAAGTCGCTGTCTGACCCCTGAAAGAACTCCGAGCGTGAGATGATAATGGGAGTGACAGGGATCAAAATGCGTGTGGCGATCGCTTCGCGCCGTTTTTCTGGCATGAACGGCTCGCTGCCGCCTCGCCCAGCTACGCATGCTGGCATTTGGGCGCCGGCGCCATGTCCAACTGGTGGACGAACAAGAGTTGGCTTGATCGCAACCTATTGTTTTAAACGTCTAAAGGCTTCAAGTTGCTGAAGCACATCCAGCAACCAGAGGACCAGGCCAGGCGGGGGCGGCTGCGGGCTGGGAGGGTTGGCAACCAGCACCGGCCGTCAACTTTGCCACGGAGAGAAGCCACCTGCCTTCTGATGATGCTTGATCACGTCCTGCAGGGACTGCAGGACGCCTCAAGACCACGAGATAAGTTTTGTCCCGGGAGGAGAAGGTCATGCCATGCAGGCATGAAGTCCCTGCCTCATGGCCAGCCACTCCAACCTTGAAAAGGCTGTCAGACAGCAATGGGTTCTGTGGCAGGGGACGGCTTTGGCGGGCCGGGCAGCAGCCCCGCCTCCCAAGGGAGTCCCTTGGACGGCCTACCACTCTCTGCCCTGGGCGTGCAAGTGCAGGGGCCCAATCTTGTCATAGCGACTGACCCCAGCACTGTTCCTGTGCCGCTTCTTGCCGGCCTGCCAGGCGCCGGGCTGGTCTCTCGCCCGAGGCTGGGCGCACGCTTGTGCTGGGCATGGTAGGAAGCCAGCAGGACACTGCTGTAGCCCAGGCTGATTTCGCCATTGGTCAGGTGAGATCCAAGGCAGTGCCGCCACTCTGCCGCTTCCTCCGCCGCCGCTGCACGGCCATCCAAGGTTGTCGGGTCCTCACCCTTGTTGTCTTATCCCCGTTCAGCTGCGCTGCCAGCGCTTCCTGGCCCTGGCGAAGACTTCGCTGTACTGGATGTCGCCCCGCTGGGGCTCAACGGCAGAGGATGTGCCGGTGGGGGTGGCAGGGGGCAGAGGCGTGGTTCCACCCTGGCTGGGTGCCCTTCTGCAGCAAGAACACCATAGCCCCTGTGCAGCTGCTGGCCCTCAGGGCACGCCCTTACTATTGGCGGTACCGGCCTCGACATGTGACAGCAGGCTGCATTTCTGATCATGCGCCCGCAGGTGGAGACCCAGTTCCTGCTTTTAGAGACGGGGCTGGAGGGCCGACCACCAGCCGACAGCGGCGCCACTGACAGAGGCGGCCCCGCCAGCCCAACCGACCGCCCCACAGCCCCCAGCTACGCGCTGCTGCTGCCCCTCATCGAGGGCGGCCGCTTCCGCGCCACGCTGCGCCCGCCGCGGTAAGATATTCACAGTGTTGACCGGTCAGTGCTGATCAGAGCTGTTGCATCCCTTTGGGCCATCGCATGCTTGGTGCCCTCCTGACCACCTGGCCATTCTGACAACATCCGCAGATCCCGGGCAGGCCAGCTGGTGCTGCGGCTGGAGAGCGGCTCACCCAGCGCCACCGCCTCCTCATTTCCCTCGGCGCTGCTGGTTGCGGCGGGGCGGGACCCTTTTGAGTTGGTTGCTCGCGGCGTGAGGGTGGCGGCACGGCTGTCAGGTGAGAACAGGCTGCATTCAAATGAAATGAAAGAAAGCCGCACCAATTGCCTTGCCTTGAGGCTGGCAATGTCCAAGTCATAAGTCATGCCAGCTGAGGTGCAGAGAAGCTCATGAAGTGCAGGCAAGCGCGGGTGCACCCTCTGCATTGCAGGCATTGCTCGCCCTCGCGCCGACAAAGCAGTGCCGCCCTCCGCCGACGTGTTTGGCTGGTGCAGCTGGGATGCGTGAGTGGGGCATTCGTGCAGTTGCGATATGGGAGAAGTTCCCTCCCGAATGCTTTGCTTCGTCCCCGAGTTCCCACTTTCAACTCCCCCAGCTTTTCCCGCTCCGGCATGTGCTCGGGTGGCAGCCGTCCCATTGATACGCGGCTGCCGCCTCTCGCGGCTTTGGCTGCACATGTGTCTCTGCCACTTCCCCGCAGCTTCTACTCCATGGTCTCTGCCGCCGGCATCGCCGAGGGCCTGCGCAGCCTGTCCGCGGGAGGGGTGCCCCCCGCCTCCTCATCGTGGATGACGGCTGGCAGTGCACCGACGTTGACGAGCAGTACAGGGCCCTGGGTGAGGCGGTACACCAGTGACAGCTGGGGACATGTGCATCATGATGGTATGAGCCAACCTGCATGCCGTCTGCGCCATCGAGCTCTCCCTGAAGACAACAGGCTGAAACTCGCCGACTCTGATTTGCTTGTTGGCGCCTCCACGCTGCAGCCGCACAGCGAAGCCTGGTCGGCCAGGTCTCCGTGCCGCACAGCCAGGCAAGCAGAGGCTTCATGCCCGCGCAAGGGCCTTTGTTCAGCCGCCCCTGCCACCCCGGCAACATAACATAACATGTATGGCGAGGATGCATGGAGCTCGGCAGGAAGCGGTGCCACAGCTGGAGCCCCCTGCCGCAGAGCGAGGTGGAGCTGGAGGATGCGGTGGTGGACCTGGTCATAGGCCCCGGCGGTGAGCCAGCAGCACCACCCTTAACCCATCTCCGGGCCTGAAGGGTTTGCGGGACAGGCCTGCCTTCGGGAGAGGCCACCGTTGCTGCAGCATGTTCACGTGGCCCTGCTCACGCGGCGCGGCTGATAATGATGCGCGGGTGGAGAACGAGGCTGAGCCCTTTCCGCAATCCGGCTGCGCTGCAGACGAGCGTGAGACCAACACGCGGCACGCTGTCCTCGCGGAGGAGGATGAGATTCTCAGGCAGGGCCATGGTGCTCTCACCGCACTGCTGAGCTTGTGCTCTGCTACGCATGCCTCTGTAGCTGGTGCGGATGCGGTGCCGCCCCGTTCTGCACCACCCACTTGCGCTTCTAGTCCCCGTGCAGCTTCACGCCCCGCGCCCTGACGCCGCGCCAGGCTGCCGCTGCAAACCCTTTTGCTCACCCACATTCGCGCTCGGTGGCCACCCTCCTGCTCTCCCCGCGGCAAGCCTTCCCCGTTGCTGCCTCTGCGCCCGCGGTCCGCCAGCCCGCGCCTGCTGCCAGAAGACCAGCCGGCCCGGCAGAGCAGGCTGGAGCAGGAGGCTGCAGCTGAGGCAGCAGGAGGGGTCGACGGCTGGGCGGGCAGCCCCTCCAGCCGCCGCCAAGCTTGCCACGCATCTCCGCCAAGCCGCCCCCCTGGACCTGGGCGCTGCGAGCCTGGCCGTGCTCAGCGACCAGCCCGCTGCACAGCATGCTGCCGAGCCTGCCGCGCTGGAGGCCACCGAGGCGGCAGAGGCGGCGGCAGAGCCGGCAGACGAAGAGCCCAGGGATGACGCCACCCCTGGATTGGTTCGGAGCAGGTGTGGCCGCCGCCTCTGACCTCTCGCCCTTCTCACCAAGCGCCGCCGGTTATGCTGTATGAAATGCCCGTGCCTCGTTCCTGCTCGTCCTTGCCCCTGCCTGCAGGCCCCTGTGGGATCATGTCATGCACGCCGAGGCCACCGGGCTGCGCATGCTGAAAGCCTGGCTTGACTCCGCCCCCTCAGGTCAGCCGAATCCATGCGGTCTTGCAAGTTTACTGTGAAGCTGTGTGCTTGGCAGTTACTACTGCATGCAGCCTTCGGGGGCCTGTAGCAGTCCTGCTTGCCGACTTCACACTCTCCCAGTCCCTTTCAAACAGACTCCTGGAGGTTCCGTGCTTTTTCTGCCGCTGCCACAAGCCTGATGCGCCCCACGCTGCTGCGCTTCTACGCCCGCGCCACCGAGCACACGCGCCGCCTGGCCGCCATCGAGGCCAACGCCAAGTTTGGGTCGGCCGGGCGGGCCCCGACAGTGGCGACCTGAACGTGAGAGGAAGGAGGGAGCTGCCTGCGGAGGGGCCATGGCTCAGCCAGGCTGCCCTGTTGCTGCGGCACAAGCATGCACGCACGCATTGTCTCAGGAATTTCTCGACTCCAGCTCACAGTGCTGGGTCCCACATTCCGCTCAGCATTTGCATGTGCAGCAACCTTGCTCGCTCCCGGCCATGCGCAGAGCGTGGCCCCTGCAGGGAGCCTTGGCTCCGTGATCGAGCACCTCAAGCAGCGGTGCGCCTGCTGCACCCTGTGTCACTTGCTGGCAATCGGTGGTGTGGTGAACCAGTCATCTGTCCACTGCGGTTACCAGCCCTGCCACCCGCATTCCGTGCAGCTACGGCCTGCGGTTCGTCTTCATGTGGCATGCCCTGGCAGGCTTCTGGGCGGGGGTGGCCCCGGGCGGGGCCACGGCCAAGTACTGCGCAAAGGTGGGGCAGGCAGAGACGCTGCTGGTGCTGCAGGCGTCTCATCACTGCAAGCCTCTGCTGCCATTCCAGGCCCAGCTGCGAGGCCGCTGCGCAAGCTGTGGCAGAAAGGTGGCCATGGACTGTTGCGCTGATCCCAGCTGCACCCAAACGCCTCGCCACCAACGGTCTACTCGCCTTTCGTATGACCACATGCCCCCTTGCCCTTCACCCCCTGCAGGTGGTGCACCCCGCCCCACCCCCGGCACCCTTGAGCTGGACCCCTCCTACGCCTGGGTGCAAAGCACGCTGGCGGGGGTGGGACTGCCCGCAGACCCCGTCCCCTGCACGCCGACATGCACGCGTACCTCAAGGGTGAGTGGGCGTACCTCAAGGGCGAGGTGGCGTACCTCGGCTTACCTCAAGGGTGAGCTGGACAGCGGCCGTGGAGGATGGACGAGGAGGGCGCGTGAAGCATGGAGCGCGCAGCGCGGCGGCTCCTGGCCAATGCTGCAGCAGAGGAGGGCGAGGCTGCATGCTGGGCAGGGTGTATATGATGGCAAGGCGGTCATGACAGGCAGCGCAGGCCAGCCTCACGGATGTGCCCAGATGTGCTCCACTGCATGGTGCCCGCCCCACTTCTGTACCCCCGCGACTGCAGGCTGCGGCGTCGACGGCGTCAAGGTGGATGTGCAGGGCCTGGTGGCTCATGCGGGTAGGCAGAGGGGTGTGCCCGCCCTTAGGATGTGGTAGTGGTGTTTTGTGTGAAATACTTTTGTGGTGTGCGGGTGAGTTGGTGTGTGTGTGTGTGTGTGGGGGGGGGGGGGCATGCGCCCAGCGCAGTGAGAAGCACCATCTATGACGCTCACTGTTTTCACCCAACCATCCCTCACAATGGACACCCCATCCGCCCACCTGTGTGCTGCCTGACAGGCAGTGCCACCCAGGTGGGGGGCCTGCGCTGGCTGCAGCCTTCCACATGTCGCTGGAGGACTCTGCTGCCGCCACCTTTGGCTCGGCTGTCATAAACTGCATGTGCGGCAGCACAGGTAGTGTGGCCGCTGGTGGGGACTGTCAGAAAGTGCTTGGCAGCATCAGGGCCCGTTGCTGGGTGGTGTTGCTGTGCTGTGAGATGGACTGGGTGGCGGGGCCGAAGCGTCTGGTCGCTCACCTGCATCTTCCAGATGGCAACTCTCGTCCGTCCATCAGCAACACCCTTAACCTTATGCATGGCACGGCATGTACTGCAGAAAACCTGTACAACATGCGGGACACCAACCTGGGCCGTGTTTCCGATGACTTTTATGTAAGACGACGGCGCCACAGCACTGCACCGTGGCCATGCCTTTGTGCACTGCTGGCCCTGCTGCTCTCCCCATCGCCGTCCATTTCACCCATGCTGTCTCTGTAGCCCCGCAACCGGGCCTCCTTCACCACCCACATCTCCACCTGCGCCTTCAACTCCCTCTTCTGCGGGGAGATTCATGTACCGGACTGGGTGGGTGACGATGCGGATGGGTGCCTCACCATGCCCAGATGCATGCTTGTGTCTTGTGTGCGCTGGGTGGGGGATGCACACTCAGCGCACAAAGAGAGCCGTGGACAAAGGCGAGGCGCTGCAAACTGAGGGCCATGGTCAATTCCCCGCCATGCCCGCTCTCCCCTTCTGCCGTGCAGGACATGTTTCACTCCAAGCACGAGGCAGCGCTGCTGCACGCCACCGCTCGTGCCGTGAGCGGTAAGCCCAGGGGGCCCAACGCCAAGGATCAGTTGGCCCAGGAATGTCCGACAGTCCCCTCTGCACTGCTATCTTGACTTGTGCCCGCTGCCGACAGCCGACGACACTCGAAGCTCCAGGACCAGCTATCCGCTTCCTGCCTACCTCCTACCTGCACAGGTGGCCCTGTGTACATCTCCGACAAGCCCGGCCAGCATGACTTTGACCTGCTGCGCCGCCTGGTGCTCCCCGATGGCAGCGGTGAGGTGCTGGCTTGCAGGGATCCAGGCCTGCACGGTTTGGCGCCGTTGGCCCAGTGTGGCGGACCTGAGCAGTGATTTCGCTCAAATGGGCCCGTGTGATCACACTACATAACCTCTGCGCGTCACCCCTCCATGCGGCAGTGCCGCGCTGCCTGCTGCCGGGTCGTCCCACCGTGGACTGCCTGTTCCGCGACGTCAACCACGACGGCACCACCGCCCTCAAGGTGTGGAACATGAACCGGTGCGGCGGCGTGGTGGCCGCCTTCAACGTGCAGGCAAGCGGGGGGGGGTCGTCAGGGACGGGCAGGCAAGTGCTGCCTCGTGTGTTGCACAGGCTGGCAAGGGCCCCTGAGTGGCAGAGCAGGATTGCTGGGCACGCACTGCCTCCAGTGCGCACTGGACGCAGTTCCAGCCAAGCAAGAGAGCTTCAGCCACCGCCCGCCGCAGGGCGCCTCTTGGAGCATCCCTCGCCGGGGCTTTGCCTTCCATGGCGGCCCCCAGAGCCGGTGACAGCTTGCATCAAGCCCGCAGACGTGCCGGGCCTGGTTGGGCCCCCAGCCCGCGGCGGCCGCAGCCCCAGCAAGTTTGCGGTTTGGGTGGATGGGCGCCAGGTGAGCGCCGGGGCACCGCCAGATCTGCATGCAAGGGCAATTTGAGCCCAGGGTACAATTCAAATACCTCCAAAACAACGTCTCAGAGGCTTCACTGCGCTTTCCTGGCTGAGCAGGAGCTGCTGGTGCTGGGCGGCGAGGATGCGGTCGAGCTGGAGCTGGCTCCCGGCGGCGGCTGCGACGTCCTCACGCTGGCCGCCATCCAGCGCAGCCCTGGCGGCGGCTCCCTGCTACTCCCTGCAGCTGCCGGACCCCACGGCGAGGGGGCGCTTTTGCAGAAGGGCGTGGAGTGTGCCCCCTCGGGTTGGTCAACCTGCTGAACGCAGGGGGCGCGGTGCTGAGGTGAGCAGGGCGAAGGGGAGACGGTGCCATTCCTCCCGCCTGTCGTGGCAGTGGTGCTCAAATATGAATGCTGCTCTGCTCTTTTGCCTCTCTGGCGCCGCTTTGTGTGACAGCGCTGCTTCCTTGCTCTGGCAGGGCGGGATGGGCTGAGCAGCCGACAGGTGCGGCGCCTCGCCCGCCGCGCTACTGCCTGACGACCGCGGCAGCTGGCACTGTGCAGCTATACAGTAGCGTGGAGCCAGTTGGTGTGGAGGCTTCCGGCGGAGGGGTGCACTTCCTCTATGATCGGGGCAGCGGCGCACTGCGCTTTGATGTGCCTCCCGGCATGCCGCTGTCGGTTGATTGGGTAGTGAGGTTTTGATGGGTTGTGCGGCATGCTGGATGTTTACATTTCTTGGTGAAGTTATGCGCCCAAAGTTTCACTGACCTTTTCGCATTGCCTGCATGCCAGCTGCTACTTCAAAGTTTTCCAAGGTTTGTCAGAAAGCACATGCATCAAGTCCGGATGGCACCCCCGCCCCTGACGGCGGCAGGGGCAGTGGCTCCGCGCCTTCACTGCTGTGGTCTTGGCGGAGCCCAATCTTGGAAAATTCAGTTGCCATTGATTACAAAGTTCCATTGAAACAGGGCTCCGCCCCCTAACTACCCTAGAGGGCCGCATCCGGGTCTCCGTCTCCATGCCGTCCAGGAAAATTGACTCCCCCTTGTCGCGTTAAAGCCTTCACTGATTCGATAGACCAATTGAGATGCCCAACCACGTTCCGGTCCCTGCTTCTCCCATGCGTGCTTTTTGCTCACGCTGGGGCTCGTGTTCTTTGCCAGCGGTAAGTTTGCATTGATAAGGGACTTTTCAAACCGTCCTACTCCACAAGGACAACGCACCCGGCAGCTCAGGCAGCACATCCGGGTGGCAGGGCGGTGGCGGCGGTGGTGGCCGTGTCGCCTGCCGCCCTGCTTGACGGGTGGCTGTGCCCACCTGCTTTCTGCGCCTTTGTGCTGCTGCAGGCGCACAAGCTTGGGGATCCTGCACGGAGCACTACTGTGCCTCCTGCCCCACCAGCCCCAGCGCGTGTGTCGACTGCCGCGGCGAGGCGGCGGTTGCCGGCGGGCAGCGCCTGGGGCTCTACGCCGCCGCGACGGCAAGTGCCACTTCTGCTCGGAGCGCGACCCGCAGTGCAGCGAGTGCGACGGCCGCACAGGGGCCTGCACGCTCTGTGGGCCAGGCTACGGCGTGAACGGGCGGGGGCGCTGCACCCGCTGCGCCTCCAAGCGCTGCGCCTCCTGCGGCGGCGACCGCACCCGATGCAGCTGGTGCCGCACCGGTTTCGGAGTGGACCTGCCCACCGGTCGGTGCATCCAGGTGAGCCTACCCCGTTTGATTTGCAGAACAGCTCCAAGGCTGCAGGCCTGAGCGTTCTGATGGCCCAGCAAGAAGCGACAAGGCCATGTGTGTGCCCCACCCTCCCCACCCTGTGCAGTGCCAGGTGCAAGGCTGCCACCCAGACTACTGCGGCTCCAATGCAGCGCAATGCCTGCAGTGCAAGGCGGGCTGGCGGCGCGATGGCAACAAGTGCGTGCGGCGGCGCCAAGCCAAGACCGGCAGGGCAGCGCTGCGGCGTTGACCAGAATAGGACTCGGCGGCGTCCGTGTGAATTTTCTAAGTGACAGTGTGCTTGCCATTTGTGCTTTTGCACAAACATTCATTCATGCCAGCAGTGTATTGGAAACCACTGCGTCCCCGGCAGTTCCAAGCCGGTCAGTGCTGCTGCTGCGGCGAGCACCGCTGCCTTTCTCTGCACCGCGGCCTGAGTGTGCCTTGTTGCTGACGCCTCTGCGGCCCCCTGTGGCCCCTCGCCCGCCTCCGCTAAGCCGTGCCCCACCGCTGATGCCCTGCAGGGCTGCCAGGGCTGCTGCCGCCGCTGCTGCCGCGCCACCTCCTGCCCCCTCCTGCTGGCAGCTAAGCGTGCGCTGCTGCAAGCCCTGCGCCTCAGTCCCTGCCGGCCCTGCCGCTCCCAGCTGGTGTGACTCCCCCTGCCCCTTGCTGCCTGCCTCTGGCTGGTCTGCACCCTCCTGCACCGGCGGGGCTGGCCGACTGCGCCCTGCCGCGCTGCGCTGCTCCGCTGCCGCCTGGCGGGCGGCCCGCTGCGCCTTGTAGCCCCCCACATCGCGTCCACCTCGTGCCGCAGCTCTGCCAGGCGCACGTACGCCGCCTTGCACACCGCCCTTCAGCAGGCAGCCGGCAGTGGGGGCACGGGCACTGCTCTGAGGCCAACTCGCGGCCGGAAGTTACGCAGGAGCTTGGCCAGGCAGGGTGCAGCCACCGGGCGCCTCCCAACAGCACAAGAAAGTCATCCCACCTGCACTCATCTCGCTCGCGCGCCAGATCAGATGCGTCCCCACCCTGCGCAGCCTCCTCCGCCTTGAGCGCGGCCAGGTCGCGCGCCGCGGTCGCCTCCTCCGCCTTTGCCTGCGTATCACAGCATCTCGCCCCCCAACTGAGCGATGCCGCTCCAGGAGGCAGGTCCCCAGCCGGGGCAGCGTGACGTCCCCATCTTGCAAGCACCGCCACTTGTTGGTGCAAGCCAAGCTACAGCCCACCTCAGCGAAACCCCGGTCCAGGTCAGCCATCCGCCCCGCAGCGCATCCACCACACCGCTGTCCCCTGCCAGCCGCCCGCCTTGGCCCTCAGCTGCTCAATAACGCTGTGAGGGAGGGGGAGAGGAGGGGCGGGCGTTGCCCGGGGGCAGGCTCACCCGGTGCACGGCACGAGCGGCAGGCACAGCTACCACGTAGCTGCCGCCTGCGTGGCTCACGGCATCGGCGGCAAGGTCACGCAGCATGCAGGGCCCACCCGCGGCTCTTCTGCAGGGCCTGGATCTGGCGCTCCACACGTGCCCCCTCCCCCTGCTCCAGCTGCACCAGCCCCTGCCCCGCCAGCTGCATGCGCAGCTCCTCAATCTGCCCATCTATCTCCGCCACTGCACGGCGGCGGCCACACACGGGAGACGGCGGCGGCGGCACGCTGGGGGCCGGGCAGCAGCCATTGGCGGTCGGGGCGGTCGGGGCAACGAGTGGCAGGGGTGCAAAGCAGAGGCCGGGGCCCGCACACCATTGGCAAACTTGGCTCCGCTCCGCACAGAGTCCTTGGCGCGCTTCAAGGCTGTTGCCGCCTCGTCCAGCTGAGCGGCCACCTGGCCGCGCTGGCCCTGCACGCGCCATGCACATTCAGGGTGGAACAACGGACATCCTGCCATGTCTTGCTTGCTCAGGGTGGCGAGCACAGCCTTGCCAGCAAGCGCCAGCACACCCCGCCCGCCCTTGCCTCAAGCATGTGCAGCTTCCGTCGCAGTTGCGCCAGCCGTTCCTGAGCCGCGCGCAGCTCCGCACGCCGTGCTGCCGCGTCTCTCTCGGCCCGCCGCACAGCCAACAGTTCGGTGATCTCCTGTGCCCGCTGCTTCCGCTGTGCAACTGCAACACTCACGCAGTCGCAATGAGAATGACGGCTCATCAGTTTGGTGTTGCTACAGCGCTGTCGGCGCCGGATGGCCAGAGGCGAGTGCACTTGAAGCGTTGCAACAGTAGCACCCACTTGTCTTTAGCAGCGCATCAATCATCGCCTTCTGCTCTGTGTCGTCGGGCCGTAGGGGCCGTGCCACCTGTGGCGGCCCTCGGAGGCGGCCGTGACCAGCGCGATCACGAGTGCGTGCGCTGCCCAAGGCGCGCCGTTGGCCGCCACGTGTGCCGCTGGCATTATGGTCGCCGTCATAGTTGTCAAACCCCTTCTCCATGTCTGTTGAAGGGCAGGCCTGGTCCCCGGCCATCGCAGGAAGTGCTGTAATGCAGGACAGGGCGGGGCGGCAGCCAACCAAGTGAGTGTGAACGACAGGCCGTCGGTAGGAGCATAACAGGTCTGGCAGAAAACCTGGCAGCTCGACAGGCCACTACTTACTCAGAAGCTTCCGCACAAGTGGGATTTGAGGCACTGATCAGTTCCGCGGTCTCAGCGACGGGTCCCGTGCGCGCTCAAGAACGACATCGCACCTGTGCGACAGGTTTCTGAGGCCCACACATCGATTAATGCGTTGTTTGTAAAGGCAGCGTGTACTGCCGGGTTACAGTGCGTCAGTAACACAAGGCTGGATGCCAGGGCTAAGTCAGAGATGTTTGCGTGGAATAGGTGCAAGACCATGAACATGGTATACTGACCGCTTCAACCTGGCATCACAGGTGCAGGCTGCCGCACAGCACCAAACCAGCAAATGCGGTTTTGGTGCAGCTGCGTCACCACAGCGGACTCGCCACCCTGTCAATGCCTCATGCATGGGGTTTCCCGAAGGCTTGTTGCCACCTTGTTAGCAAACTAATGCTCAATTGAAAGAAAATTGCATGTTGTGCGAGTTGTCCTGGCCAAACTGGTTGCCTCCTTCGTATTCCTTCATCTACTGCGGGATTTATTTTTTCACCCAAGAACAGGAAGAATGTTGGAGGTCAGAGATGTGCCTGGCAAGGGGCGCGGCGTGTTTGCGGCTCGGCTCATTAAGGGCGGCGAGGTCGTGCTGCGGGAGCAGCCCACCCTCCTCTATCCACAGCAATCAACAGCGGCTGCATTCTGCTCATACTGCCTTCGCGCCTTCAACTCCCTGGGTGAGCCCCTCGGCGGCGCCGGCAAAGGCGGTGCGACAGCCCGTCCATTGGCGACCGTTCTGTGAGGGCTCCGTTGCCGTAATGAGTGCAGTAGTTGAACTGGTTTCTCAACATTTGTGTTATGTTGTGCAGGAGAAGGTTCGACGGCCGTGGTGCCATGCAACACTTGCGGGCGAGTGGGTTTCTGTAGCCCCGCTTGCACAGCGGCGGCCGCAGCTGATCCGGGCAGCCACTGCGCAGCAGTGTGCGCCCTGCTGGCGGCATGCAACACAGCGGGCCTCTCTGATGAGCAGCACACCGCACTACAGTTCCTAGCCCGCTGTTGCAGCCTGCGAGCGGCGGCGGCGGCGGGCGACACGACCGCCGCTGCCCGCCTGGCCTCCATTGCTGCGCTCGCCGCCCGGCCACCCTGCCGCCCTCGCCAGACGACCAACAGCGAGGCGAGAGCCTCATAAACTCTGGCAGCTGCACAGCTGGCGCCACCAGTGAAGAGGTGGTGCGCGAGCTGCACGGCCGCCTGTCGCACGCGCTGGCGGCGGTTGGGGCGCCCGCCGCGGCTGCGCTGTCGCTGGCGGATGCTGCCGAGCTGCTGCGCCGCGAGGGAGCCAACGGCTACGGCATCATGGCGCCCTCAGCACCAGACGTGAGCGCGGCCTGCGCCCTGGTGCCGCAGCGCTGTTCAATGCTTTGCCAGGCGAACCATCCTCCCGGCGCTGCCGTGCCGGCGTGCCCCAATGCGGCTGGCCTGCTGTGCTTCGCCCGTCTCTGCACGCAGGGCGAGCGCCGCATCCGTGGCACAGGCCTGTACGCCCAGGCCTCCCTGGTGAACCACGAGTGCCTGCCCAACGTTGCACGCTTTGACTGCTTTGACAGCGGCGCTGGAGGCGCGCCGGGGTCCAGCACGAGCGTGGAGCTGCGTGCACTGCACGACATCCCGGCGGGTGCGCCTCGCTGACCCCCATGCGCTCCTTTCCCTCACTCATTCCTTACTCAAGTTGGTTGCTGCGTGCTCTGAGAGGCCCGAAGATTTGCTGAGCTGACGTCGCTTCACCCTGCGCACTCCACTGCGCAGGGGAGGAGGTCACCCAGAGCTACTTCCCGCTGCCCTGGCCGCTGGCCGAGCGGCAGCAGCGCTGCCGCGACGACTACGGCTTTGAGTGTGCCTGTCCGCGGTGCAAGGTGCGCCTCGAGGCGCGGGTGCAGCCGCGTGCTGCTGCGGCTGGCGGCCTTGCCCCTGGCGCCACATGTGTACGGCTCATGGGCTGCCTTTTCCCGTGGGCGCCTGCCTGCAGGAGGAGGCAACTTGGTCGGAGGGTGACAGCGAGTGGGAGATCGAGGGAGACGAGGGCATGGAGGACGCAGCCGCCTCGCCGCAGGGCGAGGCGGAAGGCAGCGCGTGCGGCCACGTGCAGCCCGGCCAGCAGCAGGCGCCGCCGCAGCAGGCGGAGGGCGGAGGCGGCGTGGACCCCGCCTACATCAACATCTTCCTCCTCAAGTTTGTGTGCCCCGTCGAGGGCTGCGGTGGCACGCTCGCACCCCTGCCGCCACCCGGCGCCACTGACCACTTTGAGTGCAACATGTGCGGGCGGCGACGCACCGAGGCGGAGTTCTTGGCGGAGCTGCAGGCGGACGAGTGATGCGGCCATGCGGCTGTGCAACTGCGCCTGCACCTCGTGATTTCACCGCGTCATTGGCAACGGCTGCAGTCAGCCGGCTCATTTTATGCTCTAGGCCCTTGGCTGATTGCAACTGATGGAAGTTAGGCAGTGAGGAGGCGGCAGCTGAAACCGAAACAGGCAAAAGAAGCGCAACACGGCGGCGTCCAGGGCGGCAACGGGACAAGGAGCTGTTTGGCCTGCGCATCTTGCCATCGAAGGCCAGGTTGTGTCGCCGAACAGCAATGTCTTCACAGTAGGGGCAGGCGCCAATCTTTCGTTGGTTTATTCGCTAGCAATTTCCGATAGGCAGCGATGTGTAGCTATTACCCGCCTGAACGGCTGAGGTTCTCGGCTGCGGTGCTGTGCTGCCGTGAGGCCAGCTCAGCATTTTGGTTCCCTCTGCGCCAGCTGAGGCAAGCTACGTGCTTTTCCACCTCCCAGCGTCGTTTGCAAGCGTTTCTCGAGTCCCCCGTTACACCAACCGCTGACCCTCAGCTGTCACTCGCGTGCGGAGGTTGCATCTGTTGGGGCAGCAGGCGGCGGCAGGAGCACCATGGACCGGCGTAAGACGCTGGCGGGGCTCAGTCCCGCCCAGCTAAACAGCCGGGCCAGCCTAGCGCCGGGCGGGCCCTGGCTGGGAAGGGCGGCGGCGGCGGCGGCAAGCTGCCCCTAGAAAAGGCGCTGAGCCGCATGTCGCTGGCAGGACCCATAGCACGCCGCTCGTCAGCCTACACTACCAAAGCCAGTGGGGTGAAGAGCGACCCGCGGCCAGTCAGCGACAAGGGGTTTCAGGCGGCGTGCATCCGCACAGTGATAGCATACCTTGCAGCACACGGCTTCGAGTACGCCATCACGCCTAAGGTGCGGTCCCTTTCGCCTCAAGGCCATGCTCACCAAAGTCGCACACGGCCTTCAACAAGGCACTGCGCTAGTGCAGCTGCAGCAGCTGGCCTGGTGGCACTCGAGGGGAGTGGGCCGCCGCCCGACGCCAGAAGCCGCGCCTGTTGCACAGCGCATCCCATCCTGTCTACATCTCCCTGCAGGTGCTGTCCAGCCCCACCACCAAGGACTTCACCAACGTGATGCTCTTCCTGTACCGCCAGTTTGATCCCGTACTGCCCAAGACCTTCAAGCTGGAAGAGGAGGTAGGGTTGGCTCCTCCCTTGCGGGTGGCGTGAGCTGCGGTGTGCATGCCAGGGCTGCCTGGGCCGCTGCTGCAAGTAAACGCTGCCTATGAAAGGGTCGGCAGCAGGCCTGCACCCATGTCACCTCTCAGTCCGCCTGGAGTCGCCCCCTTTTACTGCTGACCTCATTGATCCCCCAAACCCGCTGCAGGTCCCCCAGCTGTACAAGCGGATGAAGTACCCCTTCCAGATCAGCAAGAGCAACCTGACGGCGGTGGGGTCGCCCCACACCTGGCCCTCCCTGCTGGCCGCGCTGACCTGGCTGGTGGAGCTGCTCAACTACCAGGAGCGGGCAGAGGCGGCGCGCCAGGTGTGGCGGGGGCAGGGCCCGCATGACTGAAGCGGGGTGAGGTGGAGCTTCCTCGCAAGTTGCTGTGGCCAGCGATGGGCTGGACAATGCAGTGCGAAGGCAGAGGCTGTGCAAGGGGGAGAGACTGTGGGTGGCGCTGGGCAGGGGCAGCGGAAAAAGTTGAGAGCGGGTGCGCATGGAACAGCCGGGCCATTGTGCTCCGCCCTGCACGCCGCCATAACATGCGTGCTGCGCATTGTGCAGGACATCGGCGACGAGCGCAGCCGGACCGAGGCGGAGTTCTTCCAGTATGTCAGCCAGGTGAGAGGGCGCCACGGTGGGGAGCTGTGCAGGCCCTGACTGCGCTTGGCTGCTGGGGCGGGCGGGTATCAGGCCGGGCGGCTCCCGGCCCTGCGATGTGGCTATGCCAGCCAAGCTGTGGCCCTCAATGCGTTCTTCCAATGTTTCCGGTGTACAATGCTTTATATGGAACCGCAGGTGTACCGTTACTTCATGACTGGAGATGACGGGCGCTGTGAGGAGGAGGACGACAAGCAGGCAGCCGAGTTTGAGGCTCGCGCCGCCGCTGTGCGCTCTGAGACCGAGCGGCTGCAAGCGGTGCGAGCGGCTGCCTGGGGGCGGCGGGGAGGATAGTTGTTGTGCATGGTGCGGGGCATGGTTAGCTCCGCTGTTGCTGAGCCTGCAGCGATCGTCGGGAGTGTGAAGCTCTGCTGTATTGGGTGATAGTAGCTTTAAGCACGCCCCCACCGCACCCACGTCCCCCCCCTCCCCCAGTCAAACGAGGCCCTCCGCGCAGAGATCGATCAGCTGCGCAGCGAGCCTTCCCCGCTGGTGGCGGCACGGGCGGCGCGTGAGGAGACGCTGGCGGACAAGGAGAAGTTCCTGAAGCTGCTGGACAACCTGCAGGTGGGTGCTGAGGTGGGGAGCGCGCGCAGGTGCGGCTGCCGTTATTGTGGGGTATTGGGCCGCGCAGGAAGAAGGCCCTTGCCTGCCTGCTGCTGTCGCTCTGCTCGCTGCTGGGTCGTGAAGCGGGTCTGGCTTCTCCGCTTGAATGCCGCCCTCTTCCGCTGCTCTCCCCGTTGCTGCAGGCTCACAAGGCATCGCTGCAGCGCAAGCTGGCGGAGCGGCAGGCCGACGTGGCGGCGCAAGCGGCTGAGCTGGCGGGGGTGGAGCGCGAGAACGAGGCGCTGCGGACGCGCGTGGCGGCGCAGACGGTCCACCCGCAGGATGTGATGCGCATGAACCAGGACAAGTGAGCGCGGGGCGGCTCCCGATGGGCTCGGCCACACCAGGGCGCAACGGGACCGTTCACCGCCAGGGACGCAGAGCGGCAGCTGCAAAGCACGCGGTGTCCCTCACCCACCAACACCCACACCCGACCCGAGTCTGCACCCCATCGGCTCCCGCCGCAGGGCCAAGCAGGAGGCGGCGCTGCGCTCCACGCAGACGCAGCGCGAGGCGCTGGACCGGCGTGTGGCGGAGCAGGAGCGGTCCATCGAGGAGCGGCTGGACGCGGTGGAGGGCGCGCTGCTGGTGGGTGGCCCTCCCGCCTGTGCGGGCTGCCCAGAGGCTGCCGGGTTTGTCGCGCGCAGGGCGCTTGGGCGGCTGCTAGGCAGGCCGCCGGAAAGCCATCCGCTGCTGGGCTGCACGGTACGTGACCTGGCAAACCCCTCGACCTCGCTTGCAGGGCTACCACAGCATGGCGGACCGGCTGGCGCTCATCCCCGCCACCGCCAAGCGCGCCGAGGGCGTGGCGTTTGAGGTGCGGCTGGATCGCGGCGCCGCCTCTGCCTCGGAAATGATCAACGTGGACCTCAAGGTGGGCTGGGGGGGGGGGGGGGGGGGGCATAAGGCTGACAAGCTGTTTCCGTCCTGCGGGACTTTGATGACAGGTGTGCTTGCTTGAGCGCAAGGCTGGAAGTGCCAGCTTCGCCTGCATGTGTGATGGGGGTGGCACACCCGGGCCATACGACCCTAGGATCCCAACCTCCAGCCTTGCGCGGCAAGCTATCTGCTGCCTGCGGCGCCTCCCTCCTGGCAGGGCATGGTGAAGCCTGCGCTGCAACGCCTGCGCGACGGCTACAGCGGCCGGGCGCGGGAGCTGGCGGACCAGCTGCTGTCGCTGCAGGAGCAGCGGGACAGCGTGCGGGAGCTGCTGGCGGAGCGGGAGGAGGAGAACCGCAATGCAGAGGCGCAGGTGGGGCGCGGGGCGGAGCGGCTGGGTGCTTGGGGCAGGGCATGGAGCCGCAGAAATCATCAACGGCAGGGGCAGCATGAGCTCCAGGGCCACATAGCGTCGAGGCACAGGGGTCCAGGCCTGGCTGCTTGGCGACACAGCGGCGTGCCAGGGCAGCAGCGCAGCAGACTGGCAAGGACGCGCGGGTGTGTGCTGCATGTGCGCAGGTACACAAGCTGGATGCGCAGTACCGCGCCGCCAAGGAGGCGCTGGAGCAGGACATTGCTGCCGCCAATGCGCAGGTGGGCTGCAATGATCCTGGCCGGGGCAGCTGCAGGGATGTGTGGGGGCACAGGGGCGGTTGCTTGTTGTGTGATGCAGGCGGGTTGGGTGTTCCATCACAACGCAAACAGGTGGCCCCTTCTGGCGCCGCCCCATCCCCCGCAGGTGGACCAGCTGGCGGCTGAGGTGGCGCAGCTGCGCAACGCCAACGGCGCCAGTGTGGCGGCCAGCGAGGAGCGGCTGCATGCGCTGCAGGCGCAGTACGAGGACCTGCTGGGGTGGGTGGAAGCCGGTGCTGCTGCTGCCAGCGCAGCTGCCTGTGGCTGGGGGCACAGGAAGGGCTGTGTGCAGCCGCGCAGTCCACCATCAACCCATCCGTGGCTGCTCCAATATTCTCCCTTCTGCCGGGCCGCCCGTGCCTCACCGTTGGCCCCTGTTGAGCACGCCCCTGTTCCGCTGTGCCCTGCCTGCCCCCGCAGGCAGTGCGAGCTGGACAATGCGACGCTGCACCGCGACCTGTCGGCGGCGCTGGAGAAAATCTTGAACCACAAACTCGCGCTGCAGGTGCGGGGTGTGGATTTTGTACCAAGCCCAATGGGGGGGTGGACGCTATGTTTGAAACAGTACTCTTGTTGCATATGTCTGTGTGGGGTGGGGGTTCTGGGGGCTGACGATGCAGCCAGGGCTTGGACCTTGTAAGGCAGCATTGCAAGCCAGCTTGTAGCCACACTGGAGAGTGGTCTCAAGGTTGTGCGGGCACAGCATCCTGTGGCAGCAGGCTAGTCTAACTCCAGCTCACCACAACTTGCCGGGTGCTGCCTCTGCTGCAGGCGGAGCTCAAAGCGGTGTGCAGCCGGGATGCCGCCATCGCCGCGCAGCTGGAGCAGGAGGCAGTGAAGCTGGCGGCACTGCCTGCCTGAAAGGCAGCGCTTGTTAGGAACCCGCTAGACAGCAGGCAGCACGAACAGGCAGGACCGGTCCTACAAGATCCTGGTACCAGGGGCGAAATGCCACAACGCCACCCCACAGCAGCAAGCGCAGGTAGACACCCGTGACCAGACCCCAGACCCGAACCTTGCTCCACTCGACATCCTCTCCCACCACTCATCCCTCTGTAATCTGCTTGGCTCACGTCACAAGCAGGCAAGGCGCTCGCTTGATGTAAGAGTAATTCCCTGATTTGGTGCTTGAAGTCAGCCCGGTAGCAAGCAGCATTGGGCAGATGCGTGCGCCGCCGCGTACTTCTGTTTGCAGACGTGCGGCGGTCAACATGTGCCGTCAGCCTGCACCATCAGCGGTTGTGAAGCTGCCCCACCTATTATATCTGATCAGTTGGTATGATGCTTGGAGCTCGACACTGGTGGAGGAGCAACCGGAAAGTTGAACCCTTCTTTCGCCTATTACCTGCCGGCAGGCACTTTCCCAAAGCTCCAAGACGAGCAGAGAGGGTTGCGGGGCCTCCCTTACGCTGAGGACCTGAATTGGAAAGTTGATTGAACGTGCGTTTGCTCATCACAAGCCGTGGTTTGTGCTATCGACGATGCCTTTCGTCACATATGGCGCTGTTAATACTTCTGCCGCTGTGACTGAGCGCTCTCAGCTGGCGCTGTCGGCACGATTCTCAAACTCGCCCATCCCACGTGATGCGGAGCAAGGAGAGCAGGTATGTAGAATACTCACACATTATCGGCAGCAGGCCTGCTGTGTCACCCATTCACTCCCCTCAGCACCGCTTCCTGGGCCGCCTGCGCAGGACGTTGCAGCAGCTCGAGCGCGAGCTAGCCGCTGAGCGGGCTCGGCGGCAGCAGGCGGAGGCACGCTTGGCTTCTTTCACCCTGCGTGCCTCGGAGAACAACTCGGCTTTGGCGCGCAACAACTTGCGCCTGCAGGAGCAGCTGGCACGGCTGCGGGGGAGTCTGACCTGCTGTCCCATGAGGCAGGGTGTCAGCGGGCAGCTGCTGCGGCACGCGAGCAAGAGGCGGCGCACAAGCTGGCGCTGCTGCAGCAGCGACTGCATGCCGCAGAAGATGAACAGCGCGTCTTGCGGCGCCAGCTGGCAGGCAAGCAGGTAATGGGTGCAACAGACTTTGGACGCTGTGCAGTCCTCTATTCTTTGAAGATCAACCTGGCGGGACGCCGTCGTTCAAAATCCTTTGCTCTATGCCCTCACAGGAGATCATCTGCTACCTTGAAAGCAAGCTGGCTGAGAGACAGAGCGCGCTGTGGAAGGTGCCGCCTGCAGTAGAGGGCAGGCTCGGCACGGCGGTGGTGGCCCTGAGCAGCGGTGATAGCAGCAGTGAGGACAGCAGCAGCTTGACGCCCGCTGGTGAGGTCGTGGAGGAGCCAAGCTTCCCTGTGCAGGTGGAAAACGTGCGGGCAGCTGACAGCTTTCGCAGCATGCAACAGCATGCGCTTGAAGAGCTGCGGCAGCCTGCGCAGCAGCATGGAGCGAAGCAGCTGAGGCAAGCGCACGGTGAGGTGGAGGAGCAGCCCGAGCAGCCGGAAGAAGAGCTGGGAGTGGCGAGCACCCCTGCAGGGAAGCTACTGCAAGTGCCTGGCAGGTGCGTGCCGCTGCTGGCGCGTGCCATTGAGGGCCATGCCCACCAGCCAAGGCGTTCACAAGCAGATTGCTGCAGAGCGTGCAACGCTCTTCCCGCCTTTGGCTTCCCGCTGTGCAGCCAGCTTGCAGCGCAAGGGCGCCCAGCACAGCGGTGCGCTCGTCGCTCCGCGCACGCAAGCCAGTCAGCTACGCGCTGCCCAGCCTGCACAGCAAGCTGCGCAAGGGGACCCCTTCACCTTCGGGAAGCGGCTGCCGGTGACGACGGGAGGGCCGACGGCCAGCAGCACTCGCGGGCGCGCACCAAGCCGCGGGCACGCCTCCCCGTCACGGCGACGCCAGCAGCAGACGTCGGCGGCAGCGCTGCGCCAGCAGGGGACGCTTGACCTGTTTGTGTGACGGATGCATCTGACACGAGGCATTACGTAACGTGTGACGTCCATTGACAAAACTGTGATGGCGGCATTCAAAAGTGATGGCAGAACAGGGCCTTCAGCAGTTGCTTCAGAAGAAGGCGCACCACCCCGCGCCTGGCCAGCCTCCGCTCGCCCCAGCGCAGCGCCTCACGCCTCCTGCCGCCGCGGCGCAAACGGCTGCAGCCGCAGCGACGCCTGCGCCTCGCCCTTGCCGCCGATGCGCTGGTGCTGGAGGGTGGGCGCGCCGCTGGCTGGGTGGTCCTCGGGGTGTCGCCGGAGTCCCCGCTGGCAGGCTCGTCGTCGGCGCCGTCCTTCCGGAAGTGAGGGTGGCGGTGGGCCTCGGGAATGATCCTCTCCGCCTCGTCCTTGTCAAAGATGCCCCACATGGTGCCAAGCTGTGGACGGGGGGACGGGGACGGCAGCGACGGCGGGAAGCGTGGGTGGCAGCAGCGCTGTGGGGTGTCATTGGCGGAGGGGCGCGCGGGGCGGCTCAGGACACCGGCCTGCAGCGCTGAGCGCCGTCGCGGGCCTGCAGCCGCACCTTCTTGCCGGAGCGAACGTCCTGCTCGTCCTGCCAGGTGGGCACGGCGTACCTGCAGGGCCGGGAATGCGGGCGCAGCAGCAACGCCTCTCCTCTCCATCCAGGAGATCACCCCGGCCAGGAGTCCCTAGAGCCCCCTGACTTGCTCAAACATGCCACGGGCTGAGGCTGTGCAGCAGCTGCGCGTCCGGTGGGCAGCCCCCGCCCCCACCAGCAATCGCCGGCCTCCAGCTGGAAGGCGTTCACGCCGCGCTCGGCCTTGAAGAAGCCCAGGTCGCCCCAGAAGGTGCCCCAGGAGTTGCGGATCAGCCAGTACCTACGGGGGAGGGGGGCCGACAGGGGGCGCTGGATGCAGAGAGGCAGAGAGGCAGAGAGGCGCGCAGGAAGGCAGAGAGGCAGAGAGGCGCTCCATGCCAGGGCAGGCGGCGCGGGAGCGCTGCACCGCGTGCCCTGTGGCCGGGTTGAGGGCTGTGCCGCGCGTTGGCCTGCGCAGGCCGCCTCAGCAGAGCGCAGCGTCCTCCCCCAGGAAGCGGCAGCTCACTTGAGGCCGTCCTGCTCGCCCCAGCCCACAACCTCCACGTCGTGGTCCACGTCGGTGGCGTTGGTCACGTCCCGCGCCACGCCGCCGTGGTAGCCTGCAGCAGGCGGGCGGCAGGCAGCAACGTGGTGGGCGGCGGCTTGGCACCGACGCATGACTGCCGCTCGAAGCGGAGGGGCTACGCGGGCTGCAGCAGCGGGTGTTGCAGGGGGTGGGCCGCACTGGAGCAGCACTGCCTGCCCTGTGAAGAGTGTTCCTTCAAGCGTGTCCCCGGGCATTCATGGGGTTTTGCTCCCACCAGCCTACCACATGCTCCACCAACCAGTCGCCCTACCGCCCAAACCCCACACACCACACCACCACACACAGCCATCAACCAGCCACCCACCGTAGTCGAAGACCTCCACGGTGGCCATGGAGCAGGTGATGGGGCCGCGGTGGAAGATCCTGGGGGCGGCAGAGGGAGGCAGGAGCACGCCGGTACTGCTTGTTACTGCAACGACGCGCCGAGCAGAGCACATGGAGCCTCGGCGTGCCAGCGCCCCAACCAGGATCAAAGCACAGCAAGTGGCAGCTGCGGGTATTGCGGCTGCAGGCCTCCTGGCGCGCCAGAGGGCTTGCCCCCTCCCAACCCCGCCCCTTTCCCACACACCACCACCACCACCACACACACACGCATCACTAGCACCCCCAACAACCCCCTCACTCGTTCATCATGCCCAGCTCCGAGGGGTCGTCCAGCTTGCCGTAGGAGGAGAGGTAGTAGCGGATGGGGCTGCGCACCGGCCAGCACGCGTCCTTGCCCTGCGGCGGGGTGCGGGAGGGGGAAGGGGGAGGCGGAAAGCAGAGGGTTGCAAGGCTGGGGCACGCAAAACAGCAGCGACGGATGCCCAGCGGGCCTCAGGAGGGCGCGGCTGAGAGCCGCCAGCCAACCCACGGCAAGCGTGAGGCGCTGCGTCAGCACCTTGAGCGGCATGCAGTTGATGCAGTAGCCGTCGGCGGGGCACTTGCTGGCGCCCTTGCCGTACTTTGTGTGGTCGGTGGCGCTGTACGGCTGCGGTACAAGTGGGATGAGGAAGCCTGGGCAGCCTGTAAACGTAAAATCTAACGTCCAGCTGCAGCTCACTTGTGTCCAGTGCCTGCTTCCAAGCCGAAGCGCGGCAGGCAGCGCCGCCCGCCAAAAGCAATCGGCAGGCAGCGCTACAGCACTGGTGATCTGGGCAGCCCGCACCCGCGCCTGCATCTTTGCCCCACCCACCACCACCGCTGCACATCCAGGCACCCGTATCCCTCGCACGCACCATGCAGCTCTCGTCAGGCAGGCCGTAGTGCGTCATGTACCGCACCACATCAATCACGTCGCCGCCGTCGCAGCCCTGGCCGTACCTGCAGAAGGCCAGCGGGGCGGGAGAGGCGGCGCAGCGGTGAGGAGCCGGCATGGCGGTGACACACGCAACAGCAAAGCAGACCCAGCACCGGGCGGTCAGCGGTGTTGAAGGCACTTGGTGGAGAAGCGGGAGCGGGCGCAGTCGGTGGCAGGCGTGGGCAGGCGCCCACCCGTGGAAGGCGGCGCAGTTGAGCACCACCTGGCGGGCCAGCATGGTGTCGGGGCCCAGGCCCCCTTGACAACCTTCAGCCGGTCCTGCAGGGCAGCAGCGCGGGCCCGGGAGGAGGGGAGGCGGCGCTTTGTGAACAATGCCGGGCAGAAGTGGGACTTAGCCCAATGGACTGCCTTCTGCCGCTGCACCTCACCTGGATCATCGAGGTGGTGGCATGCAGCCAGCACGAGCCGCAGTACTGCGGGCCGGTGGGGGAGGGAGAAGAGGGCACACGAAATGGATCAGGGCCGCTCCTCGTGCGGGTCAGGGGGCGTGTGTTGTGTTCAGCGCGGCCCACGGCAGCACACGCACGCAAGCAAGCACACCTGCGGAATGTGCTGATTCCAGGAGGGGGCCTGCGGGTGTAGGAAGGCAAGCAGCACCCAGGCGGTGAAGTTGGAGGCTGAGCATCAAACACGCAGCCACCCACACCGGCGTTGCGCGCAGCACATACCAGCATCGAGTTCCCGTCGACGTCATTCCAGTTGAACGCCTCTGGCAGCTCTTCCAGGCTCTTGTGTGGTGCGGGGATGTGGTTGAAGTACATCTCCTCGGGCGGCACCTGCTTGCGCTGCTTGCGGCAGCCTGCCTGCGCCGCAGGGAGCCCAGCCAGCAGGAGCAGTGCCAGGCCGGCGCATGCCGTTGCCGCTAGAAGGCGGGGCATGGGGCCCTGCACACAGATCGTACGAGGAATGGACGGCTTGATGGGTTGCTGTTGGCAGGCAGAGTTTTCCGGGAGGAGCGAAGGATGGCCCCTGACTTTGGTGGGCACCCCTGTCCACGTTGAATTTTTAAATGGTATCGCAGACATCATGAGTTCAACCATGCATGTCGCGCCTTTGCAGGGTTACCTGTCTAGCGACAAGGGTTTCTGATGGACAGGCGAACGGCGGCTAGCACGGCCGCAACTCAATGCTAACTATAGTCGACAGCTTTGTCTGTCTCGATTATTGATGAAGCCTCATGCCGGAAGCTCAGTGTACCTCAAACCTGAGGTACAAGCGATCTCCACACCAGTATCGAGCCACTGAGAGCCAGTAATCGTGATCAGCCTGTCATTAACGATTGCGCGTGTCGCTCAGCTCGCCATACACCCTCCATCTCAGAGATGGCCACCACAACTTCTGCCTGCCTTCAGCCTTTGGCCTGGCAGCGTACTTACAATTTGCGCAGGGCGCGGGTGGTCGGACCAATGAGCCGGCAACGACAATTTTGTGCGGCAGCACCCGTGAGTGCAGCGCAGCCGTCTGTCGCAGTGTCTGCTGCGGAGGAGGCTTCTGCTAGCGAGCGGCCAAGCCGCCGTGCGGCCCTGGCTGCCCTGGTGGCGGGTCTAGCAGCTATAAATGCATCCCCCGCGGTGGCGGATGAGAAATCGCCGCGGAATGGGGATGTGCAGTACAGCGATGCCGAGTGGCGGCAGCGGTTGAGCCCCGAGGCGTATGCCATCCTTCGCCAGGCGCGCACCGAGCGACGCAACAGCAGCCCCCTGGTCAGGGTAAGAGCGTGGCCATTGACAGCTGAACTGGCTGCGCATACGCCCCAGCAGCGGCAGCTATGCGCAGCTGAGGGGAGCCAGCCTCAACCGCAGCTCCCCTGTGTGCGACTGCAGGAGAAGCGCACGGGCATCTTTGTGTGTGGCGGCTGCGGCCAGCCGCTGTTCCCTTCCGAGGCGAAGTATGAGTCAGGTGGGGAGCAGGGGGCTCACAGGCTGCTGGATGATGGGCAACGGGGCTTGCGCTGGGCCACTGGTGAGAGCAGCCGCTGGCGGGCCAATCTCTGCTCCATGCTGCTCCTTGTGAGGGCGGCCGAGGCTGACTGCGCCCCTGCAGGCACCGGATGGCCCTCGTTCTATGACGCCCTTCCCAAAGCTGTTTTGCTGGAGCCCGACTACTCCATCCCCTTCATGCCGCGCGTGGAGGTGAGCTTGCGCTCTGACACTGCTCCTGCATGCGGTGTGTGCGCATTAAGCAGGGAAGTCCTCCTGAGCGGCCATCACCCCCTTACTGTCGCAGGTCCGCTGCAGCCGCTGCCTGGGGCACCTGGGCCACGTTTTTGAAGATGGCCCAAAGCCCACCGGCCTGCGCTACTGGTGGGTGTATCTGTCGTGTTAAGGTTGTTTTTGTGCAGCATTTAGCAACTGGACAGGAAGTGTGGGGTATGTGAGGGCTGAGAGATGGTTGAACAATGACGAACAAACGATTCTGGCCATGGTGCACGGGGCTGGTCAAAAGAATCCGCTGCTTTGCCACCCTCACATCGCCGCCATCCCTCCCCCTTCCTTCAGCATGAATGGCGCGGCCCTTCAATTTGAACCGCAGCAGGCGTAAGCCACAGCAGGAGTGATTGCCGGATAAGACCCCTCATCTGCTTTGGACAGCAAGCTGTTCTGTGGGCTGCTTTGCCACAATTTTGCATTATGTGCCCTACACCTGCATATTATGAGAGTGACTTTACAGTACCAACATGCACGCAGTCAGCGCAGCTGTGGCATGCCAACGGTGTGCGGGGGCGCAGAGGCGGCATCGTTCGTTGCGCTCCGCGACAGCGAAAATGGATCGTACAGAAGGGAGAGAACACGCCCAGATGAGGCAGGCAACGGGGCTCTGGGACTGCAACAGTGAGGGGGAACAGGCGGAACAGGGGAGGCAGAGAGCGGGGCACTGAAGCACGCACTGATGGAACTGAGGTGCAGCGAGCTTGACTAGGGGCTGGGGAGGTGCAGGAAGTGCCCCAGTGCGGAAGCAAGTGTGGGCATGAAAGTGTCACCATCTATCCTAGTGTGGGAGGGAGGCCCAATAATATCACGTAGCAGAGGCGTGAAGGAATTAGGGCGATGAGATGGCGCAGGTAGCCAGAGGAGCGGAGGCTGGCTGCCCGCCGAAACAAAATCAATTCTTAGGGCTACAGCTGCAAGGGCGAGACGCTGCATGCTGGCATCAGCGCTGCTGCAAGCCCGAACTGTCAGCAATGCGGCTTATTAGCCTTGGGTGGTGCTGCGGCAGCAGCTGCCGCCTAGAGGGCATCGCTGCCTGTGGCCTCACTGGTGGGCTGGAAGACCTCCCCGCGCTGAGCGGCTGCGCCAGGCTGCTCTCCGCCTGTTGGCGCGCAGCAGCGTTGCCCGATGCGACTGCACGAGCGAGCCGGGGCGGGCAGTGGGGCGCTTCAGGGCACAGCATCGAGGTGGCCCAAACGGTCGACCCTCCACCCGCCCCCCGCCATGCGGGGCCGTGACCTCGTGACAACCTTTCAGCCAGATCAGGCGGGCGCCGGCGCTGTTGGCGCGGTGCCATGCAAGCCGTTGCGCACCCGAGTTGCGCCATCGGCGGTAGCGCACGCCCAGCTTGTCGTACGACACAGGGTTGCCCCACACGTCGCCGCCGCGTGCCATGCGGTCCTGCTGGCCCCGCACCAGCACCAGGTCCTCGCCCAGCACCTGTACCGCACAGCACGGGAGGGAACGGGGGAGGGGTTGACAGCGGAGCGAGGGCTGGTGCAAGTCCAGCCGCTGCAGCGAGCAAGGAGGGCGCGTGGTGTGGAGGGAGGGAGGCGGCCAGGCGGGGACAGGGCGCACCTGCTCCGCAATGGATTGCCAGAAGCGGTGGATGCCGGGGATGGCCTTGGTCCAGTGCATGAAGTCGAGAGACATGCGGTACAGCAGGCGCGTGCGACCTGTACCGCAGAGTGTGGCCCAGGAGGGGCGGGCAACAGCAGGGCTGCTGAGCTCGCGTGCGACCTGCGCACATCGTTGTGCGGCGCCCGCACGCCCTCCCCCTCGTGCGCGCACGCAAGCATGCGGGGCCTCACCCTCTGAGCTGGGCAGGCAGACGTGGAGCTGGTGCAGGTGGTTGCGGCAGCTGGCGGCGCGCGCCCGCGCTCGATCCTGCCCGGGAGGTGAGGCCTATGGTGGAGAGCACCAGGCAGGGGGGCCGAACTGCATGTCGATGGGGTAGGGCTCCCAGTTGCCGCCCAGCAGCTGCGAGGCGTTGAAGCGCACGACGTCTGCGCGGCGGGGAGGGGGAGCAGCAGGGGGCGCGGTGGTGCGGCGATTGGCACACGCCTGGCCGGGGCTGCCCTTCCGCGGCCAACATGAGGGCGAGGGAGCTGGGTGCCATGCGGGAAGGAAATGCGAGCAGGAGCGCAGGCAGCGGCCCTGCCCCTTGCCCGGTCGCGCGGCGGCACCCACCCGGCACCGGCCAGCCCTTGGCAAAGGTGGATGTGTGGGTGAAGGGCGCGTGGGCCAGGTCCAGCAGGTTCTCCAGCAGCAGGCCGTGCTCCACAGGCACCTCCATCACCAGCTCAGCGTGCACCTGGGTGTGCGTGGGCGCAGGGGGCGCAGAGGGGTGAGCGAGAGGAGGGGGGTAATGGGTTGAAGGCGGCAGTGGGGCCAGGCAGGCCCGGCAGCAAAGTACAGAGGTCCCCCGCAAGCCGTCGCCGCCTGATGCCTGCTGCCGCACATGGAGCGCACCTCAAAGCCCGGCGGCGGGCGGGCCACGGGCGGCGGCGCAGTGGTTGCCGCAGTCGGCGAGCCTGGCCACACCCAGATGAGGCCATCCGCTTCAGACACAGGCAACGAGTCCACCGAAATGCCCTGCAGGGGGGGACAGAGCCCGACACCATGGCAGCAGCGGCGACACTCAACAGGGCAGCACGTGGGCTGAGCAGCGTGCTGTTTCGTGCAGGCGGGTGGCGCGCCAGCGGCGGCTGCGCGTGCCCACCCTGCAGAAGGCGGTGGAGGGCATCTTGGTGCAGGCGCCGTCGCCCTCGAACTCCCAGCCGTGGTAGGCGCAGCGGATGCGGCCGTCCACCACGGAGCCCAGCGACAGCGGGCAGGCACGGTGGGCGCACTCGTCACGCACGCACGCCGCGCCGCCGCGCTCATCCCGGAACAGCACCCACGTCTGGCCAAACAGCTCAAAGGGCACCATCTTGCCCGGGGTGAGGCTGGCGGAGAACTCGGCGGGGAACCAGTGGTCCTTCAGCTGCTCCGGCAGCTCCAGGCTGCTCTCCAGGCCCGCGCCGCGGCCCCGCCGCCGGCCCCCCGCCGGCAACCTGTGCCGCTGCGGGGCTGCTTCCGGCACCGCCGGCGCAGGCACCGGCGGCGCTGTGGCGGCAGCGTCCCAGCTGCGCGTGGTGAGCTGCGCGTCTGCGGGGCTGCTGAAAGCGGCGCGCGCATCACTTTCCAGGCGGGAGAGGTGCTGCACCGTACCGCGCAGGCGGTCCTCGGAGCGGTGGATCTGGGTGTGCGCCACAGCCAGCTCTGCCTGCATCCCAGCTATCTGCTCCTCCAGCTGCCGCGCCATCGCCTCGCCGGCAATGGGGTTGAGCGCCGCCACCACCTGCAGAGAGTGACGGCAAAGCGGGGTGTCGCCTGCCGAAGAGCGGTGCTGGCGGCATGCCGCTGTCCCCCTAGGTGGCAACGTTGGCCACACCCCCTGGGGCATTGTTGGGGGGACGCCTGCAAGCGAAACCCGCAGGCCGGGCGCGCGCCACCCACCTCGTCGTGTGCACCAGAGTGGGCGGCCGCGATCGCTTCAAGCGGCGTGAGCAAGTCGAGCCCCGTCGCATCTCCCAGGAATGATGCATCCCGTTTGATGACATCGAGCGGCGTGGCGCTGGACAAGGGTGGCTCTCGGTTGCCAGCACGGCAGCGAGGCCCTGGCGGCCGCAGCTGGCGGCCGGCAAGAGGGGGCACTCCTGCTGCAGCGGGCGGCGCGGCTGCCCAGCCCAGCTGCAGCCCTCTGCTGGCGGCCATTGCCGTTTGGGCCGTTGTTGGATGTCGTATGTTGGCGGCGTTGCAGTTAGTCCTGCTCCCTGCCGAGACTCCCTTGCCGCCGCAGTTTGGTTCCAACTTGCTGGGGCAGCCTCTGCTGCTCACAGCGGCAGCTGATAGAGTCAATCTCGCACCACGCGAGTCCCACAGGTATTATAGACGCTCGCGGGAGCTTGCCAGACAGTTTGCAGCCTGATTCTTCAAGGTGAGGTGCCAGCACAGCAGGGTCTGCACTGGCCTGTCGGCTGGTTCTGCAGCAAAGCTGAGGATGCAATTAAGGATTGGAAGTTGCCAATAAATTCTACACCCACCCCATGAGTCGCGCGTTATCCCAGCAACACGCCCCAGCCGTCAGCAGCGCGCGTGCTCGAACGCTGACTTGGCGGATCGTTGGACAGAGCGGCCTCGTTTCTTCCCATGATCCCTGCTGCCCACCGACACCCCCCGCCGTGACTGGCAGCCACAGGCGCAGGGGCGTCAGCGGCGGCCAAACGTGTTGACAGCGGCGGCTTACACCTCAATGCAGCAAGTGCAGCAGCAGGAACCCAGGGTGGTGCAGATCAAAGCCGTTGACATCACAGAGGAATCCTTCCGGCAGTTTGGCCAGGTGCATGCTGCCGCATGGCAGGCTGCAGGAGGCGGCTTCTGTGACTGGCCCCTGAGTGGCGCTCCATGCCACCTGCAAGTGAGCCACTACCCCGCCACTGCTGCAGCTGATTGCTGCCACAGAAGACGGCAAGGAGTACGATGAGCAGGATGCCCAGCTGGACCTATCGGCAGGGCTACCCAGGTGCCGATGCATGCTGAAGACAAAACGCTGGACAGGGGCTGCCAGCCTTCCAAAGCTGGTGCATGCTCAGACCGCGTTTTGCCCCCGACCACTGCAGGTTTTACATCATGCGCCTGCCGCATCGCGGCCGCCGCTTTGATCGCATCACTTACCACGCCAACGTGACCCAGTGCCTAGGAGGGCTGCAGGTGGGGCTCTGCTGCCAGCATGATGTGAAACAAGGGACGCACTGCTTGCAACGCCACGTTGGCAGGCTCGCTAGCCTTCTGCTCGCTGCATGCCCACTTTCTGAGCGGGGTCCCCTCAATCACTTTTGATTCGCACTTGCCTGCACGCCTGCAGCCTGCCAGCCCATGGTTCCTGGTAGTGGCGGCGGCCTCTGGCAGCGTGGAGCGCTACCCGCAGCAGCAGGACCTCACCGCCTTCCGCATCCCGCACGGCGTCTTTGTGAAGCTGCACAACGGCACTTGGCACGCAGGTGGGACCATCCAGGCTGTCTCACCGTTCATGAGCAGCCTCACTGCACAGCTTGCTCTGGGTAGGCAGTCCTGGCAGGCCGCGCTCCGCTCTAGCCTGCCCTTGCTGTTTGTGCAGGTCCCCTGTTTGACGCCGAGGCCGCCGACTTTTACAACCTGGAGCTGTCCGACACGAATGTGGTGGATCACAACACCCATGACTACGCGCAGAACCAGGGGCTGGCCTTTGAGGTGGTGGACTGATGGCAGTGGAGCAGCGGGCACGGCAAAAAGCGTTGGCAATGAATTGGGGCATGTACCTCTGCTGGCCGCCCTGTGCAGCCACGACGGTCAACCCTGCACTCCTCAGCGTTGGAAACTTATGAAGCGGCTTGTAGGAATTCGAAGAGCACTCGCGCCAACAGATGCTAGATTTGCCGTTCCATCCCAAGGCTACCAACGATGTGGCGCAAGGGTGTAGTGCCTGCAGGCCCATGTACCGGTTACGGTTCAGCTGCCCGCCTGGCGCTGCCTGCAAGACCTTACACCAGCCGCCCTTGCTGCACCTTCTTTGATACTGATCGTTTTCAGGCTTGCACATTCTCGGCCTCAAACACACAGTACAGCACGGTGGAACATCTGCATGCCAGGTGTCTGGTGGGAACGTGCGGCAGTTGTGCTGGCAGCCGTCGCAGAGGCTGTCAGCGTGGTAGGATTCCCAGCGGAGCGGCTTTCAAGGCCTTTCGGCTTGCCTTAAACGTATACAAAAGTCCATATCCACACAAGGAAACACTCCCCAGACTCAGCCAAGGCTGGCTCCCGGACAGCGAAGCACACCGTGGCACCGGATGCCCCCGGAGCAAGTTATGCCCGACACTCATTTCGTTCACATGGAGTAACACAGTCCAAAAGCACGCTAATGCGCCATTACATTCTTGAACATCTTTGGCGGCCTGCTATCCAGGAAGTTTAGCCGGCTTCGTCCCCCTGTGTCGTTTCAGAAGCCCCTCAGAAGCCGTTGATAATTTTTGGTGAGTTGAAACACGCTTTTGTTGGCACGAAATGCACTGCAGCCGGCCTTCCGACTCGGTTCCACGCGCCTCGCCCCCTGGAGGTCACCGCCTCACAGCAAGTGGCACCATCTTCATGTCATTCTTAGCGTTTAGGACACTGATTGGTCTCTTTTGTACGTGCTCTGCGGGCTGGGGACTGTCCCCAGTCCCCGCCTGCGGGCCACATCGTGCCATGTGTCCGGAGCTCCCGTCTCTGCCTGGCGTGTGCGGCAACTTGCTGGAAAACTGTCTCGAGCAGCCGCTCAGCTCCCGGGACAGATCCGGTCGTGGGGGCTCCGGGGGTCAGAGGGAGGGCTGGCGGTTGCCACGCTGTCCCATTTTACAAGCCGTTTACCGCCACACTGTTGCATCCACCCCCTGCTGCAGGAGTGATGCTTGCCGGGTGGGCAACAACCTTTCCCAACTACCTTGCCGTACCAGAATCACACAGCAGCAGCAGCAGCAGCAGCCCCGAGTCACTGTGTGGCGGCCGTTCGCCGCCGTTGGGCCAGCAATCCATCGACCAGCACCCTCCTGGTGGCCGCCCGGCTGCGGAGCAGCAGCCCGGCAGCGGCAAGTGTGCACAGAGCAAGCCGCAGGGGCAGCGCCTTCCAGCGCAGGCCATGTGCCAGTTGCCCTCCAGGCACCAGCAGCGGCGTCAGCAGCTCGAGCGACAGCTGCTGCGGCACCGGCTCCTGCAGCACCTCATGTCCTCCCCTTCAACGCCGCTGCCCAGGCCACCCCGCCGCTGCCCGCCGGACATCCAGCCGGCAAGCAGCTCGCTGCCCACCAGCGACAGCAGCTGCACCCGGCATCGGCAGGGGCTGCTGTCCGGCCCGTGCATCCCTGCCAAGGGCCCCAGGCGGCTGCTCAGCAGTCAGCTGCAGGCCCGGCTGTGCACCGCTCCTGCTTGGAGCCGGAGCAGCTCAAGCAGGGTGGCCGGCTCGCATCAGCCCCGCTGCAGGAGCCTGCCGGCCTGCAGCAGGCCTGCCCGCCCAGCCTGCGCGACAACCTGGGGAGCTGTCTGCCATGCGGCGCACCACGGCCATGCTGCTGCGTCGCATGCTGCGGCTGGAGCTGCAGATGCAGGCACAGCTTGAGGGCCAAGGCGAGGAGGCGTACTTGAATGCGCTGGCGCCACCTCCAGCCGCTGTGGAGGCAGGGCAGCAGCAGCTTGCAAACCAGGGCGATGGATCCCTGCCGCCATGGCTTGGCGCACCAGCAGCAGCGGATGCGGCAGCCCCACCCAAGTCTGAGGGCCATCTTGAGCAGGTGGGTTCTGCTGGCCGGCAACGTCTCAGCTGGCCAAAGAGTTGAAGACAGGGGCGTTGCCTGCTGAGCTGAACTCCAGCATCCACGGGACCTGCTACACCGCCAAGCTCACCCCTCCTCAAGCTTTCCCTCCCCTTTCCGCGGTGCAGGGCAGGCCTGGTCGGTCTGGTCCTGCCGTCAGCGGCGCTGCCTCCTCATCGGGACCCTGCCAGGGTGCTGCAGCCGAGCACACGGCTGAGAGCAAGCCAGCGTCGTCATCCAATGCACGGCAGCCGCCGGCTGCCCCTTCTGGCCCCCAGCTGATGGCCCAGCCACATACGCAGCCCCCATCCTCGCCAGTTTCTAAAGCGCCGCCGTCACAGCAGCAGCAGCCTCAGAACCGGGCGCCCACAGGCCTTAACGGGCTTCCTCTGCTCAAGCTGATGCCACAGGCGGCGAGGCCCGCTCAGCGGTCCTGCCAGCCAGCGGGGACGCCGTCACCTGCCGCAGGCGCGCGGGAGCCGCTCTCCAACCAGGCTCAGCAGGAGCATGTCCAACCGCTGGTGCTGCTGCAGGCGCTGCTTGCATCGCAGCTGGCGGTGCAGCAGGACGGCCGGAGGCAGCATGCCGGCACCCAGCACTTGAAGCGGCAGTTTGACAAGACAGCCGCCGTGCAGCCGCCTGGGGTGGCCGGTGGCCAGGACGGCCCGCCCGCCAAGCGGCAGCGGCAGCAGACCCCAGCTGAGCCCGCCCCAGAGCCTGGCTCAGGCTCGCAGCCCCTCCAGGGCCATGGCTCCCAGCCGCTGCCCCCTCGCCGCAGCCGGCGCTCGACCAGCAGGCGCGCCTGTGGTCTGGTGAGGCGCAGCTCAAGCCGCACCTGCAGCTGCTGCGCGCCGCCAGCCAGCAGGCGCAGCTGGCGTCGCTGCAGAGCCAGCAGGAGCGCTGGTGCTCGGCTGCTCGCCAGGCCGTGGCACAGCCGCCTGGAGCAGAGCAGCCGGAGTGGGTCGTGCAAGCGGCTAACCAGCTGCCCCCTCCCTGCGCTGGTGGTAGCAAGCAGCGCGCACGTTTTGTGCAGACTTCTCCCGCCCTCCAGCACCTTGCCGCCTTTAGTTGCTGCCTGGGTTCAGCGCCACGCATTGCGCGCCTTCAGCACCCAGCAATTTGTGCGCCACATTTCCCTGGTCGCCTTTTCCGTCATCGCGTGTTGGCCCCAAAGCTCCCACCAAGCTCATGTACCCGGCCTCACGACCCTCCTACCCCGACGCCGCAGCTGTGCCCGGCCGCTTCAATGGACCGTGCTGCCTGCCTGCCTAATAATGTACACCCCTCCGGCAATTATGCCATCGGTTTGGTTCTTCTACCACAAACACATTGCAACTTCTTACAGTATTCATTTCTTTCTCAGACAGCCCCACCCTCTGCATTCCTCCCCCTGCTCCTGACTGTCCATGTAACCAACTCAGGCGCTCAGCTTTCAATACCAGACAAGACAACCCTGCAGCAGGCACTCAAGCCAGCGATGTCGTTGGCATCTGTCAGGATCAAGGGAAGGATGCTTTGCAGGCCTGATTTACAAAAGCTCATGCTTAGTTTGCAAATCATAAGTAACTCTATTCTGCTTGATTCATTGTGTGCAAGGTGTTCACGATTTCGCAGGAAACAGCTGCCCGCCATTTGCTGCCAACCGCTCTTGCAGCCACATAAGCGAGAACTGCAGGCCGCGGGGGAGGGTGCGTGCACACAGCATGCTGAGCCGCTGCAAGTGGCAGCCAGCGAGCGATGGCAGCGGCGGCAACCATGCCCGGGACACCTGCCCCCCCCGCAAGTGCTGCCTGGGTGCGGCCCCCTGGACCAGGTGCTCACCAGCAGGCCGGCGCTCTTGCCCATCCCTTCATCCCCAATGAAGGCGCCAATGCCCGACACCGGCAGCGCCAGCACCTGCGGCGGGGGGGGCCAGGCCAGCATCACGCCCTCTCTGCAGCACGGCCGGGTGCTCCCGCGGACGCAGCGGCCCCGATGCGCAGGTGCAGGGGCGCAACAGGGGCTGCGCAGGCAGCGGGTGCGGGCCACCTCTATCGCCTCTCCGTGGTCCCGCAGCCCGCCGCCGCCCGCCGGCAGCGCCATGCCGTCGTCTATCTCGGCGGCAAAGATGCTTTGGCGGGAGCCGCTGATGCCGATGGCTGCAGCCGCGGGTCGGGAGAGCAAGGGCAAACGGCGGTGAGTGGCAGCACGCAGGCCTCTATTCTGAGGATGGCCAGCCTCCACCACGCCACGCGCGGCACGCGGCTTCTATGCTGCTGCCGTGCAGCTGCCCAAGCTTGCCTGACAGGTAGCTGGTCACCGGGTGGATGCGGTCCAGCGGCACATCATACCCACACTCCTCCAGAATCTGCAGCATAGCAGGAAGGCAGATGCCGCCAAGGGCACCAGTCGGACGGTGGCAGGCATCCGATGCAAGCTGCCCCAGGGCCCTTTCCCTGAGCAGATGAGCCAGAAGCACAAGAAGCCGCTCTGCCAGGATAGCACCTCACGCCCTCTTCCTCCCCCCGCCCTCCGCAACCCCCCACTTCAAAGCGCAACCCCTCCACCCCACCCCCACCCCCACCTCACCACCTCCACCCCTGTTCCCCCAGCCTCGCTCACCCACCTCTTCCCGGGTTATCTGCTCCAGGTCCAGCCCCGCCTTGTCCACAATGCCGGCGCAGAGCTCATAAGTAAAGCCAACTGAGGTGGAAGGAGGGGGAGGTGGTGGGGGAAGGCCCACATCAAAGGCTCTTGCTCCTCAGCAGCACGCCGCACACGCGGGCGCATGGAGCAGCAGGCCTGCAATGCAGAGCAGCCTGCCGGCGTGGCCTGCTGCGCGGCCCGTGGGGTGCGCACCCGACAGCGGCGGCCGCGGCACGCCCGCTGCCTCCGCGGCCCGCAGCGCCGACACGTAGACGGCTGGGCGGAACTGGCGGACGAGGATGACGGCCTGGCGCTGGCGGTGGTACAGCAGCACCGCCACAGACGGGTGAGACTCCACCATGTCCCACCGCCGCGCCTTGCCTGCGCCGCATGACACCGCAGGCAGCAGCGGCTGTGCAGGGGCAGCGCTAGAGAGCTGCAGGCGGCGCGGCTCTGGCGGCCGCGGCGCCTGCTTCAACAGACAAAGATGCCCAAAGCACAGCCTGCCCACACTCGGGCTGGGGGCCGCCCACCATCCAGCTGGTACGCAATGCTGAGCGGCTTGACAAACGCGGAGCGCTCCAACGGGGCCAGCTCCAGGCCCTCTCCCAGCCGCTGCAGCGTGTCGGCCATCGTCACGCCCTGGCTGCATGGTGTGGGGGAGGGGTGCAGTGCGGGAGGCGATGGGGCGGTGGGCGCAGCGGCAGGGGCAGAGGCGCAGGGGGCGTTTCCATGCCCGGGGGTGCAAGCGCATGGGAGTGTGCCGCAGGCTGTCCTGCCAGTGCCAGCAATCATGCGCTGCAGAGGAGGGTCAGCTCCCGCCAACCTCAGGCTGGCGAGGCCGTGCCGGTACCAGCCCGCCTCGTCGCCGTGCGCCGCGCTCATCTCCGCTGCCGCTGGGCTGCCACTTGCCGCCACCACTGCCGCTGCGCTGCGCTTTGCGGCACGGTTCCCTGCTGCCACTGCGCGGGATACCCCTGCAAAATGGATCACGTTGTGAGGGACGCAGTTGCTCAGCAGGGTGGACTGGCAGCGGGGCAGGAGCCCTGCGCTGCTGGCTGAACCTGGCTGCATACCGAGAATGGCCAATAGTTACAACAAAACTGTGCTTGCACACGGGCTTGAAGGCAGTACGACAGACATAATGAGCTTGAAGTGAAGCGGATGAAACAAAACAGGAAAACTTTGTGCGTGTGCAAGGATGGGCTTAAACAGCATGAGCCCAAGCATCAGCGAGCATCGTCCTCGAAAGCGGCCGCGCGGCGTCGCCGCCCGCCCCCTCCGCCTCCGCCTCCTCCAGCGCCCTCGAGGCAGCTTTGGAGATGAGGGCAGCCACCCACAGCGTGGCGCCGGCGCCCAGCGCATACAGCACCAGCTGCACCGCGCCCACGCCCGTGCCCGCAGCCGACTCCGCGGCGGCCTTGCCTGCGCCGCCCAGCGCGACATACGCCACCGTGCCCGGCAGCATGCCGGCCCAGGAGGCGGCCAGGTACGGCCCAAACTCGATCTTGGTGAGGGAAAGGGCGTAGTTGAGCAGGGTGAAGGGGAAGAGGGGGAGAGGCGCAGCAGCAGCACGATGCGGGCGCCCTGGCGGCCAATGGCGGCGTCCACGGCGGCAAAACGCGGGTTGCCCTGGATGCGCCGCTCCACCGCGGGCCGGGCCAGGTAGCGGCCTGCCAGGAAGGCGGCGGCGGCGCCCGCGGTGGAGGCCAGCGAGACCAGGGCAGTGCCGAGGACCGGGCCAAACAGAAAGCCGGCTGCCAGCGTCAGCAGGCTGGCTGGAACGAGCAAAACGGTGGCCGCCGCGTAGGCAAACACAAAAATGACGGGCCCCAGGGGCCCGCGGCCTGGATCAAGTCTTCCAGGCCGCCCACGGCCTCCTGCAGGGAGAAGGCCTCCGCAGGAGCGGGCAGGCACAGCAGTGCCGCCACGAGCGCCGTGGCAGCGCCGACGCCCAGGCTGCTGCCAGAGCTGCGCATGGCCACGGAGGCCAGGGGGGTTGCGACGGGCCCGTCAGGCAGACCGATGTATAACTCTGGTGCGTGCTGCGAGTTGGGCCGTTTGGGCGAGTACGCTTCTGGTGCGTGCTGCGAGCTGGGCTGTTTGGCCTCAGCGGCTGGGTGAGCCGGAGCGGCACCCGATGGCCGTCGTTGCCGCTGCTGCTGGTGACGAACCACGCCGCCTGCAGGCGGCGGTGGTGTCATCACTGCATCAGCACGTCTTGAAAATGATCCAAAACATGCAAACGCGCCCAAAGCGGCCGGGGAACGAACTGGGACTGCCGACACCTTGCTATCTTGCTTGCCAGAGAAGGAGGGAAGCGCTGTGATCATGTCTTCACCTGTATTCCTTGTGACTGAGCGAGCTTTGCAGGTGAGGGCAGCGCTGCGCATAGCCAAAGTTGTGGAGGAGGCCAACAAGTTGCCGACTTCCCCGCCTATCTCCGGTGGAACCCAAATCAAGCAATTCACAGAAGCACGGCTCAGATTGACCCAAAGTCTAGGTGAGCACCTTCCATTGCGCGCCTTTCCTGCAGTGCTCATGCTCCAAGCCTCTGTGTCGCATTCACCATGTGCTTGGAACGGCCCCTGCAATAAAGCGATCGCATCTCACTGCAGCGGGCTGGCCGATCACATGTCCGCGCGCTTGCACCTATACACGGGCAGAGACGAGCATCTTGCGGTTGGAGAGAGCCGTGTGTTCGGTAGGGCCCACACGGGAGGGCCGCAGCCCCAGCCATCGACCGTGAGCAGGTGGGAGCGGCGGCGGTGCTGCTTCCGCCCATGCCACTGCAGGCTCGAACGTACAGGCCTGCATCTTGTGTCCTGCGCAGGGACCAGTTTCGGCTGGAGTGCCAACGCAGCGGCGTTACAGTCACAAGCCTCAGTGCCGTCAACCCCACCAAGGTTGTGCTGGCCCGCGGCGGAACCCTGCTCCTCAGCCAAGGTGGGCTTCACGCGGTCGGTGCTTGAGCTGTACCGGCTGTGCATGCCACAGCAAGGAGCTCCTCCCATAGACGGCAGCATGCTGACCAATTGGGGGCACGGCTCCCTGTTTGGCTGGTGGTGGTGCAGGGGAGACACGTGCCCTGAGCGCGGGTGACCGGGTGCTGCTGCTGGCGTGCGACGCGTCGATGCACGTGCGGCTGGAGGCTGCCCCGCAGCCTGAAGCGCCCGCGGCAGCAGGCACGATGCAGGCGGCCCCAGCGAAAGCGACGGGCAGCCTGACAGCAGCGGCCCAAGCCGCCGCGCGGAGCAGCCGCCAGGCAAGCGCCCGCGCCGGGAGGATGGCGGGGCGGGTGATGCGCATGGCGGCTCTTCCGAGGCCGCGGGCCCGGGAGCCCAGCAGCCTGCTGTTGCGCGTGGCGCGTTGCAGGCCCGGCCAGGGATGGCAGTGCAGCGAGCAGGCAGGGGCGGAGGTGGGTGCAGGCCAGGTGGTGCTAGTGCTGGTGGGCGTACAAGGCGCGGGCAAGAGCACCTTTTGCGCCAACCTAATCCAGCGCACCGCTGCAGAGCAGGGGGCACACCAGCCCGCTGCCCAGCAGCAGCAGCAGCAGCCGGGGGCAGGTGCTGGCAGGCGCTGGGTGCGCGTCAATCAGGACACCATTGCCGATGGGCGGCCCGGCAGCCGGGGGCAGTGCAGTGGTGGCGGCGGCGGCGGCGGCCTTGGGCGCGCGGCGACAGCGTCCTCATCGACCGCACCAACATCGACGCCGACCAGCGGTGGACGTGGGTGGCGCTGGCGCGTCGCCACGGAGCCCAGGTGGGGCCGTGGCGGCCAGGGCACTGGCACCGAGGGCAGGGGGGGTCGCAGGCAGACGCTGCGCTCGGCTGGCTGTTGCAAGCGCGGCTCGGGAGCTGCCAGCGGCACACAAAGGCAGCGGGCCTGTGGGGGGGCTGTTGAGGGGCGGCGGTTTGAATGTCGGGTGTCCAGCGCAGGCGCATTGCCTCTTCATGAAGCTGCCCACCAAGGTTTGCATGGGGCGGGCGGCGGCGCGGACTGACCACGAAGGACGGGTGCAGGGCCAAGCAGCCTACAAGGCGGGTGAGTGGTTGGCAGGCTTAAGTGGGGCTTCCCACTCGCCGCTTGCCTCCGCCGCCGCCTGCTGTGAAGCACTCGCAGCGATGCTGCCGCCGCAAGTCAACGTTTCTGCACGGGTGCTGCAGCTTATTTTGATGCTGCGTGCGCCGCGGCCCCATGCAGTGGGCAGCATGCAGAGGGCGCTGACCGAGGCGGGTGACCCGCAGGGGCGGGAAGGCTTTGCCAGCCTGCTGGTGAGCCGGCCCAGGATCCCAAGCAGACGCCAGCAGCCAGCAGGGTGGGGCCGGTGGGGGGGTGGGGTCGACGGCTTCCGGCACCAGACGCACCATGCGCTGGCCTCAACCCTGCCACGCTGGCGCCAAGCCACACATGCCCACACACCACCGCTGAGCCCGGCTTCCCCTGCTGGCGCCTCTGCCGAAGGTGTGCGAGAGCGATGCGGAGGTGGCGGCGGCGCTGGAAGCCTGGGCACGGTTCGGGCCCGCGCACCCGACCCTGCAGCCGAGTATGCAGGACTGAAGCCCAGGCCCCGCAAGGTAAACGTCCTGCACAACTACTTTGGCAAGACGCAGGCAGCGCCAGCGCCAAGCGAGCAGGTTGCAAAGCGCGCGGGTGCTGCCACCAGCGGCGGCTCCGCTGAGCAGCGGAGAGAACCAGTGCTGGCAGAGGCGTGTCAGGCGGTGCAGCAGGAGGAGGATGAGAAGCAAGAACTCAGGCAGCAGCCGCAGGCGGCGGAACAAACAGGCCTAGGCCAGTCGTTTGGCAGGCAGAGCACGCGCACTGGCAACGGAGGCAGCGCGTTCGAGGCCATGATGGCTGCAGCACGCCAGCTGGGCAACCGCGCAGCGCCAGCTGGACCGTCAGCTCCAGCGGCCGACAAAGTCGCCCCCAGGAAAGGGGAGTCCAGTAGGCACGCTTTTTGGATGCCGGGCGCCCTGGGCCAGAAGCCTGGTTGCCATTGCCGCCAACCCGGAGAGGTAAGCGGCTGCGTAGCCGGGCGATGGTGCCAGGTGGCCTCATGCTCATGGCGGGCTTCATCCCCTCCCCCCCAAAAAACCGCCGTCATGGCCTGGCCCCTACTTCCCTTCCCTCAGCCCACAGTGTTCCCCTTCTGTGCGCGTGTTTGCAGCTGCCGCGCCGCCCAGCCGCACTTATGGTACGACGAGCGCTGCGTGTGGCTGGCAGACAAGTTCCCCAAGGTGCGGCGGGGAGGAGGCACATGCAGGGCTGTGCTCCAGGGCCGCGACTCCGCAGGCACAGCCGCCCTGCGCGTCGGCACAGCGCAGCAGGCTGCAGGCGCAAGCGCGGCCCACGCCCCTGCGCCCGCAGGCCCGGCAGCACTGGCTGGTGGTGGCGAGGAGGCGCGGCTGGGGGGCCGCTGGACCTGTCTGCCGCCGACGTGCCGCAGCTGGAGCACATGCTGGTGGGGTGTGGCGGCTGGCTGCCCTGGGCGTGGGAGTCATGTGCTGGATGCCCTGTGGGCCCGACGATTGCCGACGACGAAAGGGAAGGGGCCGTTGCATGTCCTTGCTCATGCTCTGCCATCCCCCTCGCTGCACGGGGCTCCCCTGCGAGAGCTGCGCCCGCCTCTCTCGCACCAGCCTTCGTGCTCCTGTATCTCGCCCCTGTGCAGGCGGTTGCCCGGGATCGCATCACTGCGCTCAAGGCGGCCGAGCCTGGCCTGCAGTTCCGTTGCGGCTTCCACGCAGTGCCGTCGCTGCTCCAGCTGCACATGCACGTGATCAGCCAGGTGCGTGGCAGCAAGCGGCTGCGGCCGCAAGGCGTTGCGGAGCGCCTGCGTGTCCCTGGTTGCCACCCCGCCTTGCTGCTGGCAAACCGCTGCTTGCCTTCCCAAACCTGTGCCTTGCATGCCCGCTGGCCCCCCTCCAGGACTTGAACTCCACGGGGCTGAAGCACAAGAAGCACTGGAACAGCTTCGCCAGCGCATTCTTCCTGGATGCTGAGTGGGTGCTGGCCCAGCTGCGCTCACCCGAAGGGCGTCTGCGCTACTCGCCCCACGACAAGGAGGCGCTGCTGAAGGGCGAGCTGCGGTGCCACCGCTGCGGCAGCCCACAGGCCAACATGCCCAGACTCAAGGCGCACATCGCTGCCTGCACTGCACCGCTGTCGCAGGGCCGGCTGTACTAAGGCTGAATGCAGGCCAGCGCCTAGCATGTGGCAATCCGTGGGAATGGGAGGGGCATCACGTCGGAGGAGGGTGGCGGCAGGGGCAGCCGACTGCAACGGCCAGGGCAGGCACTGACGTGTGCACCCCTCAGGGCGCATGCTGGCTGTCCTTGAAGCACAAAAAAAGATGATGAGGAGGTCCTGCTGCGGTTCACGATCAATTCTAGGCGCTCGGGTGAAGCTGCAGCGTAGGTGAAGCGAGGAAGAAGCGGCGGGCACCTGGCTAAAAGCACTCCCCTTTTCGCTCTCTATCCTTCTCGTCGTCTCTTGTACCTGTGATATAAAGCTCTGTCGGTGACTTCTAGAAAAGATGAGTCCTTCCCGAGCCCTTGTCGGCCTCGCGGCACTGGCGCTCTCTGCGTTGCTGGTGCCGCTTGCAGTAGCAAGACCCATCTCAGGTGAGTGTAACGAGGCGTAAGCGGCTCACACAAGCTGGGTGTGGGCACCTTGTAGCATGGTCCTCAATTGGCATGGCCGCCAACCCAGCTGCCTCAAGTCTGCTCTATGTTGCGGTCCAGGCCAGTCATTGTTGTACATCGCCTGCCGCGGGAGCCCGACACCCGCTGGCCTCTGTCACGCGGGCTTGTTGTCCACACTGCCGCCCCGTCCTTTGCCTGCCCTCACGCTTAACCCCTCACAACCCCCGCCTGCAGGGGCACGCACCCTGCAACAGGACGACCTGTTGGACACGCAGTCAGTGTGGCTGAACTACACCAATGAACCCAACACCTTTTACCTGGGACCAGTTGTCATCGATGCGTCGGCCGCCGACTCGGAGTCGTCGTGCGCCGCTCGCTGCAACGCCGACAATACCTGCTATTGGTGGACTTTTTGCCCCGTGCTGGAGGGCTGCGAGGCGCTGCTGTACTGCAACGTGACGGACGCCGCCACCCCGCAGCTGCTGCCCGGGGGCACCTGCTTGCTCTCTGCTGAGGCTGTGCCCGATCGCATCGCCAACAACGCCATGGGCGGCGCTGCTGTGGCCTGGTCTGGCGGCAAGTACTCGCCGCAGGCAGGCTCCAGCGATGCTGCGGGCAGCGTTGGAACTGAAAGCGGTGCGGCATTGTCGCCAGAAGACGACATCACCAGCCTCAGCCAGATTGCCGGTGCGTGGCCGCTGCCAGCGATCGCGTTCACAACAGCCTGGTATGGAAAGCAACCTTTGCGCTGTTTCACATGCTTGCACATGCTTGACTGCCTCCACGCCTGCCTCACCTCGCAGACCTGCTCTTCGGCGGCGGCGGCAGCCGCAGGCTGCACCAGGCCGGCAGCCCTGCCCCGTCTCCGCAGGTGAGCTGCCGGGGTCGTAGGTTGTGCCCGTGGTGCTGAGTGTGCATCAGGGCAGCCCACTGATGAACCCCCCGTCCCCACACACACACACACACTCACACACCACCCCGCTTGTCCACCCATCCTGTGCAGGGGGCGGCCATCCAGGACACGTCCAACCCCATCTGGGACACCTTTGCTTTCTACCCCGCCTCCTTCGCCCGCGGCCCCGACGTGCTGCCCACCACCCTGACCGACACCCCGGAGCAGTGCGCGGCGGCGTGCGCCGAGGAGCCGCTGTGCCGCCAGTGGGCGTGGTGCCCGGCTGGATCCACCGACGGGTGAGCCCCTCAGCCGGAGACACTTGCCTGGTGCTCGGTCCGCCTGGCCGGGCCCCCTCTGCATCGCGTGCGTGTGCGTGTCTTCCCAGCCCTGCAAGGATGCCTCACGCTTCCCCTGCCGTTAACCCCTGTCGTCCCCGCAGCTGCGAGGCTCTGGAAATGTGCGACCTGTCCGCCGACGCAACCCCCACCCGCGTCGCCGCCGGCACCTGCCTGCCCAGCTACGATGCGGCGGCGGGCGAGGCGACCGGGCGTACCGCCTACCTGCTGCTGCGCGGTGACAACGTGCCCTGGGCCAGCGGGGAGCTGCTGGCCGGTGGCCCCGCCGGCGCACCCGCTGCCGCCCCCAGCCCGGTCCTCTCCCACCTATCCCCGAGCCGAGCTCGCCCTCTCCCTCCCCGGACGCGTCCCCGGAGCCCTCCTCCCCCTCTCCCTCCCCGGATGCGTCCCCGGAGCCCTCCTCTCCCACCCCCACCCCCGACGGCCAGTGCCCCGAGGGCACCAAGAACTGCGGCGGCTCCAACGGCCTGCTCTGCATCCTGACCAACCAGGACCGCATGGTGCGGGGCCAGCCGCCCTGCGCCCTGCAGGCATGCCTCTTGGTGCAGCAGCCTAGGTTTAGGGCAACAGCTGCGGCGGGCCCGGCCTACCACCCCGACCCTGCCTGAACCCCGGCCCGCCTGCTCCTGCCTGCCCGCAGAACTGCGGCACCTGCGGCTTCATGTGCGGCCCTGAGGAGTCGTGCATCGGCGGCATCTGCATGTGCCCGGGGGCGGGCGCAAGTGCGGCACCAGCTGCGCCAACATCCTGCTGGACACTTACAACTGGTGAGGCGCGGGCGGGGCTGAACCTGGCGTGCCCACCAGGGGAAGGGGCCTCTCAGGCACAGCAGCCGTCGGCGGTGGAGGCAGCTTGCTGTGGACGTGCCCAGCTGGGGGATGTTTTGACGGCTTTGCCGCCCTGCTGTCGTCCTGATGACAACCGCCTTCCACCCCGCCCCCTCCTCCACCCACGCGCAGCGGCTTCTGCGGCAACGCCTGCTCCTTGGGCCAAAACTGCGTCGGAGGGGTCTGCTACTGAACCCTGCGCCATAACGCGCCATGCGGCCAGAGCGGCCCATTTTGCGAACGCATGCAAGCATACCAAGTCCCCCAGCACGCTTATCCTTGTCAGGCACAAGACCCTCCATCATCATTGCACAGCTATATTGACTATGTGTACATCCTTGCTCGTTATGTCTGTTTGCCACGATTCCCAGGTGTCGACTCATCCATCGGTGCTCCGCTCATTGACGGATTTTGCGCTGCACACTTCATTAATCACGATCCTTCATCCTACTCTCCCTTTTTACCGTGTTTACCCTTCGCCCTGCTTCCCTTTATCTGCCTTGCCTGCTTTGTCGGTTGTGAAGCAACTTGCACATTGTCACCAGCAGCAGATGCAACATCTACGATGCAGCGCCATGTGGCCGGGTCACACCACCCGCACCTCTGGGATGTGGTTCCGCAGCGCGAGCAGCGCCGCCTGCGCCTCAAGGCCCTCCTGCCGCTCGGGGGCCCAGCCGCAGGCTCGTCAGCGCGGGCAGCGCCAGCAGCACCTCTGCGTCTGCCGCCGACAGCTCCAGCCGCTCGTTGCACTCCAGGCTGAGGCGGCGCAGGCAGGAGGCTGCGGACAGCGCGGGGCAGGCGCGAGAAGTCGTTGCCAGCCAGATCCAGGTGCACCAGCTCTGCAGCAGGGCAGCGGGGCGGCGCTCAACCGTCGGGGCTCGGCATCAGGAGGAAAGACTGGCGTGGGGGATCAGGACGCTGCAAGGGCACGCTTCAATGCCCTCGCCGCGCCGCTGCCCCGCTGCGCCGCCCCACCTGCCAGGTAGGGCCCTGGGGGCAGGTGCCGCAGGTTGTTTGCCCGGAAAGAAAGGGCGGTGATGCCGCGCAGGGCGGTGACGAAGCGCGGCATCGCGCCGCTCTCGGGCAGCGCGCCCAGCAGGGTGAGGCGGCGCAGTGCGGGGGCGGCTCGCACCAGCGCCGCCGCAGAGCGGGTGGAGCAGCTGGAGAGCTTGAGGGAGGTGGTGGCTTCAAGGCAAACGCAGCCCGCACACCAATCCTCGTCCAGCCAGCAGAAGTAGAGCTCCAGCGACCTCAGAGCGGCGCCGCGGGGCAGCAACGCCGCCAGCAGCGGCGCCAGCGGCGCGTGGGTCACCCGCGCGCGTACCACCTCCAGCACATGCTGCGCCGCTGAAAGGGCGGCACCCTCGTCCCCGTCTCCGTAGCTGTGCCCTGCTGGCGCCTCGCTGGCAACGAGGTCGGTTTCTTCTGCCGCGTGGAAGCAACAGCTGTGCATCACAACGCCCTCCAGCTGGTCAGGAAGCAAAGCGGGACAGGCAGCGGGGGTTCCATTCATCAGATAACCTGCCAGCAGCGCCGCCACCCATCGGCGCAGGGCAGCAAGCAAGCCTCAATGCAGCGAGCGGTCCTCTGCGCGCACCCTCCACGCAGCCGCTTGCCCCTGCCTCACCTCCACGCATCCCTGGGGACAGGAGAAGGCAAACGCCTCCAGCGCAGCAAATGCGGCGGGGGCGGGGGCGCAGCAGGGCGCCCGCCCCCGACGTATCGACCAGCTCCAGATGCTTCAGGTGGTGCAGCTCCCGCAGGCTGTCCAAACGGTTGCTTGCCTCGTGCTGCTCCCGCTCTTTGCAGCTCAAGGGGCCGCGAAGGCGCAGCTCAGAGAGGCGAGTCAGTCGCGCAAGGCCAGCTGCGATGGGCAGCAGCGGGCTGACCGCGTGCAGGGACAAGCGCTGCAGATGCGTGAGGAGGGGCACTGCCTCTGTGAGCTGGTCATGAGGGCTGCCGCTCGTGAGGCTCAAGCTGGTCAGGCTAGAACAGCGGCGCAGGGACGCCGCTGCACCCAGCGCGTCGAGTGAGCGTGCAGCGTGCAGCTCAAGGCTGCGCAGCTGGCCACACATCAGCAGCTGCAGCAGGCAGCCGCACTGGATGGCCTGCTCGGGGTTGCAGCTGGAGGCCTGTGCCACGAGCACAGTCGCCGCCGCCACAAACGCGCCAACCTGAGACAGCTGGCGAAGCTGCACCTTAAACCAGCCCTGCTGCTGCTCCGCTGTCAGGTTGGAAAGTGATGGGATGCTCAGGCAGATGTGCTGCCAGAGCAAGGGCTCTGAATAGAAGACGCTGCGCCAGCGCCTGCACACCCGGGGCAGCCACCGCCTGCAAGGAGCGCAGAGACAGGGCGCCGTCGCCAGACTGTCCTTGGTGTCGGCACCTGCCATGTCGCCACTGGCGCATTCACCTTTGCGGCCGTCTGACGAGCCCGAAAATGTGGCCAAGGTGGGAATCGGTGAGAGCGTGTATGCCGGTAGTCGGAAGCCCTGCTTCCTCGACAGCGGCAGCCATAGTCTCGTATACAATCGAGAACCGTCTGTCCTCGGAACAGCACAGGGCAGATCGTGAACAAACATGAGTCGAGTGCCCCCAGCACCGCCGTCGCTGTGCTGGCAACCTGTACGTGGCGCATCATGGCTGCTCAAGAGCCCCTAGCAGGCAGGCCGTGTTACATCATGGTTGCAGTGAAGGGGGCAGTGCTTGTAGGTGACTGTAAGGAATGCGACAGAGGAGCGGTCAACACGGGAACAAGAAGTGGGAGCGGAAACAGGCAGCAGAAGGGCTATCAGCTATACAGAGAGGTGCAGGGGCAAGGCGCAGCGCCATCCGTTGGCTCACGGCTTTGGGGGCCGTGCAGCGGGCTGCGCCATGCCCGGCATGAGGCCGGGCAGCATGCCGGGAATCATGCCGGGGCACCCGGTTTGGCGCCCGCGCCGCCTGGCAGCATGCCCGGCTGCATGCCGGGCGCCATCATCATGATGGGCGGCTGGCCGGGCTGTATCAGGAAGGGCACCATGCCCGAGGGCGTGGCCATGAGCGTGATGGTGGCGCCTGGAGGCAGCCCTGCCGGCCGCCCAGGCAGCATGCCGGCCATGCCCTGAGGCCGCCCCGCCGCCGCCGCCTGCATCAAGAGCTGCTGCTGCGCCATCATGGTGGCGGGCGGCATGGAGCCGGCGGGCATGCCCGCCGTTCCAGCCGGCCGCGGGGCGGAGCCGCCGGGGGTCGGGGCTGCCGGCGGCGGCGGCGGCGGCGGCAGCACCACCTTCTTGGCCAGCTCCTGCTGCAGCGCGCGCTCCGCCGCCTCGTCCGCGGCAGTGCTGGCCCGCGCCCTGCGCAGCACCAGCTCCCGTGCGCGCCCGACAGCCCCGCCGCAAAGCGCGCCAGGCTCAGCGCGTACATGCCGGGCGGCAGCCAGGGGTTGACGGGGCGCAGCACCTCCCGCCCGGGGCCCCACGCCACGCCCTCCGCGTTGCAGCCGGCGCCCAGGCCCCGCCAGCGCGCCATGTTGGCGTCCCGCACCGGCCGCCTGAGACGATGGGGAGGCAGGGTGGCACAAGCCGCTGAGAGGCGCTGTGAAGGGCGCTTGGGTTGCCCTGCACGGTTGGGCAGTGCGCCGGCCCAACCCTCTGCATCTCCAAGCTCCCCGCCAGCTGCTTTGGGCCCCCCACCCACCCCCTCACACCCACCTGAAGCTGTTGCGAATGTTTTCGTCCTCCCCCTCGTCGTACGACGACTCCAGCCCCGCCTTCTTGAGCACCTTGGCCTCCTGCGCGCGCGCTGCTCAGCCCTGCTCGGAGGCAGGCAGAGAGCAGGAGGGCACAAGGGGGTGGTGAAGGCGGGGAGCGAGTGGCAGGGAGCTGCACGCCTGGCACACGCCGCAACCCTGCCTGCATCACTTCCGCACCTTGGCTGAGCCAGCGAGCTAGCTGCAACAGCCCTGCAGGCTCTGCATGAGCCCCGACTCTGCTGTCCCCGTCTCTCCGCAAACACCCCCACCCCACCCCCACATACCTGGCCTTGGCTCGGAGTGCCTCCCGCTCGGCTCGCTGCTGCGCCTTGACCGCCGCGTTGTGCTTGCGCGTGATGGTGGCGCTGCTGCGGAAGTCGGTCTTGCCCTGCCTGCGGCGCGGGACAGGCACGCGCCGCGGCGCAGCCGTGTGGGCAGTGTGTCCAAGCACCACCCTTGCCCCCTGCTCCCCATCCACTCCCCCAGCGGCCCTCCTCCTTCCTGATACGCCCCTCCCCCCTCAAGCTCACATGGCCAGCTCCACTATTCGGTCGCACTGCCCCATCAGCAGCTTGGCGTAGTTGTGCACGTTGCCGCCCTCCGCGTTGTACGTCAACGCGTTGCTGAACATCAGGCTGCGGCAGAGGGGCGGGCGCGGCGGGAGAGAGAAAGTTGGGTGTGGGTGGGTGTGACGGGGAGGGTAGGGGGCGGCACCAGCCTGCAGGAGGGCGCCTCGTGGATGCTCGGGCGGATGCCGCTCACCGCATGTCTGCGCGCAGCGCCTCCCACGAGTCGTACTCGTCGCGCTGCGCCTTGGAGCGCATGGTGGAGAAGTCCATGGGGCGCTTGATCACGGAGAAGTAGCCGGGGGCCTGGGGGAGGGTTGGGGGTTGTGTGTATGTGTGTGTGTGGGGGGATGCAGGGGGTGAAGACGGTTGGGGGGATGCAGGGGGTGAAGACGGTTGGGGTAAATGCAAGGGGGTGAGTGAAGACGGTTGGGGTGGAAGGCGTGCACCCAGCGGGAGGCGCTTCGGCTGCACGGCCTGGCAGGCGCTTGCATGACAGGAAGGGCGTCGTCGCAGCAAGCCCGGCACAGCAGGCTCGGCGCAGGCAGGCGGCGGCTGGGCGCTGCGGCTCACGATGGCCTCCGTCACAGGCTCCTTGAACATGCTGTGCACGTCCTTCTTCTGGCACCGCGCCAGCAGCCGCTCAAAGTCCTCCTTGCGGGGGGCCCCACCGGGCCCGACGGCACCGGCGGCAGCTTGGCGGCGGGGGCAGCGGCGTACGTGTCTTCGCGGGCCTGCGGGGGGCAGGGTGGAGGGAGCGGGGGCATGCGCGCGCATGGGCGGCGAGGCAGCTGCGGGGGCTGAGCTGCGAGCAGCGGCAGCGGCAGCCCGGTGCCAGCGTGAACCGCACGTGACGGTGCCGCACTCACGGCCTCCCCTCCACCCTCACCTCGGTTCCAGCGGTGTCTGCGATGATGGCACCGCCGCCGGCCCCCGTGCGCGCATCTGACGGCGCGGGTACGCCCGCCGACAGGCCCAGCCCTGTGGAGGAGGGTGCTGGGTCGGCGCCGCGCGCGTGGCTGCTGCGCAGGTGGAAGGTGCGGGCGCCACCGGCTCGTCTGGGTCAAAGTCCTCCAGGTCATCTATGCCCAAGTCCCTGCAGGGGTTGCAGGCAGCGAAAGCGGCGGGGCGGGAGTTCGGGAGGGGCCGAGGCAGGCAGGCGGCGGCAGGCAGGTGCGCCCGTGCGGCGGGTGGGAGGCCGGGATGGGCTGGCTGCGAGTGCGTGGCCGCCTGCCCGAGGCCCACCCAGCCCCCACCTCAGCTCCTTGAGCTCGCTGCGAGAGCGCTTGGGCCGCCGGGCGGCGGGGGCTCCCTCCAGCGAGAAGTCGTCGTCAAAGTCGTCGTCGTCGGCCAGGCGCCGCTTCTTGCGCGGACCGCCGCCGGGCTTGGCGCCAGGCTTGCCCTTCGGTGCCTTGGCTTTGGGCCGCTTCAAGCCGCCGCCACCAACCACGGGACCCACGGTCGGCAGGGTGAGGCGCACGATGGGCAGTGCTGCGGCGCGAGACGGCTCGCCAGCGTTGACCACCGCCGCCGCCGCCGCGTCGCGGGGCTGCTTGGGCGGCGGCTTGAACTTGATGACTGGCTTCTTTCCCACCGGCACTCCCGTCGGCTTGCCTGTGGCCAACTTGATCTTCTTAATTGCGCGGGGAGCGCCAGCACCGCTGGCAGGAGCTTCGCGCTGTGGGGCAGCAGGCTGGGTGGGCGCCACTGCCGCCACTGCCGCGACTGGCTGGTCCCACTGCTGCACAGTCAGCTGGTGTGGAGGCTCTACCTTGGGCTGGATCGCCGTGGGAGCCACTTTCAGCTTGAGCTTGAAGGGCTTGGAGGGCGCTGGCTGGAGGGGCTGTGCAGCGCTGGGCGCCGGTTGCGCGATGGGTGGCCACTGCTGGCTAGGAGCACGTAACATCCCATCCTGCTGCTGCTGAGCCGCACCGCTCGGCTGGAGGGAGCCGCCGGGTGCCGCTCCCTCCCCGCCCGTTTTCACCTTGAGCTTGAACTTCATGAGAGCTAAAGGGCTTGCGAGCGGCCCTAGTGGGCCAGAGCCCGGCCGCTTCGCAAGAGCACCACCAGGTGCTGCGCGAGTGCCTGGCCAGCCCTGACAGTAACCCTGAAAAACAGTGATTGTCAAGGGTGGCCACCCACGTAGACCGATTCCAAACGAGCAGGCAAGGAAGCAACAGCAGGCTGCAGCGGGCATGTCGTAAACCGCGCTGTGCGCAGCATCAACAGGCTAACTTGTTGCATTGATTTACTTCATATCTTTTCACTGTCGATATATGTCCCATTCACGAGAGTAGTGTGGTGACGTATTTCAGACTGATACCTACTGCATTCAAAAGAGCTTGGACGGGCGGGGCAACATGCCCAAGGTGGGATTCACGCAGTCTTACACCCTTGGCTGAAACATGGAGCTCAAGCACAGTGCAAGCCCTCCTTCAGCAGCTGGCGCAGCGCGTGGTTAGGCCGCCAGCCCGCAAACGCCAGCGGCTCGCCCGTCAGCGGCGAGCAGGCGCTCTGCCGCAGCCATGCCTCCGCTGCGCTGCGCTCATAGCTGTGCCCATCCGCCAGCACAACAGGCTCGCTCATCAGGCAGCCGGTCAGCGGGCAGGCCAGCACCGCTTGCAAATGGCGAGGCAGGTGTGCAGGGGGCCCAGGTGACGATGCTGTGCCTGTGTTGCCTAGGCCCACTGCCTGCTGCTCCTGTGGCTGCTGCTCCTGTGGCTGGTCTCCATCATCTCTACTGCTGGGAGCTGGAGGCTTGGCAGCAGGCGCGGCAGGGAACGAGCCTGGAAGCAGCTGAGCTAGCAGGGCTGCAAGCGAATCTTCTTCGCTCTCTGCTGCCAGCCCAGCCGTCTCTGCTGCTTGCGGTTCGCTGGCCGCTGGCAACCCGACACATGAGCTGGCCGACGGGTCTGCAGGCACAGCATGCTGCTGCTCCAGCGCAGCCTCCGGACCGCACTCTGCTGCGGGTGCGGCAGCCACCATCGTGTCTGGTGCCACTGGCTGCAACACCGCTTGCTCTGGCGCTGCTGCGTGTTGCAGGCAGGCTGCTGCTGCTGGGTCTGGCGGTGCTGCCGCATCTTTCAGCTTCTTCTTCTTCTTCTTCTTCTTACTGCCCTGGGGGACAGATGCATCGGGGCTCCAGGCCCTTGCTGCTGAGGCCTGACGGCTATCGCCTGCTGCTGCTGCTGCTGCTCCTTCTCCTGGCGGCACACCCGCTCCAGCTCCTCCCGCCGACGCGCCTCCTCCTCCAGCTGCCGCTGCCGCTCAGCCACGCGTGCCGCTTCCGCTTCCGCTGCAGCGGCCTGCTCCTGCGCCTTCTTCTCCTTCTGCCTCTGCCTCTTGGCTGCCTTTTTGGCCTGCAGCGCTGCCTGCTGAACCTCCGCCTCCTCCTCCAGAGCCAGCAGCGCCGCGGCCGCCGCCTCGGCCTCGCGCTGGCAGCACCAAAACGATCGTTCAGATGACTGGCAGTTCACCAGACACTCGCAACTAGCAGTCTGCAGCAGTGCCTCCCCTCTCCCTAACATTCAGGTCGCGAGTGGCTCACCCGCCGGCGCTCCATGGCAGCAGCCTCCTGCTCGAAGTGTTCGTCAACCGCCGTTCTTGCAGCCCCCAACGTTTTCTCCAAAGCAGCCCATGCAGCCTGCTCCGCAGCAGTTGCGCGGGCACTGTCCAACTGCAGCCCCTCGTATGCTTTGCCTCCAGAGGCGGCGCCCGCCAACACCGCCTCCAGGCACTTGATAGCGACTGGGGTTTCCTGCCACGGACAACAGCAGAGGCAGGCTGGAGGCTGGAGTGCAGCATGCTCAGCTCATCCGCTGTTGGGAAGAGGAGGCTGCAACAGGTCATGCCGCATCTTGCTCAACAGGAGCCCAAGCGCAGCCCTCCTGCATCATGTGCTCACCAGCGAGAGGAGGCACTCCACGACGCCAACCGCCTCTCCTACGAAGGCCGCCAATTTGAACATGCATCTACTTTCTAGGTCCCGTTCTGAGGCTCCCTGCATGCATGGGGCCGCGCATGGGGGTAACCACCAAGCCGGGCCCGCCTCCAGCACCTCTGGTGCAAGCTGCGCAAGAGCCTGTGACTTACGCCGCCTCCAGCCAAGCCACTGGAGACCATGGCCGCCCGAAAGAGGTGAACCTGCAAACAGAGCCTGACGGCAGGAAGGCAGGCAGACAGACAAGGACGCTTGCAGCAAGGAAACGTCGGCGGCAGAGGAAACGCCGCCGCCGGCAGCTGTGGCACATGCCCAGCTTAGCGCGCCTGTCATGGACGACGACTTGGCAGGCACAGATGGCCGGACAAGAGGCGAGTCTCACCGCTTTGCTTCGGTCGTCGCCTGGCCGGCGAGCCTGAAGACGCCTCGATCCAGCATGGCCGGCCGGCAATGGCCCTCATGCCTGCAGGGCAACACCAGCAGGGCACAAAAGCGTGGGTGGCTGAGGTGGAAGGGCTCCCGTGCAGGCTCCCGCGACCGGCGGGAGGTGGGCAGGGCGAGGATGTCACTGGTGCAGTGCCGCCGAATGCGAGCGTCTGACGAGCGGGATGGGGGTCTGCGTGAATTTTTCCGTCAACCTCCAGCAGCGGCTCTGACCCCACCCCCATCCGCCCCACAGCTGCCACCCTATCAAGAACAGGCTGTCTGGCTGGGCCCTGTGCACAAGCTGCAAGCAGCGTGCAACGCTGGTACGCTCACTCCACAAGGTGCCGGACCAGAGGCAGCCAGCAGAACATGTCGTCCTCCTGCCCCTCCTTCGCTGTTTCCATGGCTTGCAGGCCCGCCTTGTAGATCGTCATGATGTGGGCTGCGGCAGGGTTGCGCAACGTGAGCAAGGTGTGCGGGAGGCACGCTCGCATGCTGCCTGGAGGCGGTGGGCGGCAGCGCGGCGAGGCAGCGCCGCACCCGTACTGCTCCCAAGCGCCGAGCGCTGGATCGCGTCATGCTTAATGGCCGTGCGAACCAGGATGAGGGTGGCCCCAAGCAGCGGCCAGACGGTTTTTCCCTGGAGGTGCAAGGGGGCAGGCAACGGCGCGGGAGGTGGGCAGGGTGTGAAGCGGCTGCGCTCCACAGCAAGCTTGCCCAACGCAGCAGGAGGTAGGCTGTCAGGGCTGGCAGGCCAACTGAGCCGGTGATTATTGATCAGGCTGTCTGGCATGCAGCCAGCCAGAGTTTTGGGGTCAAGTGGCTGAGTGACAGGCATGCATGCTCACCGATGTCAGCATCTTGCGTGTGTCTTGGGGCAAGCAGCAACGGACGAGACAGGCCCACTGCACCATGTTCATGAGGGTTGCCAGCGGCGCTGCATGCTTGACATCCGCCGCCACGTCAGCTGCGAAGCGCTGGCCCAGAGGTACAGGCTCTGCAAAGTGTTTGTTGTCTTTCAGTGTGTGTGTGTGTGGGTGGGTGGGTGGGTGGGGGGGCGCCAGGCACGGGTACAGTTGCGCGAAGAGGTTGCAGCATGCCGCGGCAGCAGAGGCACGCAAGGTGGGCCTGGAGAGCAGCAGCAGGGCATGCCAGGGCCCAGGCGCACCGTCGGCCTCCCGCTCCGAGACAAGGGCTATTGAAGCCAGCAGGCTGGCGCCGTTGCGCATCATGGCCAGCACCCGCGTGGGCAGGTGGGGGGATGTCCGGGCTGCAGCCTGCGTGGGGGGTTGGCAGACTGGCAGAGTGGGGTGCAGGGACAATGCGCAGCCATGCAGTTGCAAGTTAGGCAGCGGACCAGCCAGGGGCTGCCATGGGCCACCGTAACGCCAGGGCGTGAAGCCGCCGCACCTCTGACGGCAGCGGGCCCCGGGTCAACACCATGCCCAGCACAAGCGGAACGCCGCCCCGCCCCACAAACTCGCGGCAGTTGGCCTGAGGGGCAATGATACAGACGTGGGGAGGGCTGCAGGTGAATGCGCGCAGGCCTGCCGGTGTCGCGGATGCGCCTGAATGGCGGCGGCAGCGTAAGCGAGCCTACCGCGCTGTAGGTCGACGGGCAGCAGGCCGCCTCCAGCAGCCTCATCAGCAGCTTGGCAGTGGTCCACCTTCGGCAGCACCAGCCGCGCACGGGTCAGGTCAGGACAAGCGGCGGCGTTGCGCTTGCGCGGGGCAGGCATCGCCAGCCCCTGACCTCACAAGGTCATCTCGGCTGGCCCCGCCCCGCCCCACCTGTTGGGGCTTTCGTCTTCCACGATCACATCTACGCTGGGCAGGGGACGCAGCGCATCCAGGCAGGCGGCCACGCCCCGCGCTCCAAATGCTTCGCGGGCAGCCTGCACAGTGCCGGGGCAGCCGAGCACCTGGTGGGTGGGGCTGTCGGAACAGATGCAAGCACTGCCTCCCAAGCATGCAAGCCTGCGTACGCCACCAAGGCCAGCAGTGACAACACAGGCGGGCCAGCCGCTTGCGGCGGAGGGGGCCCACCTTGCCCTCCTTGTGGTGAGTGAGCATGCCGAGGGCCAGGCGTGCCACATCTTGCAGCACACACTCGAACATCAGCTGGCAGGCAAAGCTTGGCTGTGGGTGGCCGCTGCGGTGCAGCAGGCCCTGCAAGGACGGGAAGGGCGCAGGGAACGCTGGGGATGCGTGGAAGCGTGTGCAATTGCGGCTGCAAATGTGTGTGTTTGAAATAGGGGGAGGGGGCGGCGCGGGGGCGCGGGTAGCGCAACTCCCAGTCAAGGAGCTACGCAGGCCATTCTGATTATGCATGGTACAAAGGCAGGCAAGCGGTATGATGCAGGCTGGGCCAGTAGGCTAGGGGATTGGGCTGCAGCGCCGCAAGGAACGGGAGAGGCAGGGACCAGCAGTCACCTCCAGGAGGGAGAGGAGGGAGCCCATGCCGCCCCTTTTGATGAAGGTTGACATCTGGATGCTGTGCTGCAGGGGCGGGAGGCGGGCGGGCACATAGCACACATCGCATTAACGCCTGCACCACCTCTTCCAAGGACAGGTCGGTGCCTGGCCGAAGAAGGCGGCCCGAAGCACGCTACAAACCTTGATGAGGGGTTGCAAGAGCCCCAAGGAATGCTTGAGGGTCCCCAGTATGCTGGTGAACCAGCGGGGCACAGGGTCCTGGGAAGACATGTCCTCCCCATGTCATCTTCAAACTCCTGCGGCACATCATACAGGCATATCCTGCGTGGCAGGATGTGCACGAAAGGTGATCCCACTGATCGCTGCAGGGGCGAGCTGCCCCACAGAAGCCGAAGTGGCAGCCAGCCAGGGCTCAGCATCTGCTGCAGCTGTGCTTTCCACCCCAGCAGACAGAAGGGCACCGAGGGTGGTCAGTGAGCGCTGCAAGGGCAACCATCGCCCGGCTTTGCCTTGTGATCTTGTTGAACGCAGCTGTGAGCCCGCCCATCACTTCTTCTTTGTCCAGCGCAGCGCAAGCCAAGGCCAGCAAGTCTGGGTCGGGCGCCTTCCAGGATCCCAATCCTCCAGCAGCACAAAAGCGGGCGCCGGAGCTGGGTGGGGGTGGGGTTGGGGGAAGGGCGGCGGCGGCAAGTTGCAACGTGGCGGCAGGCCAGGCATAAAAAACCAAGCTGGCGCACTTGGGCTGCGGGGTGGTAGCTGCCCGCAGGCAACTGCAAAGCACGCGCGCAGCAGCATAATCAGCTTCAAGCCCCACCCACCCAGGGTCAGCGCCTCAGCAAGCTGGTAATCGGTGACCGCCACGCCATCTCCAAAGTCGATGTGTACTGCAAAGGGCAGGCAGCAAACGCGTGCTTTCACATAAAGGTGGCTGCGCAAGCACCAAGGCGAGCATATCAGGGCAAGCGAACAGCACGCTGAAAAGCATGACGTGGCTCGCCGCAGACAAGGCCCCCACTGTGGCGCGATTGGCACACCTATCCATTCGCATATTTGTACCATGGCTGGGACCAGCCAGGTCCACACTGCTTTGGTGGCCTGCGCATCCCTGTCAGAGCAGGCCAGGGGGGCAGGCGGTCAGATCGGTGTGAGGATCGAGGGGGCCCGAGCCGCGCAAGCTCCAGGCACCTGGGGCACTCTGGCCACGGCAGCTGTGCCTGTGCCCAGGCATTCTGTTCATCTTCAGCCAGTCCCTTCACTTGCCATCCTGAGGTCAACAACACCCCCCAGCTCTGTGCACACTCATCCCCCCCCCCCCAACAACAACAACAACACAAGACACGCAGTGCCTTTGGGCTTTCTGGCTAACAGCAAACCATGCAGTTGACCCTCAACCCGGCCCACCCACCCGCACTGCAGCATGTCCAGCAGCAGGAAGGAGCAGGCCCTGCACAGGTCGCTCATCAACGGCTGGTACGCATCCACGGTGTCGCCCCCCTCTTCGTCATACAAATACCGCGCCTCCATCGCCATCCGGTGCACAATGCCTGCAACAGCGGCGAGGGCAGGGCAGCTCCTGGGCCTGGCCGCGCAGGGGAAGCAGCAGGGCAGAGGGTGTGCGTGGGCGCGGCGCCGCACCTTTCTCTTGGCACATGAGCATGCCAACCGCATCTTGCAACTGCTCAGGGTGGTTTCGCCGCCAGCACTTCGCCACATGCTTGGCCAGCACTACGGCATACACACAGAGGTCGTACATCTCGCTGGGAGGATAAGAAGGCGGCTGCAGCGGGCTGCCACCCTCCTCCTCCCCGCTGGTCGGCGAGCCGCTGCCGTCGTCGCTGTCTGCTTCAGCGCCGCTGGCCTCGCCATGCTTGCCCCAGGCGCAGAGGCCTAGCAGCGCCCGCAACAGAGTCGCCACGGCCGCTTCTGCCTCCATTCCTGCTGCGAGACGGCTGCACGGGGCACGCGCGCATCGAAGGGCAAGCATAAACACCCGCACACGTGTGCATTGAGGGGCGTGCGGGGCGGCGGCGTGCATGCAGCACTTGCTGGGCGCAGTCCAGCTCAGGAGCATTCTTACTCACTCCTGCAACCAGCTGGCCGCCATGGCTGCCAAGGGCCCAATGCCGCCAAACCCCATGCAACGGTCACCGACATCGACGTCGTCTAAGAAGAGCTCGGCGCCCCACAGGATGCAGCAGCGCGTGTGGATGGTCCTCGCTGCCTGCCGCTGCTCGCTTGCCTTGCCACTCAACAAGCTGGTGAACACCGCATCCAGCTCTTCCCAGGCACGCCATCCAGACTTGAAATACCGCAGGAAGGCTGCAGGGGGTGGGGATCAAGTCAGCAGTCAGCGCCAGAAAACGGCCGACAGGCGGGAGACGGCCCGCTTCTGGCGGGCGGTCGCGCGTATCAGGAAACCGTCGCTCGAGCATACGTGGATCCTTGTTAACATTCTCTGCTCATACAAGCGTCCGGCGCTCCAGTCGCGGCGAACGAATATTGTTCTCACACTCGAGGGGATCATCGTCAGGGTAATCTATCACAATATCATCAAGGAAGCCGCAATGGGGGACAGCCCAAGTGAAGGCTCGTTCAACACAACACTCGTCCCCATCGCAGCAATGACACCTTGCTTGCTGTTCAGGGCACACTCCCCAACAACACCGAGTACACTAGACTTGACGGCTGCTCCGAGTAGCACGGTTGTCCAGCAAGAAGACCTTGTGGCGCCATCGTGGCAGAGCCAGCTGGACAGTTGAATGCGGTCAAGGCGGTGCGCAAACCGCTGTAGCAGATCATGTCCTGGGTCTGCATGTAGCTCTTCTAATTCGGCTAAAATCTCAAACACAAGGCCAGCCCTCCTCAAGACAAGCGCTGCGGGCGCAATCGGGCTGCTTACCAGCAAACGCCATCGGCTCGCCGTCAGCGGCGAGCGGGCGCTCCGCCGCAGCCAAGCCTCCGCTGCGCGCGTAGATGCATCCATACAAAAATGCGGTGGAATCGCTGTTTAGAACATTCAAAGGCCAGTCCAGCACACCCGGCCAACGCGCAGGGAAAGGTCGGCATTGGCAGGCATTGACACTCTGGCGTCCACCCACACGGCCCGCCTGCTGCGACTTGGAGCCCTGTTGAAACCTCTGTGCAGTCCAAACTGGGCACATGGCCAGGCCACAAGTGTAAGGGATATCTCAGCCATTCCAATGTATGCTAAGTGCCCATCCATGGGGCGGCCAGCTAGGCAGGACTTGCATTCCAGCACAACCTCTGTGCATCCACCGCTAAGTGATCCATGCAGTGCGATGACTCTGCATTGCAGCCGGTATCAATGCCCGCATCCCCACCCATCAGTCGAGGGTCTCTAGTGCGTGTCCTGGCCGTGGCCTTGGCAGGGTCTCTTCTGGGCTGGTGCCTTGTGCAGCTTCCGCTGGGTTCCAAGAAGAAATTTAGCATTCTGCAGGAGGCTGGTTGCCCCCAATTTCCTGGGCTGCACTGGAGGCTCTGGCAAGCGGAGGCGAGTCCCTGCCAGGCGGGAGACTGCAGAAACTGTTTTGGCAGCGCAACATAGTCCAAATTTGACTTCTGCATCGCGCGACAGTTTCCAGCATTGTTCTGGTCAAGGCGCTTCCTTTCCTGCAGGTCACGGCGCCGTGCTTCAGCGGGACGATGCCCAGGCTGCAGCATGCCAGCTTGCAGCTCTCATTGCGAAAGCTGAGCATCACAACCTTCCTCCTCACGCAGAAGAACAGCTTTGGGGCACGCATCGCGCAGCTGTCAAGGTGCAATACTGCCGCCGACCGAGTGCCTCGTTGGCACTGACTAGCGGTGTTGACCTCCTGATCACACAACTTGTTGCAGGCATGCAAGTCAAGACCCAGCACTGCAATTTGCAATGTGCCTACCACCTGGCCAGGGACAAAGCCTTGGCTCGCCCGCCTCCTCAGCGCAGCAACAGCATCTGCAGCAGCACCGCCCAGCCAGGCAGGGTCAGAGGCAGATAGCAGCAACGCCGCTGTGATTGCTGCAACCGCCCGCCACCTACGTAAAGGCTGCGCGGCCGCGACATGTGCCACTGCCTGGGCAGTGCTTGACGCAGTAAAGGCCTTGGCCTGGGCAGTTGACTGCATCCTTGGAGCAATTGAGGCGCTTCTGCTGGGCGCCTGCCGGCTGCTGCGCATGCAGCCAGTGTTTGCGGCGTCCATGGTGTGGAGCGCAGCCTCTCAGCTGGCCGTTGGCATGCTCAAGGCTGTGTCATGCATGGGCGCTGCAGCCTTCACCCTGCTGACTGGGGTGCTGGCACTGGTGCTGGCGCCCCTGGCCCTGCTTGCATCAGTCGTGCAGCTGGCAGCCGCCATCACAGCAGCATGCAGCATGGCAGCTGCAAAGGCAGCAGGAGCAGCTGCGGCACTGGTTGTTGCCCCTCTGGCCGTCTGCGTCTGCATCACCAGGCTGGCGCAGACGTCGCAACGCGCGGCCCGCCCCCAGCCGCAGTGCACAGCGCAACCGCACCAGCTTCGCAGCGAGCTCAGCGAGTTGCGTGGGATTGCCCCACCTGCCCCATATGTATGGACACAGTCCAGCCGCAGGATGCGTTCACCCTGGGCGGGTGCAAGCACCAGTACTGCACGCCCTGCCTGCTGCAGTACGCACGGCTGCGCTTCGAAGCTGGGCGGCCTCTGCAGTGTGCGATCTGCCGTGCCACCCTGCCCTCACACGACACACAGACCCTGCGGCTGATTCTGAGCTAAAACTGGTGTGAACAGGTGTCTGCTGCTCTGGCTTGCTGATATGTACAATAACAGACAAACTCCACAACTGCCTCTTTAACAGCGTGGAGCCTGCCTTCCGCCATCGGGCTGGAACTGTCTGCACTCCCTCGTCCAAACCTTCACCGCTGAGATCACTGTTGCTGCCAATGGATTGTTAGCAAGCTTACAAGCCAGGTCATGAAATTTCAGTCAACACACGAGGGCGCAGCAAGGTGCCTAGAAGGACGAGCGCGCTCGTGCTGCCCGTGGTAAGGGCAGGGAGCGTCGATCGCTTGCGCACGGTCGCGGCTCTCAAGCACCGTCTGCGTCTGCCGCCACAAAGGCCTGCTCCGCCAGGTCGATGGCGCGCCCCAGCGCCGCACTCTTGTTCACCGTCTCCTCGTACTCGCTTTCCGGCACTGAGTCGGCCACCAGCCCTGCGCCCGCCTGCAGCCGGGAGAGGGCAGGCCAGGCAGAGGGGGTTTGAAAAGAATGCATGCGGATTTGGCCACAATGCGGGGGCAGGTGGCGTACGCGGGCGGTGGCGTAGAAAAGCAGGATTGCAACACGGAGGGTGGAGGAAATGGGGGGGCCAGGCTGCCACGGCTGACGACATAGGGTGAGCTCGGCAGGTGCCGGCCAGGCGGCGCGGCGCCAGCACCCGTCGCCCACTCTCACCTGGAGGTGCACCACCCACTCCCCTGCGGGGCCGCGGCGTAGCTGTACAGGGTGTCGTTGTGGGCGGTGGGGATGACCATGGTGCGCAGGGCAAGGGCCATGTCCATGCCGCCTGCGGGCAGGGCAGCGGTGGGGCCAACAGTCGAGCCATGCTAGCGCGTCTAGCGTCCGCAGCGCAGCCTCGAGCAGCAAGCAAGCCAGCAGCATTGTGCCGAGCGAAACCCTTGCCGCTGCCTGCGCTGGGTGCGGCGGGCGTGGCTGCGGAGGGCGGGGTGCAAGCCGCGGCCGACCTGTGAAGGAGACGTGGCCAATGCCGCCGCCGTAGGGTCCCCGCCGCGCCACCTCCAGCTCATCAATGATCTGCATGGCGCGCACCTGAGGGGAGGAGGAAAGGACAGCAGGTGCGGCAGGGGGCGACTGGGCAGGGGCAGGCGGGGACAGCCGCGACGGGGCAGGGCGCTGAAGGGCTCATGCGCACATGGTGGAAGCGTTGGCAGCATGTCTGGGCGGCGGCGGCTTAAGAGGATCAAACGAACAGCGTGGCTGCTCCAAGCCAGGAGTGAAGGCAAGGCGTGCTCCCCGCTTCCAGCAGCGGTGCCCGCTCTGCTGCTCACCTTTGGCGCGCCGCTGACGGTACCGGCAGGCAGGGCAGCGCGCAGCGCGTCCCAGGACGTGAGCCCGGGGTTGAGGGTGCCCGTCACTGCAGCCATGGGCAGATTAGCGAGCAGCGGCGTCAGCAGCAGCGACCCTGAGCCTACGCAGCACCTTGGAGCCACGGCTGCATGCCGCCAAGTGAGGCGGCGAGATGCGGGACCGCAGCCAGCAGTACCGCACCCGTGGAGGAGATGTGCATGACGTGGCTGTACCGCTCAACCTCCATCAGCTTCTCCACCTTCACGCTGCCGGCTTGGGACACCTGCGGGAATCACACATGCAGAGGGCGTTCGAGTGGCAAGACAGACACGAAAGTTGCAAATAGAGTGCACCCCACAAGCAAGCGCACGTGCGCGGCCCTGCTCCCAACCCTCTCCACGCACCTGGTGACGCCACGCACAGCAACACGCAGTCCCACACACCCACGCATCCAGCACCATCCCTCGTGCTGCAGGCGCCCCACCTTGCCGACGTCGTTGCGGCCCAGATCCACCAGCATCACGTGCTCGGCGCACTCCTTCTCATCCGCCAGCAGGCCGCGCTCCAGCTCCATGTCCTGCTCAGTGGTCTTGCCCGCGGCCGCGTGCCTGCCAGAGGCCTGCGCAGGCAGGTCAAGGGGTGGAGGCGGGGACCAGGCAAACTTATCGCTGATGTGATGATGAGGAGAGCAGGGTCGGCACGTACAGGGAATACGCAGGAGCCACGCTGCTAGCCGCCCTTTCCTTGCGGGAAGGGAACGGCTCTTGGCCACCCCCACCCCACCCCCACCAACCGCCAACCACACTCGCACACCTGTTGGTGACCTGGCCATCCTCCCCCACGCGGCACAGGATCTCCGGGAGGATGCCACCAGGATGCAGCCGCGGGCCTGCAGGTACACCATGTACGGCGAGGGGTTGACCACACGCAGGGACCTGGGGGAGGCAGGGAGGGGAGGGGGCCCAAAAGGTGGGTGAGTGAGTGGCAGGTGAACGGTCGGCAGTCCTTCACCAGGCCTTCATCCTAGGGAGAGGGGCAGCGAGAGGTTCCGCAGTGCCTGGACAGCCAGGTTGGAAGCTGCAGATCCATGGATGTAGGGTTGGCCATAGCTGCCGCTGCCGCGCTCACCGGTAGATCTCAAATGGGTCAGCAAAGGTGCGCCGCTCAAACCGCTGGCTGAGCACGAGCTGGAACACGTCGCCAGACTGGGGGTGGTGGGGGGGCAGCCAGGGCGAGCTGAGCAAGCTTTGATCGCTGCGGCGGTGCACCGGGCGCCCTCCTGCCGCCATTCCCCAGCCTGCACGGCTGTGCCTCAGGTGAGCTTCAAAGCTCACCCAACCCCCAGTCCCACTCATACCTGGCATCCCTTTTCGGGGTTGCTGCTCCCGCCTGTCCCCCCCCACCCCCCACCCCCCCCCCACCCCCACCCACCCACACACACACACACACACACACACACACACCACCACCCACGACTTGCCACCCCCACCTGGATGTACTCCTTGGTCTTCCCCACCGCCCCCAAGAACTCCTCCCGCGTCATGTTGCTGGTGGCGGTGCGCGGCCGCTTGCTCAGCGACAGCGACACGCGGCCGTTGAGCAGCGCGGGCGCGTGCTGGGTGGTGAGGCGAGCCGCCGTGGCCGCCAGGCGCCGCCGCCCCGCCAGGTACGCCTCCTCCACGCTGCTGTGCTCGTCCAGGTGCACCTGCGCCCAGGGGGGGTGGCGCTGGCGCGTGACCGACATGCAGAGGGGAAGGCACTCGTTCACCCAGGGAAGCGTGTGGGGGCCGGTTGCCTCTGTGCCACAGCACACATGAGCAGAGGTAAGAAGCGGGCAGCACAAGCTGGGGTGGGGCGTGCGCCGCCTCTCTGCAGCGCCGCTCCGCAGCGCATCAGGGGCCCTGCCCCAGCCAGCAGCCCCAACCCTTTGGCGAATGCGCGCACCCAGGAGATGACGTATCCGAGCTTGGTGGCATGGTCGAATACGACAACGTCGTTGTACAGGGCGAGGTGGAGGTCGGCCAGGCCGCGGTCGTCCTGGGGGCATCCTCAAACGGCAGCTTGCCTGGCAGGAGGGGGAGGAAAGGCACGCAGGTGCGGTGGGGCGGTGCACATGCGGGTGCAGAATGCCTGAACATCCGGCCTTCCTCGCCTTTACCGCTGCCCTGGCCTGATGCGCTGGCCTGATGCCACCAAGGGTTCTCCATCTGACATGAGGCGAGGCCCTGTCAGTCACACCCGCACCTCTGTCACACACACTCGCCCTTGAGCGTCGCCCACATCGGCAGGGCATCCGCAGCACCTCCACCCAACCCTGGGCTGCCTTGGTGCTCACACAAGGAGCCTTAAGGCCCCTGGCACCTGTCCCCAGCCAGCCACACCCGCTCCCAGCCGCCCACCCGAGTACACGTAGCGCACGGTGTCGTAGCCCGTGTAGCCCACCCAGCCTCCGGTGAAGACGGCGGGCAGGCCGTCGGAGCGCACCGGGCGCCAGTGCGCCGACAGGTCGATCGGCACCTGCAGAAGCGACGGCAAAGTGGCCGCACGGCGTTTGAAGGAGCCGCGTCGGCGGTGCAGGCGAGCAGCTGGCGCGCAGAGCAGTCCAACCGCCGACAACGCAGCGCGAGCCCCGCAGTACGCCGCAGCGGGCGGGCAGCGCAGGGCTGGCAGGCAGCCGCAGCGCGCCTGCATTGGGTCGGCCACCTCCATGGTCTCCCGCGTGCCGCGGCGGTGGTCCATCACATGCACCTGCTGCCCCCTGGACACCACCTCCAGCGCGGGGCAGCGCCCACAAAGCTGTACCGCCCCTGCTGCGTGCCGTTGGTCACCGACTCAAACAGGAAGGAGGGCGCCTCGCGGTCGTCCTCCTTCACCAGGCAGCGGTAGGCCAGCACCGGGGTCAGGTGGTCCGCCATCACGCGCTCATACAGCGGCACCAGGTTGCCCTGCAGGGGGCGGGTGAGCAGGGGTGGCACTCAGTGAGGCCGCCTTGACGTGGCTGCCCTGGGGGCATGCGGCAAGCCAAGGCTGGGCGCATTGCAGGGTGCGCCACGGCAGCTCGGCCTGAGAGGTATGGACTGCGGCATCGCTGCTTGCAGGCGCCTTGGGGACTGCCAGGCAAGCTGCGAGCCGGGACCAGCAGCGGAGCTGGACTTGGGAGTCCCAGGCTCTGCGGCGTGAGCAGTCACCTGCTGCGCCGCTGCCTTGAAGCGCTCAAACTCCTTGTCGAAGCCAAGGTCGGCTGCAAGCGCTTGCTCAACATCTGCAGTCACCAACAATAAGGAACACTTGGCACACGTTCCAAGGGCGGTGGCAGCTGCACCCGCTGCCACTGGCCTTCCCGCAGCTCGGGTGGCAATGCTGGCAGGCAGCACCCTTTTTCCGCTGCGCACAAGCTCGCCTGGAAGGGGTGAGGCGTTCTTGGCAGCCACAGAGGCTGCAACCTGCCGCTGTTGCCGGTAGGGCAGGACTCGGCTGTTGCTGCTGTTTTGCTGCTGCCTCTGTTGACCAGACGGCCGCACCGCCCGAACTACTCGGCCCTGGCTCGCAAAGCTCCGCAAGGAGCCCGCGGCACTCGGCATTTTGTGGAAGGCCGCTCCTTTGCCGCGCCTTGGCGGCTATTTCAAGACTTCAACGATCTCCAGTTGTGATTGTATGTGAATGGGCCTGCCTCTGACGAAGGCCGTCATCTTGCTGGGGCTGCTGTGCCCCCGCAGCAGGCGAGTCCCAAGCGGGCGAAGGCCGTCTGGCTGGCTCGCAGAATCACATATTTTTGCTAAATGGTGTTACAAATCGTGCCTTAAGGCCAGTCGTAACACGTCGCTAGGACACCTCGCAACACAGAACTTCCAAGCGATCTCCTTGTCACTTAGCAACGTGGCAGTAGTAGCGAGATGCTTATGCGATCGTTGCAATCGGCATTGCCAGCCTTGCTGCCCCGCTCGGCGGCTGCTCTCTCCACATCCACGGCCCGGCGCGGCCTAGAGGAGCTCATAGTTTTACCACTCAAAGAGGGAGAAAAGCAGCCCACCACAGGCGCGTCTGTGATTGGGGGCCTGAATGTTGGGCGGCGGCAGCAGTGGCGGCTGCAGCGTTCAACAGCGGCTCTTCCCTTCCCTTCAACTCTATTTTCTTGCCTGCATGATCTGCCATAGTATCAACATGGTATTGTTTTGTTTCCCTTGCAGGCCGAGCTTGGGAGGCAAGGGACCTGCGGGCAAAGAGTTGGGACGACCTGCACAAGCTGTGGTGCGGCGGCAATTGCAGCTGCAGCACAATGGACTTGCTGGTTGCAGCGGCTTGCACGCCACCTCACTGCCCTGCCTCCGACCTGCACTACAGGTATGTACTGCTGAAGGAGCGGACGCGGCTGCAGGCAGAGCGGGCAATGTACCGGTCGCGGCAGGAGCGCATGCCAGACATCACGCGCATCACCAAGGTACGCAAGTCGATGAACCGCATCAAGCAGGTGCTGAGTGAGCGGCTTGGCGAGCACGACGACCCTCAAGTCCGGATAGAGTTGAAGGCCTTCATCGATGCCATGTAGCTCTCTCGCCCTCCTATTGTAACGCTTGCAATGCTTTCGCTCGTGCTGCGCTCCTCTCCTGTCTTTGCTCGTTCCTTTCCTGCTCTGCTCTGCTTGTTATGTGGCTGCTTCCCTCCCTGATAATCAACGCCCCATCCCACTAAAACTGGAACAGACAGCTGAGCGAGCCAGTGTTTGAGTGTAGGCTGGAGCGGCAGCCCTGTCACCGCCAGCCGGGAAACGCCTCTGCCAACACACGTTCGCCGTCATCCCTTCGGCGCGTTCACTGCTATCGCCAGGTTGCAGAGATTGAACAAGACTTGCAAAGGCACACGCAGCGGACCATGACAAGCTTCTAAACATCGCTCCGCGCATAAGCCTGCCAGGATGGTGAAGCGAAAGGCAGAGGAAGCGCTCGGCCTTGCCGATGCACCACCGGCGAGCGTGAAGGTTTCCTTTGAGAACCTGCCGCCGTGAGACGCCGCCACTGCGCGACCTGGATTGTGTGCCATTGGCACAGTCCACGCCCGCTGGCTACTCCTGCCAGGATTGGCGCCTGTCTGCCATCTGCACAGCTTTGATTGTCATGTTTCTTGTGTGGTGGTGCTGTCTTGCAGGGACAGCCGACTGAAGCTGGACCGTCTACTGCGCAGCTGGGCCGAGTGGCATGCCGCAAAGTACCTGCCCGGCTATGTGCCACCTGAAACAGTCAGCGGCGAGCTAGCCTACCATCCAGACACAATGCACCTGGCCTGGGAGGAGAAGCCGGCTGCGCCGACGGTGGCGCTCAACAACCAGATGTGGTTCAACGTGCGGCCGCTTGCAGGGCCGCCGCCGCAGCTGGCTGCCAGTCGACATTTCGGCATCCTGCATCGTGAAGCGCACTCATGCCGGCTGAGGGCTTGAGAGGGGGTGCTGGTTTCATGCGCCGCCTGTCCCTCCCGCTGCAGGTGAAGTACGAGCAGGCGGGCGACGTCCCGCAGTACGACCGTGTCAGCGACGTGCAGCTTGCCTTCTCCACCCGCAAGCGCCCCTCCGACACGCTGCTGGCGGCTGAGGAGCTGGCAGCGGCGCCGGGGAGGCCGGCAGGGCGGTGAAAAAGCTGCGGGCTTCCAGGTGCTGAGCATCACGGCCAGAAAGGCAGCTGGGTGCCGATTGAGCCTGCTGCTTTGCTGCACTCGGACCCCTCCCGCCCACCATGCCTCTGCCAGCACTGAGCAGTGCTCAGCCAGCGCTGCGCTGCAGGTGCTTCAACTGCGGATCCTACGGCCACAGCATGCGGGAGTGCTGGCGGGAGCACAACAAGCAGGTTGTTGAAGAAAGCAAGCGGTGAGGCTGTGCAGCTGGCACGCAGCGCTGGCTCCCTCACCTGTCCATCCAGCTGCACAGGCTGTCATGCCGGCAATCGCAGGGCTGCCAACCCATTCCCTCTGCTGACCGCCCCCACCTGTGTGCCTCTGCAGGGAGCATGCTGATGCAAACGGCGGCAGTGCCTACCGCTCCGGGCCGCGTCGCTACTACCTGCAGGGGGCAGCCGAAGGGCGGGGGCGGGGCGATGGCACCGAGCGCGTGGCGGGCGAGTTTGCGGGGCTGGTGCCCGGCCAGCTCAGCGGCGAGCTGCGGGAGGCGCTTGGCATTGGTGAGGCGCAGCAGCACGAGAGGGTGCTGGTGGGTATCTCCACTGCCTCTCGCTCTCGCTTGAGTGTCGAGCTGTCGAGTGCTGGCAGCCGATCCTCGGGTGGGAGCCCCCAGGAGCGGTGCGCAACCGCTGCGCAAACCCTCTGCCCGTTCACCTGCCTGCCGCAGGCGAGCACGCGCCGCCACCCTGGCTGCAGCGCATGCGTGAGCTGGGCCTGCCACCAGGGTACATGGATGCTGCTGTCGCAGAGGGGGAGCAGAGCGATGACGCAGGGGCTGCGCCGGCGGCCGGCAGCGCAGACGCCCCGCTGGCGGCGGCGGCGGAAAGCGTCGCGCAGGACTTCATCCCCTTGGATGGCGGCGGCGCGGAGCGCGCGTCTCCCAGGAGCCCCCTTGGACGACTTCATTTCCCTGGAGGGCGGCGCATCAGAGGCTGAGGGGCCTGGGGGAGGGGCAGCCTCAGCCTGAGCGCCGTGTGTGCCGCGTGCAGTTCCCTGGCGTCAACGCCCCCTGCCCGACGGGGCGGACGAGGCGGCCTGGGCCCCGCCGCCGCCTCCTGCGCAGAGGCAGCCGTCGCTGCCCCCGGCTTCGGCAGCCCCGGCAGCATGGGGCACAGCACCCCTGCCGGTCGTTTCGCGCAGCAGCCCTATGCAGGCTCCCTGGGGGTAACGATGGCGAGCGCAGCAGCGACAGGGAGGGCTGGCAGCCGATGCGTGGCCTGCACCCGCCACGGCACTCGGCGTCAAGCGGCGGCTTGGCAGGGGCATCACCCGAGGCACCGCTGGCGTGGAGCCACCTCCCTGCGCAGCAGCATTCCACCCCACCCCATGCTTACAATAGCAGGGCCATGCCTGAGGGCAGGCACCGTCCGCTGCAGCCTGCGGGGCACAGTGCACACGAACCATCCACAAACCAGGCGATGCTGCCGCCAGGCCTGGGGCATCGGTACAGCCCGACCATCCAGCAGCCTGTGTACAGCCAGCCCGCCTACCAGCCGCAGCCGCCGGTCTACGAGCCGGGAGTTGGACGGCGCAGCAGCAGCAGCAGCCCCAGCCCCCAGGTGTGTACAGCGTCAGCATGGCTGACCCAGGGCATCTGCTGGCGTTTGCCCAGCAAGCTGCAGCGGCACAGGCACCATACGGCGCGATGCCTTACGGCCAGCAACACCCAGGCCAGCATCATGGGCAACAGGCTGCACAGCACCTGGCACAGCACCAGTACCAGCAGCAGGCAGCCTACGGCTTGGCATACCCACCGCCGCCACACGAGCAGGGGCAGCAATATCAGCAGGCAGTCTACGAAGGCAGCGGCGCGAACTCTGGTAGCGGCAATCAACAGGCAGCGCAGCAGTATCAGATGTGGCTGAGCAACGGGAGGTGATTGTCTTACAGAAGGCGTGCATTTGGATTTCAAGGCCTCCTGTGACTGAGAAGCTCAGTTGCCGCAGCCTGTAGCACCACCGCCGCGCACCCTGCCATCGTCCACAGAGCAGGGTGAGCACGGCACAAAGCTGCCGGCGCGGCAAGGCAAGCTCAGCTCCGTACACAGCCTGCATAAGATCTGTGCAGCTTCAGAAGATACTTAGTTGCTGTTTTGTTGATGGGGGCCAGCTGTCGGTCGAGAATCGGCATGGGAGCGGCGGGGGTACCGACAGGGAGGTGGCGGGCGTTCAGGACCGGTCTGAACGCGCTCGTTGAGTGACCTTGGTTGATTTTCAGGTAAATACTTGAATCATGACAGTGATTATGAGCACACATTTGAGCCGGGCAGCTTCGCAAACGGCGGGCTTTGGCCGGCAAGAAGAAAGGCCCTCGACCGGTGTGCTCACGCTTAATGCACCCTCCGTTTAACCTATCGCTTGCCTTGTTTGTTTCTCAATACCAATTGAGATCGATAGGAGTGACAAACACGGTATAGCTGAGCTCAGAGCCCACAATCGCCATGTCGCGGACCTCCCTTTGTGCGCTGGGCCTGGCCCTGGTGATCACACTCACAATTAGCGGCGGTAAGCGTCATTTATCGCCGAATTGGTTCTGCAGTGCCCGAAAGGCTCGGGTCCACCGCAGCCAACACCGGCGGCGCCGCCACTTCCTGTTTGGTGTGCTGTGATGCGGGGAGGGCCAGACTCAAGTTTTGCAAGGTTGAACCTCACCTGCCCGTTCTTTGCCCTTTGTAGGTCTAAAGGGAGCCCTGGTGAGCACTTGCGCCACGTGTCGGGCGGCAACACGGCACCGCTGCAGCACCACCAGAGGCGCAACCCCTGCGTTGACATCTGCTGCCCCTGGCTGCAGGGTGCCCCTGACTACGACTATGGTGCTGGGTATGGGGGCGGCTACGGCGGTGGCTATGGTGGTTACTACGGCGGCGGTGGCTATGGTGGCTATGGTGGCTATGGCGGCTGGCCCGCCCCTGCACCCGAGCCGAGCACCGATGGCGGCTGGCCTGCCCCCGCCCCCGCCCTCACACCCAGCGGTCCCTCTCCTGCTCCACTGTTCCCCGCCCCGGCGCCCGCACCCGAAGACGCTGGCCTGGCTCCCGCCCCTGAGCCTGAGGCCAGCCCCGAGCCTGAGGCCAGCCCGTCCCCCAACCCGGAGGGTGGTGCTCCTGAGTCGCCCTCGCCGTCTCCCAACCCATCAGCCCCCGCGCCACCTCCTCCCTCCACCCTGACCTGCAAGGGTGAGCATCCCGCCCGCTGCAGCACTTACGAAGTGTGGTCTCCCTGCTGCCAGCCACTCTGCCTCTGTCCTTCACGGGCTCTGCACGTACCCGGCGTGCGGTCCAGCCGACATGTGGCCTGCCCTCAAGCTGCGCACAATATCAGTCTGAACACATCGTAGCTTGACTTTTGAGATTGAATGACAGAAGAGTGTCCTGATTCTCAATTGCTCCTGCTGCAGGTGTGGCATATGATGGCTACCTGTCCGGCTGTGCCGTCTACTTTGACCGCAACGGGGACGGCAGCCTCACCATGCCTGCCGAGCCCACCGGCGTCGTCGTCAACGGCACCTTCACCATCGTGGCTGGCTCCTCCCCCAGCTGGCCACCCTTCGCCTTGTTCCTGCCGATCGCACCAGTGTTGTCAGCCAAAAGGTGGGGCGCGTAGGGTCGGCGAGCCTGCATGGCACGCCGTACTTGGATTGCTTGCAGCGCTGGCTTGGACGACCGTCTTGCAGTGTCATCTTTGACTGTCACTGGTGGCCCGTGCCTTGCATTACATGGCATAAGGCAGGCAGCAGGAACCGAAGCCTGCAAGCTGGGCCCTCCTCAATCCCCCCACTCCCTTAGCCTGGGCCTCCCATTTCACCCGCCCCCCCCGCCCCGCAGGCCACCAACGTGTGCCACGACATCCTCACCCTCATGCCCGAGTACATGCGCCTCTCGGCCCCCGCCCCCGCCGACTGCTCCGGCACGCTGGTTGTCTCGCCACTGACCACGCTGCTGGTCAACGCCGCCGGGGTGAGCTGTGCTTAGTGCGGTGTTGTTTGTTTGTGTGTGTGTGTGTGTGTGTGTGTGTGTGTGGGGGGGTAAGGGAGTTGGGGGCGGGGGAGGCGGGCGTGGCGCCCACTCCTAGTGTGCTCGGACAGTTGTGCACATTGCCGGTGACTGCTGCTGCCGCTGCTGCTGTTTGGGCTGGCAAGCAGGCGGCTGCGTGTGCTTGTGTTGCCCGCCTGCTGCGCTGCCATGTGCCGAATGGCCTGGCCCCGCTCCTGAATGTGTTCCTCCCCTGCCCCCAATGCCTCCCGGCAGGAGCTGACCGAGGCTGAGCTGAAGACCGCGCTGGGCATCGCCCGAGCTGGAAGCTGCTGAAAACCGACGCGCTGCACGTGAGCAACGCCGCCCGCGCTGCGCGGCCTGCTGCGTGCCCCCACGTCCAGCTCCCGTTTCAGATTCCAAGCCCAACTGCCTCCAGCGGCTGCTTTCCCCGTCAGTTGCCGCCTCAGCACGCCCCCCACCACCTTGCATCCCCTCATCTCTGCCCCCTGCCTGCCTGACTGCCGCGCAGGCGCCATCCTGAAGGCGCCCGGCGCCAAGCGCGTGCACCAGGCGGAGCTGATGGTGAAGCAGATCGTGTTCAACGCCGGCTCGCTGCTGGCCAGGCGCAGCAACGCGACCAGCTACCTGGCGGTGGAGCGCCGCGTCTTTGCGCTGCTGGGCGCCGCCATCGGCAGCGCGGCGCGCCAGGAGACCACCCCCGCCTCCTCCCTGGACGGCTTCCGCGGCGGCCGCCGCCTGGCTGCCAGCCCCGCCTACACCTTTGACCTGACCGACCCTGCCACCGTGCTGGGCGTGCTGGAGGCGGTGCAGACGGAAGTGGCCCCTGAGGATCTCCTGGCCATCAGCAGCTCCATCCTGCAGGTGCGCCCTGAAGGGGCGGCGCCTGCCTCAACACCTGCTTCAGCACGCTCTAGCGCTGCAGGGGGCTGTCAGCAGCGCGCATGCCATCAAAGCAGCATGCTGCATGCACACGGCGCTTCAGCCAAGCTGAAGACCCGTTTGCGACCATGCCATGCTGCCCTGTCCACCCCTTGTTCACCCGCTGCTGCTCCTACGCACCCCCACTCCTTAGGCGGCCGCCAACGCAATGGCGGTGTGGAATGGCGTCTTGGACCAGGCGCCGTCTGTGGAGTACATGCAGAGGGCCATGCTGGTGAGCTCCCCTCTCGCAGTTGCTTGCTGGCTTGAGCACACGGTCGGCGTGCGAGCAGCTGCAGCAGACCGCAAGGGCAGGGGGCAGGGCGAACTGACCGCAGCGCCCACCACTTCCCAGGCTGTGCCTGCTCCTGGCCCTGGAGCCCCCCTTCCAAAACACACACACAGTCGCACGCACCACTACCCACCCGCGGGCCGCCCCCGCGCCCCCCCAACCTATCCACCCACCAACCCACCCACGCCACGTTGTGTCATGGCCTTGGGCCATTCCGACCCCATGCTGTGTGGCAGCATGCTGACCCAGGCTCCGCTGCCTGCACGCACCCCCTCGCCGCTCTGCAGGTGGCCCAGACCGTGGTGGCGCAGGCGGTGGAGTCGCTGGTGGACGGCAGCATCACGCTGGAGCAGTTTGACGACAGCACCGACACCGCCAGCGTGCGTGAGGCCATCGAGGGGGCCAGCCTGGAGGGCGTGCTGCTGCCCGAGGGCTTTGAGGCCCCCAGCGACGACAGCAAGGCCCTGGCGATCGGCCTGGGCGTGGGCCTGGGCGTGGGCATCCCGCTGCTGGCTGCGGCAGTCTACCTGGCGTGGGCGTACCACGTCGGCCGCGCACCCTTCGCCAAGAAGCCCAGCCAAGGCCTGCAGGAGCCATGGGTTGTGGGTGGGCAGGCGCAGCAGGCGCCGCTGCCCAACGCGGCGGGCCTGTGAGGAGTGGCCATGCCGGCATGAGCGCTGCCGCCCACCCCAGTCCGGGCAGAGGGGCAGGTGATGGCGGAGTTTGCTGCGCAAGGCAGCTGAAAGCGCGCCCTCATTTGATCAAGCTGCTGCGAGCGTGGGTGCATCCCCATCATTGAAATATTGGTGATGCCTGTCCTCGACTGATGCACATGTGAAAGAAAGATGAATGATTCCTCCTACCATCCCTAGCACTGAGCCCTCAGCATGATTCACCTTCAAACTGTAAATATGCATGTAAACGTTCACAAGCAGTTATTGAGTGGCATGATAACTACAAGCGAGCGGGAGGCCTCGTGATTCTGCGGCTACGCTTGGTGGGAGGGGGCCCAACCTTCAGCGCGCCGGGCTGCCAGTCTGGATCCTCGGCGGCGTCGCTAGCAGCGCTGCTGTTTCGCAGCCGCTTGCGCCCCGCCTGATGCAGCTCCTGCGGTTGCTTGGATGCAGCCTGGCTCTCCAAGGACAGGCTGGCCAGTTTGGTTGCAGCCGCGGGTGCCCCGCTGGCCCCCAACTGAGGTGGGGCAGGCAGCGTGCTGACCACTGCTGCCGCCGCTTGCAGGGTTCCGGCCCGCACGCTGGGCCGCCGACGCCGCTTGCCCACTTCTGACTGGTTGGCTCGCGCAGGTGCGATGCCGTCACTGCCACCAGCGCTGCTGCTGCTGGTGAAGGTGTGAGCCTCACGTGGCGGTTCCCTGGCAGATGGGGTGCACACAGCAGGTCTTGTCAGCAGCTTTGTTGGCTTGTCGCAGGTGCAGCTGCCACCCAGGATTGTGTCGTGCAGTGCGTTTGCCGGCACGGGATGGAGGGTGCATGCCTTTGGGCAGCTCAGCCGTGACGCCTTGTGCGCCCCTCCCGCCCTGCTACCGAGCGCCAGCAGCTGGAAAGCAGAAGGACGCATGCCCCCAGCGCAGCCAGCACCGGCTGCCACCAACGCCTGCAGCACAGCGCGGGCCCGGGCCCCCTCAGCTGGCTCAGGGCCCTCCTCCCTGCTGTCACAGAAATGGGACTGAAAGGAGCCGACAGGCATACCTCAGCACCCGGCTGCGCAACGTGAAAGAGCAGACAGGGCCCCGCGCACGCGCGCCCCCTGCCGCCCCCTCTCTCCCCCACCCCCCACCCCCCAACTCACACCAGGCTGTCTCAATCACCTGCTCATGTCAGAGACCGACGGTTGTCCTGGGTGGCCGCCTCTGGCAGGCCGCTCCTCAGCTGGCTGCACATGCGACGTGCCTGGATCGCCCGCCGTGGGCGATGCGGCCGCAACCGAAGGCTGGGCGGTGGGGGTGCACACCGACAGCCCAACCGCCTGCTTGACGCTGCCCGCTGGGGCAGGTTCTTGCTGCTTCGCGGCAGTAGGCGGTTGAGCAGGCGCATATGCGTCTCCTGTCAGCCAGTCGGGCTGGGCAGGCCAGGCGGGGGACGGCTGGTGCCGCGGCGTGCCGCGCAGCATGCCCTCTTGCAGGTGCACTAGCAGGGGGAGCCCGGATCATCCTCTGCCTCAAACTGACTGGTTGGACTTGGATCTGGCCGCCCATGCACACGAATGCTGCGCGGGAGAGGCGGAGGAGGTGGCTGGGGCCCCACATCAGTCGGCGGCACCGTTGCGCGCTGGTCAGCTGAGGGCGGCAGTGGCGGGGCAGCCAGTGGCGGGCTCCTCTGGAAGGGCTCGCATGCCTCATCTGCAAAACAGTGAGTGGGCATGTAGCGGGCGGGGAGGTTGTCGCCCTCTGCCTGACAGTCATGGCAGGAACAGGTACAGCAGGCTGGAAGCCATCAGCAGGAGCACACCACGGAAAGCACCGACCAAAGCCATCAAGGCATGCGCACGAGGGTCTGTGCTCACCCTCAGGCTCCTGCACGTGGTCAGGCTGGCTGCTGCTGAAGAAGAGGTGGTGCTGCTCCTCGTGGTCTGGTAGCTCGTCGATGGTTGGCCCCGTCAGCCTTCAAAGCAGCAGGGACGGGGTGAGATGAAACAAGAGATGCTGCCGCAGACGTGCAGCAGTAACGTGACATTGAGAAAGCACTCAGCTGACCAATCAAAATCATAATCCAATAACTATTCACCTGTTCTGAGCTGAGGGCAGGTCGTCATCGGGGCCTTCTATGTGAATCTGGCGCGCAGTGCTGGAGGGCTGCATTGGCGGCAGCAAGCGGCGGCAGCATTCAGAACACTGGCTTGGGCGGCCTCACTGCGACCTTGGACTTGTGCAGAAACACAGCGCTAGGCATGCAGAAACCAAAATGGCATGCCGGAGCGGCGGCCGGAACCGCGGGGGAGGCTGGGATGCTCTTGGGTACGCCAGACCTGTTCTCAACGCAAAGCACACCTGAACGCCCGGGAAGACGTCGTCGGTCCCTGTCCCCAGGCCAGTGCCGAAACCTCGAAAGAAGGGCTCGTCAAACACGCTTTGCAGGAGGCCAAAGCCAAACACGTGGGGTGCCTGCCTCCCGGCTCCATTGTTGCGACTCATTAGGACGGAGCTCACTGAAGGATTCAGTCGGCGCGTGGGGGGGGTTCACCCCATGTCACCTGCTGTACTGCCGTCCACGACAGCACAGCGCAAAGGCCGCTTGCTGTCGCATGCAAGCAATCGTTCAGTAAGGAAATACCATAGGAATTGGAATGGTGATCAAAGTCAAGAGCTTTGCAAGGCCTTGGAGCTCGTCAAGGCACCAGCTGCGGCACTTCTGATGGAACGCCACATGGCAGTCTGGCGGCCCATCTGTCGGGGCACGCTGCCCTTACTAGGCCATCCCATACTCACGCGTCCACTCCTCAAAGCGGCGCAGCTGCTCACGAGACACTGATGGCTTGATTGCATTGACCGCCTGCACAAAATCCGGCATGCCGATGGGACGAACCTGCGTGCGGCAAGTGGGGCGGGCGTTTATCGGCCAGCCCGGAGCTGCAGCGCTTCGGCTGCACTATAAGAAATAAACTGCAGCGCAGTGGGGTAGCAGCTAAAACACGCACCGCGTCAGCCGGGCGGTGGCGATGGCGGGGCCCAGCTCGCGTATGGCAATCATTGCCGCCTCCTTGCAGAGCGCCGCCAGGTCGCTGCCGCTGTAGCCGTCTGCGAACAGGGCAGGCAGGCGCCAGCCGAGTGGGAAGATGTCCGGTTGGAATGCCCTGCCACCCCGAACGTCGCTGCTGTTGCCATGCCGGCGCGTTGGACCAACGCTGCGGCACCATGACCAAAAACGCTGCTTGCACACACGAGCACCAAGCCCCATCGGCCCCGCACCCGTGCCCATGACCACTCGTTCCAAATCGCGCGGGAGAGTGCATGCCGCTGGCCGCGCAGCAAGTGAGCTATCATGGCTCGCCGCGCCGCCGCGTCCGGCAACGGCACATACACGCGCTTGGGCAGCCGCCGCCGCACCTGCGTGGTGAGGGTGTTGGAGGGAGGCGGCCAGGCGGCCAGCACTGCAGCATGAGGCAAATGACGCCTCGCCACATACGCATGCGTGGCCTGCGTGCCCTCTCCCCCCGCGCCCCCACTCCAACGCCCCCATCCCTCCCACCCCGCCATCACCACCACCACCCGCCCCCGCAGTTAAAACACCACCCTCTCAACTCCTCGCGCGACGAGGCACACGCGGCAGCCAGCCGGCAGCAGCGCAGCAGCCCCCTCCACCTCCACCCACCGCATCGTCCAGCTCCCAGGGCCGGTTGGTGGCCCCCAGCACCACCACGCGGTCGCCGCTGCCCGCCACGCCGTCAAACTGCACCAGGAACTCGGTCTTCAGGCGGCGGCTGGCCTCGTGCTCGCCCGAGGAGCGCTCCGACAGGATGGAGTCGATCTCGTCTGCGCAGCGCAGCCGGTGCGGCGGGTGAGCAGCAGACAGGAGAAGGTGGGGATGTGTGAGCACCCAACATGGCTGCACCGCTGCCAGCGTGAGAGGAGGCCATGCGATACAAGCAGAGAGGCGAAGCAGGCGGTGGGTGCGGCGGGGCAGGCAAGCAAGGCAGGAACAGTGCACGCGTGTGTGCATGCATGCCTGCAGGGGCGGACCAGCAAGAGCTGTAGCGGCCGCTCACCGATGAAGATGATCGAGGGCTGGTTGCGGGCCCCCACACGGAACAGCGCCCGCACCTGCGGGGAGAGAGGGGTGGGCAGGGCTGTGGTATGGAGGGGTGGCCTAGGAGCAACCTCTGGCAGTGCAGCAGTGCAGCAAGCCCAGCCGCCGCTTGGCGCGAGCCCAAGTCCGGCCGCCTCACCAGCTTCTCGGCGTCGCCGTGCCAGCGGCTGGTGAGCGATGCGGCGGAAATGTTGAAGAAGGTGGCGCGCGCCTCGTGCGCCAACGCCTTGGCCAGCAGCGTCTTGCCGTTGCCTGGCCAGCAGGGGCGTTGGGAGGGGGGCGCGGAGGGGGGGCAGGGAGTTGGGATGCGCATGCCGCGCAGCATGGGCCCAGCGTGGCCAGGAGAACAGCAGGCACAGGGCCCAGAGGCGCGCAGGACAGCAGGGCAGCCGGCAGCGGGTCGCTGCGGGGCACCCCGGCAGGCAGGCGTGGCGGGCGGCGCGTGTGTTGTGCAGCACAGCGGTACAGCGGTACCGGCAGGGGGCCGCACCCGGGGGCCCGTACAGAAGCAGGCCGCGAGCGGGTGCCCTCAGCCCCTGGAACAGGTCCGCCCGCAGCGTGGGCAGGATCACCATCTCGTGCAGGGCCTGCGCTGGTGGGGGGGGGCGGCACGCTGGTGGGGGCGCGGGCCGGGGAGACGCCGAGGGGGCGCTGCGGCAGGCTTGGCGGCGGCTCAGCCAGGCAGGCGGTCCTTGCTGGGACGCGTAAGCAGCAAGCTGTTGAACAAGCACTCGTTGCAGCCTCAGCGCGCCTGCTTGGCAGTGGCCAGCCCCGCCACGTCGTCCCAGGCCACGCTGGGCGCGCTGTCCAGCACCTCGCTCAGCACACGCTCGTCGAAATCGCGGTCCTCCCGAGAACCGCTCCCCGCCGCTGCAGCCGTGCGCGCCCCGGAGCGCCGCTTGCTGACGCCGCGGCCGCCGCACGGCGCTGGCTGGGTGGCCGCCCCAGGAGCGGGTTTGCAGGCCGTGCCGCGGTGCCACGGCTGCTGGCCCCGCCCGCGCCGCCGCTGCTCATGCTGGTGCCGCCCGCTGCCGCCGCCGCGGCCCCCGAGGCTTCCAGGTCGCGCAGCCGCTCCAGCACCCCCTGCTGCCACTGGTTCATGTCTGTGCGCCACCTGGCGGTGCTGCTGTGCGTGGCATCCAGCCCCGCCGTAGGCACCGACACCGCCAGCCCCTCCAGCAGGATGTTGAGCGCGGTGCGGTACAGGTGCGCCGCTGCAGCCCGCTGCCCGGCAACATCCTGTGCGTACGCACGCTCGATGGCCTCCTGGAGGGATCAGAGGTGGAAGAGAGCCGGCACTGCAGAGAGATGGCCATGCGGGCGTGACAGCTGCAAGGTGCGTATCTGCTGCAGGAAGCAGGCGCGCTGGCCTCACCTTTGACAGCTCATGGTACCCGCGAAGCTTCTCCACTTGCCGTTGCAGCTCTCCCAGCGCTGTGGCGGGCGTCATGGGGCCTGCAGCTTGTCAGGGCAGCTCATGGTGGCAATGTTTGCAGCGGCAGAGGCGGCAGCGGCGGCAGACCGCCAGAGGCAGGAAGCTTGGATGCAGAGCGGCCCTCTGCGACAAGCTTACATCAACAATATCCACAGTAACCTTACCGGGCGCCTTTGACGGCTTGGAGGCTTCACTGTCTTCGCTGCCGCTTTTCGTGCCGGAGAAGAAGCGCTGCAGCATAGCTGTAGCGACATAATTCTTATCAGAAACACTGTACTAGGGTGCGACGGCTGCTTTGGGGCCGACCGCCAAAAACACAGGACTTCTTAGACGCTGGGAGTAACGGAGCGGCTCTGGAAGCTTGATACAATCAAGATCGCAACAACTCAGGGGTTCGAAAGGTTGTACACCACCCGCAAACACGAGGGCACCAAAAGACACACCAAGGCGACCGCCGCCCGTAAGCGCTTTGCTGACAGGCTGATGTTCAGTGCCTGAACTTTTCGGCATAGGCTCAACTCTGACGTGTGTTTGTCAATGAGTGAAATGTACCGTTTGCAGACAGCACAGCTTGATCTATCGAACAATAAGACCGCATATGCCAGTGTGCAAAAGAACAAGAAGAGGGTCGGGTGCGCAAAAAGATGCCGCAGCAGTTCGGTCAGTATCAACGGGCAGAAGCATTGAATGATGCGACGGCAAGCTAGCATCATTCAATGTGATTTACCATCAATTACTCTTCGTGAAGTGCGCTCCTACGTGCAGGAGAGCTGCCTGCCGTTGGCGTTGGTAGTACGCTGCGATTTGTGGCCTTGCTGCATACGCTACCGCTGTTGCTGTCGCTGCTGCACCGTTGCTGATGGATCGTCCTGCAAGCATTCACTAGGTAGCGCCCTGTGAAAAAGTCGAGCAGCAGTTGTGCGAAGCGCCGCCAGCCGCCACCTGTACTGACGCCCTGCAATCAGCAAAAGGCGCAAGCAGCGCAACGTCTGTGGATTGGAACCAGGAACAACCTCCGACAGATTCCAACAGTCCTGAGTTTTATCGGACGTTACGCAGGGAGGGTCTGAAGCAGGGGTGGCTCACCTTGACACATTCCTGCTTCACCCCAGCAGAGGAGGCTGAGAAGAAGAACAGCCATGCTGCCAAGGCCGCTGATACGCCTGCCAGCACAATTCGCAACGGGCAGGGCATCAATGTGCGGATGAAGGGCTCAGTCCAGCTCGTGCAGTGTTGGGCAGGTTATGTGCCACGTGACGGCCACCGCAGGTACGGTCGGCCAGCCCCCAAGAGCTGGAGTGTCTGCTCTCGATGCGGCGGCGCCCAAAGGGACTTGTGGCGTGCTAGTGTTCGTCTTGGTGTCGAGAGCAGTTTTCGCAAAGTTGAGAGCACGCGTGGTCGTCGCACGCAGAGCGTTCGACAGGATGGGGCGGTGCAGGAGTGCTGCGCGGTGAAGCGTCACCTTGCTTTCACTCAATGTTGGGTATAGTACACGCAGCAGAAGCTGATATGAGCACCGGCCCATGTCCTGTCTGCCGACCCATGCCAGCTGGACACAGTCTGCTCAGTCTGCTCCCTCCTGCTGGATTCTCTCTGGCCTAAGTCGTAAACCGTTGCTACAGCCGATGGCACATACAAGGGGACTGGGTGGAGAATGGCGGGGGAGGGTTCTCTTCTCAGGGTGGGCCGGTGGGCCGAACGCAAGTTGGGGCTGCTGCTACGGCTGCCGCTGTTACGGCCGCCGCGTTTAAGGGCCTAGGGGCTGCTGCATTCAGAAGTAGCCCTGCTTGCGCGCCTGCACGCCGATCTGGCCGAAGAACAGGGCAGCTGCACGCACAGGGAAGGCAGAAGGCAGTCAGCAGGGAGCTGAGACAGATAACGTTCCTGTCGCACATTGTCGCACGAACGGCACAAGAGGAAAAAGCAGATGTCCTCACCGAACAGACCAATGTGCCAGGTGACCATCAGGATCCTGCAGCATAGCAGGCAATGGGCAGCAGTACAACTGAGGCGAGAGCCAGGGTGGCCGAAGGTCGTTGTTGCAGCTCCGGAGGCGCCACACGTGTGCATGCGCAGGCGTGTCCAGGCCAAGCATGCCACCAGCAAGCATGCTCATCTAGCTGATAGGGTGCCTTGACCACACAGCCCTTGACATCCGCATGCAGGTGTGTCCCTGCCCCTGGCCCCTCGTGGCCCTGCAATCCGCCATGCCCAGCCACCACACCCCCTTCCCCACAGCTGCCACCCACCAGAAGTCGTCGGTGAGAGCGGGGCCGGTGGGGAAGTGGGCCAGCTCCTCGCCGATGGACTTGGTGAACGCGCCAAACAGCGACTGGTTGCCAAAGGCGGGCACGGCGATGTTGGAGGGCGCAAACCAGCCCAGGAAGCCGGCGATGAGGACCAGCGGGTCCTTGTTCAGCCAGCCGTAGCCGCTGGAGGCGGCCTGCAGGGCAGGGAGACAGCTTGGCCAGCAGGGCTCAAGGCAATGCTGTCCGAGCGCTACTCGCAATCCAGCTGCAGAGTGCCAGGACTTGCTTGGTGAGGGGCTGGCGTGCAGCAGTGCGCACCTGCACGCGGACGGAAGCGCGGGCGCCGCCTGCATGCGGGCGCTACGGGGGCGGGCCGCCAGGCGAGTGCCGGCCAGGCCTGCAACAAAACAGCAACATATGTTGTCAATGCTTGGTGTAAGCATGATCACAGATTGTGACCAATATCGTGAAGAGCTGCTGCATGAGCGCGCACGGCGGCCCAAAGATGTGGGTGGACTGCCACGCCAAGCCTTGGTGGCGGTGGCAGCAGGGCTACCACGACTGAGCAGCTGAGGTGGCTGGGTTCTTGCAAGCGCCTTGCAGCGCGAGCTCGGTGCATTGAAGCCCATCGTCGATCTGCTGACGCTGCAGGGCAGGTTCTCTACCCACAGCTACGCTGTCTCGTGACAGAGCAGTGGCCCGGCCGTGGAGCGCTCACCGCGGACGCTGCTGAAGGTGGCCTGCATCCTGTTTGATCAAGTGGCTCCGATGGTCCCAAGGTGCGTGCGGTGGGCAGGCAGAGGGCGCCAGGAGGGTTTATGTCTCCCGATTTCCATTCAAGCCCCAGGGTCATCAGCCGGGGTTGCCCAGCCCCGTCCAACCCCAATTTTTGTCCCTCTCTGTCCAATTGATAACCACATTGATGAAGTTATCGAAACTTATTCTAAGGCCCCTGGGCTTAACAGCCAGCCCCCATGTCCAAAGCTGTGCTCGCGCTGCCGGCGCCTCCATTGAAAAGACGGCGTTTGCAACCGATTACACAGCAGTTCGATGCACTTCGTGAGCCTGCCGACACCCCAAGTCCAGCTGCCGGTGATGAGAGCGATGTTGGGGCGGAAGATGCGCCGGAGGTGCTGCCAAATGATACTCTAGCAGCTCTACGACTGCTCAGGTCGCGCTTCCCCTCGCAGGTGAGATGCTGCTTCGCGCCTAGCGGCGGCCGCCACTGCCAGTGCTGCCAGCTTGCAAGCTGCACTTTGCTCCTTTACTTCCAGCTGATAGAGTCGCGGTGGGACATGCATGCAGTCTGGCGTCACGCCATTCGCCACTCGTGCACAGCTGTACAGCTTGCTGGCCGACCGCACGCTCGCCGACCGTCAGCTGGAGGCGCTGCGCCGCACTGCCGCGGTGCGCCTGGTGCAGCTGCCCGCCTCTCGCGGCGAGTGTGCCGTGGTGCTAGCGGAGGACTACGCTGATGCCGTGCAGCGGTGCAAGGCAGAGGCGCAGGCTGAGAAGCAGGGGCAGCAGGGCGAGGCTGGCGGCGTCGTGCGACCAGGCGCGGCGGCGGCGGCGCCAGACTCTGACGTGTTTGACTGGTTCTTGGGCCGCGTGCTCCCATCCTGCACGGAGCTGATGATCACACACGGCGAGCTAGTGCAGCTGCTGGTGCCGTCGCCAACTGGGGACGGGTGAGGGGGAGTGGCTGGGTAGCCGGTCGTGGCCGTTAGTCTGCTTTTCGCACGCCTGCAACAGCTGTTCCCACGAGGTGGGGCGGTGTTGCCTCCCTGGGCACTCAAATCATCGCGTGGGAGCTCCATCAGCCTCCCCGCGACAATCACGGTGCCGATATTCAAGCCGCCGGCCTTTGCTTTGCACGGCTGCCGCCATGCTGGCCGCTCGTGTCAGTGGCTCGTCGCACATTCCGCCCGCCCCTTCCCTCTGCCCCTGCACCACCGCTGCTTGCCTGCAATGGCAGCCGCAAGGTGACCAGCAGCATCGCGCTGAATGATTACCCTGCTGTGCAGGCCACGCCAGCAGCGGCAGCAGCCCAGCGCGGGTGACACTGAGCGGCATGTGTCGCTGCTGCTCAGCCGCGGCCTCCTCACCCGCCACACCGCCAGCCTGGGCGGATACCTGTTCAGCATGCCCAACGCAGGCGCCGCGATACGCAGCGTGGCAGGTGGGCAGGCAGTGGCGGCGGCTTGCTTGCCGGCGCCGGCCCCCGCCTCGGCTTCCTTGGCTCACTGCTGAGGCTGCTCACAGCTCCACGCTGCCTGCTGCGCTCGTGGTGTCCCCCAGCACCCCTCACCCCTCACCCACCTGCCCTGCAGCCGGCCGCCAGGAGGTGCTGGCGCTGCTGCGTCGCCGCCGCCAGCCCGAGATGCTGGAGTCCGAGCTGCTCAAGCGCCGTCTGCAGCGCTCGCTGCTGGGCGTGCGCTGGCACGTGGCTGACTTGCTAGGCGGGGGTGGCCTGCAGCGCATCCAAACCGCGGTGGGGCCACTGCTGCGCGCGGCGAAGCCCGGCGGCTGACGACGGCGACGGCGCTTTCCTCCCCCTGTACTTGATCGCTCACAAACACCAACGACCCCCACTTGTCCCTGAACTTCACGCCCGCCTACCTCTGTGCCTGTACTTTACGAGCATCCCTCTGTGCCTGTACTTGACGACCGTCCCTGCAGCCCCATTTTCTACTCCAGTTTTGTTGCGGCTTGTAACTACCTACCTCCTCTGCATCTGGCGACCAACACAAGGCTGTTGAGCGCACAACCAAACTGTTGTATGGCAGCATGCGCAGCAGAGGTTCTGCCTCGCTCCTTTGACGCCCCTGGCCACCTTGACTGCGCGGGATGATGCCTAGGGGTTGCACAAGGCTAGGGGTTGCACATAGAGAGTCTGCAAGCTGCTCAGCTAAGCATGCCTGTATCGGCTGCGTCTTGCAGTTGCTGGGAGGGCCGCGTCTGGGCCAGGTATGCACAAAAAGGCGAGGAGCATAGCGGAGAAACGATTGCGGAAGCTCGGGAACGAAGAGGCAGACTGAGTGTTTGAACGGACAGCAGGAGAGGTGGGGCAGACAAAAGAAGCATCTCCAACCTTAACGGTGGGGAGGCATAAAGTGGAAGCAAGCTGGAAAGAGCTAGGTGGCGGCTCGCCATGGGCAGACTACAGTACACGGCAGGCAGTGTTGTCTATGGAAGCGCAACATGCATGCAAACGAAGGGGTTGCAAGGGGAAGCGGGAGCTGCCCTCATGCGGCTGCGGCACATGGCAGCAGGAGGTGCGTGCAAAACAGAAAGACGGCAGGGGACCAACGCAAAACTTATCCAGGGCGCCCGCAGAGCGCCTGGCGCTGGCAAAATAGCCAGCCGGCTGCTGGGATGGGGACCCAGGAACATGCGCACAGTGAAAATGTGTGTGGTGTGTGTGTGTGTGGGTGTGGGTGAGACGGGGGTTGGGGGTGGGGAGGAGGAGAGTGGGGGTGGGGGTGGGGGTGAGGCACAAAACGGTCATGTCGAGGCGCGCGAGGGCTTGCGCCACATAAACACGCGCCTGGGCAGCGCCAGCGGGCAGCAGTCGTCGGGGGCCAGGTTTTTCCAGGGCCCCCGTGGGGGTGGGACGGTGGGGTGGGGGCAAAAACGGCACAGGCGCAAAGCGAAGGTCAGAGTGTTGGTTGGAAAAGGGCGCTCAAAGGCCATGAAAACGTCAGCAGGTCGCGTGCTGCCCCGCACTTGCATCGCGGGTGGGGGCGATAACTGGCGGCAGTGGGGGCATCCAGCCAGGAAGCCATGCAAAAGCGAGGGTGTTGTGAGGGGCAGACGAAGTTGTGATGCGGACTGGGACAACCGAGGAGGAGGGTGGGCGGCGCTCGCCGCCGCGTTTGAGCTCCAGCGCTGCACAGGCGCGCCTGCTCAGGGGTGGCAGCGTTACTGCCCGGCGGGCTGGGCAGGCGAGGGGCTGCGGCTGCGAGCCAACACAGCATCCACATCCATCTCAGCCGGCGACGCAGGGGGCTGCGGCTCCTGCACATCGCTGCCGGCCAGCGCGCCTGGCGCTGCGTCGCGCGCCCGCCGCCGTGCCGCGGCTGCGGCTGGTGCTGCGCGCCGGGGTGCCCTCCGCTGCCTGGTCTGCAGGCTCCGCGGCTGGCAGGTGGACGGGGCGGCCAGCGCGGCTGCGGGCATGGCGCGGGGGGTGAGGCCCAGGTCCAGGGAGTGGACCAGGCCGCGGTCGGTGCCCACCGCCACCTGCTGCAGCACGGCGTCGTACCAGCAGCAGGTGAGGCCGCAGTCGCCCACAAACAGGCCGGTGTGGGCGCCTGGAATCGGAGGCGCGGGGGAGGGCTGTTAAGGTGACCAACCAATGCAGCGTGGAAAAGCTGCTGAGCCCAGCAAGCAAGGCCCCAAGCGGCGAGAGGTTGTGCAGCGCTGGCAACCACTAGGGCGCAAAGCGGCTGGCCGCCGCAGCACAGGTCAGGGTCAGGGGCGGAGCGCGCTGCGCCCTGCCGCCGCCTCACCCGTGGCCGCGTCCCACACGCAGGCGCAGGCGTCGAGGGAGGTGGAGATGAGCTCGGAGCCGTCGGCGGTGAACTGCAGCCCCGTCACGTCGGCGGTGTGGAACTGCTTGTTTGTTTGTTGGTGGGGGAGGGAGGGGGGCAAGGTGGGGGTAACTGTGACGAAGGTGGTGGCGGCAGCCGTCCTCGGCACTGTTCGCGGTCCGACAGCAGGCAGCAAGTCACAAGGCACGGGCGTGAGCAAGAGCGGCCCCAACAGAGAAGCCGGCACCAGCGTGGGGGTCGGCAGCGCATCGCACCTCCCAGGGCCGCCCCGCGTCGCCCGACCCCGCGTCAAACACGCAGAGCGAGGCGTTGGCCAGGGCCACAGCCACGCGCCGGCCGTCGGGGACAGGGCCACGTGCTGCGCAGGGCAGGGAGGAGGGGGGCGGCTTAACTGACGGCTTGCACGTGTGTGCTTCAGCGCGTGCGGAAAGGAGCCAGCAGAAGCAGGGCTCGATGCCAGGCAGCCGCACAGGCCTGAAGTGGCGATGCACAGCTGCGGCTGCACAGGAGGCCCCTACCCCCGTCTTCTCCCCCAAAAAAGAACCTGCAACCATCCAGCCCACCTGCGCCGTGTCTGGCAGCTTGACCGCCGCCAAGCGGCGCCCGCTGTCCAGGCACCACAGGAACAGGCTGTCATCGAAAGCAAAGGTGGCCAGCAGGCGGGCGGAGGCGCAGATGGCGCCGCCCAGCACGCTGTCGCTGTGCCCTGCGGCGGCGGCGACGGCAGGTGGGAGGGCACACGGGTGTTGAGGCGAGGAGGGGGTGGGGCCCCGGCAGGGACGGCCTGTGACTTGTGCCAACAGCCCTGCTGCTGCTGCAGCGCTGCTTTCACAGACCAGAAATAACTCCACAACAGACTACAGGGAGCAGGTGCAAGCAGGCAGTCGCTGCCCCGCTGCAGGCGGCGCGGGCAGCGGTGCACAAGGGCAGCAGGTGCCGAGGGGTGGGGGGTGGGGGTGACAGGCAGGCATGGCCTGGGCCGCCGCTTCCTATCGATGGCTTACCTTCCAGCACGTGGAGGCAGGCGCCCGTGGCTGCGTCCCACACCCGGGCGGTGCAGTCCTTGGAGGCGGTGACCACGGTGGCGCCGTCAGGGGTCATCAGCACCTGGGCAGGCAAAGAGTGGAGAGAGGGAGGGCAAAATTAAGGGCAGGGGGCGCGCAGGGCGCGGCAGGCGGTGCCTGCCGCAGCACAGGCAGGGCAGAGGCCACTGCCAGCAACAACAGCGCAGCGGCCTGTCGGGCGAGAGGGCAGCTGCAGGCGGGGCCCCACCTGGTTGACCGCCGAGGTGTGCCCCGTGGCGCTGTCGCGCTCGCCCCAGCGCTGCAGGGTGGCCAGGCGCTGCCCCGACTCCAGGTCGTGAACCACCACGGTGGAGTCCCACTTGCACACGACCGCGCGGCGCAGGTCGGCGGCGGCCGCAAACGAGCGGATGCGCGACCCCTCTGACACTGAAATTTTGGTATTGAGGGGGGGGGGGGCGCGAATATATGGTTGTGGTTGTGTGGCTGTGTTGTTTGGGGGAATGATGTGGGGCTTGAGGCGCGCATAGCTGGCTGGGGGCGGAGGCCGAGGCGGGGTCCATTGCGAATGCGAGGCTGCTCACGCTAACGCTAACGCGTGAGCAGCATCGGCGCGCCCTCATCACTGACAGCAGCACAGCAGGCGGCAGGCGGCGAGCAGCTGCAGAGGCTCACCCGGCAGCGCGCGCAGCATGTCCAGGCTGGTCACGTCCCACAGCAGCACGCAGCGGTCGGGCGAGGCGGTGACCAGGCGGCGGCCGTCAGCGGAGAAGGCGGCCCAGCGGATGGGCACTTTGTGGCGGTGCAGCAGGCCCTGCATGGGGATGTGTGTGTGTGGGGGGCAGGGGGAGAGGGAGGGTCGGTGTGCCGAGAGGGCAAGGCAAGGGGGCAAGAGTTGGAAGGCATGGACGGGCGCAGAAGCAGGGGCCGCTCTGCTGCCCCCTGAGCTAAATGGCAACGCGATGAGGGAAACAACGGATCGAGTTGAGGCGCCGCGCTGCCCCGACACACCACCCTCAGTGCACGACACCTTCCCCCTATCCTCACACGCCCCCCGCAACCCCGCCCCGCCCCCAAGCGCACCTTGAAGGTGCCGCTGCGCGCGTCCCAGAGGCGCGCGTCGCAGTCCTCTCCGCAGGTGGCCAGCACGCTGCCGGCGGGGCGCCCGTCACGCAGTACACGCGCCCCTCGTGGTAGCCCCGCGGCTGGGCCAGGCGGGCGGCCAGGTCCCACACGCGCACCCCCGCGTCCTCGGACACCGTCACCGCAAAGCGGCCCTTGCGCGTGACCACACACGCGTGCACCGGGCCTGAGTGGCCCTCCAGCAGGCGCAGCAGGTCGCCGCTCTCGGCTGAGTAGGCCAGCGCTGTGCCGTCGCCTGCGGGGTGACACACCGGCGGCACCGCCAAGATCAGTCCGGTGACCAGTGCGGCGGCAGGGGCCGGGCGCACATGCGTGGCGAGCTGCTGCGCGGCCGGGGCATCAGCAACGAGGCCCCGGAGCAGCGGCGGTGCGGAGGCAAGGAATGGCAAGGAAAGGTAAGGAAGGGCAAGCGGGCAGCGCACCCGACGTGGTGACCAGCTTGTCGCCCGAGGGCGAGATGCACACGTCAGACACCCACGCCTTGTGGCCCTGAGCCATGGGGCGGAAGGGGGTGTGGGGGTGTGGGGGACGGGTGCACGGTCAGGGAGCGCTTGGGGCGACGTAAGGGGGCGGGTATGCTGCTCAGCAGGCACAGCGTTACCAGATTCGCAGCGCGGCGGCGTGGGCGGTCATGCCACCCGGCGGCCTCACCCCCTCCTCGCCCCCAGCCCGCCTCACCGTGAGCACGCGGCGGCACTGCCCCGCCTGCAGGTCCCACACGCGGGCGGTGCCGTCCTCTGAGCCAGTGGCGCACCAGGTGGCATCAGGGGACACAGCCAGCGCGTTGATGCGCCCCTCGTGCCCCGCCAGCTCAAAGCGGCACGAGCCGGTGTGCAGGTCCCACAGCCTGCGTGGGGGGGGGGGGGGAGAAAGTGGGTGGGTGGGGGAATAAGGATCAGCGGCGCAGACGGAAGCCCAGCAAAGGCACGCAGGCCGGGGGGGGGTGCCTGACCCGGTCGTGTGGCACAATGTGGGGCCAACAAGCCTGCCAGCGCGGCCCGGCACGCACTGGCTCGCCTGCGCCACAGGCTGCCACACCTGCACCGCCGCCCCGACCCCACCCCTCAATCACAAACTCGCACACACCTGACCACGCCGTCGTGCCCCGCTGTGAGCGCGCTCTTGCCGTCTGGCAGGAAGCGTGCGGCGGTGACCCAGCCTGCGGCGCCGCCCATCACCCCCATGCACTGCCCCGAGATGACGTCGTACATGCGCGCGGCGCCGTCGGCGCAGCCCAGGATGGCAAAGCGAGTGCAGGGGGAGAGGGCCACCGCCAGCACGCCGCCCTGCTCCCGGCACCCCCCTTGAGCGTGTGCACGGTGCGGGCGGAGGAGAGGTCCCAGACGCGGGCGGTGCCGTCCGACGAGGCGGTGACGACAAAGCGGGCCCAGGGGTCCATGGCCAGCGCATTCACGGCGGCGGTGTGGCCTGCACACCAGAGGGCACGCGAGTGGGCAGCATGGGTGGGTGGGAGGGTGTGCAGGGTTGTGGGCGGCCGCCCTCCAGGAGAAGGAGGCAAAGGGCGGCGCAGGCAGCAGTGTGCCCCGGCCCTACCCACCCGCCAGCACGCGCAGGCACTGGCCCCGCTCCATCTCAAAGGCGCGGGCGGTGCCGTCGGAGGAGCAGGTCAGCGCCAGGGAGCCGTCTGGGGAACGGAAGGTTGGGGGCGGGGGGGGGGGGCGCGCGAGGTGAGGGATGAGGCGGGGTGGGGGAGGGCACCGCACGCAGCGGCTGCAGCAGTAACCCAGCCAGCCAGCCAGCCTGCGGCGGGCTCCCCTCCAAGCACGGGCTGGCCCAGTCGCTAGTCTCAGCAGCTAGCGCGCGCGCGCCCCCAAAGAAAAAAACAAACAACACTCCTACACACTCACCCGAGGTGATGGCCATGTCGGCGACGGGCCCCGAGTGCCCCTCCAGCAGCAGCACGCAGTCGCCGATGTCCAGGTCCCACACGCGGCAGGTGCCGTCCGAGGAGGCTGCGTTTGGGCGGTGGGAGCCAGCGTGAGCGGGCAGGGTGGGTGCGCGGTTGCCAGCGTAAGTGTGTGCCAGCATGTGGGGGTGATGGTCGGGCTGACGGCTTGGCCTACCGCCACAGGCAGGGCGGCCAGTTGGGTGCAGGGGAGCAGCAGCGCAGGGAGCGGCGGCCGCGCAGCGTGCGCCCACCCGTGACGGCGTCGGTGCCCGAGGGCGTGAGCAGGACCTTGGTGACGGGGGCGGTGTGGCCGCGCAGCGCCAGCCGCTGCAGCCCGCCCGCCTGCTCCAGGGAGGGGGAGAGGGGGCCAGGCAGCGCGGCAGGCCGCACAGCAGCGCGCGCGGCGGCTGTCCTCGTACACGAGGCGCCGCTGCTCCGCCAGCCACGCCTGCGGCAGAGGGCACACCACATGGGGGCGGTTTGTGGCCATGCTGCGCGCTGGCAGCGCCTCCTGGGCTGCCGCCAGCCCCCGTTCCGTTGCAACCTATGCAACAACAAGGGCTGGGGGCCAAGGGGAGGGGTGGCCGAAGCCGTGGCCAGCAAACCAGCCGCCCTCGCACAGCCCACCTGCATCGCGGGCGACAGCGGCGCCGTGGCCAGGCGGCAGGCCATGAGGCAGCGCAGCAGGCCGTGCGCGCGGGTGCGCCAGCGCCTGCGCCGCCGACAGCTGCAGCGCCTCCAGCACCAGCTTGGTGTCGGCGCAGTTGTGAGCCAGCAGATACCTGGCAGGGCGGGAGGGGGAGGGAGGGCGGGAGGAGAAGGGTGACCAGGGGGGTTGAAGGTGAGCTGGCTTGCCTGGAGATAACGACAAACTGAGCTGACGCGCTTCTTGCAGGCGCTCGTAGAGTGGGGATCAACCCCCTGCTGCACCCAGTCCTCCCCCCCCCCCCCCCCACACACACATCCCACACCCCGCCCCCCTCACCGCCGGAAGTCGGCCACCACGGCGGTGAGCCCCGCGGCCAGCAGCTTGCGCCGCAGCCAGGCGGGGTCCAGCAGCAGCTGGCGCAGCACGGCGGCGCGCCCCGCCCCCGCCAGGTGGTGACCCAGGTTGGCCAGCAGGTAGCCGTCGTCGGGAGCCTCGCGCAGGCGCGCAGCCAGGGATGGGGCGGCGGCGGCGGCGGCGGCGGAAACGGTGGCCGCGGCGCCCGCCTGAGCGTCGGGCGCCTGCGGTTGCCAGTGGTACTGCCCCGGGCGCAGCTGCCACGTCTCCTCGCTGCCCTCCGAGCCTAGGGAGGCGGCGGCGGCGCAAGGTGCACCGCTGGCGTCCATGGCGTCGGCGTCTGCGCTGCCGCCCGACTCCTCTGAGATGGCTGGCAGCGCCGCCTCCGCATATGCATCCAGCAGCATGCGGTGGTAGCGGGGGCGGCATCGCGGCACGCCGCCTGCACCGCCGCCAGCTGCTGCGCCTGGGGCAGGCACCACACGCGGCCGTCGGGCAGCTGCGCCGTGTTGAGCACGCCGGCGGCGGCCAGGGCGGCCAGCGCGGCGCGCACCTCCGCGCCCTCCGCCCCCACAGCCTGGCCAGCATGGAGGCCGGGCGGGGGTGTTGGGCGGCAGCACACACAGCCGCGCAAACTTCTCGCGCAGCGAGCCCGGGAGGTGCGCCGCCGCCAGCAGCTGGTCGAGCGCGGGGCCCGGGACCGCGACGGGCGGCTCGGCGGCCGGCCCCGCCCCGCCTGCTGCGCTGCCCGGCTGCGGGCGGGCTGCTGCGCCTGTGCGGCTGCCGGGCCTCATGCCCGCGCTGGCAAAGGCTTCCTGGAAGGCCTCCAGGCTGGCGCGGTTGGCCTCCAGGCTGGCGCGCTCCAGCGCAAACGACGAGCGGCCCGAACCGGCGGCGGAGTAGACGGAGGCGGTGCCGTCGTCGCAGGAGGGGCGAGCGCCCGGGTCGGCTGCCCCGCCGCCGCACCGGCTGTCGCTGGAAGGGCGCAGCAGCTCGCTGCTGCGACTGGTTCGGCTGCCGCCGCCTGCGGGGCAGGCAGCCAAGGGGCGCACGCCATGCGGATATCTTTGGGTTGCTGAAAGCATTTGCAGATCATGCAGCACTGCAGAAGGGCAGGTGCTGCAGCATTTCCGCTCTGCGGCAGGGTGGCAGCGCTTTCGCTCACACCATACCTTTGTTGTAGACGGAGCCGCCGCCAGGCGCGCCACCCGCGTTGCTGGGCAGCGGGGTGTCGGCCGAGGGGCGCTGGTCTAGCTGCCAGCTCTGCCTGGTCTGGCTCATGGGCGTGACGGACCCCAGGCTGTCCCGAGTCTGGTCACTGGAGGCTCGGCTGCGGGCCCCGCTGCCAGCGGAGCGCCAAGAGGCAAAACTTTCGCTCGCTTCCTGCAATCCAACGATACAACCGAATAATGGGGCACGGCGCGCAGGTAACCCGGCAGAGGTGGGTGTCGGGTGGCTCAGAACGCGCTCACCTCCAGAGGCTGGGCAGCCGCCGCCTCCTTGGCAAGCTGCGAGACCGATTCCGATGTAAGGCGAGTGACGGGTGGCGCGGGTGGAGCAGCAGCGGAAAGCTCCTCACGATGGGGGCTGTGCGAGTTGGTCTGCCCCATGGGCGGTACTCACGCGAAATGTTTACAACCCATTAAAGCAAAACGTTTGGCGGCAATTGGGGTTGCACCCTACCTGGGCCGCCCATTGTTGCATCATGTCTCGACGTGCACGTCGTGCTGCTGTGCCACGCCACAAGCGCAGTATCGGCATGACTGCAGGGTGTGCGGGATCTGGGTTACCTTGATAATGCTCCAGCTTAAGCACTGACAGCCGGTGCGATCACAACAGTTGCAGCGCAGCTACGCATGCGGACTCACAGCCACCACCAACAAGCGGAGCGTCGCGGCGCACTGCACTCCAGCAAGGGGCTGGCTCTCCTGTGAAAGGTTGCTGACCTCCTTGAGGCTTGATGCACCTTTGGCCAACTTCAAAGCAACGCGATCGAAAAGATGCAAGCATGGAGCCCCGCAGTGTGAGCACGGCGGGGCGAACCAACTCGCTGTGCTTGGCATGCAGCTGACTCTGCCCATGATCGGGCCTCCTCGCGACAACCGCCTTCAAGTGCTTATCTACAAGTCATTCCAGTCTGTAAAGGGGCTTACCCATCTTCGCAAGGGTGGGAACGCTCTGCCAGGCGACGCAGCTGCCGGCGCTCTCGTTTGGCCAGGCACATGTTGCGCTTGTATCTGCAAGCAGCAAGGAAACCTGCGACGTGACTGGCGCGCAGGTCAGCCTTGCCTGACCCCTGGCAGCGTCAGTGCCGCTGGACCTCCCACCTCCGCTGCTCTGCACTCGAGGAATCCTTTTCCTCTTGTTGCCGTGCTGCAGGGATATGCCACGAGCGTCTTCAGACAGCGCTGAGGGCGGCAGCGCTGGTTGGCTGTCCGCAAGGTCGGCGGCACATGCGAGGCCTGCCAACCAGCCGCTGCCGGGCAAGACGGCGCGGCAGGACCAAACAATCGGGGTCCTGACCGCCACCACCTGGTCCGCCACTGCCCTTAAAATGGCGCCTCACATGACCCTGGCCACCAACGTACAAACTCTGGCAGGCGCAGTGTCCAGTGAGCGCTGGCCCTCAGGTTGCCGTCACGCAGGCGCCCCTCGCCGCGGTTGCCTGCTGCTTCTCTGCTAGGTCGCCCGACCTGCCGCGACGCCTCACCTCTCCTCCTGCCTCCTCCTGCTTGCAGTGGCGCTGGTCTGCATCGCTTGGCCAGCCCTGCATCCGGCCTCCTACGCGCGCTGGCGCCTGCATGCGCTGACCGTCCTGCACCTGGCTTTGGTCTGCCTGCCCGTCAACTTTGATACCGCTGTGTTCGACGTGATAGCGCCGGGCGTTGCCCGCGGCTGGCTGGCGTGGCCGCTCAACCTCTCACACGCCCTGCAAGGTCAGCCGGCCTTGGGATGGGAGCAGATGGTCATGCTCTCGGCAGGCTCTGCGCCCCGCCCACCCCCCCCCTCTTTCCCGTGCCCTGCAGGCACACACATGCTGCTCCTGGTGCTCCCGCCCCTGGGCTGGCGCATGCCCTGCGGGTGCACATGCCCCTGCAGGGTGCAAAGCTGCTTGTTTTAGCTGCGTTCGGCGTGCATCCCCACTGCCGCAGCAAGGTGAGCTGTTGCCTGCCCGGCTACCCGGCTGCCCGGCAGCCCGACAGGGCACCAGCTCCGCCCGTCGGTTGCCAGCTGCGCTCAGCATGCAGCGCTGCATGCTTCACTAAGGCCTGCGCCTGCACAAGCCACCACTGACATGCCTGCACTTCCCCACCTCGCAAACCGCCGCTGCAGCTCCTCACAAGCCCAGAGGTGGTCCGGCTGATGGCAGGGGTGCACGACGTCATGTCGCTGCTCATGTTTACGGCCATCCCGCTGGCAGCCGCAGCCCCTGTGCCAGGTCAGCACTCTTTTTGAGCCTGTCCACCTGTTGGTGTGTGGGGCCGCGTGTGCCGGTGGAGTGACGTGAGGGCGCTGCTGGTGGCAGTGATGCAGACAAGTCGCACCGGCTGATGCTGCCAAGGCGACACGATCTGGTGGCCTGGCGTGGGTGGCTGCATGAGCACCCTTGGCCAAACATCGTGCCTGGGTCGGCTTCTTGACCAGCTCTTAACCCAACTTCACGCCCTGCTCGCCCTGCAGACCCATACACCCAAACAGTTGCCGTGCTGCTGTTTTGGTGGGTGATGGTGGGCTGGGTTTTGCCCACGCTGGTGCTGCTGCTTCCCGGTCTGGCACAGCGGCAACGGCGGCTCCTCACCAGAAGCCGTAACACCCACGACGGCCAGCAGAGTTGGCTTTCTCTCTTACAGGGCCGCTTGGCCAGTTGCAGCGATGCAGTTGAGTACATGCTGTGCGGCCTGCTGACCCACCATACCCCACCTGTTGGCGGGGAGGGCGAAGCGCTGAGGGGGCTGTGCGAAGCGCCGCTAGACTTGCCGGCGTTTGCAACGCTGAGTGTGCGTTGGACCACGCTGGTTTTCATTGTTTGGATTGTGTGCTGGTCCATAGCTCCCCTATACGCTTCGCCCAGATAAACAATGCCCACTTGCAGCAGCCTGCCTCCTTATCCCTTGTCTGGCTTCACCATGCACAGCAGATCGCCTGCTCTGTATCAGCTTCTGATTTGTGACGGCGCGCAGTTTTTGTGTCCTGCGTTCATGCTGGCGTGCTGGCAGTGCAGCACTGGCACTTGCTCTACTCAGTGCTGCCAAGCATGTTAGCATCTTATCTTCTTGCCGCCTTCCGTCCAGCGCGCTGTTCTCAGTCTGCTCTAAACCAGCGTTTGAATGCCTGCACAAGTGCTGGCAGCTCTACAGACATGTATTCATTGCCAGAACCACCGGTGATCCTGCTTACACAAGTTCCTCTCTTTCCAATGTGCATTGCCTGCTTTTTTGGTGGCTGCCCCAGACCTCAAGTTGACGATGTGAACGTAGAAAAGTGTCTGTACCCGTATCTCGCACTTGCTATGCTACAATTTTTGTTACATCATGCTGTAAATCAACATTAGGCACCCTTCAGAGCGTCCTGTAGCTCGTGCGTCCAAGGACCCTGGATGCTGGGTGTTTTAGTCCGCGTCCGCTGCTTGACCTGCAGTACAGCAAACAAACATCTCGTAAAGAGTTGACGGGCCAGCCTAAACATGCGCTTTGCAGCCAGGATGAGGCCGGCCCAAGCTGTTGAACCACACGGGAGTCGCAGCATGTTGCAACGCAACACACGTGCATCTTGCCCACAGATGCTGTTGCCTTGCCTGCAAGCTGGCCTTGCGGCCAAGGCTGCTGCGGAGGTACACCGCCTGGCGCAGGACCTCCTCCGGGGGCTGGTTTCGCAGGTCCACGTGCCGCTCCGTCTTGTTCACTGTGCTCAGGGGGAGGGCAGGGGGCGCAAATGGGGGTTGGGCTCAAGTTGGATGTCGGGTTACAGGATGTGATGATACCAGGGCAACAGCGGCTGACATTGCAGTGTGGGCCCCACAGCGCTGCTGGGGAATGTGCTGCTGCAGCTTACGATACTCGGCGTGCAACCCTGGATGCCTGCCGCGTTGCACCACTGCCTCCATTGCTATTTGCGGGTTGTGACGTTGAAACTCGGGAGCATGTGCTCCACAAAATCCCTGCGCAACATCAGCCGACAAAGGAGGGCGGCGGAGTAAACCGACGACGCAGAGGTGGCCGAGGCGGCGGGCAGCACTAGGGCCAGTGATGATACAGCCCAATGCCGGGCTACTGGGAGCCCACCTTGTGCCCCTGCTGCTGCCTCCATGGTCACAATAGTGTACGAGCAGCCTTTGTAGCTGCCAAACACCTCTCCGCGCCATCAACCGCTGCTGCTGCCGCCGCTCTTTAATCTGCTCTTGGGCAGCCTTAAGCTCAAGTTACTGCTTGCAGCACGCTGTCACAGTGCCCCAACCAGGGGAGAGTGAAGTGCAGAGCGAGAACGTGTATGGGGGCACCGGGAAACATGCAGCTTCTACGTTGGAACAGTGGAGGGCATTCAATTGTAATGTTTGGGGTTCGTCTCCTCTGCGAGGATGTGGCATCGCAGGCACAGCACAGAGAGCTCCTGGCTTTGACCACGCTTCCACGGCGGTTCTGATGGGGCCTGTAAGTCAGAAGCGTGTATACAAGACTCTTCAAGGGCATCCAGCAAGCCCGCTGCCGTTGGCTTTCCGGCTTCTTCAGCAAGGACGCCCAACGATGCAAATATTCGTGAAGACGCTTACTGGCAAGACCATCACGCTTGAGGTGGAGAGCAGCGACACGATCGAGAATGTGAAGAGCAAAATCCAGGACAAGGAGGGTGAGCACGAGGGGGCAGCCCAGTAGCCACAGCGAATGGGTGTGTTGATCGAGCTGCCTTGCGTTGGAGGGTTGAAACTGAAGGCGGGGCATAGGCTCGAGACTGGGTTTCCGCTGGGTCTATAATGACCGCATAAGGGCAGCAGCATGACGACGTCGCCTATGCAGGCATCCCCCGACCAGCAGCGTCTGATCTTTGCGGGCAAGCAGCTGGAGGACGGGCGCACCCTGGCCGACTGCAACATCCAGAAGGAGTCCACGCTGCACCTGGTGCTGCGCCTGCGTGGTGGAGGCAGCATGCTGCAGCTGACTGTGCAGCCCAGGATGCAGCGTGACAAATGGTGCGTGGACAGCTGCGCACTTGGCATGCGCCAGCCTGCCATCCTGCCTGGCATCCTAGCTCATCTCTCCTGAGTCTCTTTAAGGTGCCAACCAGATCCTATTTCCAAGCTGCAGGTCTCTGTACTGGAAGGAAAGCATGTCGACAGTGACGGAGCAGCTTGACGCTGTTGACATCGAGGTCGGCGAGGATGGTGAGACTGCCCTGCGCAGTGCGGATGGGGCTGGCTGCGGTGTTTATATTAGAAATTGCGGTTGTGGGCCTGATACAACCTGTCTGACCTGTCAGTGTCTGTAGAAATGTGTCATAGCGTCCATGCCCCCACCCCCCTTGTTGACAGCCACTGTCGAAGATGTGTTTCAGGCGACTGCCAAGAAGCTGGGATGGCAGGAGGCGGACAAGTTGCTGCGGCTTGAAGGTGGAAGACAGCTGGCCGCACTGGGGTTGGCGGTCTTGCGCGAGCAGGAGCGCGGGCCCATTGCCGAGATCGGACGCCTTGTCAAGCATGCTGTCCAAACCGGCCCACCGCCACACCTCGCAGGCTTCACGGACCCATGGGAGCGGCTGCTGTTCAAGGGCCGCGACCTGGCAGCTGGAGCCAAGCTGGCAGACCATGGTGTGGGCGCTGGTGTGACCGTCACTGTTGTGCGCCGTGCACTGTTCGCGGATGGCTGGGAGGTGAGGGACATGAGGGCGTGCTGTTGAAGGCTGGGGCACCTCCTGCATCTGTCAGCTCAGGGCCGCATATCATTCCCCATCCTCGACAGCTGAACATGGTGGAGGGAGACGATGATGAGTCTGAGGAGGAGGATGAGATGTTTTGGGTGCAGAAGTTCAACGGCACAGCGGTGGAGACCATGCCGTGAGCCAGTTGGTGGGGGCATGGGATGCAGAATAGAAAAATTCCACAACTTTGATCATCTTGAGACATATATGTGGGCCTGTCTGCCGTGGACCACAGTCAGTTGCATGAAAGGTTGGTTGCAAACGAATGCCACCAGCGGCGGCTGCATCACGGCGCAGACCTCATCAAAGAGAGCATTGTCCCCGCCCATTCCGCTGTACTAAATGGCTGGTAGGGCTCACAAGCGTCTGCAGCAGCAGCTTGGGGCTCAACTCCCGGCCCTGGCGCCGGAAGAGGAGGGGGAGGAGAGCAGCGAGGAGGAGGCGGAGGAGGCACCACGGCGTGCTGCCTTTGATCTGCTCGGACTGCTTACCGACGACGAGGTGGGCGGGGCAGAACGGGGCATGGCGCTGTTCAAGGTCGGGCATTTCGGTGATCACCAGCGGCTACTTACGCTGAACGGAAGTGTAGGGTGCGGAGGACCAGGAAGAGGACGAGGGGGCGGAAGATGAAGAACCCAGCAGCCCCCAGGCACCTCCGCCGCCGCCGCCTCGGACTGTCGCCGGCAAGAAGCGGGCGGCCAGGAAAAAGAAGCAGGCGGCGAAGAGGAAAGGAGGCGTGCAGGATGGAAGTGAGGGCAGTGATGTGGCAGATGCGGCAGCGGCCGGGGGTGCTGAGGAAGAGGATTTGGATGCAATCCTGCGCGAGCTCAACCTGCAGGTGCGCTGGAGTGCTGCGGGGTGCAGCCGGAGGGGGTTGCCCCATCCCTGCCTCCATGCCTGCAACTCTTCCCGCGCAGCTGGCTCGCCGCTGCTGCTCAACTTGGCCCAGGCCGCTGCTTTCCTTGCTGCAGCCTGCCGCGCCTGGCGCCCAGCAGCCGCAGCAGCAGGCGGTTAGCGGCAGCGGCCGGCCACTGCTTGCGGTAGACATGCGGCAGCTGAAGGCCGAGGAGGAGCTCAAACGCATGTTTGGCTCGCGTGTGGTCGAGGAGGACGACGAGGGTGGCGGCGGTGAGTTGGCACAGCGCAGGCTCAACCGCTACGCCTTTGCACGCCTGTTGTGTGTGTTGCGCAGCTGCAGTGGCATGGTTTGCTGGGTGACCAATGCGTGCCTCCTGTGCCCTGCACCCATCCCTTGCACCCCTCCCCCTGGCCCTCCCTGCCAGGCGCGTACGCCAACGCGTCTCGGCGAGTGCGCCGCCTTGCGGCCCGTGGCCTGCTCAAGCGCGCGGCGCTCAAGCCGGGTGCCATCATCACGCCTCGCGACGACTGGCCCCGCTTCGACGGCGGCTTCGCCATGGAGGCGCAGGGGGCGGCCAAGGGGGCAAGCTGCAGTTTGGCTACGTCTACTCGCAGGCGTACCAGGTGGGGGGTGTGGGGCCCACCGCCGCCGCTCCCGCGTGCGCCTGCGCTGCCAGGCAGTCGCTGCCGAGCCAATTGCCCCGCTCCTGCCTGGCATGCCAGCGAGGCTGCTGAGCAATGCTCGGCAGCCGGGCGTGGGCTGATTGCTGCCACGACTGACAAACCCTTGCCTGTGCGGCGTGCGCTTGCTGTGGTACCGCAGGCGGTACAGGAGCTGTACGAGGAGGCGCAGGCCAGCCACGACCCCAACAACGTTGCTGCGCTGCTGGGCAGCCAGCCTTACCACCTGGACGCGCTGCTGACCATGCACGACCTGTACCGCTCCACAGGGGACCAGGCCTATGCAGGCACGCCCGCTCTGCATGCTGCGCCCGCCACCCCTGCCCCCGCCGCCCTCCCTGCACGGCTGCTAGCCGCCGCCTTGCGTGTGTGCTGGTGACTGCTGGCGTTGGGCGTGCCGCGCTCTTGCTCCCTTGTGAGTAACTGTTGCACGGCGCCGCTGCCGCCGACCGCCGCTCCTCGCGCCTCACACTTCCCTGGCTGCCCGCCCCGCCGCCCGCGCCGTCGCTGCAGAGGAGATGCTGGAGCGGGCGCTTTATGCGCTAGAGATGGCGTGGCACCCCTCCTTCTCCCCCGCCGCCGCCTCCATGCACGTGCCGTATGAGGAGGCCAATGCGCCACTCTTCACCTGCCTCTTCAGGTGCCTGTGTGTGTATGTTAGTCTTTGAGTGGGGGCCGGGGCCCGAGGGTGGTGGGGGAGGAAGCCGAGGCTGGGGCTGGCGCTGCGCAGCGGGCGCCACCCTGCATCCCCCTGCCTAGCGCGGCAGCAAGACGCATGCTGCATGGCCCCTGCGTGTGCCCTCACTCTGCCCCTCGCATTCCCCGAGAGCGGGCCTGGCCTCGGCCTTCGCACAGCAGCCGCCATGCGCCTGCACCGCCACGGCCGCGGCCCCTCCCTGCCCCAGGTACACCCAGTCCCTGAGCCGGCGCGGCCTGCACCGCACCGCGCTGGAGGTGTGCAAGCTGCTGCTGGCGCTCAACGCCGACGACCCGCTGGGGCGCGCTTCGCCGTGGATTACCTGGCGCTGAGGGCGGGCAGGTGACGGTCCGCGACCGGCTGTGGGGGTGGGGGCAGGGCTGCGCTGGCGGGCCCCGTTGCGAGAGCTACAGGTTGGCTGCCAAGGGTGGGGGCCTGCACTGCAGCGCGGCGACTGCATCAACACGGCAACCCCGCGGCAACCAGTCACCGCCTTGGCAGTGCACGCCTAGGTTCGTCGCGGTGGCCCTTTCTGTCTGTGTGCCGCTGGGGAAGAGGCCCGCCCCCCTTGATGCCGCAGGTACGACTTCCTGTACCGCCTGACAGAGCAGTACGGCGATGACACCTCCGCCGCCCTGCTGCCCAACTTTGTGTTCAGCCGGGCACTGGCGAGGTGGTACCAGGAGCAGGGTGGGTGGGGCCGGGATGTGTGTCGGGGGGGGCACTGGTGCCACGAGTGTGCTCTGCATACTGCTGCCCCAGTTGCCGATGCTTGAACCGTGTTCACCAAACATCTTTGCCTGAACGAGGACGAGAGCCTTCCCTCTCCAACTGTGCCTTGACCTCTGCTGCAGAAGCCTCCACCAGCAAGGGCGCAGGACCAGCGGCGGCGGCGGCGGCGGCGGCGGCGAGGAGCGCCCGCCCTCGGCCGACCTGCTGGTCCGTGCCGTGCTGCTGTACCCTGAGGCCGTGGTGCGGCTGCAGCGGGCGCTGGCCGACAAGGGGGCTGCCCGCGACGCGCGCTGGGCGGCGGTGCTGGCCGAGCCGCTGTTTGGGGGGGCGTCGGACGGCGGCAGCGCCAGCCTGGCACACCTGCTGGACATCTGGGTGGAGCGCCAGCACCTCATGTGGAAGGCAAGGCCTGCGGCCCTGCCACAGGGATGACCTGATGGCGGGGGCAAAGGTCCCCGCTTGCGTTCCTGGCTGGGCTGCCGCTCGGCCCTGCCTGACTTGGCTGAGCCCCCTGGCGCGCCCGCCCACCTTCTCCCCGCAGGCGCAGCCCATCCAGGAGTGGCTGCTGGCCGCCTGCCGCCGCGCCGCCACCGCCGCCCCCAGCAGCTCCCCGACGGCCTGTCCGCCGCCGACTGGGGCTGCGTGCGGCGCGAGGCGTGGCCCGCTTCCAGCGACAACGAGTACCGCCACCTGCGCCTGCACGATTACTCGGACGCGGTGGCGCGGCTGCCGCCCGAGGAGATCCACGGCTGGGGCGGCGCAGGTGGGGGCTTGCGCGGGCGTGCCTTCCGGGCAAGCGTGCCTTCCGGAGCCATCTTGACTGTGCCGCGCTGGTCGGGCACCGCCCCTCCGCGGCGTGCGCTGCTGAAAGCATGTGCACCTGTGAGGAGGGGGTGCGCATCCCTGCCGTCTCGCTTCACGCCAGCGCCGCCGCTGCTGCAGGAGGCGCCCAGGCTGTGGACCTGGCGGCCCTGGAGGCCGAGATGCGGGCGCTGGCGGGCGCAGGCGCAGGTGGGGTGAGGGGCCAGCAGAGGGCGGGGGTGCAGCCGTTTGGGCACGGGGCGAGCCTGCCTGGGCTCCTGCACTCGCTACCGCTGTGCCGCCCTTTGCCCTGCTCTGCCCCAATGGAAACATGCTGCCGCCAAGCACATGCATCGCGGGTCTGGGGCGGCGTGACGAACTCCACTACCTTGAGCAGATGGGGCGATGGATCAAACGACCCGCTGCACAACATGAAACCACTCGACAGCTTGAACGCTTGGCTTCCGACCGCCCTCCAGCACCACGCTCTGGCTTGCATCGCTGCACGGCGGCGGCGGCGCCTGTCCCTGTCCCAACAACCCTTCTGGGCCCAATCGACCCCCTGGCCCTGAGTGCCGCTCTTGTTGCCGCTGTCTCACTGCGCAGGCTCAGGCGCCCGACCTGACTGACGAGGAGATGCGGCAGCAGGGCCCCTGGCGGTGCTGCTGCGGTCCCTGCTGCCCTGGGTCCACCTCGGCCAGGCACCAGACTACGCGGCAGACGACGACGCCCAGCAGCAGCAGGAGCAGCAGCAGCAGCAGCAGCAGCCAGAGGGCGGCGGGCAGGGATGATCGATGCGCCGTAAGTGGCACGCCTGCATGTGTAAGAATGCAACACGCCGCCGCCCAGGTGCAACTCACCATGGCTTATGATCACCACAGCTCTTTACAAGCCAGCGAAGTCAAGGGATCACATGTTTTCTGCCTGTTGTCATTCGATCAATCACAATCACTCGCTGTCACTGGCAGCGCAGTGGCCAGGCAAAGAACGCATCGTGCGCCGTAGGCGGCGTGCCCAGCGGGTTTCTAAATGCCGACAGCAAAACTTTCATGCCGACAATCCTTCATCGGAGGTCCAATATCATTCTGTATGCTGCCATATTGCCGCACGGCCTTTACAGGCTAACTAGATGCCGGGCTTCACAGGTAGGGCCGCAGGCGTTGTTGTCGACCTGCACAGTTTTTCGTGGAGCCATGCGGCTGTGGATAACGGGCTGACGCCGCTGCAAACTGCGCGGCAACACCTCTCGCAGTCACAGCTCTGAACTGGGCTTCACTTTCCGTGCAGATGGCCACACAGAGTCCTGCGACATTGCGTGAAGGTTTAAAACAGGGTGCGAGGGAAAGGCGGCCGAGCCCCCGCCAGGCCCTCCGCCGCCAGCGGCAGTCATGAACGGCGGAGCGCCTCGCCTGAGCGGCGACGCTGCGTCGTTGCAGCGCGGCTCCAGCCAGCCTGCTGTCGCAAATGGCGTCGACGTGGTCGACCTGACCTTGAGCGACGACGAGGACGAGGACTTGGCGGCGCCGCAAACCGCGCAAGCCCCGACAGCGCATCGACAGGACCAGCAGGTTTCGCCCGTGAAGCAGGAGGCGCGATTGGCTGCCCCAGCGCAGCAACCTGCCAGCGCGGTCGCGGGCGCGGGCGCCAGCAGCGACGCGACGGGCGCAGCCACCCTGGGCGGTGCCCCCAAGGTGCCAGCTGCGCAGCTGGATGCTGGTGACCCTGCGCTGGCGCTGGGCAGGAGCTTGCCGTCACAAATGCTGAGGGACCCCACCTCAGCGCTCTCGCACCCAAAGCCCTCACAGCTGCTGGCGGCGAGGCGATCGCCTGCGGCACAGGTCCTGCCAGCACAGCGCCTGCCAGCTCAGCGCACGGGGATACGGCCGCAGGCCGCCCCAGTGCCGCTGGCGCAACGCAACGCGGAGGGCGAGCAGCCGCAGCTGGGGCATCCACGGGCGAGGCAGCCAGTGGCGGCAGCGCAGGTGCCACGAGGCCCCCAGCCGACGCAGGAAGAGCAGCAGGCACAGGCGCGCTTGACAGCGCGTGGCGGCAGCCTGGCGGCCAGCACCGGTCGCAAGCGCCCCAGCGGGGCTGACGCGCTTCCAGCCGCGGCGTCTGCCGATGCTGCCGTGGCCGCCGCCCAGCCCCCGCTGGATGCGCTGAGCGGCGGCGACGGCCGCTCGCGCCGGGAACGGCCGCAGCCAGGGGAGGATGCTCCTGCTGCCAAGGCCTCCAAGCGGATTCGAAGCGTGACTGTGGTGAAGGCGGGGACCTGTGGCGCCCAGGAGCTCCAGCGCCCAGCCGAGCGGCAGGCGGCGAGTGCGCCGGCGACGCAGCAGCAGCAGCAGCAGGAGCGAGAGTCGCGTGGCGCGCAGGCAGGGGCGTGGCCGCCGCCCTCCACGCGTAGCGAGCCGAGGCGTGGGCCCAGCGCCCTGCGCAGGCTGGTGCGCGCGGCGGTGTCCAGCAAGGCGGCCGCAGCAGCGGAGGCTTCCGCCTGCGCCTCCGCGGGCGCAGCGCCCACAGAGCCCCGCGACGCCGCTCACAGCCCGCCGCCCAGCTCAGCTGCCGGGTCTGGCCCGGCCCGAGATGCGTCCCCTGCTGCCGCCACCCCCAGCGCCGGCAGGTGCGGAGCCGGCGGGCAGCGCAGGGCGGCCAACGCCAGCAGGCTCCCTCCCAGCCGGCCAGCACCAGCGCCTCGGTGCTGACGCGGCGGCAGAGCAGCCCGCCGCCAGCACAGCGACGGGCGTGCACCGGCAGCAGCCGGCCTTAATGCAGGCAGCTGCGAGGCAGGTGTCGGGGGTGGCAGCGGCGGCAGACACACCGCCCCTGCAGGCCGAGGCCTCGGGCACACCGCCGGCGGCTGCGGCTCAGGCAGGCCCCTCAGCGGGGCCTCCGCCGGGGCCTCAAGCATGCGACACTCAGGCCGCTGGCGCTGCCCCTGAGGCCCGGCCCGAAGCGGCGGCGGCGGCAGCTGCCGCGCAGGCCATGACGGCTGAGGGGGTGCTGCAGGCGGCCTGGGAGCACTTGCCCACCGCCGCCGCAGCGCTGCCACGAGCCTGGAAGGACCCGGCAACGCCCGGCGGCCAGCGGCAGGGCTGGCTGTGGCTGGCGGCTGTGCGCCGGGTGCTGGCGGAGCGCGGCCGCTGGTCACGCAGGCACGGGCGGCCAGGGAGGCGGCGGCGGCGGCCGAGGCCGAGGCCGACGGGCAGAGGCGGGAGGCAGCGCGGCTGCGGGAGCTGCTCAAGGACGTCACCGCCGCCGCCGGCGAGCTCGGTGAGCCTGGCGGGGGCTGCAGCGGGCGCAGCAGCCACCTAATGCCTCCTGGCTGCCCTCGGGGCCCCCGGTGGTCCCGCTGTGCGGAGCCCCCGCCCGACCCCCGCAGCCTGCCTGCCCCTTGCTGCCTGCAGGCCTCCTTGCAGACCGCCCTGCAGAAGCAGGAGCAGCAGCAGCAGGAGCTGCAGGCGGCGGCGGCGCAGAAGGGCGGCAGCGAGGAGGCCATGGGGCGGCTGAGGGCAGAGCTTGAGAACGAGAGCAAGGCGGCGCTGCAGGCACAGCAAGAGCTGCAGCAACACCAGGTGGGGGCGGCTGCCAGGCAAGATGCCCACATCCGCCTGGACAGCTTCTCGGCGCCTGCGCGCCACCCTTATGCCAGTAGGGGCCAGACCTGCTCGCGCGGCCCAGTCGGTGCGCCGCCCAGGCACCAGTCTGCCCCCGCTTCCAGCGCAGAACGTGGTTTTCTGAGCTGAGTTGAGTTGGCCCCTGCTGACCCTCTGCGCTGCAGGAGGAGCTGGCCCAAGTGAAGCAGCTGAGCAAGCAGCGCGCCGACGACCTGGCTATCGCTTGGGGCCAGCTGAGCGGCACCGTTGCGGAGTTGACGACGCTGCAGGCAGAGAAGCGGGCGTGGCAGCAGGAGCGGGTGGCCCTGGCGGCGGCGGCGCAGCGAGAGGCCGCCTCCGCATCGCAGGCGGCTGCACTGCAGGGACGGGTGCGGCAGCTGGAGGCCAGCCTGCGCGAGGCGCAGCGCGAGCTGCTGGAGGCGCAGGGGGCTCGACGGCGGGCAGAGGAGCAGCAGGCAGCTGCGCAGGGGGCGCTGCGGGAGGCGGAGGCGGAGGGAGCCGCCGCTGCGCAGCGGGCGGCAGGGGCGATGGCGGCTGCGGATGAGGCCCACCGCCAGCTGCGGCAGGTGGCGGTGGAGGGGGCCCTGGAGGGCGCTGTGGCAGAGATGGCGGCCGGGGGAGCCGAGGAGGCACGCTGCCAGGCGGCGAAGCTGCAGCAGGAGAAGGATGCAGCGCTGGCAGAGGCTGCAGAGCTGCGGGGCCGCCTGAGTGAGCTCGAAGCCCGGCTGGGGGCAGGCCGCAGCAAGAGCGCTCCCCGCCGCTGCCTCCAGGCCAGCAACGGCGGCCGGGCCTGCACCTTCCTCTGCGCCATTGCCAGTGACTGCCGCTGCGCGGTCGGCCGAGCCCAGCGGCAGCCGCCTGACCGCGGTGGCGGCGGGCGCGGCCTCCAGCCAGCCCAGCCGGGGCAGCAACGACCGGGCTGAGCTGCGGCGCAAGCTGGACGACGAGCGGAAGCGCAGCGACAGGCGAGCGAGCTAGCGCAGGGAGGGAGGGGGAGCTCGTTTGGCTTGCCCAGCTGGAGGTTAGGCCGGGCGGCAGGGGCAGCGGCTGCTGGGCAGAATCTGGCGCCCCACGGCACCTCTGAGCCGCCTTTGCTCACCTTCTCCCCCTGCCTGTGTGTGTGCCTTTGGGCCCCCATCTCGCTCCTGCTGCAGGGCCAAGGCCAAGCTTCGTGAGGCAGAGGAGCGGGAGGAGAGCAGCCGTAGGCGGGCCAGAGAGGCGGAGCGGGAGGTGACGCGGCTGGAGGAGGAGGCGGAGCAGCGGCGACGGCAGGCGGCCAGGGAACGCAGCAGGTGAACGTGGCTTCGTGCTGCTGCCTGTTGGGGCAGAGTTGTTTTGTATGCAGCGCCGCTTTGCCACCCGCCATCCTGCGTTGCGCTCTCTGGCCTTGCCCGCTGGAGGTATGGTCTGGCCAAGAGCTGGCCCCATCATGAGCAGGTCACGTGAGGAGGAGGAGGAGAGGCGCAAGCTTGCCTCCAGGCTGCACCGGGCGGAGCAGCAGCTGGAGGGTGTGCGCCAGAAACTGGAGGCAGCGAGGAGCGAGGCCGCGGCGCTGCGGGCCGAGCAGGAGGTGGCGCGTGCAGCAGCAGCAGAGGCCGCCGCGCAGCGGCAGCAGCAGCAGCAGCAGCTGGGAGGTGCGGCACCCAGCGGGGGCAACCCGCTGCTGGGCCTGCCCGAGGAGGTCGCACCCTCCCAAGTCGGCTCCTGGTTTCAGCAGTTTCTGCTGAGCGACGACAGGTGCGGTGCGCGTGCTGCCACGGCGTCGAAAAAGGCTGTGCTGCTGCTGTTGCTGCTGCTGCATTCAGACGTGCCGCCCGGCCCCCACCCCTGCTGCCGCCCAGGGTGCCACCCGAGATCCGCAGCCTGGCCTCGCTGCACGCCCAGCTGAGCGAGCAGGAGGCTGCCCTGCGGCCGAGGCGCCCCAAGAAGCACCTGCTGCAGCGGCTGGGTTTGCCTGCGGAGCACTGGGATGACGTGGCGGTGAGCATCATTAGCAAGGGCAAGGGTGGTGACAGGCGACACCCTGCAAACCCTGCGCGCTCTGTCGTTAGCTGGCAGCGGCACATGCAACCCAAGCACTGCCGGTGCTGCCAGGCAGCTGCGTGTCACGTGAACTCGACGTCTTGCTTTGTCCTGCAGGAGGTGAACCGCCTGATTCACCAGCGGGACCAGGCAGCGCTGGCCTGCTCCGCCTGCCGCGCCCGCTACGCGTGCCCCGGTTGCTCTGCCGCCCTGCCCGATGGCCACGCACTGCGCACTGCCTTCCAGAGCCAGCACGCGCTGTGGAACGTGCTGGTGGGGCAGCAGCACCAAACGCAGCAGCAGCAGCAGGAGCAGGTGGGGCAGCGTCAGGTCCAGCAGCAGTAGAAGCAAGCAGAGCCGCTGCAGCAGAAGTGAAGGAGACACAGCAGCTGGCTGGGCCTCCTGCAGTAAAATGCACAGCTGATTTGATATTTTTGTAATCCTGCAATCCCTTCCCACGAATTTTCTCTCACCCGCTGAGGCGCGGGCAGAGTCCGGGAGGGCTGGCTGCCTGCTCGTCTTCCGCCATCCTCGAGCACGGGAGTCAGCTCACGCAGCTGGCGCGGCCAGCACAACGCATCTGGAGCTCTAGTTGAAGCAGGGATGCTGTAGATTCACAGTGATCGGTGCAGTGTGGCACACGGGGAGTGTTCATTTGAGCGGGTGCAACCGCAGGAAGCTGGGAAACTAGCAGGGCAAGGGCCGTGCGCCACAGACGTAGGGCTAGGATACAATGCGGCCAGCCCGGTGCCGGTGGGTAACATGGGGACAGCACAGGGACTAGGCATTAGAGAACCGGAAGGGGCAAGCGCTGGTGCAAGGGTGAAGAGGGCATTAAAAATGGGGCCCGCAGCTGGGCTGTCTCGGGTGGGCGATGCGCGTGGCGGGCGCCAAATCAAATCGACACAATGCTGGGGGCAGGCAGACCTCCACGTCAAAGCATGCCAGTCAAGCGCCCGACTGCACAACCGATCTCTCAGCGGCTGGGCGCACCCGCTGCAGACACGCGAATGCCAGCTGGCTTGTCAGGCCGGCCTTGCAGAGTGGGGTTTCCTTTGTCGCTTGCCTCACAGCTGGATGACCTGGCCGTAGAGGGAGACGTAGGAGCCGGCCGTGATGTTCCAAGAGAAGCGCATCGCATCGGCCATGATGCGCCCCCGCAGCTCCGCCCACCACTCTGGCCGCTCGCGGTAGGCAGCGATCGCACGGTCCAGGGCTGGGAGGGGTGGGTTTGGAGGGAGGGGGCAAGGGGGTGAAGGGGGATCGACAGGCATGTTGAGAGGGCAGCTGATGGGCAAGAACACAGCAGGCAGCGGGCAGCAGAGGCGCCAGGCAGCCGCAGCACAGCACGGCCCACTGAGCAGCGGCAGGCACCACGGCGGCCGCGCGCGCTGCACCTGAGTTGAGCGAGCCGGCGTCGATGCCGTCAAACACGTACCCGTTGCGCTCCTCGTCGCTGCCCTGCAGGCCGGGGCAGGAGGGGTGCAGGGGTCAGGTTGGCGCATGACTGCACGCTGTGCTTGCAGAGAAAGGGGTGAAGAAGTGCCGGCAGTACAGGCCGACTGAAAGCCCCCACACACACACACACGCCGCCCACCCCAGCACACCTGGTGCTGGTCCACATCCTTCACCGTGTCCGCAAGCCCGCCCGTGGAGCGCACCACCGGCACCGTGCCGTACCGCAGCGCAATCATCTGAGGGGCGGGGGCAGGCGGCGCGGCAGCCGTGGGGTGGGAGGGGGTGCGCAGGGCGCACAGCCCGACCCCTCTGCTCTGTTTTGAAGCGAAACCAACACCCATGCCTGCCGCTTTCACAAGCTAACGCAACCACAAAGCCGATGCGCCGATCCGGAGTTCTCACAAACATAAACGCCGCTGCTGCCCATGCCAATGCCGACTGGTGATTTGCCCCCCCCGCCCCCTGCCGCCCCCTGCGCACCTGGGTGAGGCCGCAGGGCTCAAACATGGAGGGCACCAGCAGGATGTCTGCCGCCGCGTAGATCAGGTGCGCCAGCTGCTCCGAGTACATGAAGCGCATCTGGATGTCGGGGTTGTCCCTGGGGGCCGGGGGGGGTAAGGCAGCAACGTGAGGGCTACCACCAACATGAATTTCATGAGTTGCAAGCAAAGTCGGCCTCATTGATGTGGAGAAGTGGATGGACGGATCCGGGCGCGCAGAGCGGGAGAGCACGGGAGAGTGAGGGAGAGTGAAGTAAACGTACGACAAAAGAAAGCAACACTGCTGGGCGACAGTGCAGGAGCGCAGGAGGGAGGGGTGGGGCGAGCAGCGCTGGCCAGCCTGCCCACCTGAAGACGCCGCCCGCCAGGCCGCGCAGCGCCGTCGGCATGCCCCGTGCCCAGCACCACAAACTGGCCGCCCAGCTCGGCGGTGCGGTGCACGGCGTGCTCGATCAGGTGGATGCCCTTCTGCGCGGGGGCAAGGGTGGCGGCCGCAGGCGCAAGCAAGGGAAGCAGTCGGCGCTGGAAGGTGGCGGTGTGGCGGCTCGGGGTGGCGGGCGTGCTCAGCACGCAGGCGCAGCAGGGGCTGCCGGGGGCGGGCGGGTCACCTGAGGCACGAGGCGGGAGATGACGGCCACCAGCGGCTTGCCGGGGTCAACACTCAAGCCCAGGCCCTGTGGCGACAGAAAAGGGGGATGCCGCAGCCGCGTCACAACCACACTTCAGGCAGGTGCGACAGGCCATCCCGCCGACACAGCCCCCCACCCCCCACTGAGGCTCGCCTGCTGCAGGAAGCGCTTGCACAGCGCCTTGCCCTCCTGCTGCTGGGGGTGTAGCAGGCTGGGAGGTGGGGGTCCACTGCCGGGTCCCAGAAAGTGGTGTCTGAAAGGAAAAAAGGGGAGGGGGAGCAAGACGAAACAGGGAGAATGAGGGAAGGAAGGACAGCGTGCAGGAAGGAAGCGCAGCGTGCAGACTTGATATACCCAAGTGACCCGCCAGCTGCCCAGCAGCAAAGCAGCGCAACGCAGCCAGGGGAGAAAATGGCTGCGCCCACCAATGCCGTTGAGCACGCCGCTGTACTTGACCGCCACCCCCGGCATGGCCAGCGTGCTCTTCAGCCAGCCCGCAGCGCCTGCAGGAGGGGAGGGGGCACGCGGAGCAGGGGAGGGTGAGTGGCAGGCAGGTGCGTCGCTGGGGCCACCTAGGCTTCGCATGCCGCCCAGCCATCGGCGGCTACCCTGCGACACGGCTGGCCCGGCTGTTCCCAGGGTTCTCGCCCCTCCCTCCCTCACCCCCGTGCAGCGTCTCCCGCGCGTAGTTGGGCGACACGGTGGTGATGGCGTTGGAGTAGACGATGCCGCCCTTGAGCAGGCAGAGGCGCTCCGGGTTGTGCCCGATGGTGCGCTCGTCCAGCGCCTTGTCTATGGTGGAGAACAGCTCGCCAGACACGCCCGTGGCCGCAAACTCGTCCTGCCTGCAACGGGCAAAGGCGGGGGGGCGGGCCATCTTGCAGCAGCACACGGCAACTACAGGGGCTGTGCAAGAGGCAGAGCGCAGGCTTGCCAGCGCCCGCCAACCCCCCACATACACACAAGACCACGCGCAGAACCCCCCACCCCCCCCCCTCACCCCCACCCCCACCCCCACACCACACACTCCGGGTCCCACCTGCACTCCCCGCTGCTGTCCATGTTGTGGATGGTGAAGACGACCCGCGTGCGCGGCATGTCCTGCGCAGCGCGCGGGCGCGTCCCAGAACAGCATGGGCAGCGCCGCCGCCTGCCACTCGTGCGCGTGCAGCACGTCTGGCTGCCGCCCGACTGGCGCAGGTATTCCAGGCAGGCACGGCAGAAGTAGAGGTAGGCCTCGGCCTCGTTGTAGGAGCCTAGGAGTGTGTGTGGGGGGTGGGGGCGGATGGGGGGAGAGGCCGAGGAGGGGAGGGGAGCAAGAGGCTCTTGAGCGGCCCATCCGGTGCATCATCCAAGCAGGCTGAGGTCGTGCTGAGGGGCACGGCAACGCCCTGCCAAGGGCCTCCACTCCCCAACCGCCCCAGCGCCCCACCTCCGTAGATGCGCCCGCCGCGGAAGAGGTTGGACTGGCCCCAGTCGGGCCGCACCAGCAGCACGGGGCAGCCCTCGATGCGTCCCGTGTACACCTGCGTGCGCAGGCTGCTCAGCCGGAACTCGCCATCCCACGTCTGGCCCTGGGGGGGAACGGCGCAGCGACACGGGCGTGAAGCGCAAGGGAGCTGTGTGGCTGCAGTGTGGGGCCAGGCTTAGGAGCGGTGAGCTCACAGCCGGCTGCCGGCTGCCCACCGGTGCCACCGCAGCAGGCGGAGGCAGGCAGGCAGCGGCCAGGCGTGTGCTGCTGCGGCTGCAGCGGGTGCGCGCAGCAGGAGCGGCAGGGGCTGCGGCCCAGAGCCCAGCCGAGCCGGCGGCAGCGCGGCGCGCCTTGGGGCAGTCAAACTCCCGCTCCAGTCGCAGGTCCTCCACCGCGTCCTGGGGCAGGCACTCGTAGAACTGCAGGGGAGGACACAGGCGAGCGGGTGACGCAGGCGGGGATTGAGCAAGGTGGCAGAGGAGCCTGGCCTGCGAACACCAGCCAACCCACGCCCCGCAGCGGCGCCAAGTGCCAAAGGGGGACCATATTGTGCTGCAGCGCTGACCGGGCGAAGCAGGCCACAGGCGGGCAGGTGGGCGGGGAAGGGCATGACAGGCAGCGGCGCACCGGCAGCATGATCTCCACGTTGTGTCCCCGCGCCAGGCACGCCCGCGCCAGCCCCGTCACCACGTCACCCAGCCCCCACTTTTGCGTACGGCGCCATCTCCGCCGTGATGTGCACCACGTGCATTGAGCGCGGGTCTCGCTGCACGCCGGCAGCGGGCGACGCCGGCCCCAGCGGCATCGGTGCATTGCGCGGCGGCCGCTCCCAAAACGACCCCTCCTCCGGGCTGGGCCACAGGATGCCTGCTTCCAGCTGCGCAGCAATGTCGGCTGCGGTGGCAGCGGCCGCTGCGGGGCTGCTGCGCTCGCGGCGTCCACCGCCGTGGCGACGGTCACCTCGGCGGGGCCGCACTTTTGGTAGCCTGCAAGGGCCACCCGCAGCGCCTCGTTCTCAGCCCGCAGCCGCTCCACCTCAGCCGCCAGCTCAGCCGCATCCAGGCGCTTGGCCACGGACCCAGCAGGTGCGGCAGGCGAGCTGGGGTGGGTGGTCTGTGCGGTAGCGTACGGCCGGCAGGGCCCGCCGCGCCGGGTTGGCAGCGAAGGCGCAGCGGCCGCTGCCCGCCAGTCGCTGCTGCCGCCAAAAGCCGCATGTTGCTGCAGCATGGGACCACATTCACGGCTCAGCAAATGTCATACACGGCAGGGGGCAGTTCCCGCTGCGCCCAAAAGACTTGCGCAGCCCTACCTGGCGCCTGGTGCTCACTGGTGCCCATAGCTGTGCTACATGGGCCAAGGAAGACGCCATGGAAGCGTCGACAAGTCCCGCGCCTCGATACAGGTCGGGTCTAGGATGCAAAGGCTGACGCAACGCCGCAAACCTGGCGTGCCCGTAGGCTGCTGCAGTAGCACGACACACGCACAAAAAGGCCGGAAGCCGGCCAATGGGTTCACAGGGCCCTTGCCGCCCTCTGAACCCCTGCACGCCCGCCTGCTGGCGCTGACGGTGGCCCTTGCCTGGGCGCCACTCGACTCACGTATGTTCATCTGTTCCAAAGAGGTGTCCTCCAAGTTGGTCCCCTCTTATTACCCCCTTGCTTGCTTGCAAGGAGGCAATTACCTCACTGCTTGCTTCTGAAAGAAGGTCAATGGCAACGTGAGGTAGCAGCAGCGATGCAGCAGTGCCCCACACAACGTTTCGGGTAGTCAGTGTCAAGCCCGGATCTCTGGCCAGTGCATAAATGCCCAACGATAAGGTGGTGTTTCGGTCAATTGGTGGCCCTGTTTCTTGGCATCAGCGCGGCGGCTTGAGGTACAGACTGCTGGTGCCGCCACCGCTGGAGCTGACGCTGCCAGGCCGCCTTGCAGATGCGGGGCCCAGCAAAGACTGCGCGGAGTGGAAACTAACAGCGGGCGTAGTGAAATTGCCGTCCTGGCTACTGCTTTGGATTCGCCGCTGCTGCTGTGCACTGTCAGCGCTGGCAGGTCGGCTGCTGCCCAGCAGCGGCGTGGCGGCCAGGGCGCCTTGCTTCAGCTGCATCTCAGCTGCCATGCGCCGGATGCTGGCGCTGATGGAGGAAAGGTCCCGGGACCCAGACGCCAGCACGGAGCTGGCATGTGCCTCCCCGCCCGCACCCATGCCGGCATTGGCAGCAGGGCCGCTAGCCAGACGCCGGTTGCCCTCCCACCCCTGCCCCATGTGGCCGCGGCTGCTGGCCGCACCTGAAACGGCCTCGCTCTCGCCACCGCCGGGGCTGCGCAGCGGGCTGTGATGGCCACTGGCGGCAGGCCAGCTGCTGCCCCCGCTGGCTGAAGCAGGCCAGCCGCTGCTGCTGTGGTCCGGGGTTGCGGCCTCAGCATGCCCCGCAGCGCCGTGGCTGCGAGCAGTGAAGTAGCCAGCCAGCGCTGCCTGACCGTCGGCCCCCGGCCTGCCGCCGGCTCCCGCGAGCCTGCTGCCGGCCCGCTGCCGCTGTTGATGTGGAGGTGGAAGGCAGGGGTGGCGTACTCCGAGGCTGCTGGCCGCGGCTCAAAGGACAGAGACTTGGGCGTCGCGCCACCAAGGCCTGCCTGCTCGCAGGGCTGCTCATGCCCCGCGGTCGCCGTCCCCAGTCCAGCGGAGCCAGCTGATGCGCTGCTCCCACCCAGCCTTGTCGCCAGGCTTGCCGCGGCAGTCGGCCTTGCGGGGCTGGGGTGCGCAGACGCCAGTCGGATGGGGCTGCCAAAGCCGGCGCCCCAGGGCCCATCAACCACCAGCTGCTCAAACCGGGCTGCCGCCGCCGCCTGCCGGTGCACCAAGCTCGCCTGCCCACGCTCCGGGCTCTGAGCAGGCGCGGCGGGCGCTCCAACAGACCCACTTGCCTGCTGCTCCTCCCCAGCCTCGCCTGCCTCCGACCCCACCACAACCGTCGCCGGGCCGCTCCAGGCCAGCTGCAGCTCTGCATGCTGGGCAACCGCGCGTGCTCCTGCTCTTCCTGCTGCTCGCGCCCCTCCTCCTCAAGCACACCCACAGGATTCTCGTCCTGCGCATGACCTTCAACAGGCTCCTGTGGCGCTGGCGGCTGGGCAGTGGCTGTAGGGAGCGGCGGCAGGCTGGAGGCTTGCATGGCCGGTGGCAGCGTGCTGCTGCCCACAACCTCAAGCGCCACCGCCTCCAGCGCAGACTCAGCGGAGCCAGCTGTACCCAGGGCGGCCGCACCATCGGCATGACCCACCGCTGGGGATCCGCCGCTGGCGCCCGCGGGCTGCTGCGGAGGCTGCTGGTGCTGGCAAACCGGGGGCTATCTGGCGCTGCTGCCTGCGCGCCAGCCTGTGCTTGCGCAGCATCAACCTGCTGCCGCTGCTGCTGGTACGTGAGCGCAAAGCCCTCCAGCAAGCCGTCGAACAACGACAGCATGGAGGCCGCCAGCTGCTCGCACTCCGCCCTGCGCCCGTGCAGCGCCGGGTGCGGTGCTCAGCTTCCGGAGATTGGCCAGGAGGCGACCAGGCATCGACAAACGCGAGCATGGGAGGGCATGCTTGGTTGGATGGAGTGGCCGACAGCCTTGCCATGCAGCCAAGACAGCCCCCAACCTCTCCTCGGCCCACCCCTGACTCACCGAATGCGGACCTCGGCTTGGCGGCGCAGCCCTGTCAGCAGGATCTGCACATCTGCCAACCCTAACTCCTCTGCTGCTGCCCATGGCGGCTGGTTATCGGACGGCAACGCTGACGCCGACCCAGCAGGCACATCATCAAGAGCCTGGGGCAGCGGCGGCGGGGCCAGGCCAGCATCAGCCCGCGCTCCCCCTGCTGCCTGCCTGGCGAGCTGCTGGGGGCGCTCTGCGTCGTCGCTGCAGGCGCCGCTTCCTCCGCCGCTTGCCACGTGGCTCCGGGAACTGCCGGGCACGGCAGTGGCTGCAGACGCAGCCTGCCGAACCTCTTGCTGCTGGCTGTGCTGCTCGGGCTCACGCTGCGCCTGCCTGCCAAAAGAACCAGCCATGCTGGGCGCGCCGGCCGCTGCCGCTGCATTCGCTACCGCCTGATCTGCTGCCGCCGCACTTGCTGCAACGGGCACCGCCGCTGCTGCGCTGCCACGGCTGCCAGGCCGCATGGCCAGCCGTTCAAACGCGCTGAGGCCGGCTGCAGCCTCCAGCGCCTCTGCCGCGCGCCCAGGGTCGTCCTCTGCGCCCAGCAGGGCTTGCGACAGGCGGAACATGGGGGACAGCTGCTGCCGGATTTGAACCTGCCAGAGGAAGCCAGGCGGTGGGCACCGGCAGGTTGGCAGAGGGCAGCTGCCAGCACAGCGCAAAGCCCACAAGAAACGACTCCGCCAAGCGCTGCAGCGGCGGGCCCCGCTGGGACAGGGCTGCTTCACCTTGGCGAGTTCTGTCCGCTGCCGCAGCCGCTCCTCCACATCCATGCCCAGGCTGGCCGCAGCGGCGGTCGGCAGCCGATCGGGCAGTGGGCGTGCAGCATCCCCTGCCTTCACAACCGGCGCACTTTCCTGGCTCTGCGAAGAGAAACCTGGCACGGCTTCAGCCCGGCTTTGTGCTGGGGGCCTGTGCTCTTCAGGCAGGGCGGGGAGCACTGCCGCAGCAGGCCTTGGTGCGGCGGCGGCACGCCCGCCAACAGGCTGTGCCAAGGCTCCGCTGCTGCTCGCTCGCCGTGCCGTTATGGAGGCTGGTGCGGCAGCTGATGCAACAGGGTGCTGCGATTGTGGTGCCCCCTGCTGGACAGCAGGAGCTGGTCAAGGCGCGAGCTGGGCACGCGCTGGGCCGCACTAGGCTGCTGTGCCAGCAGGTGTGCCTCCACACCGCGGCTTGAGGAAAGCGGCGGTGCGGCAGCAAGAGACCCCAGCCTGCTGCCCGGTGGCCTGGCTGCCAGCAGTTCATCAAGTCGCATGCTAGGAAGGCGAGCTGAGGCGCCGGATGCCGCAGATGCTGGCAGGACGGGGGGCTGTGCCGGGCCGCCCCTCCTGCAGCAATGCCGGCTGCTGCTGCTGCTGGCTTTGTGAGACGGGCCAGCGCCGACTTGTACGCGGGTTCCAGGCTGAGTGTGCTGCCAAAGGGCGTGGCAGGCGGGGCAGCCGCGGCTGCGGGGCGCAGCACTGGGCGGCTGACGTCGGCAGCTGTCGCTGGCCTGCGGGGTGCGGTGGCTGGGAAGTCCAGCACTCTGCGAGCAAGAACTGAATGTTTTGGTTGCGCTCAGCTTTGCATTGATTTCAAGCCGTGTGGGCGCACGGTGGCCCGTGTGGGCTCTCTCACCTGACGGTGGTGTCCGGCTGAGCCCCGCTACTACTGGAACTGACGTTGTGGCATTGACAAAGGGCTGAGGCGGTGTCTGTGCCAACCATTCCCGGTTTGCGAGGCTGCGCTCTCGTGTGAGAGGCTGAAGGTGGCTAGGGAGTGTTATCCTAGGACATCATTGATGCAAGTCGGGAGATATATCACACACGAGCGGGCGCCCCGAGGACGAAGTGGGTGGGAGGCGCCACCAGGTGGCACCCACAGGGCGCTGGTAGGGAGGCCAACGTGACTTTCTCCAATGCGCCATTCATAGCTACCTTGGAGGCGTGTTTATGTTGTAATTAGACCGCAACAAGCCACAACCATGACGGTTGCTGACGAGACTCCCGTGTTGGAGACCACCACCGCCGCACGGCTCCTTAAGGAGCGGTTGAATCTTGTTGAGGAACACCATTCACGGGGTGCGATGTCCGACACCCGCCAGTTGATCCCTGGGGGCTGTAGGCGCCGGCGCCCTGAGCGGACACCTCTGCTCCAGCTCCCCGCTCTTCCCTTGCCCCAGACCTGCAGCATGCCGAGGCACAGGTGTGCGCCGCTGTCAAGGAGCTGGAAATCCTTCGCCAGCAAGCTGTACAGGAGCTGGAGCGCCGAGCAGGACGGCTGCGGCGGGAGCATGACGCTGCGATGGCAGCTCTGGAGCGTCGCTTCCGGGCTGACGCCGAGGCCCTTCAGGTTCGTGCCACTCCAATTTATAAACAAGTTGGGCACAAACACCACTATCCCGTACTTCCATCGGGCAGCATCCGTGTCTGCTGCAGGTTCGCCGCAAGGAGAGCCTGCTCAGCGAGGCCGAGCGGTGTCAGGCGCGCATCGACGCAAGGGCTGCCGAGCTGCTGGAAACCCTCAGAACTGTCAGCAGCAGCACTCGGGAAGCCCAGCAGGAAGGCCAGCATCGACCCATAGCCAACTTACCACAGCGCAGCAGCCGCCGACCCCTGCCGCCTGCCGCCAGCCGCTGCACGCTGCTGTGTCTGCACCCCTACTGACAGCAACACAGGAGGGCTCAGCAGCAGTGCAAACATGCATGCCAAGAGGTCCCTTGAAGCAAGGGCCCCTTGTCTTATCACAACCGGTGTACCATGTTGCAGCTTCTGCAAAAGCTGGAGACGCCCTCGCAGCAGCGGCACCATCCAAACCGCCACCATTCTCCTGTTGCACAGCAGGCACAGCGGGGTGAATGCCAGGGCGCACACCCGAGCCTGGATGGCACTGTTGCAGCAGGCCCGCTGCAGCAAACCACCCCGGGCGCCCCCACTGCTGCCATGAGGGCTGGTCCACGCCCGCAGCCTCATGCAGCTCCGCGCTTCAACTTCCGAGCGGGTATGCTGTGGGCATTCATTTCGGTGACGCAGCTGCTCGGCTGAGTGCCCTTACCGCCCCTTGCTGACGACCCTTGCTGCTCCTCCTGCACAGGCAGCGCCCCAGGTGTCGGCCCCTGTGAGGGGGCTGCCCCTCGCCGCCATATCGGCCTTCCCCATGAGAGCAGCAGCGAGTATGAAGACGACTCCTTCCTCGAAGACAGCGGGGAGAGCAGCGAGGAGGGGCTGCACACCAGCAGGTCCGGCGCAGGCCATCTGGCCGCCGAGAAGGCTGCAGCTTGCAGCGGTAGCCAGGTGCAGCTCCGCTGCTCTGTAGCCAACATGGGTCCGTGTCTTTGCGCCATTGCCGCAGGCCGCCGTCAGTCAAGCTGGTCAACCCGCTGCGGTCGCCAATCAACGAAAGCACCGCCGGCACACCCAAAGCGCTCTCCCTCACCTGCATGCAGACTGCGAGCGGTGGCAGCCACTCTGCCAGCAGCAGGCAGGTGCACTTGAGCTTGGGGGTGAGCAGCTCGCCACCCCTACTAGTACGTGCCTGCAGCCCCTGCACCCTTCGCGGCGGGATGAGCCTTGGCCTGCCGCGGCCCAACAGCACCGCTTGTGTGCTGCATGGAGGCGGCGACAGCTTCTCCGACTGAGCAGGCATCGTGTTACACTGCACAGGCGCACGCCAGGCAGATGCACCTGGTGCACGCAAGGAACGCATGTCTTAAAGGGCTGCCAGCCAAGACGACAAAGGAGTTAATTGGATAATGTAGTAAACAGCTAACTGAAATGTGACAAAGAGTGGAGACAGGCCGGGACCGCCTCTGAGTGGGCACGCCGGCTTCATTGCGACTCAGAAAGGGGTGCTTGGGTTCAACCCTTGCCAGCAAGCAAGCCAGCACCAGGCAAGGGAACTACATGCAAGCAAGTTCATGCACATGTGCAGTGCGAAGGGACGCTGCAAGCAGAACATACTACTACATTATTGGATTGGGCAAGCAAGGGACCTCCAGGACAGGTGGTGTGAGGCACACTGTGGCTTGGCAGCATGAGCCAACAGTGTGGAATCCCAGCATGGGGGCTGTGAATTGTGAAAGGGAACTTAAAAATGATTGCCAGCCTGGTGGGGTCTGACAAGCGAAGGGATACGTGGCAAACGGCGGTTCGCTAGCACGGCCAGAGGCATCATGAAATTGAAAGTACACAAGCAAGCGGGCTGACAGGCCCTCGCCTGATGCAAGCTGCTCAGATAGCTGGACATGGGCACTATGCAAATCCAAATCATGTGATGAAACCTTAACTGCTGGGCAAATTTAGGTTGTTAATGTGCCACGTTGAACGCCTGCAGGCAGCTACTTTCACGTTGCAAGGTGTTACTGCAGGTCAAAATGTGGCCCGAGGCGCCAGTCAAGCCCGACTAGCACCGCCAGCTCCATCTCCTGTGCCTGAAAGCATGAGTTGGCGTGGTGGTGGTGTGGGGAGGGGGCTACGATGAAGCAGGCCAACACGCAGCTCAAAAGCTGTCTCTGGAGCATGCCATTGTGCCTTCTCAATGTGCGCAGCACGCGCCCCTCACATCTTTGGAATTGACGCTGAAGTCCAGCAGGGCTGAAAGCAGGCAGGTCAGCATGCCCTTGAAATGCACACGGTCGTACACTTTGGCTGCAATTATTGGGCGTGGGATGGGCAGGCATTGTTAGTCGTGCAGCGGCACAGAATTCGCAGAAAGGCTGCCCGCACATGAGCAAGCAAGAGGCAGCGGCGGCTGTGCGGCATGGAAGCACGGCAGGTAGCTGGTGGAGGGGGTGGTGAGCCGCCCTGCGCACCTGCCAGGTACACGCAGGCCCCCAGCAGGCCCAGCAGTGGATGGTTGGTGCCAGCACGCATCATCACAACGGGCGCACCCTGCGAGGCAACGGGCGCGGCAGGACAGGGTGCCATGTGCGCAGGCGCAGGCAGAGAAACAGCTGCCACATGCAACATGCACACCGGCTTGATAAGTGCAGCGCCCCCCCCGCCTCCAAAGCCCACCAGTGGGCCGCCAGGGCGGGTGGTCTGGGTGGGGCAGGTCACAAAGAAGCCGCTGGCCATGGCAATGCGCTGCGGACGAGGCAGAAAGGCAGAGGGCATGGAGGGGTGTGGTGAGGCGCTGAACCGAATCAGCAGCTGGACCGGGAGAGCAGCACTGGTGCTGCTGCTGCTGCTGTCGGTATTGATCCACAGCATTGATCCCCAGCCAGCTGCGCTGCCCTACAGGGCCTAGCTAGCCGCTTGCCTCCATGTCGGGTTTGCGGGCTAGCAGGCGCTGGAAGTAAGAGTAGCCTTGGGCCACGGCAAAGGGCGGGACGTTGAAGTCTGCGGGGCGAAAGGTTAGGGCTGAGGGTGAGTAGCATGGGAAGGCGGGGATGGGTTTGTGTGGACTTTGGGGGGTGGGAAGTGGGGTGGGTGGGTGGGGTGCAGACGCTTCAAGCAAGTTGCACTTGTCCATGCAGTGTGAGGTCCGGCACTGCGTTTGGTGCCGGGCAAGGGGGACAGGCTAAACTCACGGCGTGCAATGCGCAAAAGGTTGCAGCTCTCATGGACCGGGAAGAAGGGGATGCCCTCTGCAGCCAGGCGAACAAAGCGGCAGGGCATTGTGAAAGTGACCCAAACCATGCACCGGGCGGCGGATCGCATGCATTGCAAGCGGTCCATGCATTCCAGGCTGACCTGGCACCTCCAGCGTGCTCAGCAAGACGTTGGCCTGCGCCAGCCCTGCCACCATCTCCTCCTTGCTGAGGCATCTGGGGGCGAGATGGGGCCCACAGCGGGTGGCGCCACTGCATACTGCAGACCCGGTTCAGGGGTGCAGCTCTCTTGCTCCGGCTGGCACTCGGCACCAGACAAGCCAAGGCAAGGCACCACGGACCCTGCAGAGGCCAAAGAAACCAGGCTGCAAGTTATGCCCTGCACGTCTGATGACCGTCTGCATTTCATTTGATAGCGTGGCAGCCCCAATGGATAGCTGGTATCCGCGCACCCTCAGCCATATCTGCCGCCTCGCCGCACAACACGGAAGCCACAAGTTGGACAGGTCCAGCTGCTGGGCAGCGTGCAAAATTGAGCCACATTGAATGCTTGGTCAGCATAGGGTGTGGCATGGCTTGCCCGTGCCCAGCATGGCCCTTTGTGCACGGCAGCAGGGCCATGCCCTCCGGCAGAAGGCAAGGAGGCACCCCTGTCCCTCCGGGCATTCTGAGGCTGCAATTACCAGGTCTGTGGCCCATGCGGTGACAGTCGTTGGCATTGGCGCCAGGAGGGCCGATGGAGGCGCTGCGGAGACTGCGAGCTTCAGAGCGGAACTCCTCTTCCAGCTCTGCCAGGCTCTCCTGGCACTCCATGCCTGCATGCAGGGTGCTCGAGGGGAGAACCTGGTCAAGGTTGACTACAGCACTGTGCAGTGTGTTCAAGCTTCCCCTCGGCTGGAGCATGAACCGGCTTTGGAACCCTACGTGCTGGCGCTGATCAGTAAAATGACAGGCTGCCTCACCTCCTTGCATGAACGCGTCCATCTCATCCACCCGGCCGCCGCTGAGAGGCGGGTCCTGCAGCCCGCGAGATGCGGAAGCCATCCCGTGCCACAACAGCTGCTGCTGCTGCTGCTGGCGGAGCGCATGCGCAATCAGGGCCTCATGACTGGACTGCAGCGCATGGCTGCCATGCTGCAGCTGCGCTGGGCGCCACTGTTGATCCTGCGGTGTCAGCGGGGCTGCACGCTGCCCAGGCAGGCTAGCAAAAGCTGCACGCTGGCCACACTGCAGCCGTTGCACAGCAGAAGCGTGGGGAGCGGCGCATGCTTGTGCGGGATGCGGGGCTGACGGCGGCATCGCTCCGTAGCGCCGAAGCTGCGGCTCAGGGTGAGCAGCGGCTGCTCCACCCGCAGATCGGCACGAAGGGTCCTGCTGCTGCAGGTGGCTGTAGCACCTTGGTGCAGGCAGATGACCCGCATCCTCGCCAAAGTGCTGGTAACGCGATGCAGCAGCAGCGCCATGCGGGATGGGTGCCAATGGCGGGCGGGACGCTGGTCGGCGGATCTGGATGCGCCCTGGGAGCAGTGGCTGGGCAGGAAGAGGACCGGCTACGGGGAAGGCTACGCCAGCACGGGGTAGCGGCTCAAACTTGGCGGGCAGCTGTGTGCTGCAAGATCCCAGGGATTCGTAGCGCTGCAGCTCCGATGTGGAGCCGCACCTGGACGACGTGGGCATGGTAGGCAAGAGGTTGCAGAGAGGAGGGCTTGGCTGGTTACCGGCAGCGGCGGCAACCTGGCGCTTTACCGGCCCCTCACCTCCTCTTGCTGCTGCGTTGCAGCCCCGGGCCAGATGCTGCTGTTGTAACCCCCTCTGACAGCTGCTCGAGGGGCTGGCTGCAGCCGAGGTCCAGAGAGAACTGTGGGCTGAGGGCCGGGCTGCCCTTTCGTTTGAAAGCGTCCTGCTGCAGGCTCATTGCGGGCACCACGCTCTCTTCAACCACCCAGAACGTGCCTCTGTGGAAGCCAGCCAACCCTGGAAACCCAGAGGGGGCCCCAGCCGGGCTCTGCTGCCGTGACTGGTGCATGGCAGGAGAGGCAGGACTCTTTCTGTTGGGTGTGGAGCTGGACGATGGGCTGCAGTGCCGTGATGAGTTTGGTGGGCGTACCACGCCCTTTAGCACAGCTGGACAGTTGCCCTCTGCTCCCTTCCGCAGACCTGATATATTACTCAGACGCCATCAGCAACCACCAGGGGTGGAAACAGCTGCAGCTGCCAACAAGACTGGTCCGTGCTTACATGCCCATGACACTGTGGATGACTGCACATCGTCGAAGTCAGGCGTACTTCACGCAACATAATCAAGTAAAGAGCGCCTGTAGTTGATTTAAAGTCATGTAGGAGTGCTGCTGAGGCGATCATGTGGCGGCGGGAGCGACGACGCAGCGCTTGAATCATCCCTACATCTTCGAGATCCACGCTCGCTGCTGCTACTGCTGCCGATGTCGCTGCATACTCCAGAGCACAGCAAACCAATCCCAGAGTGGGCTGGATGTGCATAATGTGAGGACCGGAAGCTCTTTACGACAGTTGGAAGACTGGCGGTGGCACTCGCCGGGGCTTGCTGCCGCCGTTGCTGCTGAATTCCGCATCTTAAAGCCAGCAGCTTGCCCCTGCTCGTTCACCAAGCCTTTGAATTACAATCGAGATCAGCTCTGGTCATGCACGCATTCGGACCACCTGCCACTCTCCTCATCCCTCAACGCCGCGCCACGCTCTACTGATGTCACTGGGTTCCCAGCAACTTTTAACTTCCTCATCAGAGACGTGGCCCTTCATTCTCTTGGGAGTTTAACGCTCAGAAAGAAGGTGTTGTAGTCGCCATATAAGTTTACAACGCGTTTAGCAGGCTCCTCCTTTGGCTTCTCGTCCTCTGGTGGACATCTGGCCAATGAGGGGATCCTGTTGAGGTGAAACTCTTCAGCAACTGGCAGGAGGTGAGGGAAGCTGCATTAGTTTGGTGCCCACTCAAGTCCAAGGCAGTCCAGGCAGTAGATGACAAACGCCCTGTTGCTTTGAATCATGCTCGATTGGGAGCTGTGCACTCGCCCACTAACCGCCGCAAGCTGACTGCAGCGGCAGCAGCCGAGCCCTGACGCGCACGGTCATGGCGGCATACCTGCGGCGAATTGGCTGTCACTGCCTATGCATGCTTTGACCTGCAGCTACCAGCAGGCATCACTTGCTTGCATCTGTGGTTGCAGACCATCAATTGAGCAAGCGTGGCTACTTCGTCTGCCCGTCGGAGCTCACGGACACCTGCGCAGTAGAGCGCAAGCTGTGAGTTGCCTTAGCCTTCCATGCCCATGCAATGCGTACTGTTGGCCAGAATCACCACAGGAATCAAGACTGAGTTCTACTTGAATATTCACAGACCCAGCTCTCTCGTGCGCTGTGCGACCAGCGGTTACTGTGCTGCATGGAGCCAGCCAATGTAGTGTGTAGCACTTTGCAGCGAAGTTAAAGCAGCACTGCTTTGCTCAGCATTGGCGTGCCCTCCCACCAGCTGAGCACTAACTCACTGTGGCGGCTGCCAACTCCTGCTGGTTTGCAGTACTTGGCGAGCTGCAATTGAAGCAGGCATGGCGTTGAGATGAGCCACATGCGAAGGCGTCAACAGAGGGTGCAGGTCGGGCTTGAGCTTGAGCTATCAAAAGCAATCAAAGGGCGAACTGGGCACTGAGGGTAAAGGTGATGTTGGGGGCGTTTGGCAGAGACGGAGGCATGGGGAGGTGCGCAGGAGGCTCACAACGCCGGATTGTGTCACAGTCATGGCAGTGTGCTGATGCAAACATGGGCGGCGTTGAATTGGAGTATCAACCAGCAGTTCCAGCTAGGTCACTGCCTCACTCCCCGGGCCTGCCATGCTGAGGTGCGCTTGCCAGCCAGTCAAGGGCTTGCTGTATAGCTGGGTGTCGTTGGCCGTGTTCCTGCCCCTGTTGCCGCTGCTGCTGCAGAGCAGGGCTGCCTGCATCCCCGCCATGGACCCGCAGCGCCGCCAACAGCTTGGGCGGTACTTTGGGTGCCGGCGGCAGCGTGCCCTGTCGGCGGGGTGCCGGCGGCGGCGACATGCGCACTGGCTGACTGCGCGATGTGGCGCTGCATTCCCCACTGGCAGTGACCGCTGAGGCTGCGGGTCCAGGAGAAGATGCCACAGGGAGTGAGCCCGGTGTATCGTACTGCTGCAACTTGTCAGCGCTGCGGCTGCCTGCCCGTGTGGGTGAGCCTTCTGTAGAGCAGGGATTCATGAATGCCTGGGCTGCAAGAGAACCTGCAGCAGCGGGCAGGTGAAAGGGTTGTCCTTGAATTGCCAACGCCTGTGACGGCAGAGGCCGAGGAGCGCCGCCATGCTTGCAAGCCGCTAGGTCTGGGCTGGCAACGTTCTCTGGAGTTCTCAACTCAGAGAGTACAGGCAATGGCAGATTGGGGGTAAAAACTGGCGTTGGAGTAGTGGTGTCTCTTACTCTCTTACCAGGCGCGAGTACAGGCCTCTCTCCTCGTTGTGTGTGAAATGGAAGCCTCTTCAGCCGGAGAGGCAACACTTCAGCTGCCCTTCAGGTCGCAAACCTGGCGACCACGGACGCCTCACTCACTACGAACACCTGCAGCTTTAGCCAGCATTAACGGCATTGATTACACACCACAACGTCTGACTCTAGCGCACAAACATGCGGAACCAGGCCGTGAGGAAGGGCTGGACTGGTCATGTGCTGGGGCCACTGTCCTTGGGGCCATGCCCCCGTCAATAGGCGCCCGCATCGCCTCCTGGACCCCATTCCTCGTGGCCCTCCTGGACCTCGCCCCCAGCTGGAGGGCCTGGCAGCTGGTGATGCCCATGCTCCATGCCCTCCACGTCGCTGCCGTCCATCAGCAATTCTTCATCGCCGTCGCTCTCCTCCTCGACGCTGCTCATGCCGAAACTGCTTTCGTCGTCGCTGGAACCCTCCCCGTCAAGGGAGCCGCTGCGCCCGCCAGCCGTCCACCCTCCGACACCGCCGCCAGGCCACCCGCAGCCAGCAGGGGGTCCTGCCGACGGTACGCCAGCCGCCACACGGGGAGCCGGCCGGCGGCGGCAGCCCGCAGCTCTGGCGACAGCTGGGCGCCAGGCCGCACCTCCCGCAGCAGGAAGGAGTAGACAGGGGTGCCCACCGCGCGCACATAGCACACGCAGGCTGCATGAAGGAACAGGGAGACGAGGAGGCACTCGGCCATCGCTCTAACACGCTGGTCTGGTGCCTCGCAAAGGGTGCGCAGGCTGCGCGTCAGGCCAGCCGGCCGCAAGCAGGTGCAGGCGCCACCAAGCAGCAGCGGCAGCAGAGGAAGGTGTTTTCAGGCAGCCACGTGCAGAAGCAAGAGCGGATTGTTGGGGCCACCGAGCAGCAGGGCTCACTGTAGTACAAGTCGTCGATGGCCTGGCGCTGCGTGCGCCCCAGCAGCTCCACCCGAAGGTAGCCCCCACGCACAGCGTGGGCGGGATGGGAAAGCGCTGCAGCACGTCTTGCTGAGCCACCTCGTAAGCAGGGGACACCCACACCCAGCTGGGGCGGGGCCTCGCCTGAGGGCTGCCTGCGCTGCCAGGGGGCTGCCTGAGCCAACTGTGCCAGGCCCGCTGCCCGCCTCACACGCAGCAGGCGAGCACACTGCAGCATCAGCATGCGGTGCTTGCAGGCCACGGCGCAGGTCGGCCTGAGCTGCGGCCTGCAGCCGCGCAGTGGGCAGGGCGCCGCCAGGGGAGTGGCTGGCGAAGCAGGCGACGCCGCCGAGGCGGAAGCGCACCGCCCGCGGGCGTAAATCGGGGATTCCTGCAGCCATGTGCAGGTGGAGCACGCGAGGTCGAGTTGGGAGTCGCTCAAAGCTGCTACGCAGCACAAGACCAGGGCACAGCCATACGCCACTGGGCAGGGACGGTTGAAGCCCCACAAATGGCCCAGCGCTGCCCCGTCCAGCAGCAAGCAAGCATAGCCAGCCCAGCGCTTGAAGCAACAGCAGGCAGCGGGTGGGCGCACATGCTGGAAGAAGGCCTTGAAGGGGCGCAGCTGCACCTCGCTGACCAGGCACAGCGGGTGGGCCAGCCGGAAGGCAAGCGCCTCGCCGCTATCGGCAACCTGCGGCAGCGGTGGGAGGACATGGCACACCATCCTCGACGATCCGCAACAGACGCCTGAGCTGCGCCACAGACCGTGGCATCGCGCAGACGGGTGTGAGCCTCCGCCGCAGCAGCACGAGAAGAAGGCGGGTGCCAGCCGGACCGTGAGTGTGCGGGGAGGCGGGCGCCCACCCACCTGGCTGCCTCGCGAGCTCCAGTAGCTGCTCATGCTGCGGCTGCCGGGAGAAAGCACATTGCCAACCCACTCCTGCAGGTAGGCCGGCGGGCCGGCGGGGCGAAGTTGGAGCACAACGGGGCAGGGCAGCAGCGACGCTACTGCCGGGTGCAAGACGACACGGCAAGGGCTCGGCTGGCGGCCATGCAATGCCGCAGGTCGACAGCTGGCAGCTGCGCAAGCAGGACAACCAGATGGAGTGATACAGCGAGGCTTGCCTGTGGGTGGTCGGTGCTGCTGGCTGCCAGCGCCTCTGCTATCAGCGACTCGCGTGCCAGCGGCGCGGTCAGCCGGTAGTGGAAGCGCTTGTACAGGGCAGACTGCAAAACCTCGGCCGATGGTTGGGCTGCGGCGGCCTGCGGGCCGCAGGCTGCCGGCAGATGCAGCTCCTCCAGGTTTGACCATTGGCCCTCCTCAGCGCTGCGGTCGACTGCCTGCTGCTGCCCGGCGGCATGCGGCTCCAGCAAGGCTGCTGGTGCGGGTGCTGCCCGATGCACAGGCACTTGGGACAAGTCGGGCGGCAGCAGGCTGACAGCGTCGGCCACGGCGGGGTGGGCAGCCAGGCAGTGGGAGCGCCACAAGCCGCGCTGCACAACTGCAGGCCAGGGCAGCGCAGGCAGGCACGCTTGAGCGCACGGCAGGCAACAGCTGCGCTTGGCGGTGCAATGCATGCTTACTTATTGCGCGAAAGCGGCGGCATACACGCTCAGCCCAGGCCAACTGAAGGGGGCTCAGAGCCTCGAAAATGCGAGACAGGACATCGGCCTGCGTGGGGCACACGGCGGGAGGAGACGCTCTCTGGCTGCCGGCGGCGCGGGCCGGGCGGCAGGTGCAGTGGAGCTGCTCTGGCGCGCGGCATGAGAATTTCGGCATCCTGTAAGATTTCAATCAAAACTTCAAAGCTTGGGGAAGAATTGCGCACAAGCCCGGCGAGCAACAAAACAGGACGACTCGCACAAGCAGCGGCCCTCTCACCGGCAAATTGTCGATCTGAGCAACAGTGTCGCATTGCATAGCGAAGTGACGCTGCAGCCGCCTCGTGCCCTAAGTGAGGGCGGCAGTCCGGCGATACAGAGTGCTGCTGCCAGCAAGCGATGCACCTGGTGTGACTGTTACTATGACAAGGTTGGCCAACACACCAGAGGAGGCCCAACAAGCAACCCGCTGCCGGGGTGACGGGGCGGCAGTGGCTTTCCTCACGCTTGAGTTGTCTCCTCGTGCATCTTTGTCAGAGCATGACTGCTACCTACGTGATGCTGGTGGCGTACATGAATCTGTTAAGCCTAGTAGGATGTGGCCAACATGCAATCCATTTTCGTGACAATACAGGTGGTGCAAGACGCGGCACCCGGCAGGGTGGCGCAGGAACCAGGCGGCAGTGAGGATTCAGTGGACAGTAGTACACTCTCCTTGCAATCAGTGGCTGGAAGCACGTGGATCAATTTGCCATCGGTTTTCTGGAAAGTAGCCAGTTTCTGTGAGTGCTGGGCACATACGGTGGTCACCATGCATCGTCGGTGGACGGGTGGTGGCAATGCCTGCTGCTGCTTGACCCCACCTGCCGGTCTGATGGCTGTAAACCTGCCCTTACGTCAGCCCCAGGTTTCGAACAGAAGCGTGAAGTATGATTCGCTCTTTTCATTGTTCCGGCTCCCATGCAGGCACAACAAGGTGGCCTTGTTGGCAGGGGAGAGGTTGACAGGCAAGATACGCACGTCGGACGCCTTCCATGACTCTTGCATCGTTACCACTCGATATTATCTTGTGCGTAGAACTCCTCTGCCTCGGAGGTAACTGAGGAAGGTCCTCAATCTGACGATTGCGCGCCTGGTTCAGGTTCCCCGAAGGTGAAGGGCGTCTTGCTAAACTTTTGTGCAAGTGTTGTCGCCTCTGGACCCGCTTCTCGTTCTGGCCCGACGGCTTGAGCCTCCGGACAGGCTGCCCTGCGGCCTCTGGATTGACGGCTCTGGCGTCTTTCTCACTATGACTACACGCAGAGGCTGACACGTCCGGCCAAGCGCCCTCCGTCCAGGTCTGCTCACGCCAGGCTTCCCAGCGGCGCCCGCACGTGTCGCACCGGTGTCCAAGCACAGCCTGAGCTAAATGGGAAACGTTTGTGCAAGCGCGCGAGCCACTCAAGACTCTGGGGAGGCCCACGCAAAGCAGGCAGATGGTGAAGGGCCGCCGTCGTCGACGGTGGGCACCACGTCGGCCGGCAGCCAGGCGGTGGATGTGTCGGCCAGCATCCCCGAGCTGGTGGGGCTTCTGAGCGGCGGCAGCGAGGCTGTGCAGCAGCATGCGGCAGCGGCGCTGACCAACCTGGCGGTCGACAGCCCAGCCAACCGGCAGGCCATCGCTGCAGCCGGCGGCATTCCTGCCCTGGTGGCGCTGCTGCGAGGCGGCAGCCCCGCGCTCAGGGAGGAGGCGGCAGCTGCGCTGCTCAATGTGGCGTGCAACGACAACGCCAACAAGCAGGCGATCCTGGCGGCCGGCGGCGTGCCCCCGCTGGTGGCGCTCTTGGGGGAGGCCAGCGTGGTGGCGCAGAGGCGGGCCGCGGGAGCTGTGGTCAACCTGGCGGCCAGCCCCGAGGGCCAGCAGGCTGTCCTGGCAGCCGGGGCGCCCCGCACTGGTGCCGCTGCTGGCATCCAGCGACGCGGAGGTGCAGGAGCGAGCGGTTTCCGCGCTGGCCAACCTGGCGGTCAGCCCTGAGGCCCAGCAGGCCGTCGCCGCCGCCGGAGGCATCCCCCTTGGTGGGGCTGCTGGGCAGCGCCAGCGAGGCGGTGCAGCAGCAGGCAGCCATGGCGCTGGCCAACCTCTCCTGCAATTCGCCTCCCAACAAGCAGGCAGTCGCAGCCGCCGGCGGCATCCCCCGCTGGTCGGCCTGCTGGGCAGCGGCAGCGAAACCAGCAGGGAGCGAGCGGCCTGGGCGCTGGCCACCCTGGCGGGCGGCAGCGCCGCAAACCAGGGCGCCATCGCGGCGGCCGGCGGCATCCCTCCCCTCGTGCCGCTGCTCAACGACGGCAGCGCTGCGGTCCAGGAGCAAGCCGTGGCGGCGCTGGTGGCGCTGTCATTCGACGCCGCGCACGCCGCCGCGCTTGCCGGCGCGGGCGCCATCCCCGCCCTGGCCAAGCTGCTGGGCAGCGACAGCGAGGCGATGCAGGAGCGCGCCGTCGCAGGCCTGGCCAACCTGGCGGTGGGCAGCCCCGCCAACAAGAAGGCGATTGTTGACGCCGGCGCCATCCCCCCCTTGTGGCCCTGATGGGCAGCGCAAGCGCCGCGGTGAAGGATCGGGCGGCAGCGGCGGTCGTCACCCTGTCAGCCAGCGACGAGGGTCCCAAGGCCATCGCCGCAGCGGGCGGCATCCCCCGCTGGTCGCGCTGCTGAGCGACGGCAGCGACGCTCTGAAGCAGCGGGCGGTGGGTGCGCTGGCCAACCTGGCCTGTGACGGCCCCGACAGCCAGCAGGCCATTGCCGCCGCCGGCGGCATCCCGCCCTGGTGGCGCTGCTCAGCGGCGGCAGCGAGGCCACCCAGGAGCGTGCCGCGCTGGCGCTGAGCAACCTGGCGCACAGCAGTCCAGGCAGCCAGCAGGCCATCGCCGCCGCCGGGGGCATCCCCGCCCTGGTCGCCCTCCTGGGCAGCAGCAGCGGGGCTGTCCGGGAGCCAGCAGCGGCTGCCCTGGCCAACCTGACAGTCAGCCCCGATGCTCACCACGCCATCGCCGCCGCTGGCGGCATCCCAGCCCTGGTCGGCGTGCTTGGCGGCGGCTGCGAGGAGGCCAAGGAGTGGGCGGCTGCCGCCCTGGCCAACCTGGCGGTGCGCCCGACAACCAGCAGGCTGTTGTGGATGCCGGCGGCGTCCCAGCCCTGGTGGCACTGCTGGGCAGCGCCAGCGAGGCTGCGAGGGAGCGCGCTGCCGGGCGCTCACCAACCTGGCGTACAGCAGCGCAGCCAACCGGGAGGCCATCGCCGCGGCTGGGGCGGGGCGGCCCTGGCGGCGGGCAAGGTCAGAGTGGTGCTGGCAGGGCATCAGCAGTGACTACACAGCAGGCGGCGGTGGAGGGCTCGCTGCACACTTGACTGCCAACATTCCTGCGAACCGACCCTGCAGGCATGAGGACGAGTGCCATCAGATGGGCGCTGCAGCTAGCCTGGCGGTGGCAAATCCTGCACTCTGGGAGACTGGCACCTGTGGTGGCTGGCGCTGGGCTCCTGCTGCGGCTAGAGCGGCGCCTGCCGGCAATGCGGCTTGGGATCTGCACAGCTTAGGTAACACTCAGGCTTTGGCCATTGGCGAACCCTTGACCTCTTCGTTATAAGTTACCGTCTTTACACGTTTGTGGGGCGGGGTGGCCATATCGTGATTCTCATGCTTGCAACAAGGGTGCGGCATTGACGGGGGGCCCAGAGTGTGGCCGCTGAGGCATGAGACCAGCTACATGATAGGAGCATAATGCGGTGGTGGTGAGCTTGAAGGCTCTGGGTTGAGGCTCACGGTGACCGGCAGTGGACAGGCACAGATGCCAAGCCTGCACTTCAACAGCTGTTCACAGCATGGCGCAGCGCTGTCCCAGCATGAGTCCCGAGTGCGGGGCCTCAACACCCGCATTTTATGTGGGCGAACAGCGGTAAAATGGCTCACAAGAGGACGCATCGGAAGTTTATCGGCGACACCGTCGCTGTCCTGGTGGTGAGCGCGAGCTTGCGTCCTTGCTGATTGAGTGGCAGGGTTGATGCGCTGTGGTCGGCTTTTAGGTTTATATTGGAACTCTTAGATCTAAAACTGGCGTGCCCTCGACCCGGCGAAAGTTTTGTAGCCCGGCCGGAACGGTGCTTGCCCGCCGCCACTGGTGCCGCCGCCACTCGCTGTGTTGCTGCTGCACACTGGGTTCCCTGCACTTCCCCTGCCTGATGCATAGCTGTTTTTGGTGACGGCTGCCATCGTGCTCACGTACTATATTGGAAATGATGACTCCAGTGGCACCAGCGTGAGTACTGGCGGCACTGCCACGCCACAACTCATGGCCCGATGCACACTCCCTGACCATGCCGGCAAAGCATGGCGCCGTCGGCCTTGCCCCGATGGTCCCCAACATTCCTCAGTGCAGCCATTGGGCACTGCCAGCACTGATTGTTTGTTTCTTTTTCCACATGTTGTGCAGGGCTCTTGCCTCATTGCGGCGCCCGGTGACACAGCCAACAACTGGCTGTGCACCTTCATCTGGGTGTTGAGCGGTGCCACCATCGTGTCCCTGACTGTGTTGGCTCTGTTCATGGTGAGATCGGTCGACCGCACAACAGAGCAATATGCTGCCAGCATCTTTAATCCATGCCGCATGCGAGGTGAAAGGCATGCTTTCAACATAAGAGTGGTGGGCTCGCTGATCGGCAGCGCCAGCGGCCACTTCTCTTGCTGCCTGCGTGGCAGCAGCTGACGCCTTCACTTGTTAATCCCCATTTTGCTGCAGCATGGCATGCTGTATTATCGTGGCGGCATCTACAAGTTCCTTCAACTTCTGGCTTTACTCGCGCCCACGGCGGCGTGGGCTGTGGCTGCAATATACGTTACTGTGGAGGGAGTCGATGCAAACAACACCATTCCGTTAGATGAGCAGGGTGGCTCAGACACTGACAAGGTGGGAAGTCTTGCAAACGTCTTGTATGTTCGTGCATGCACATGCATAGATCGGGTGGATTAGGGTTTTGCGGGAGAGGGCCAGAGGAGGGGCGCGGCTGGCATTGAGTGCATGTGCATGTGCAGCCTGCGGGCTGCGCTGCCGCCAGTGTCTGCCTCACAGTGCTGGATCCCTGCGCTGGTTCTGTTGCATAGCTTTATCATTTGTGCTGCTTGCGAAGCTGTGCCTCTCGTACGGGGCGAGGCAATCGCAGGCAGGCTGGGAACAGCAGCACCCAGCCTTAGGAAGCCCCACCCCACCCCACCCCAGCAGGTTTTGCGCTACGCTCTGATGGGCGTCTCCTTCGCCATCATGACCATCCTTCTCCTCGCCAGCATCTTGCGCATGGTCGATCAGGGGGCGCGATCCGCCAGGATGAGCTGGACGAGATGACGGCCCTGGCACTGGCGCAGGCGGAGGTCAAGCGCTTGCAGCATGAGTACGGCTTCAGGTTTGAGAAAATGGTGGGGCCGCAGAAAGACGTGCTCAAAGCAGAGTCTGACGAGGCGCTGTACAGGTGAGGCTGGAGTGGGTTGCCATGCTGGGCTTCACCCAGGGAGTCATGCACCCAGCTGCGCTGGCGGGGGCACCCGTCCAAACCTCCTTTGCCGGCTGGCCTCAAAGTGAAGCAGGTTCACATGCAGCAAAAGCACTTGAGCCCTGCTTCCACACCTTCCCAATGTGGATGCTTGCCTCCTCCACCTCTGGCGATTGATGCAGACTGCAGCAGCGCTACAGCAGCGGCTTCAAGCCTGACGATGTGTCCCCCGAGGATGCCGTCTACGTGCCACGCCACCCCATGTGGTACGGCAAGTGGCTGCTGCCACGGGCTGTCGACCTCTCCACCTGGGCCTTCATGCCCCGGTCCTGGACCAGGGACAGACAGGCACCTGCACTGCCCACGCCGCGGCAAACGCCTACCGCTTCTCCCTGGTCAAGGAGGCACGCCTGCCCAAGGCGTACATGCCCAGGTGAGCTGGCATGGTGATGCCAAGGGGTCCCTGCTCGTGGGCATGCACACGCAGTGTATGAGATGGAGGGGGTGGGAAGGAGGGGGGTTGTAAGACGGGGCAACCGGCGGATCCAACTCACTTTGCAGGCCAGACCCTGCCTGACCCAGCTTCGCCTACCGCCTCGCGTTGTTGCTCACTGATGCTAGTGCCTGCCCGCCTCCGCCTGCAGCCGCATGTTTATCTACGCAGTGTCAAGGTCAAACTATGCTCAGGAAAAATATCCCGATTATCATGATGGCAGCAGCCTTCGAGCTACCTTCAAGGGCGTGGAGGTGTATGGTGCCTGCGAGGAGAGCGTGTTCCCCTTCCGGGTGCCACCGCCACATCGCTATGCTCCTGGCCCAGGTAGGCACGCATCCAGCGGGGTCGGGCGTGCATTGTTGCAAGCCCTGCAAGGCGTTTGCCTGATGTTTCCATGTGTTGGCGAAGGGTGCACTGCACTAGCTGACTTTGAGGGCTGTGCTGGACCTGCGCAGACGCATACGCCGACGCCAACAAGCGGAAAACGTGCCTGAAGGCCATGAAGCTGTTCCCTGGTCCCAATGTGGACCCAGCGCAGAAGCTGTACACCCTCAATGCTGCCCTCAGCCGCGGCCACCCCATCGCCTTCGGTATCATGTAAGCCTGGGGCGGCAGGAGCACAGCGGCCGCGGGTGGCTGGTACAGCGCGCATTCAGGTCCCACCTTTGCTCAGAAGCAGGATGTGCCATGAAGCTACCCATCTCCCATCAGAGCCTGCTCCAGCGCCGACATTTTTCAACCCTGTGCAGGCTGTACTGCAAAGGCCGCGAGGACCTCCTGACCGAGGCCCTTGCCTGCCCCCCCCACATCATGCGCTACCCCAACCAAGAGCAGCTGCGTTCCCTGGACGCACCTGGTGCTGGCCGCTTCTGGAGCGGCCACGCGGTGCTGCTCGTGGGCTACGACACCAAACGCGGGTGGGTGCCGCCACCCCTCCCTCGCACCATGTCTGCAGCGCGTGCCCGCTGCTCTCCCAGCATCCCAACCCAGGCAGGCCAGCGTCCACATACAGCGCTCCATGTCGCCTTCAGACGGGCTGCATCCCCTGCTGCAGGCTCTTCAAGATCCAAAACAGCTGGGGGACGGGACCGCGCAGTGGCTTGAAAGGCTACTTCTACATCCCCTTCTGGTACATGGTGCACCCGAAGCTGACGCGCGACTTCTGGATGTTCAACGACAGGCGCTGACCCTGAGGAAGGGGGCGTCCTCCCCAGCTGCACTCTTCCAAGACATCCTGCCACCTTTCGAGACCGACACATCTCCCCTTCAATCCAGGCCAGCCCTCACAGGAACCCTCCGGTGACTGCACTTACCCGCCCAAGCCTGTATCGTTTTGCAACAAGCCCTACACAACAATCTGAATTGGCTCCATTCATGATGATGCCTGTCGGCCGGCAATCCATGTAACGCATGTGGCTGCACTTGCCAATGGGCAAGTCCAGGCAGCGACGCTCATGCTGCGCCACTGCTTTGCCTCGCGCGCCTCCCTGCCAACCCACCCAGCGGCATGCCTGCCTGTTACGCACGAGGGCGGTGCTTACACACACAGTCAGCCGGGGGCATCCCTGCCGGCAGTTAGAGAGACAAAACGCACACCACGGCACGAGACAGGTGCCAGTTGGCTGCTGCAGCAGCGCTGCAGGAGAGCAAGGCGCATTGTACAGGAAACCTGCTGCGTTGCATGCCAGCCAGCTTGGCGGGTCTGCCTGCAGCGAAATACAGGGGGTGCGGCAAGCAGGGACAAATGCGGGGACACGGAAGGGGCAGTGAGGGACAAAACTCGCTAGCGCTAGGGACGAGACCATGAAGACGGGGGCAACAAGGGGGTGGGCTGGACGTAGCGCATCGTTGCTCGGCAAGCGCCCGCCGCCCGTCGGCGGCGACGGCAAAAGGTTTCATTCACTGTGGTGAGGGCGGCTCTCCTCGCGGCAAACAGGCGCATCATGACTGGAGGGAGCACACAGCAGAGGCACGCGCGTGCAAGCGTGTTTATGTGCGTGTTTGTGTGTATGCCGTGCTGATCGATACTATTGGATGGGCGTGGGGAACGTGGTGGGCAGGCCACTGCCAGGACCGCAAATGGCTGCAACGCAGCAGCAGGGTCGGAGGCGTCCTGCCCTGAATAAAGTGTACAGGGCACGCGGCGCGGGCCGGGAAATCAGGCCTCGGGGGCGGCGGGCCGCGCCCAGCTGGCGGTCATGCTGTCCAGGATGGCGTCGTCCTCGCTGGCGTCCTCCACCAGCTGCCGGCTGAGCGCCGCAAGGCTCTGCAGGATGTCCAGCGCCTCGTCGCCCGCCGCACCCGCGGGGCTGCGGCGGCGCTGTAGCCCCCCAGCTGGCGTCGTTGGCGGCGGCGCTGTCGGCCCCCGCCGCCGGCTCCAGCCCCAGCTCCTCGTCGTCCATCAGCATCTTGATGGCCAGGATGTCGTCCGCCAGCTGCTCCAGCTCTGCCCGCGTCTCTGCCAGCTCAGCGTGCGTCTGCGGGGGTGCGGCGGCGAGTCAGGAGGGCGGGGAGGGTCGCACCAAAGAGGTTCCTGGCAGCATCTGCCCTGCCCTGGCCTTGGAGAAACCATTCCTGCGTCAGAGCAGGCACGAGGCGGCCGCAGTGCACGCGGCAAGAGCGAGGCGGCCGCGCGGAGTAGGGGGCGCCCACCTGCGCCAGCTGCGTGCGCATCACGCTGCGCTCGTGCACCGCCTCCGACAGCTGCGCAAAGGCGGCCTTGAGCTCCACGTCCTTCTGCTGGAGCGCCATGCGCGCCTCCAGCGCGTCGGTGCGCGCCGCCTTCAGCTTTCCGTCGCGCTCCGCCAGCTGGTGCTTCAGCGACACAACCTCCGCCTCCTTCTTGCTGCGAAGGGCCAGGCGGGCAGGGAGGAGGGAGGCGAGCAGGGTGAGGCAGGGGGCCAAACTTGTTGGGTCAAGAGCAGGCCGGGGAGAGCAGTAATCGGCACTGCCGGCTGGACAATGTGTGCTGGTTGGGTGGCAGGGATTCGCGCATGCAGAGGCGGCACCCAGGACGCGGTGCCTCCACCTGCGGGCTGCGGCAATCTGGCATGGGGCAGCGGGCGCGGGCAGCCGTCTGCCCACTCACGAGAGCTCCTGCCGCACTTCCTGCAGCTCCATCGTCTGCTCCTTGATCGTCCGCTGCGCCAGGCTGAGCTGCGAGCCCATGGCCTTGCTGGTCGCCTGCTGCGCCAGCAGCTGCTGCACGGCGGCGGGGGCAGCAGGCTGCCGCCCGCGCCGTTCAGGCTCGCTCGCCGCCCGTTGAGCGACTCTGCTGCCGCTGCTGCCGCTACTGCCGCTGCAGAGAGGTCGCCGCTGGCAGGCAAGCCGGGGAAGCTGTGTGCGGCGCAGGCACGAGCCGCTTGCTGGGTGCCGCCGACGCCGAGCCGTTGGGCCGCAGGTCGTCGGCAACCACCATCTCGAGCATCTCAACTGCACAGGGGTAGGGAGTTGGGAAAATAGCAACAGCTGTCAACAACAAGAGGAACATGTTTGGAGCGTTACCTCTGCGCTAGCAAGGAGGCTGGCGCAGGGTGGAGCGCCACTGGTGGCGAGCGGCACCACCCGCACCGCACCTGGGGGAGCTGCGGGGGCTGCGGGGGCGCAGGGGCCACATGGTTGCTCGCCGTGACTCCCGAGGCTGCGCCGTTGGTGCTAACAGCCCGGGCAACCACCCAAGCGGTGCGGCACTGCCGGTGCGCAGATGTCAGCGCCCCGGGCCGCAGGCCCTTGGTGCTGCCTGAAAAGGATACTGTATTTTGCATGTCTTGACGCGTGGGGTGGCCTGTGCACAGCCTGCCTCACAGGGGGTCAGGCAAGGAGGCGATGTCTTCCCCGCTAACAACGAACGCTCGTGACCCTGACAGGTATGGACCTTCCGACAGTGTCGATCGAGGTCCATGGCCTGCTGGGAAAGCCTCAACGGGCTCTGAGTCGACCTCCGCAGCACGCCCCAGCAGAACATGAGCGAGGAAGCGCAATCGAAATTGGCGGGTCTTTACTGCATTCCGACATGCTCAACTGTTCAAGCGCTACCTTACTGGCCGCTGCAAGCTCTCGGCAAGCTGAGGCCTAACCAAAACCCCAACCCCTCCTCTCCAGTTGGTGGCAACGCCGCTGGGTGTCTGCTGCCTTGCCGCATTCTTCTTAGGTATGCTGCTGTTCATAATTTCAATGATAGCTCATTCCATGCAGTGTGCACTGACACTGACCAATGGCGGCGTTGGTCAAGTGTTGGAGGTGCTGGTCAACACGTTCCCTGTTCTCCACAAACCATGCCCCCAACGCCACTCCACACTGCCTGCAGGCCTGCAGGGACCATGAGGGCCGGCACAGTTGCAATCGCGGCCTTGCTGGCTTTTGGCTGCCTGGCGGCGGCGGCGGCAGCCTCCCCCTCAGCCGCCCGGGCCGCCGCCTGCTGCAGCTGGCCACCACCTTCCAGGTTGACTGGGACCTCGCTTATGGTGCGCTGATGTGGCACAGTGAGCTTGCCCACTCTCGAAGCGTGCAGTCTGTTCCTGGCTGGGAGCTGAGCGTGGCGCCTGCTCGCCTGCGTGCAAGTCGTGGGGCTGACCGCAGTCCAGTTGACCCTTCGCCTGCCCGCGTGCGCGCCCCATATTTCGACGCACGTAGTGCCCTACCCCCGCCTGACTGCCCGCTGCGGCGACATGGTCACCTTCCGCTGGAGCGGCGCCACGGAGCAGACCGTTGCGGCGCTGGCCAGCAATTCGGCGGCACAGGTCCTGGGTGAGCCTCTGGCGGCGGATTTCTGCCCCGATTTGTGGCTCGCTCTCCACTGCTTCCTCACCGCCTGCCGCCGCCTGAAGCAGCAGGCATGCCAAAAAGGCTGCCCTTCATGCTACAACGATGTGCATTCCTTTCGTCCATGCAGCTGCCTGTGCTGGTGCTGCACCCCTGACTGAGGCCACCACGACAGGGGAGTACACAGCTGAGCTGCTTGAGCCTGGAACCTTGTATTTTGTTCAACCCAGCACATGTCAGCGCGGCCAGGTGGTGGTGGTGAACGTGGCGTGCGATGAAGTGCCTGCAGTGGCAGGCGGCGGTGGAGACGGGCGTCCGCCGTTGCCCGCCAGTGGGCCGACGTTTGGCGAGCCGCCTGCTGAGGGCCCAGCCCCCACACCTGCCACTTTCATATAAGTCCGAGTCTCATGCTGGCCTGCTTGGGCCCTCTTGATGGCATACATCCAGGGCCGATGCTGTGCTGCGCAGCCAAAGCTCGCCGTGATCAGCACAGCATGGCCCTCAGCTGCAAGCAAGCAATTATCCTTTTGCACACATTCATCCCGCGTCATTTATCTTGTGATTTGTTCCTGGTCAGGCTTATTCAGTCCCTATTGGGCTGCCTCCAGCTGTAGGCTTAGGTCCCCCGGGTACTTCACCCACTCTGAGGCATGGCACTCTGCACTCGCATGCGTTCCACCAAAGCTAGAGTAACTTTGTTAGTAGTTCTAGCAGAATGTCAGCAGTGTCATCGACAGGTATGGGCAGCATGCCTGAGGCGCATGCGCCTGCGGGTCGGCCCACCCGCCGCTCACGCCGGCGGCGGTGCCGTCTTTGTGAACCAGGACAGCACCCAAATGCCCCATTTCAGCACACGCTGAGCCTTGGCCAGCACGCCGATGATGTACCTACAGTACAGCATGACACAGAAAAGGGAAGACAGATGGCGCAGAAGCTTGTAGCTCTGAAGCGAAGCATGCGCGCAGCTTTTGTGGCCCACACACTCAATGCTGCTGTCTGCGTCGGCGTCATGCGATGCCCACATCCCCTCCATGTACCGCCTCACCAGTTGATGTACTTCCAAAAGGCCCAGATGAGCACCGGGCTGGACCACACCAGCAACCGATAGCCCAGGTGCGCAGCCGGCACGGCCACCGCCCACGCTGCCCTGGCCAGCCCAACCTGTGCAGGAAAGCAGCAGTATTGCACAGCTTACTGCCCCTCATATCGCTACCAGCGTTTGAGGGGCACCAGGCGCACTAGCGCTGCCTGGAGACTCCTCTTTGATACGCTGGCCAGGCAAGCACCGACGGCGGCCTGCTGGACTCTGCTGCTCACCAGCAGCATGCCTGCTGGGCGCACGAACCCGGGAAGCCATTGCGTAGCCCCTTCCAGCGCCCCTCTGCTGGTGTTCACTTGAGGCTTTGGCAGAGGCTCCCTGGTGGCCGCCGCTGCAGCCTGGCGCAGCGGCGCCGCTGGGGAGCCGCCTGCGGCCGTGGCCCTTCTTGAGCAGCAGCTGAACTCCTCTTGGACATACTGAAACACGGTCAAAAGTCAGTTGGCGAAGAATAGAGGGCCCATTCGGAGACAAGGCAGCTTAACCAGTCATCAGGCGTGAGCCAGCTTCCACTTTTGGAAGGCTGCTGTTTGATGCAGCAGCCTTTTGCTGAAAGACGGAAATGGATACCGTGATTTCGGTTGATTGTTTCCTTAACGTCCTGGGTTACATGATAAGCAGCAGCCTGAGGAGCAGCTTGTTCAGCAAGGACACAGCTGGAGGTGGAGGGTACTAAAATGTGAGACTCTCCCAAGTGGATATCCAGGTTGCGCAAATAGCAACTTTTAAGAGACAGGGGGTATGGAGCATGGCAATGGTGACAAGAGGCAATGCATGGATGGGAGGCGGGCAGCAGGGCGGCGGGCACGACGCCCCTCCGCCACTGCAGCCTCGCGGGCAGATGGTCGAGAGGCATTGCGGGTGTTGTGGTGGGTGGGGGTTCACAAAGGGTGCAACTGCTGTTTCTGCCTAGTCACACATTCATACAAAGCCGCGGCAGGTTCTACAGCCAATGGTGGTGCTGCTGGTGCCCACTGTGTTGGCTGGCTGACTGGCCGGGCCCAAAAAGAGACGAGATGGTCAGTGATGGTACAGTTGCATGCGGATGTCTCGCTACACTAAGGCGGGCGCGCCGCTGCTGCCCTGCCGACTATACTGGCTCGCTCGCTTGCTGACTGGCTGGCTGGGAAGGGGCTGCGTGGGTGCTGGCTGCCTGCCAGCGGCTGCTGCTGCCTGAGGCAGGCACTGAGAGGGCTCGTAGAAGGAAGCCGGCTGGTGGATTGGTACGGTGGCAGGGCGGGCCGGGCCTGTGCCATAGCGCAGAGTGGGCCGCCCAGCCCTGCTCAGTGGTCACGCTGCGCTGCGCTGTGCCGCCAGAACGCCCAGCACCTGCTCCACCTCGGCCCAGTCCCGTACCCTGCGGCCACACAGCACAGCAGCGACCAGGGCAGACCTCAGGGAATGGACAAACCGCATGCATGCACGGCGTAAACAAGCAGAACAGCTGCAGCACGTCCTTTGCCTGGTGGCGCCACATGTGAGATGCCGCCCTTCACACCCCCTCCAGTCCATCCGGGGCACCACCATCCGCTGGGCCCAGTGCCCCGCCAGCACCAGCCGCGCCGCCGCTCACCGAGTGATGCGGTGGTGGGAGGGTCCGTCGGCGGTCTTGGACCAGGGGTAGGCGTGCTGCCAGTCGTACAGCAGCACCTGGATGCCGGCCTGGGCGCATTCCAGCGCGTAGGCAGGGTTGTCGTCCACCAACACCTCGGCGCCAATGGCCCTGCCGGGGGGGCAGCCGACAACAGGCGGGAGCGTCTGCAGCTGCTGCGCACGGCTGCCTGCCTGGCAGGAGGGGGCGCTGGGAGGAGGTGCGCTGCCCGAGGGTTTGCATGGCGGCATGCCTTCTTGCCAGGCTGCGGGCGCGACCCACCTGCAGATTTCGCTCTTCTTCTTGCTGGCCCCTTCCAGCGCAAAGTGGTTGCCAAAGTGGACCTCGGTAAACACCTGGAGGCCAGTGTGTGTTGGGGGAGGCGGGATGCTGGGCCAGTGAGTGGGGCGGTGCGGGGCAAGCGTGGCAGGGCATCAGCCCCCAGGGCCCGTGCCATGAATGGGGTCCCTGGGCCTGCATGACCATCACCAAGGCGCACCGCCCACAGAACGCAAGATGAGCGGTGCGGGGCGGCGCCGCCGCACCTGGGGGAAGTGTCGGTCCAGCCAGTGCAGCGTGGGCGCCTGGATGCAATGCTGGCGGGAGGTGACCACCACGAGGTCGCAGGCGGGGCGCAGGCGCTGCAGAGCCTCGTACGCGCCTGCGTGGGGCAAAGGGGGGGAGATGGAGCAAGGCGCGGCGTGGCCCCGTGTGGAGCTGGGCCCAACACACAGTGGTAAAGAGGGCCCAACTGACCAGAGCTAGGGGCAATGTGTGCTGCAGGATATGCAATTGAGGAAAGCGTGGCCACACGCGCCGCGACAAGCGGGGCAACAAGCACCGCGGCGCACCTGGAATTGTCTCGATGCCCGCCGCAAAGTGGCGGCTGCGGAAGAACTCGTGCACACGCTGGTTGCTCTCGTCCGGGGCACAGCCCCAGATCTGCGCTCGACAAGGGGAAAGCGGCCACCGCCGATTGAAACCACATGTACAGGGCGCAGAGGGCAGATAGAGCCACAGGCGCATGCGCTTCCCCAGCGTCCGGGCGCAGGTTGCCGCTACTGATCTTGCCCGCTGGCCTTCCCACCTTTGCAAAATCGTAGACCCAGTAGTCAGCAACGTTGTACTCCAACCCATAAGCCTCCAGGCAAAATTTGTTAAGGGAGTGCAGAAAGCGGCCTAGCACTGCAACAGGGCAGAAGGCGACAGGTGCCGAGGGCGCACGTCACACAGCCTGCCGCATGAACGCGTGTGGCAGACCAAGACATTCTTGGGGACAATGACGGCAGCATCAGCGACCACAGACCAGCAGCCGCCAAAGGTAAGGCGGCGGTAGCTGGAAAATGTCGGCCCGGACCCTCCATGCCTCCCGATCCCAGGGTTCCCACCTTCATCGACATCCACCGCAACGCGCAGTCGCTGTTGCCGGCAGGGCATGCCTAATGTGGTGCTACTGCTGCTGCTGCTATGGTTGTTGCTGCTGCTGCTGGGTGCGTGTTGCAGCAGGGAGGGGCCTGAGCTGCTTGCGTTGCGCTCGGCCGCCGCAGCGCCCAGCGCCGCCGCCGGTTCAACAGCTGGATCCCCGTTGCGGCGTTGCAGGCGTCGCCCCAGCTGGTGGCTGCCGCTGTCATGCCGGAGCGAGCTTGCTGCAGGCAGGCAGCACTGCCTGCCAACGGGAGGCCGCATTGCCCTGTGGGCGCAGCTGGCGCCCCCTAGCAAGTGGGCAGCCATCGCCATGGCGAGAGTAAACTGCCAAGGCACCGCTGCGCAATGGCAGACCGGGACCTCCCTGCCGGCCGCAGCATTTCAAGTGTCTCCAGTGGTCCCCGGTGGCACAACAACAGCATAGTCGGCTCGCCCAGCTGCCCTTTGCATCCACGCATCTGCGCCTGAGTGCGTTGCAGCCAGTGGGCGCTCGACCCGTCAGGGTGAGGCCCCAGCTAACATGCACCCCGCCGTGACGGTGTAGTGGTGTTTCGGGCTTCCGGCTGGCCATACACGCATTCCTGTCATCGTGCAACTGGCCAACGGTTTTGCGCCGACTCCCGCGATAAGATGTTGGCAGCAGCAGGGCGGCTGACGCTCTCCTCGCCGCTTGTGGCCGTCGCAACGGCAGGAGACGCCGCTGCAACGCTCGCCCTTTTTGATGAGGTGGGCCTCTGCAGGAGCTGTGTACGAGCGAGCGTTTGCACTACATCTCTGGCTAGAAGCAGCCTTCACCTGGGCTGTGGGAGTCAGCTTGGGAGCCGACTCGGCGCCCTTCATCACAGCCCGCAATTGCTGCGGCTTGCAAACCGCAGGAGGGCTACTGCAGCATCGACACACGCTCTCTGTACCAGTCCACCCTGCTTCACACCGCGTCCAAGCACGGACACACAGAGCTGGCACGTGCTCTGCTGCAGCGCGGCGCCAACGTCAACATGCTCGACTTCGGCGGCATGCGCCGCTCGCCGCTGCACTGGGCCTGCCACGGCGGGCACGTCGCGCTGGTGGAGTTGCTGTTGGAGGCAGGGGCCGACACGACGGTGGGTGGATACGTGAGTGGCGGCTTGGTGCTGTGGGGTGCAGAGGCACGACAGCTATGAGCCTGTGTCCTTGCACCGCCAATCATGCCATTAACACGTGTGCCAACGTGCCTGAATCGCCCCATGACGAGAACGAAACCCTGAGCACGCCTATGAGGGTTCAAAACTATAACTGCTGATGGGCGCACTTCCATTCTCGCTGCACTGTCGTTGCCGCTGCTTGAGCCTGTGGCCCCGCTGCCGCCGCCGTGCAAAGCGACATGCAGCGCTTCCCTGCCTCATGCAGGCGGACGGACGGTCTTGGAGCAAGCTGGTGCAGGGTTCTCGCTGCGGCAGCCTGATCCCAAGGGACCAGCCAACCGAGTCAGTGGAAAGCATGTGCCGCACGAATGCCGTCAGGTGAGCTGGAGGGGGAGCAGTTAATGCCTGCGCCTTGGTCGGGTGACAGAGGCGCCTTTGTTGTCAGCGTGCATGTTTCACGTGCTCAGCGTGCTTATCTCGCGTGCCCTGCTGGCGTTCTCGCAGGCTGGCACTGACGCGCCCAGCATGGCACCCGGGCCTCCACCACATGTGGCCGCAGCGCTTCAGGGACGCGGTACGGCTGCTGCTTCTGGCAGCCAGCTGCCTGCCAGGATGCAGGCCGGATGACAGCTGCAGTGGCAGCGGTGACGGTAGCAGCACCTGCCCTGTGCTGCCGCTGAGCCAGGATTTGGTGCTCGAGGTAGTTAAGCGGGCAGCCTACCCCATTTCGCGCTGGATGTAGCAGACGCTGCAGCCAGACGCCACGTAAGTGTCTGCTGTGGCGGTGCTGTGGCTGTATAATGTGCCGTGGCTGTATAATGTGAACGCATGTTGGCGTTTTTGTACCCACAAATGCTCTTTGTACTCAAAGGCTGTTTCATTACTAACTTTCCGCTATGGACTCCTCTATACTGATACACATAGTGTTGTAGCATTCCGATTCTGTCCGCTGAGGCTGTCATCCAGGCAGCAGATGCTTGATGCTGCGATGTGGGTGCACTGTGGGTGCGGGTGCACCGACCGCCGCTGGGCAGTGCCGCTGTTGGGGTTTTGACCGTGTTGTCGATTGCTTGCGCCGGCGAACGTACTCGTTTTCCTTTATCATTCTGGTTGCGGGGAGTGTGCAAGCCCCGCGGTGGCCACGGTACATGCCAGCTGTGCGCGCAGTCTTTGTCAAGTAGCAGTCAGTAGTGAATCACCCTTTCTGCGTAGCTTTCTCGCCTTGCCTTGTGTTCCTGGGGCGCCTCTTGTTTGCAGACTCGATGGGCTTCTGGTGAGGAGGTGGCCGGCCGCAGCGGTGGTCGCTCTGGTGGTGATTCACGCCCGTGCGGGCGTAAGCAGGAGGCTTCTGCAGCGGCGTTGGAGTGCGGCGGCGCAAGGTGCCAGGCAAGTGAGAGGGTGGGCGCCAGAGTGCTGCCGCTGCTCTTGGTAAGCTCTGAACGCGCTGCTTTATGCGACGAGGGGGCTGGCGGCAGCGTCTGAAGCCCCGGACCGCGATCGCTGCAACCCCGCGCCATCCTGCGGCCCTTGGTCTCTGTCCAGCCTTCTCTAGCTTCATTAAATGCTCTAGAGTGCTGGGATGGAGGCCTGACTGCTGCCGGCTCGTGGCCTGCCGCACCCCGTTTGCTGCCAAGCCCGCGCCTCGGGGTGCCGCTTTTGCCCTTCTCACTTCGTAGAAACGACTTCCAGGCTCTTGAGACCGCTCAAGAGCAGGGCAGCCAGCCGGCACCCTTGGTGTTGCCTGCCCACTGTTGGGGCGGAGGCCGTTTGCCGCAGCCGCAGCCGCTTCACCTCTGGGTGCACCCGGCTCCTTTCTGGTGCATCCTGCAGACCAAAGCAGGCGTTATGAGTACTGGCATCAAGGTGAAGGCCCCGCTCAGCTTGAAAATTGGCGGGCTGGTGGATGCAGCACGGGCCCCAGGTGGGTGCTGCCCCCTGCTCGTCAGACGACTGCTGCCCTCATGCAGCGGCAGTTTGTTTGCTGGCCTTCATGAGCTTGCAACGACATGCTGTGGTGAAGCTGCGCATGAGGACGCCTTGTGCTGTGCTGAAGCCCCTTGCGCTGCTGCTGTACCGCTCCCTGGACTGGGCAGCCGAGCCTTCCTCTCGCTGCCTGCACCCGGCCTATGATGCAGAGGTTGCGAGGACGCCGCGGTCAGCGCGGCGTGCTGGCAACGTGCAGACGCCCTTTGAAGCAGCGGTGCAGCAGGAGGCGGAGCGTGCTGGCGAGGCGCCTGGTGGCCTCGTGTCCGATGAGGAAATGGCCTGGCGCCTGCACCAGGAGCTGAACGCTCGTTCGCCAGTGCTGCGCACCCGCTCTCGCAAGCACAGCGAGACGGGTGCTCCCCCTCTGCAGCGGAAGTTAAGGAGGCGGCTGCCCCTGCCCCCAGCAAGTGCAGCACAGGCCAGCAAGATGGGAATGCAGGGGAGGAACAGCCGCCTGTAGCAGCCCTTCCAGCAGTTGTTGCAGCAGCCAAGCCTGTCAAGGCCAAGCAGCCGCAGCAGCGCAGCAGTAGCAGGGTTGGCAAGACTGCTGAGGCCCCAACAACAGTGAAGGAGGAGGAGACGAAGTCGGCGAAGGCGGCTGCGGCGGCAGTGGCCGCGGCTGCAGTGGCAGCTGTCATCAAGGCGGAGGACGGCGGCAAGACGGCAGTCCTGGCCACTAAACCGACGCATGGCGCGGGTGAAGGCAAGTCCGCTGCAGCTGCCTTGCAGCAGGCGGCCGCCGCGCCGCTGGCTGAGAAGTCCAAGCCCAGCAAGACCAAGCCTGCACCCAGCCAACCTGGCAAGCCCGCGTCGGACAGGCCCGCCAGCAAACCAGCGTTGGCAACAGACAAGGGCAAGGATGCGGGCAAGGCGGCTAAGCCGCTGAAGATCCCGCGCCTGCCCATGGTTCGCCACGCGCGCAAGTGGTACCGCTGCCGTGTGCTCAAGGACGCCGGCGACAAAGTCCTTATGGGTGAGTGCCGCGCCGCCAGGCTGTCGCATGGTCCTGCCTGGATGCCGTGCCGCACCTGGCTGCTTCAATGCTCAGGCTGTGCGAGCACAGCTTTGCGTGGAGCAAGCGCAGAGGGTGTCACTTCAACCCCCTCCCCTGCTCCCGGCAGAATTCTCTGGCATGGAGGCTGAGATCCCCTCTGCCTGGGTCCCGCGAGACTCCGACCGCATCTGGCGCGGGTCCTACAAGGGCAAGGTGTGGCGTGTGGAAGGGGGTGGTGGGCCTCTCGTGTGCGGCAAGGAAGGCGGCATGCTGCATCCTGCCCTGTGCTGGCTCGCTGTGCCCCTCACATCCCGGCTGTTGGGCAGGGCTGTGGGGTGGTGCGGCCGAGCCGGCCCTGTTGACCGCCACTGCTGCGCTGTGCAGGACTGGAAGTATCTGGGGGAGGGTGCCTGGGCCCCCAAGGGCAAAGCTGCTGCTGGCGGCACCAAGTCCCGCAGCGGCAGCAAGCCACGGGGCGGGAGTGCCTCTGCGTCTGCCAGCCGCGACGAGCGCGCCGGCTCTGTGGCACTCGGCCAGGATGGCGACGCGGACCAGGATGAGGAGATGGATGATGGCGAGGAGGAGGCGCAGTCGCGGCAGCAGCAGGCTCAGCCAGCGGCGGGGCAGAAGCGTGGGGCGATGGATGCTGGCCTGGAGGCCTCCCCCTGCCCCTGCCGCCCAGGGTGCGAGGCAGGCGCAGGGTGCGGAGGCGGCGGCGGAGGCTGCGGAGGTGGAGCCCGGCGCTCCGCCTAAGAAGAAGCCGCGCATCCGCAGCGGGCGCAAGCGGCTGGACCCCATCGTGCGCGAGGCGCTGCAGGCGGCGGAGAAAGGTGGGTGGTGGGCGTTGGGGTGGTGCTGGTCGGGCAAGGGGATGGTCGGCACCACATCAGCAGGAGCGCTTGATGGGCTGTGCCTCTCTGGTACCGTGGCAAGCATTGCCTGCTTCTTCAGCCTGGCATCAAGCCAGTTTGTACCCCTGTTCTGCCTGGCTGCAGCGCAAGAGCAATCGGATGCGGATGGCGGCTCCACGCAGGAGCAGCAGCAGGCAGCAGCAGCAGCAGCAGAGGTGGCCTCGCCCTGCGCGCCAGCAGTGGCTGCAGCATTCGTGCCACCGTCTCGCGGACGGGACACGGCAACTGAGGCGCCTGCTGCGGCAGCAGGCGTCGCCATGGGGCCTCCAGCTGCTGCCACCCCTGAACGTCCCAGCTGGATTGGCGCCGGCAGCAAGCAGTCGGCTATGGCAGCGGCGCCGCCCGACCACACCCCAACCCCGAGACGCCGCTCACCAAGCTGGCTGCCAGGCCCCACCACTCCAGGCATGCAGCCCCTGAGCCCGCGCGCAGCAGCGGCAGCAGCGCTGCCCAGCCCCCTGGCGCACGCCGGGCCTGAGGCGAAGCAGCCAGGCAGCCGCGCGGCGCTGCCGCCGTGCGCGCCGCTGCCGCCGTGTCGTCGGCAGAGCTGGCGCTGCCCATTCCGCTGAGCCCACGTAGCGGCAAGCGCGGCCATGCAGCCGCGACCCTGGATGCGCCTCTCAGCCCGCAGTCACGTGCAGGCGGCGCCAAGCCGCGTGCCGGTAGCAGCGGCGAGGACGAGGCGGCGGTGGGGGCGCGGTGGGCGCGTCGCCGCACGGCGCCGCCGCCGTGCAGCCACTGCCTCGGACACCACCAGCTCCGACTCTGAGGCGGAAGCAGAGGATGAAGAGGACAGCAGCGGCGCCGCCAGCGACTCAGCTGAGGACGCCGTGCGGCAGCGGCCGCGCCGCGCCGCCCGCAAGGCCGCCCTGTTCAGCCACGGCGAGTATGCCTTTGACGAGGAGGGGCCCCCGCTGGTGGTGCCGTCCGCCGCCGCCGCCTTTGCAGCCACATCCATGGAGGCTCTGGCTGCGTTCGCCGCGCCTGGCGCCGCGGCAGCAGCTGGCCCTCCCACTCAGGGCGCACAAGGAACAGCTGCCGGCCAGCTGCAGCCTGCGCGGCGCCGCCGAAAGCCCGTGGTGTCTAAAGCCGCCCCCACTGGTGAGGCTGGCGGGGTTCAACCTTTCCGCTGTGCTTGCCCTTTGTGCCTGCACTGTGTGGGCCAGGGCGATCATGCCATTGGGCAGCAGGCCGTCTGCTGCATCCTGACAATCTGCTCCCTCCACTCTCCGCAGATGTGGCACTGCCTGGCAGCGAGCCGCCCCCGCCACCGCTCCCCACCGACCCCAACGCCTTCCTCGCCTTTTTGGAGCACCTGCCCCCGCAGCGCCACTGCCGCTCAACGGCACCGCGGCGGCGGCGCAGCAGGCTGCCGTGCACACGGCGCCGCCGCGCGCTGCTGCCTCCACGCGCGAGCAGGGCGACAGCGAGGATGCGGACGAGGATTACGTGCCGCCGCCCTCCGCCAGGGAGCACCCCGGGGCCCAGCACAGGGACCACCGCGACCACGGCCACCGGCACGGCGGCGCAGCAGGCCACGCCCGCGCCGCTGCCGCTGGCCGCCGCCGCGGCATCCAGGGCGTGCTGGGCGGCCGCGTGCGGAAGGGGGAGCACGAGGGCGGCCGGCACCACCGCCACGCACACCGTGTGGAGGGGGAGGAGGGCGAGGAGGGCGTGGGGCAGCTGCACCGAGGCGCCGGCGGGCCCGCCGCTGCCTTTGGCCGCGCGCAGTCTGCGGCCGCCGACCTGCAGCACCCGCCAGGCTACCACAGCAGCAGCGGCGGCGCCGGCCACCAGCCTGACGGCACCGCCAACGGACGCTACCACCGCAGCTTCAGCGGCCCCGCGGCAGGCGCCTCCGTCAGCCTGGGCGGCCTTCTGGCTGCTTCCAAGCTGTTTGCGCCCATCCTGGGTGCGTTGAGCGGGCCTGCAGGCGCCGCCCACCCAGCGACGGCAGCGCTGGCTGCGGCAGCGCCCGCCGTGGGAGCCGCCGGGTCGGGCCCAGCCCTGCCGCACAGCCCCTCCAAGCGCCACCTGTTTGGCGCCACCTGGAGCGGCGGCAGCTCCTCCTCCACCTTCTCCGCCCTCAACGGCCACTCCAATGGCGGCACCGGTCGGCCCAGGTGTGCCCGCAGAGGCGGCAGGGCGCACGCAAGGCTTGCTTGTGTCTCTGCCTGGCTCATGCGCTGTGCTGGCCTGTGTGCTGGGCCGACCGTTGCCTGCCTCCCGCTCCGCCCCCTGCGTGCGTGCAGCTTACTGGACCTGAAGGATGAGCTTTTCGCCACTGCCAGCTTCAATGGCGCTGCCACCTCGGCGGGCCCGGCTGCTGGCGGCACCCCGCGCTCAGCCTGCGTGCCGCTCTTCTGCTGAAAGGCGCCGGTGGGGCGGGCTGCTGCGCGCCCTGTACGTTCCTTCAACACACACACTCCCCCGGCTTTCGGCCTCCCCTTCCTGCATCTTGTGTGCAACAGCGTGTATTCTCACCCCCGCTGCTAGACACTTTTGACCACTAAACCAAAAGCTCTATATAGCTACATGAACCTCATTCGCTGCTTCTTGACCTACACACAAGCTGCTCCTCGCCCTTCGCCCTTTTCTCCCTCATGACATGCCCGCACTCCCTCCACAACTCTTCTGCTGCGCCTGGCTCCTGCCTCCACAGGCGCTGCCATGTTGGCCAGCAGTGGCCCACCATCGACCCTGACTGGCCGCAGGCGGTTGCCTGATTGCGCTGTTCACGCCCTGACACTCTTCCTTCTCCTGCTTTCGCTGCTCTGTGCTTCTCGCAACATCTGCTCCGGGGACTCAGTTTCGCATCCTCCTCGCGCAACCGGATTTCATGACCCTGGCTTTTGGCCGCTGCATCTGCAGCTGCACTTCAAGCAAACAGCCTGTGCACCCTGCTTCGTTCCTTTTATCACCCGTGCCAGTTGCACTGGGAAACTAGGGGCATCAATGGTTAGTACCATGATTTACAATGGCCGAGCCATTCAAGCCTGTATGTCATCCAGGCTTTAATCAAGGGTTTGCTGGACCGTATTATGACGACAGGAAAGGGGGTGGCTCTCCATCTGAGGAGTCTGGGTGCGCCTGTGCCTGAACCCAGGGCTGCTCGACCCAAGCAAGCTTGCACGCTGGTGGGGTGCAACGCGAGTGGGAAGGGTGGCAGCTGATTCTAAGGTCGCTCGCCGAGTCGTCTGCTACATCCACAATCTGCATCCCCATCAGCGGACATCCGTCGCTCTGCGCCCCTGCATTCAAGCACTGCTCTGCGCTGCTCCTCCATCCCTGCAGCTCAGTTCCTTCGTCCTGCTGGCCGCAGCCCAGCTGCGGCTCCTGGTCTTGCTGGTGCGCCAGTGCTCCATGCTGCTGCGCCTGCTGGCTCCACAGGCATGCGGCAGAACCGCCAGCGTCGCGCGCAGTGTGCAGCGGTCGTCGCTGCTTGGCAGCCTCAAACAGCTCATCAAGGGGGTCGCTTGCAGCTGCCAGACTAGCGACCCCTTGCAGGGCAAATAGAGATGCACAAGCTGCCACAGACTGCTGCCGCTGCTGCTCCTGGGCTCGCTGCCTGCCGCAGAAGAGCAGCTCCAGTTGCTCATCACTGCCGCTGTGCTGCATCCAAGGTGGGCACTGTACAGCGGGCATCCCTCTGGTGCCATGCAGTCCAGCATCAGGCTGGGACTTGATGTCATTGCTGTGCTCGCCATCCAGCTGTGAGACAGGACTGCTCAAGCCCATGCCAAACCCCGCAAAAGTTGCCCCACTGTGCAGCCCCTGCATGCCTATACTGGCTGGCTGTGTGCCAGCTGGCCCCTCAGTGACCCCGCTTGCTGCCATGCCGGCAGGGGCGCCCGATAGCGCCACCAGGCTGGGCAGCATACCAAAATTACGTGTGGATAGATCATGAGGATTCTCCCAGGAAATCTTGCTGGACTCTGCATCGCCTTTGATGCGCTTGGCCGGCCCGCAGTTCTGCTGGGCAGGGTGCAGTCCAGGTCTGTCATCACCCAGATGGTGGTTATCGTGTGCCTCTTGATGCTGAGCTGCCTGCTTCTTGTACCCTGCAATCCCTGGCTGCTGAACATGCTGCTCCCTGCGTAATGGCAGCCCAGCAGTGGCACCGCTCAGCTTCTGAAGCAACAGCTCCGGAGCTGCTGCCAGCTCTATACGCCTGCAAGATGGTGCATGGCATGTGATGTTGAGTGCAAGAATGCACACCCATCTTGTTGCAGCCATAGCGAGGGCAGTCCTGTCCTCACCCCATGCCGTTTGCTTGAACTGCCAGCTGGTGCAGGTACGCCCGGGCCTCCTGAAAGAAGCATTCAGGGGGGTGGCTTGACCCTGGGGACCCCCTGCTGCCCACACGGCGGCAGGGCAGCATCAGTGTGCGTGCCTGATGGCACTTGCACCAGCCCCCTTCCACTGGCAGCGCCGCCATTGATTTGGCGCGCACTGCTGTGGATGCTAACGACAGCAGCGGCTGGTGCAGTGTGCGCCTCCTGCACAGCCAGCTCTGCAGGCTGCTCTGCAGCGGGTGGCTGTTGTTGCATTGGGAGACTGCCAATGCGTCGGTTGCCATGTTTTTGCGCCTTCTGGGAGGCCAGATGCTCGCGCTGCTGTTGGTTTGGCTGGCTGGCGTGCTGACCTGTCTGCAGGAGTGCTGACGGTCTGTCATTGGGTGCCCCACAGGCTAGGCGTGTCACACGGGCTGCGCTTCTTCGTGACACAAGCACAGGTTTCAGATTCAAGAGACTGCTGCCTCTTGCAAGAGCCTGCTTGCGATATGAACTTGCCGCTGCAGCGCCCAGCGCATCTGCCAGCTGCACAGGAGCCTCGTGGACAGAGCGGGGTCTGGCACCAGCACGCTGCCTCCGTGAAGCGCCATCTGCACATCAACGTTCCCCATAATGGAGTCTATGAGCACAAGATGAATCAGAACGTCTAGAAGAGCGTTTGCACGGCAGGTGCCTGCCTGTTGCCAGCTGTGGAAGCGTTGGAGGCCCAGATGAGGCGCCGCCTGTTCGGCGTTGTTCAGGCCCGCTCCGTGCCCCACGACCGCCGCCCATGTGGCCATCTGCCTGTGCTGCCATTTCTTCGCGTCCCCTTTGATGCTCTTGGAAAGGGCGGGCTCGCTGTCGCCCTGCGCGTTCAGGCAAGTCGGTCATTTTCAGTTCACAGCACAGGCGCGTGCACGCTTTCCCAATAGCAGTCCTCCATATGCTGCGTGCAAGCCAGACAAGGGCAGCTGAAGTCTCAGCGTGGCTGCCCGCCAGGTCAGCTTGCTGGGGTTGCCACTGCGGTGCAGATCCCATGCAGCAGAGCAAGCGCGATTGCCATCGTCTTTTACAAACGTTGCCATCATACACATACTGAAATGAAAACCAGTGCAGCTGCTACGTGCGCTCAAGTACAGACTAAGCACTGTGCACAAGGACCGGCCGCTTGCAGTGGTGGACTGCATAGTTCGTCACGCTGCCCAGGAAGAATTCTTGGAGCCGCGACTTGCTGCACAGGACGCAAGAGAATTTGAACAATCGAAGAGAGTTTGTACAGTCAAGCATACGTAAGGTCAAGCACGCGCAGTATTTGTTGCATGCAAAGGCCGCCATACAAGCAGCAGCCCGCAACAGCCTGGCGTCGTTGGTTACGTGTGGCGCGCCAGCACAGTGACTACGGCATCCAGCTCCTCTGCCTTCTTGCACACAACGTTGCCAATACTGTCCGTGTCGATCTCGTACTGCAGCAGGTAGTGAGGGGCAAATGATGTGGCGTGAGCCGGGCTGTTTATGGCTAGCATGTCAGCAGTCGCACTGACGCACCTTGACAATGTGAACCACCGCCTGCGGGGTGATATCGCCAATGTGGGTGAGCGCCCGCTTGGCAATAAAGTCCTCTGAGGTCTTGATCAGCTGCTCGTATGCTCTGGGGTCCTGCAAGAAGCGAGCCAGCGAGGCCATTTGGCCGCAACTGCGAAGCCGAGTGACGTGCCCATGACCTGGTTGTGACAGGGTCATGATGCTGCCACAGTTGCAAACGCAACAAATGTGCGTCAAAAATCTGCTGCCAAACCAGCACCCAGCGGGCGTTGGTCAGCAACCTGGTATGGCAGGAAGTCAACTGGGGGCGCCGTAGGTTGCTGCAAGCTGCAGCCGCGGAATAACGTGGATCAGGTGGACCTCATCCCCCTCATGATACCTGCACCCACGAAGGCAAGCATCAAGGGTTGCATGCAGTGCCAGGCAGACGACTCCCCACATATGACGCTGACGCCGCGCCGCGCCGGCAGACAGCGGCGGCACAGCCTAAGGCATCCAACCGCAAGCTCGTTGCCGGAATCCTGGCAAGCTGCAGGACTAGCGGCGGTCTCACAGATTCTCCATCGTCCACTTCACGGCAGCCTCTGAGGCTTCGCTATTATCAACGGAGATGAGGATGCGTCGTGGGTTCGCCATGCTGCCTGTGATGCCGTGAGCGATCTGGGTGTGGGGTTGTTCGGAAACGCCCCCTCGGTTGAAAGGGGTCCCCGACAGGTTGTGTGTGTGAGGAAGCTGCCTTGGGACAGAGTCAGACGATCTGAAGAGTCGGCAATTACTCTAAATTGTTCTCAAAGGCTGCAACACGCTGGGTTTGGGGCTCATGTCCAGCTGGTGCCCCAGCGTGCACGTCATGATGGGCCGGTGCATGAATTGGGCGTTGCGGTGGCGGAACAGGACACCCACATTGCCATCTGATTATAATAACAGCCGAGAGGCTCCTGCAAGCCGCCATGGCCAGCCTTGCAGTGGCACCTTTTCAGCCCGGGCCCTCCGCGGCCTTCAAGACCCGCAGAAGGCTCTCTAGCAGGTGCTGACCCTCTTGCTTCCGTTGTCTTCATGTGTCGCTGGCGCTCGCCCTGCCGCCCCTCTCCGCTTAGCGGCGGCGGCGTTCCGGCAGTGATAGGCCCCACCCAGCATCTCATGTCGGTCCTGTGCAGGTGCAGACGCGCAGTATGTACGCCTGTTCACGCCGCTGTCAGGACAGAGGGCACAGCCACCAGCGGTTTGGAGATCAATGGCATGCGGCCCACTTCCCCAAAGGTGAGCCGGCCACTTGCTGGAAGAAGCGGGGTGGGTCTGAGTCCCGGCCTTGCTGATGCTTACGCCCTTGTCCACAGGCCTGGGAGCTGATCAGCAAGACTTTGAAGAAGACTGGTGTCTCCTTTGCGAGCCTTGACCAGGCTGAGGCGGCCGCCCGCAAGGGCACCCCGATCGTGGATATCCGCCCCTCCAACGAGTTTGCCCGTGGCCGCCTGCCGGGAGCCGTGAACTGCCAGTTCTACCAGCCGATCGAGGGTGCGCCGGCGCCTGAGCAGCGCGTGGCTGCGGCTCAGGGCGTTGCTGCAGCAGCAGGCGGTGTTGGGCGTGCACTGCCCTGGGGTCTCCCTAGCTGACTGTTGCCTCCGCCGCCCAACACCCCGCAGGCTGGAGCCCCGCCAAGGTTGCCCGCCGTATCGGCTTCACCTTCTTTGGTGTGCCCGGCACCGAGGCCAACCCCGACTTCTTGGCTGAGGTGGCGGCGGCAGTGCCTCGCAAGGGCAGCGGCATGATTTTGGTTTGCAACATTGGCGGCACACTGGAGCCCACGGGTGGGCTGGGCAGGGTTTGTACATGGACCTGGCATGCCACCCCAGCGCGCAACGCGAGAACCGAGCTTGCTGCAAACTCACATAGGGAAAGGCAGTCTGGTTCAAGCTTGCTCAGAGCCCGAGCCCTATCGTCATGCAGGTCCCAGCGAGTTTGGGCGGCAGAGCCGCTCCCTCACGGCGGCGTACGAGCTGATCCAGGCCGGATTCAGCAACATCAAGGTGAGTGCTGGGGGGACGGCCAGCTGGCGGTGGCGGCTGCAGCATGCAAACACATGGCAGGTTCAGCAACGCCAGCAGCGGGCACGCGCAGCTGTGGCTCGGTGTCGACGGCACACAATGCACTCCCAGGCTTGTTGTGCTGCCTCAGAATGTCGTCAAACGTTAAAAAGTGATTTGTGCAGGTGCTGGAAGGGGTTACAATGCGTGGGCCAAGGATGAGCGCGAGGTTGAGGTGGACAAGTGAAGAGCCCCCCTCCCCCACCGTACGACCAATGAACACCCCCTGCTTCAACCCTGCAGCGCCTTTTACGCCGCATTGCCTCTTGCTGAACGAACCTCGCACTGCTAATTGATATGTGATGCTGTTTGATTAGTTGTTTTTGCTGTAACTTTTGCCAGCTAGTTACCCACTAGCACACGCTCGCGGCCAGCTGTGTGGCTGCTTGCGGCTAGCTGTGTGGCTGCTCGCGGCCAGCCAGCTGGCGCGGCATCTGGACTAAGTACAGCTTGTCCTCGAGCGGGCTACAAAGCCGGACGGCACCCCTCAATTTCATAATTCAAAGCCCTCAAAACCTCGTTTTACACACGCTTCCGCGCCCTGACGGCACATCGCACCATGGCTTCCCGCTCGGGCGCCCTCGTTCTCGCCCTGGCGCTGCTGGCCTTCGCCACAGGTATGCCATGGCTTTGTCGTATGTGCATCCGCCGGGTATCGTCCAGCTCCATGTGCTGGGTTCGCCGTGGGGCAGCTCCCGACCGCCTGCCCGCTCTTGCGTGCAGGGCCCGCCGGGGCACAGGCCCCCGTCCAACCTACCGAGGCGCTGAGCTCCTGCTCCTCCGAGTCCAAGTCATCCCTTACCCCTCTGCCCGAGGGCCTGTTCTCGGGCCTGCCCTCGGACCAGATGTGCTCCGGCGAGGCCTGGCTGCTGAACCCGCCCGGCTTTGGGGTCACCACCTGCGACCTGCTGGGCGTGGTGGAGACGGTGCTGGGCAACTCCCCGTCAGAGCCTGCAACGACAGCGGCCAGGTGTGGCTGACGGGGAACTGGGACTGCGCTTGGGGCGGCCTGCTGCACGGCACTGCGGGGACACCGCTGGCGCCCCAGCTTCCTCGAGAGCTTCCTTCTCTCTCTTTCAATCCCCCCGCCCCCCTCTCGTGCCCGTTCGCCCCGCAGTACATACTGGAGGGCGGCCCCGAGGTCCTGCCCAACCGGGTTCCGCTGCCAGCCTCCTTCGACGACCCAGAGGGCGTATTTGCCGAGGAGGGCGCCACGTACCATTGGTGCGGCGTTTGCCGCCGCCGCCTGCTTCATCTGGCCAGTGTTGCCTGGGTGCCGACGCTGGATCACCACCTCCACAGCCGTGCCGTCAACGCCCGCTCAGCGCAGCTTGCCCAACGCCCCTCCGCCCCGCCCAACGCCTGCCCTGCGCTTGCTCCTCCACATGGCACGCGTAGGCTCTTCACCCTGCTGCGCAACATTGAGGACTTCTTCCCCTGCACTCTGGCCGACAACGGGCTCACCCTGCTGCCGCCAGCCGGCTGGGAGCTGCAGTCGTACCTCTACCTGCAAGAGGACCTCGGCTCTGGGGAGGTCAACTTTGGGTCCATTATTTACAACCCGGGCACCCGGCAAGTGGTGGTGGCTATCCGCGGTACGCAGACCCCGCCAGAGTGGCTGCTGGACTGGCAGTACAACCAGGTGTGTGGGTGTGGGTGTGGGTGTGGGAAGCATCAATAACCAGCAGCCCCTTTTGAGAACCCATCTATCTCAGGCTTATATGCTGACGCCCCTTCCCCCACCCCCTGCAGACCACCACTGAAACGGACTTGATCCCCTTCCCCGTCCACGCCGGCTTTGCCCGCGCCTTTGACCAGGTCTGGCCGGATGTGGAGGCCGCCCTGCAGGACCTTGTTGTCGGCAGGAACTACTCCGAGGTGGGTGCCCTCAAGCGAGGGATCCCTCGGGCAGCCTTGTCAGGCCACGGAGCCCACGCATGCAGCAACCGCCAGCCTCCTCTGCCCTGGCGGCCAGCACCTAACCACCCTCCCACAGCACCCTCCCTGCCCGCCAGGTGTTTGTTGTGGGGCACTCTCTTGGCGCAGCTACGAGCACCTTGGTATCCTACGCTGCCCAGGCCTACCTCAACATGACCCTTGAGGACAGCGGCGAGCAGGTCCCAATGCTGAGCGCCGTTCTGGTGGCCCCTCCCAACGTGGGGGCCGAAGACTTCGTGGAGGTCTTCAACGCGGGCGTCAACGCGCGGCGCATCGCCTTCCAGTACGACATCGTCCCGCAGGCCTTCTGCACCCCCTCCATGCCCACCTGCGCCGGCCCCCTGCGTGGCCTGTTCAAGGTGGGCACCACCCCGGAACACACACCATCCGCCTCGCCAGTCGCCTCCTCAAGACGCCCCAAGCCCAATGCCCCTGCCTTGTCTCTCATGCGCCGTCCATGGTTTCCCATCAGCCTCTGCCCACCATCTACAAACTCATCTTGTGCAGAACTTCACGGTGGTGCCCACCGATAACGGCGGCACCGTCAGCGAGTGGAACTACTCCCAGATTGGGGGCAGCCTCACCGTTCCCGGCAACCAGATGCCGCAGGTGGGGCAGAGGCTTCATCCCTTTCCGCTGCCTGAAAGTTCTGACAGTTCGTCTGGCATGGCGGCCTCATGACTCAAACTCTACAAAGCCCCCCTTCCCCCGCGCTTGCAGAATGCGGACGCTTGGCCGGCCCTGGCCGAACTGCAGCTCTGCTACGCCACCGACTTCCTGGCTGCCACACACATCTGCTCCTACAAGTGCTTCCTCTCACAGTATGCAGGATACGCCGCCGCCCTGCAACAGAGCAACTGCTGGTTGTCCAGCCAGCCCGTAGGCAACGGCTCCCTCTGTGTAGGCGCCAACTGGCCCATTGCCTACCCGGGGATGCCCTGACCCAGCTCCGCGCTGCATCCTGAACCACATTTGCGTACCACCCTCTTTTGAGTGTCAACAACCCCTTTCCGCACTTCCTGATTATCAACTTTCTGATGCCTGATGCGAATCATCTCACTGCTCTGTTCGACTGCCCCAACAACTGCTTTTACCCGCAGTATCTTGTCTGATTGTGACTGTAAATGACCTTTGAAGAATAGTGTAGCTTGGGCAGTATGCTCGTCAACTGTTAGATGGTGCACATGCTCCTTTGCAATCAATGAATCTGCCACCATCTGTGCAGGCGGTGTATAAGCGCTGTCAACAGCGCTGACGTCACCTTCACGCCAAATAGCACGTGGAGTAAGGTGACCATTGGTGGCACGCTGCCACCTGACGCCAGGCGGGGGGTGGGGGCATGCCAGGCCTGGCCCGGCGCCGCCAGGCGGGCGGGGGCATGCTAGGGCCCTGGCAAGCGACATCTCGTGCTTTTCTGCAACGTCGCGGCATCGCGCACTCTCGTGCCGACCTTGAAACCAGCGCCTACAAGCGAGAGACTTTGGAAGCGATCGGGAAGCACCACCTGTTACGCTGCAAACGCTACGAGCGTAGCACTACAGTTGCCAGGAGCTTATAAACAACGCTGCCGGGTGTCATGGACAGCACAGCCGAAACCCTGGGTTGAGGGCAGGGCACGTCTATTTGAGCGGCGGCACGCTTCGCCGCCCGGCGGCCGCTTGTGCCCAGCTGAGGCAGGCCAGCAGGCGGCGTGAAAATGGAGCCGGATTTCGCCAGAGTCATCCTGCACATTGATTTCGACGCGTATTACACTCAGGTGCTCAAGGCAGGCCGCGAGGCACTGTGCTTTTGCATCTGGCCCGCCTGCTTCTGCCGGGCAGAGTCACCTTCCTGCCCCGCTGCAGGTGGAGATGAAGCGGCTGGGCATACCCCGGGAGACACCCTGCGCTGTGCAGCAATGGGAAGGTGGGCGGCGTCGGCAGCGTGTGCCGCTGCGCAACCATGGTTGCCCAGCGGGCCGTGCCGGGTGGGTGGGTGTGGCTGCTTGGCCTGCTTGCAAGCGGCAGGTTGCTGCCCTGCAGGGCTCATCGCCGTCAACTATCCGGCGCGGGCTCGGGGCATCACAAGACACATGCGGGTGCGGCAGCCACTGAAGCAAGCACCAGGCCGGGTCAGCAGCTCAGCTGTTCATCGCGGCCGCCTCCAATGCCCCTTCCCTTCTTTGCGCTGCCCACTGTCAGCTTTGCTGGCTCCACGTCAGCTCCCCTGGCCACCCACGCAACTGGGTGCAGGTGAAGGAGGCCATGAAAGCCTGCCCGGAGCTGGTTTGCGTGCACGTGGAGACGATAGGCAACGCGGCAGAGGGGCGGGGCGGCAGCGACGCGGGCGGCGGCAGCGACGGCGGGGCGGGCTGCGGCGAGGAGGCGCACGATCGCCTGACGCAGAAAGCATGCTTGGAGCGATACAGGTGGGACAGGCGCAGCCCGTGCGGTGTGTTTCAGGCTGAACGAGGTGTCATTCCAGAAGTGGGGGCTGGCTCTGGCGCTGCGCCTGCTGCTGGCAGTGCGTGCTGACCGGGCGCTGCCGCGCTCAGCGCCCTCGTGCCGATCCACCCCAGGCGCTCCACCGCCGATGTGCTGGCCCTGCTGCACCGCCTGGCCCCGGATGCCGTCATCGAAAAGGCGTCCATAGACGAGGCGAGCGGGGGGCGCGGCTGCAGGGGAATGGGCGCCGGGCATGCTACAGCAGCCAGACGGCGGTCGCAGCTGCCCGCTTGTCTGGCTGTCTGCCGGTTGCGCGGCGCAGGCTGCCCAGCAGCTGTGCTGCTGCTGCGGTGGTGTTGAAAGGGCAGCGAGCATCCAGCCGTATCTCTAAAGCCTTGCAGCGCCAGTCGTGCTGTGCCAGCTGTGTTGGCCCTGCCTGGGTCCACTTGAGCGCCGCTCATGGCTGCAGGTGTACATGGATGTTACCGCCATGGTGGACTCGGAGCTGGCGGGAAGGGGCACACGTGGTACAGACGGCGCCCCTGACGGGTGCGGCGGCGACCGCGCGCGGCGGCGAGGCAGCCCCCGCCTCCGTTGACGCCTTTGCCTGGGGCTCCATCGTTATCGGCGGCCCCTTGGACGTGTTCAGCGAGTTCGAGCGGCGGCTGGCGGCGGGGGCGGGCATCGCGTGCCGCCTGCGCGGTGCCCTGCTCTCCGAGCTCGGTGCGTCGCCCAGCCTCCCTGCTGCTGCTGCGCTGCCCCGCGGCTGCCCCGGGTCTTGCTTGATCGTGTTGGATAGGGTTGAGGGTGGGCGGGGCGGGTGCCAAGGCCTGGGCTGTCTGCATGCAGGCTGCCGGCTGTTGTACGCGTTTAGGTGCATGAGCAGCCCCCACCCCCAATGCAGGCTATACCGCATCCGCGGGCATTGCCGCCAACAAGCTGCTGGCCAAGATCGGTTCAGCCATGCACAAGCCCGCGCAGCAGACATTGATCCCGCCCAGAGCCGTGCAGCATGTCATGCAGGTGGGTTGCCGGGTTGCTGCAGCGCCACACCTTGCCTTCCACTTTGAGGGCTGAAGGGGGCGACAGGGCTCTGCGCAGCCCGCCACCAGAGCACTCTGCGGGAGGTGCAAGGCAGCGCGGGAATGGAGGGCTTGCACAGTTTCCTCGCCTCCCTGCCAGCGCCTTGCTTTTGCTTTCTCAGCCTGTCGCAGCCCCTTCTCATCGCCCGCCACCCCTCCCAGCCCTCGCCCTCCTCCCTGCCGTCCCAGGACCTGCCCCTCAAGAAGCTGCGCAACTTTGGGGGAAGCTGGGGGAGCAGCTGGAAGCGCTGGGCTGCGCCACGGCGGGCGAGGTGCAGGCGCTGCCCACGGCCACCCTGGCGGCGCGCTTTGGCCACGAGCGGGCGGCCGCCATCGAGCAGGCGGTGAGGTGGTGCAGCCCCCACCACATGGGACTGTGAACAGGTGTTTTCTGACCACGCGGCGTTGGTCACAGCCGCCTGCCATCGGCTGCTGCCGGAGCACAGCGCGCGCAGCGCTTGAGGCGTGACATGCGTCCCTCTGCCGGTGCCCTCGGCGCAGGTGCGTGGTGTGAGCGCCGAGGCGGTGCAGGAGCGGAGCGGCCCAAGTCCTTCATGGCCGCCAAGTCCTTCAACCCCACCAGCGACTGGGGCGCGCTGCATGGCTGGATGCGTGTGCTGGCGCAGGTGGGCCGCCCCGCTGGGGAGCCGCCGCCGCGTGTGCACCCCGACCGGCAGCCGCTGGGCTGGGCTGGCTGGCGAGGAGTGGCTGGACTGGCTGGTTGCGCTGGCCGATGTCGGCACCATGGGCACGCCACCCCCCGCTGCAGGAGCTGTCTGCGCGCATGGCCACAGACGAGGTGGAGCACCGCCGCCGCCCGAAGAACCTGGTCCTGCACTACAGGTGGGCTGATGGGAGATGTGGGTGCCTGATGGGAACCCCAGCGCTGCAGTGAGGGAGGAACTGCAGCGCTGCAGGTGCAGAAGCACCTGCCCCTGCTTAAACACGGTGGCCAGCTGCGCCGGCGCGCTGCCTCCGCAGGGCGGCAGCGCCAAGGGGGCCCCAGAGCGCAGCAAGTCGTGCGCCATGCCACGCCCAGGCGGCGCGTGCCCGGATGCAGAGGCCGTGGCGGCCGCCGCCATGCACCTCTTCCGCACCAAGTGAGGGGCTGGTGGGCAGGGCGGCGTGTTGAGAGCAGCGGCAGAGCGGCATGGGCTCTATCCTGGACCCATGCTGTGGTCAGCTGTGTGTCGCTTCACGGGGTCCCTCAGCCCAGCACCCATGCATGCCTGTGTGTGCCGCAGGTGCGCCGCAGAGGCCATGCCCTGCAGCCGCCTGGCCATCGCCGCCGCCGACTTTGCCGACCTGCCCGCTGCCAGCGGGGGCATCGCGCGCTTCTTTTCGGCCCGGGCAACGGGCGGCGACGAGGGCGCCCAGCAGCCGCCGCCCAGCGCCCAAGGCCCTCAGCAGCAGCAGCAGCAGCAGCAGCAGGCCGTGAGGCCGTTGAAAGCGGGGGCAGGGCCAAGCATCACAAGCATGTTTGAGCGGGCCCAGAAGCGGCAGAAGGCTGCACCGCAAGACACGCAGCGCGAGCAGCCGCAGGTGGATGGGGAGCAGCAGCCTGCCAGCAAGGCGGCAGGCAAGAAGGGCTCGTCAGCTCCCAGCATAGCAAGCATGTTTGAGCGGGCGCAGCAGCGGCGGCAGGAGCAGGTGCAGGGCCGAGCTGGACTAGATGAGGGCCCCACTGCCGCCGAAGCCGACAGCAGCGCAGGGGCTGGCGGCACATCTGGGAACGCACGTCAGTCCAGGCGTCAGCAGCAGCAGCAGCAGCGTGGCATCAGTGCCTTCTTTAGCAAGCAGTAGAAGCGGTTGCTTTACACCCAGGCGCATCTAGTGCACCAGCTGGCCAAAATATGCGCGCGGAGCAGAGTCATTAGGGAATGGTTGAGGAACACAAAATCCGAAAGGTTCAATACTGTGATGTGTGATGGGTGTCAGCAAAAGTAATGGTAAACGGGTAGGACCATTTTGGGGAGGGAGGTGCAGCGTTGCTAGCGGAAGCGAATTGCACAAGTTCAGGGCCAGGCAATGAAGAGGCGCCCGGGCCCGGCGGGTACCCAGCCTTCGATGGGGGCCCAGCTGGCGCTTGCGCTCACCACGAGTAGCGGCTGACGCCGTACTTCTCCCACACCTTGCCCCATTCCGGGTACCAGCCCACGGCCTGGGGGCGCAGCGGGGGCGGCGTGTAGACCGCGGGGTCGACCTGTGCCCGCGGCGCGCCAGCGTGGCTTGCAGCGGCAGCACCGTCGCGTAGTGGCCCACCTCCAGCGACACCCGCCTGCGGCCAGAGGGGAGGGCGGGTCGAGATGCAGGTGGAGGTGGGGCTGCAGCAGGCAGAGGGAGGCAGGGCGGGGGCAGGGAGGCAGGCGACAGGCGGCTGGAGTGGCGGCGGGCGTGCGGCGGCGCTTGCCTGTGGAAGAGCAGCAGCATGGGCAGCTGGGTGAGCACCAGCACCAGCGACGCCGTCCACGCCTTCTTGCTGGCCAGCACCATCCCCGTGAACACCGAAAACAGGGCCATGGTCCACACCTGCGGGCGCAGCAAGGGGCCCGTGGGAGCACGGCGGGGCGGCCGCCCAGGCAGGGCATTTACACAGGCCGCGCACACAGCTAGCCGCAGCGGGGGCAGCCCCCTTGGCCACACAAGCCGCCAGGAAGGCCTCACCATGAGGGTGAACAGCGTCTCCCAGATGCGCCCCCTCGTAGGAACGCTCGTAAAAGTACAGGCAGCAGTACCGCCACGTCATCTGGACAATGGCGTGTCAACAGGGCAGGCATGTCAACAGGGCGCAGCAGGCACTGAGCGTTCCGACCGCAGCGCAAAAGATGGCGCGCGTGCGCCGCCGCCCCCTTCGCACCCAAGCGGTGAGGAAGAAGACGGCGGCGGCGGGCAGCACCAGCGGCGCGATGACAGCGTACGTCAGAGCCATGATCTGGGGTGGGCACGGCGGCGGGGGGGGCGGCGGTGAGGACAGGAGACGTTGCCAGGCACCCTCCCAACATTCCCTGTGCCTCGAGCAACGGTGGCATGGTGCCACCGGAAGGGGCTGGGGGCAGCGCTGACCTGGATGAGCAGGAAGGAGCCAAAGTGGCGGGCGCCGCGGAAGGAGGGGGCGGTGCGGATCATGGCGTTGTCGCGCTCACACTTGGGGCCTGGGGGGGAGGGAGAGCGGGCCGCAGCAGGAGCTTAACATATCCGCCCACACCAACACGCTGCCTCCACAGCGGGGCAGGCTCCAGGCACAGGCCAGCCAACTGGCGGGTCAGCACTGCTCCGCAGGCAGCGCAATTGGCGGCGGGAAGGCTACGGCGACAACGCTGCGGAGCCACCGCACTCACGGAAGAGGCCAAACCAGCGGAAAATCACAAACAGCACGGTGCCCTCGTGCGGCCTGTGGGGTCCGGGGGAGGGTGGGGTGGAACAGCGCAGCAGTGGGGACATGACGCTCGGTGCCAGCCCACGGCCGAGCGGGCGGCAGTGGGCTGGGGCGGGCGGGCGTCTGCCGCTCTGCTGCCGGGCAGCACGCACCATATGAATCGGAAGAGGTTGGTGCACAGGGCGTGGATGATGATGTAGTTGCTGCAAGCAGGTGAGGGGGCAGGCGTGGCATGAGCGACAGGGGCGCGCTGCCGGACGGGCACACAGCTGCAGGGGCGGCTGCGCGGGGCTGCCCGGGCCCTGGCAGGATGGTGGGCAGCGGGTGAGGGGGTGCAGAGCGAGACGCCGCTCATCCCCAGCACGCCCAGCGTCAGAGTCGGAGGAGAGGCGGGCGGCAGGCGGCGGCAGGCAAGGGCCTCACAGGAAGTAGGTGGAGGCGGTGGGCAGCGACGCCCCAGCATCTGGAGCCAGTAGCCTGCGCAGCGCAAGCGGTGCACAGGGCAGGGGGCTGAGACTTGGGGAGGTGGCCATGGCGGCGACGGCGGGCAGAGTCGTGCTGGCACCGCGGCAGCCCCGCCTCGTCAGCGCAGCCGGCGCCGTCAGCGGCGGCGCAGCCCGCCCTCACCTGGTTCGTTGACCAGGGTGCCTGCCTGGGAAAACAAGGCGCCACCCAGCACCGACCCCAGGAATGTGTTGAACACGTCAAAGTTGTAAAACAGGGCGCACATGCGGCGGTCGAGGTGCGACAGGGCCACGTGGCGGCGCTCAGCCTGCGGGGTCGACCCAAGCGGCGCTGCTTGCGTTGCGAGCCCAGAAGAAGGTGCAACCTCTGGCCAGGCTCAGCCTGCCAGCTGGCAGGTGCCCACCCGCGGCAGGCAGCTGCCCCAGCCTGGCCAGCGCCCTGCCAGCCGCATGCAGCCGGTGTTTACCCCTGGCCCCGGCCACCCCCCACCTGTGTGCAGAAGAAGAACCACATGGGCAGCACATACGTGTCCCACAGCATGGAGATGACGGACGGCAGGATGCCTGGTGAGAGGGTGGGGAGGTGTGTGTGTGTGTGTGTGTGTGTGGGGGCGCGGAGCTGGCAGGTGAGCAGAGGAGCACGGCATGCATCACCCGCAGCACCCCGCTGACCCCTGCCGCCACTGACCCTGCAGCAGCTCCTTCACGAACTTGGCCCCCGCCGACGTCTGCTCGCAGTACCATGGCCAGTACAGGGAGTTGGTTTCTGCAGTACAGTGCGGGCACAGAATGCAGCGACAGCTCACCCGTCAGGATCTGGGGGTCTACAGTGCACGCACAGCCCCCAGCCCGCGCCTGGCTGCTTAAGCCCTCAGCAGGCCACGCCACACACGCTGCCTGCCGCCCCTCGCACCCGGGGTGCCGCCACAAACGGCGGTGTTGAGGTTGGACAGGGCGCCGGTGAGCACGCCGATGGGGAAGATCATCATGAGGGTGAGGAAGGGCAGCACGGCCACCGCACGCACAATGCGCTGCAGGGCGGAGACGCGGGAACAGAACATTGGTGGCGGGGCATGGTGGCGTGAGGAGGAGGAAGCGGTCGGATGGCAGTTCTCGGGACAGGATGGGGTGCGTGGTTGCGAGTGTGTGGTGGTGGCGGTCATACCATGTGGGGGTGACGGATGCTTTGGCCCAGTTTCGCCCAAAGCGCGCCCCCCACACACACAACACACACACACACACACACGGCTGCCTCCAGGGTGCGCCGCCCACCCACCTCCTTCCAGCTGGCCCACAGCGCGCTCCAGTTGACGTCGTCGGGCCCCGGGCACGGCTGCACCCTGAAGTTGACGGTGGAGGCCAGGCTGGCCTGCACATGCGCCGCCAGCGCCGCGGTGGTCTGGTCCCTGCGGGCGCAACGCGGCGGCGGCGGCGGGCCATGACACGTCAGGCGGCAAACAGGCAGGGGGCATCTGCAAGAGGAGAGGCAGGCGCTGAGCTGACCCATGCTGCGCGACGGTGAGTGGAGCAGAAAGGGCGCGGAAAGCAGGGGGCCCATCCCCCAAGCTCACGGCAGCGCCAGCAAGGGCGGTGAGCGTGCCTGAAGAGCGCGATGAAGGCGGTGCCCAGCGGGGCCGCCAGCGCCGCCTGCCGTGCCGCCTCCACCTCCGCTTCCAGCCCCGCAGTCTTATCCTGCCACTTGGCCAGCTCCCGCTCCGCTCTGGCCAGCCGGGCAGCGGCCCGCCGCATCCACCAGGCCTGCAGCCCGCCTTGCCCGCCGTCCGTGCCGGGCCCCTTGGCCGCGCCCTTGCCAGCCGCTGCTGCCGCGCGAGCCGCCGACAGCTCGGCGGCGCAGCAGTCACGCTGGGTGGCTGCAGCGTCATGCCGTACCAGCAGCGCATCGGCGGCGGCGTGGTTGTACACGCGTACCAGCGCAGAAAAGGAGGCGGGGAAGAGCTCCTGGGCAGTTGGGGAGAGGGGCGCAGGCAGCGGCTGTCGGCAAGCAGCGGGTCTGTGGAGAGAAGACGGCGTCACCAGTGCATGCAGAGCCACCGGCGGCCCTGCGTCAGCTGCAGCTAGCTGCGTCAGCTGCCAACCACCGCAGGCATGCAGAGGGGCTGCCCTTGGAGCCGGCATACTGCCCCCACGCCGCTGGCAGCGTCGATGCCCCGTCCCACACCCAAGCTTAGCCCCCTGAAAAGCTGGAGCCCTCAACTCAGTCGCTCCACATCCCGGCCCACCAACCGCAGCAGTGCCCACCTGCAGGGCCTGCTCCAGCTCCGCCGCCACCAGCTCCGCACCCTTGCCCGCCTCCTGCCCCCCCCGACCGCCCCAGCACCTCCTCCAGCCGCCTGCTCTGCACGCTGGACCCCGACGACGCCACGCTGTGGCTGCCCTTGCCGCCGGCAGCCTCGCCACACTCGCCCTCAGCTGCGCCCGCGGCGGCTGCGGCGTCGTCTGCTCGCTCCGTCGGGCCGCCATCCACCAGCACAGAGCTGGGTGAGGCGGAAGGCGGGCGAAGCAGGCGCCACAGCGAGCTGCGGCGGGCACCCACAGGCAGGCACGCCTCGGTCAACTGTGCCACGCAATCCGCAGCGGTCCTTGCGCTCGCCAGGTACCACGCAGCTGGTGACAGCGACAGAAAGGCGGGCCCCCAAGCGCCCCCGCCCCCCACACACGCACCCCGAGGGCGGTGGGCCGGCCGTGGTGAGCAGCACAGCGTAATGCTCAGAGGAGGCCCACACCGCCTGCCCCGTCGTGCCCACAGCCAGCAGCCGCTTGCGGGTGGCCACCGTCGTCTTGCCGTGGACGACGCCGCTCGCACCGCACTCCGCTGCTTCACATGAGCGGGGAGTTCGTGGGTCAGTGTAGGAGGGGGAGGGGGGCGGGCGCGGGCAGGCTGTGGAGAGGACGGAGAGCGGACTGTTGGGGCTGTAGTAACGGCGGCAGGGCGCCCACGCAGTGCGCGGCCACGGCAAGCGCTCGACACCGCCGCCGGGAGCCACGTACCCGAGTAGCGCGCCGGAATGTCCTCCGGTGGCAACCACCAGGGCAGCACCGCGGCTTTTGCATACTCGCCGGCATGGCCCTTGCCGATGTCGTCGCTGGCCGTGCTGCCCAGCGTGCCGCCCGCCTTGTCGGCTGCGCTGGCGCCGTCGCTGTCTGCGCCCGCGGCATCGACCAGCTGCTGGGCCTCGGCGGCGGCGCAGCTCTCCAGGTAGCGCCGCACCCGCTGCTTGTCCCGCATCAGCATCTGCGGGCAGGCCAAGCAGGGGAGGAGCGCGAGTCGTGGAGGGAGGACCGCAAACTTGCGGCAGCCGGCACGAACCCGCAGCAGCAACAGCACTGAGCAGAGGAGCAGTTGGGGCAGGCGCCAGCAGCTGCCCCCGGCTCACGTAGTAAGGGCTGCACAGCTGCAGCAGCGCGTCGCCCACAGCGGCCCAGCCCCGCCGCTGCATGCCAACTACGCGCTGCGCGGGGCGGCGCCTGCGCCGCCCAGCGGGGAGTGGCGCAGGTGCGCCAGGCGCAGCAGCGCGTACGACTTGTAGTGCTGCACCAGGCAGTACGCCACCCAGCCCAGCACTGCGTAGCTCAGGGCAAAGGGGGCCCTGAAAGGCATGGCAGGCAGGAACGGAGCGGTGAGCTTGGGATGGCGATGAAGGCAGGCATCCGTGGCACAAACACCCCGCCACGGGTCGCAGCGGGAGAGCGGCACCGCCCCCGGCCTTCACCACAGCTTGGGCGACCCCGGCTGTATGTTGCCGATGGTGTAGCGCATGATGTCGGCGATGTTGGCGGCGTAGCTGGTGCTGCTGTAGGTGCCCGTCACGCACAGCGGCAGCACTGCGGGGGGGGTGGGGGCAGCGGGGAGGGGCGCTTCATGTGGATGGGTGAGGGCGTCTGGGTGGCATGGAGGTTGGCGGGGTTGACACAAGGCAGGTCTGGGCGCGCAAAGCACAAGGTCAGGGATGGGTGCTGCGGCAGGCGTGGAGCGTCGTCAATGACAGCGGTAGGGTGCCAACAATCAAGGGCGGCGCGCTGGGCGCGCTGTGCTCACAGACGGAGCAGACCAGCGCCGTGGCGGGCAGGAACACGTGGCAGCCCAGCACCAGGAAGCGGCACAGAATCTGCAAGGGAACTCAGGAGCGGCCGGGCAGCGTGATGTGGGGCCAGGTGCTGTGCGGGGCGGATGTCCTCCCCACCCCGGCCTGGCCTGGCTGCAGCTCTCAAATGCAGCAGATTGGGCCGCAGATGTGCCGCGTGCATCGCCGCCGCCTCACCAGAGCATCCAGGCCCGCTGTTTCCACAAACTCAAAGTCGTCCACGAGGAAGACGGGCACCAGGAAGCCCAGGCAGCGGTGCAGCAGGCCGCGGCAGCGCACGGGGGCGGCCGCGCCGCCGCGTCAGGCAGCTGCAGGCGCTTGAGGAAGATGTGGCGCAGCGGCGCGCGGAAGAAGGCCCAAATCGCGAGGAAGGCCAGGCCGCCGAGAGCGCTCAGCCAGATGGAGGCCACCACCTCGGAGCTGCGGGGGCGGCACGAGGAGATGCTGCTCGGTGGAGAGGAGTGGCGAGGCCGTCGCCGAGCAAGGGCGGCGTTGAGGGTGCGGACATGGTGGTCAGCCAGCAACTTGCAGGAGGATGAGGTGCACGCCTGTCACACCTGGTCACTGACTCGCCAAACTCCGGCTCAACGGCCTCTGGCGCTGGAGCGGGGGCCGCGGTCTCCATCGCAGGACAGCGGGCACGCTGGCGGCAGCAGGTGCCCTCCTGCCGTCCTCAGGACACGGTGTCGCTACGCACAGGTGCTCGTGCAATGTCCTTTACGACACTCTTCCGGAACCTTGCTGCGCAGGGCTGCAAGCAAGGAACTCAGCCGCAGGTTCAAGCTTGCACCGTAACCGGACTGTGCTTCAAAGCATGTGATTTGCGGCGCCTTCTCCCTGACTCTGTCCCTTTTTTGTTCGGCAGTTGATACTCGTGAACGTACGCGTGGAGTACAGCCCCCGCTTGCGCCGCAAAAGAGGGCACTGCAGGCCGTTTGTCACACTGCAGACCGTGTGTCACATTGAACTCGATTGTGATGTCTATGTGTAGAACAGCCTGCCGAAATGTGTGCCGGTGGTTGCGTTGAATACGAACCACCCTTCTGAAACGCTGATGGGAAGGTTGAGCATGTTGGGCCTTTGACCGCGACTGCGCTTCTTGCTACACCTGGTGCGCGCCGCACGCCCGCCCCCCGTCGCGGAGGAGGCTGCTGCGGGGCATGGTGTTACCTCCCATCACTGCTGCACCTATTTGTGGCAGTCCCTGTGTCCTTTGGTCGGAAACGGGTCCTGAGGCACAGTACCGCTGCGTGAAGCCGGGCACACTGGGACTGGGACCCTGCGAGGATCCTGGTCCTGGCGGGAGCGGCGCACTGGCTGCTGCAGGTTCTGAAGCAGAAGCGGCATGCACGGCCGTCACAGCGCCTGTTTTGAGGGCGGCTGGCTTGCTGACTGTCACGGTCAGCGATGGCTTTGCTGGCCATGATGTTGCACACGTTGAGTGATTTGCGCTGGCTGGGCAACTGGCCAGGCAGCACAGCGGGCGGTATGCTGGCAACGGTTCCGGGATGGGCAGTCTGCAGTGCATGTCAGAGGCAGGTTTCGATTGCCTGCTTGGCAACCGTGAAAACAACGCCAATCACACTGTCTAATATCCTCAACTGACTGCCGTGCATCCAAAGCATGCCCTCCCTTGCGAGTCGTTGCGTCCAGCACCCATCATGCACGCTGTACCGACCTGCTGCGCCGACACGCAGCGCTGCCAAGACCAGTGGCACTGGGCTGCCCGTCACAACCTTAGAGGATGCCATTCTTAACCTCTGCAATGACAATCATGGCATAGAGCCTTGTCCAAGGCACCCTCACTCTGAGCATGCACGGCAGGGCAGGGGGCACGCTGCCTAACACTCTGCCCACGGCATCCGGTATCCGTTGATCGAACACACAGGGGTATAGCCCTGACAAGGCCTCTCCTCTGCCACCTGGCCTGCCGCACGGCAGAGCCCTCAGCGGCGGCGCTGCCCCTGAACAGGCGCGGCCACCTGCCCGTGCGCTTTCCTTCTCCGAAGAACAGGGCAGCTGCCGCCATGGAGGCTGTGCAAGTGGAGGTGAAGGAGCGCGGCCCGGCCCGGCAGTGAGGAAAGGGGACCTGCTGCGGGCGGGGGCCGCTGTGACGCTCGTGGCGCTGGAGCCTCATGAGGCCGGGGCCAGCATGGCTGTGGTGAGGCCCAGAGGGTGGTCCCGCTCCCTTCAATTGCGTAGCGCGTGTGCGGTGCCGTTCTTGTCGCATGTTGTGGCACATTAGCTGCTGCCATCCAGCACCTCGCTCTGCTTGGCGGGGCTGCCGCAGTTGCGGTGGCGCAATCCAGAGGGGAGGCCCTCTGGGGCGCTGCGACCTGCACAGATGGAGGTTGCAGCGCTGGCGGAGCTGCCTCTGGCGCCGCAGCGGAAAGGCGTAGCGGGGCAAGCTTGCTAATTTCTGCGGGTGCATGCGGCGTCGCCTGGCCGGCCTAGGCAGCTTCGATGGGATCCCAGAGCCTGCTGCTGCTGCTGCTCTGATCGAGGACCTTTTGCTTGACTCCCCATATAAGGTGGTCTGCTCCAGCTGCAGGGAGATTGACGTTGCCGCAACCCACGCTGCCATCCGCGCCGCTCTGCCCCCTCGCCTTCCCACCCAAGGCGCCGCCGTGTATGTCTACAGCAGGGACAGCCGGCGGGGGCGGCGGCGGCGCTGGAGGAGGCGCAGGCGCAGGCTGGAGAGCGCAGTTGCACCTTGTTGGAGCAGGTGCGCTGCGCGGGTGCACGCAGGGCTTCTGTGCGGTCCCTGGCTTGCTCCATGGCGGGTTGCTGTGCTCCCGGGCCGCACCCTACGCGGGTCAGACAGCTGGCCTGGGGGGTGGCAGGCTGGCGGTGCATGATTGCCCCAGTGCCCCCCGCCCCTGCAGGCTGTGCAGGGCCTGCCTGCCTCCAGCGTCGCAACGGTGGCATCCAGCTCCCTGAGCAGGTGGGGCGCGGAGTGGCCTCATTGTGTGTGTCTGTGCTGCATGCTCCTCCCGCAAGGGCGCCAAATGCTGCCTTGGTCGCTCCACGGCTCAGCGCTGGGCTCGCATGGCTTACGCCGACTGCCTGCTGCTGTGTGAGCGTCCACCTCAACCCGAGCACCTGCCTCATCAGGAGCCTGGGCATCAACAGCAGGACGCGCAGGACGTCTGCTGCGCTGCAGACCGCCAGGGCCGCCTTCCCGCAGGCCGCCAGCCAGCTGAGGTGCGCCCTGCCTCTTGACCGTACGGCAGCGTGCTCCGCCCACATGCCTGCTAGCGGCGGCTGCCGTGAGTTCTTCAGCCATGCATGAGCGTGTCGTGTCTGTGCCTTTACTGCTGCAGGACGGTGACGGAGCACGCAGGCCTGGCCAACGCTCTGCTGCTGGCTGCCCACGTGGTGGGCGTAAGCGTGGTGAAGTGTCGCGCCGCCGCTGCCCCAGCGCCGGTTGCTCCGGGGGCGGGGGACGTGCGCGGGCTTGCCACACCCAGCGTGGCATCGGGTCGCCCAAGGCGCAGCCGCCGCGGTGCCCCACCAATCGCCTCGGAGCAGGGCGGCGTGTCTGGCCGCCCAGCAGCACTACCGCCGCATGTGATGCCGCCTACAGCGCCTGCTGCGGCTTTGCCGGGGCCTCCAGGTTGGCCGTGCCAGGGTTCAGCCTCGCCTCCCTCCCCATCGTGACAGCGCAGCTTGGGGCGGCAGCTGGCGGAGCCTCGTACTTCACCCAGGTGGCGGGCCCAGCGCAGCACACGCAGCATGCAGGGCAGGCCGTGCAGCACGAGGAGCTGCAGCTGCAGTTTGGCCGCCTGGGGCGCCTGCAGCAGCTGAACGTCCTCACAGCGGTGCAGCACTTTGCAGCCCTGCAGCAGGCCTATCCCCCGGCACCCATTTCCTCCTTATGCCAGGCCAGGAAGCAATGGTCGCGGAGCGTGTGGCGCCTCCCGGGGGCACGTCCTGTGGCAGCGCTGCAGCACTTGCAGCAGCAGGCAGCGATTGCGGCGGCAGCCGCACCCGTGCAAGTGGCTGAGGGGCTCTGGCAGGTGGCGGGGCTGCCGCACATGGTGGAAGAGCCTGGGGGCGTGACACTTTTGGTGCCCGGTCCGGGCACGGCGGGAGGCGCCGCTGCTCGGGGATACGCAGCCCAGCAGCAGCCGTACGCCAGCCCCGCCCTCCTGCCCATCCAGGCACCCGGGCAACCAGCGGAGCCCGCTGCAATCCACGGCTGGCTGCCGTTTGCAGCTGCACCGCAGCAGTATCTTCAGGCCAGCGGCGCCCAAGCGGCAGATGCAGGCTATGCTCACGGGGCCAGGGTGCAGCAGACGGCGATGCCGGGGCAGGCTCGGATGGCGAAGGAGTAGCTGGCTCAGAACAAGCAGGCGCGGCTTTCGCAGGCCACCCACTGCTTGGCTTTTGAGGAACTTATCATCGAGCCGCAGCTTGCTTTTAAAAGTCGTGGCAGTGCGCGGAGGTTGCGACGCGGCAGCAGGGCGCACCCCACCCGCTTTGCTCCCCAGGAGACCCGCTGGCAAGGTGGCCAACAGAAGCGTCAGCAGGCCATGAGCTGGCTGCACTTGTGCTGCTGCAGCCCACTGCTTAGCACGCCATCAAGGCATGCCAGACCGCTCTTTGCAAACGCCACATGACGTAGTAACCGACACTCATCAGGTCACATCAAATGCCGGTGCACAAGGAGCCATTGTTCCATGCGCAGCAAGATTTCTGAACAAATCAACCCGTGCACTTGCATGCAGTAGAGCAGCAGAGACAAAAGGCCTGTCATGGACGGCAGGCAGCGCTGAGGCACACAGCACAGCAGGTGGGCGGGCGAAGGGCGCAGCTCTTGGCAGCAGCGGGAATGGCAGCTACCAAGGGATTCAAAAACCCGATGAGGGGCAGACTGGGTACTCGGGAAAGGCAGCAGGCAGCTGAGAAGCGATAATGAATGACAGTGAGGGCAGCAGAGAGCAGGGGGTATGTGTGTAGCATCGGTAAACATGGGGCACGCGAGGGCGCCAACTCCGCTGGCGGGTCAGCATGCCGTTCTGCTGAAGAGGGGGTAGAAGGGTGGGTAGCCCGTGAGGGGCGCTGAGGCCGCTACCTGCCGTGCTGCCACGCCTCTGGGTGGAGCGCACCGAGCGGTGCCAGGCGGCGGCGCTCCTCACAGCACGCTACCCTCCATGTGGTCCACGCGGGCTGCCGCCGCCGCCGCTCGCGCCAGGCGCACCTCCCGCGCGGGCGTGCAGGAACGCCATGAGGCGCGCGTAGGCGGGGTCTGCCCGGTCAGTGGGCTTGCACACGCTGATGTGGTCGTGCTGCTGCAGCACCACAAACTCGCCGTACCTGCGTGGCGGCGAGGCAAGGTGTGTGTGTGTGTGTGTGTGTGAAGAGGGGAGGGGGCTGCTGAGCAGGGCCCGTGGGAAGGGGGCTGCAGGGAGCCCAACCTGCGAGGTTGGGTCAGCACCAACCGAGCTGCACACCACGCGCAGCAGCCCGGGAAGGGTGGAGCGCGTGCGCAGGCAGGGCCGGCCCTGCCCGCTGCGCTGCCTACCGCCGGAGCCGCGCGCTGCGGCTGCTGGCGGCCCAGGCGACTGCTCACCCGGGAAGGCGGACTCGTGTGGCACCACGTGGGTGGGGATGTAGCCCAGGCGGGTGGGCAGCCCCTCGCTGAAGCTCAGCACCGGCAGGCGGCCCGACTTGCACATGGCGCGCACCGCCGCATTCAGCTCCTGCAAAAGGATGGGACGGCGGGTGTTGCAGGTGGGTGGGTGGGTGGGGGTGCGGGTGGGCGGTGGGCAGGCAGGAACAGTGCAGGCTGCACAGTGCGCGAAAGGCGGAGGGCCGGCAGGCCGACGGGCTGACGCGGTGCAGCTGGCGCAAGGGGGCGGGCGCCCGGCTGGGGGCTCGCTCTGCTGCCGCATGCATCAGGGCTGCCCCGCGCTCTTGGCCAGGGCAGCGCAGCAGCGGCGACACCGCCGCCCTTGCGCAGCGCCTGCAGGCCACCATGGCACAGCCCCCCTCCGCTCCACCCCCCTCTCACCTCTTGGTGGTGCCCTGTCTTGAGGCGCTGCACGTGGCGGGCGGGCGCCCCCGACGTACCGCAGGTACCAGCCCCAGTCGGCCAGGCGGGAGCCGGCATGGGGCACCGAGTAAAAAACACGGCGCCGGCGGCGGCAGAGTGCAGCCTGGCGGGGGGAGGAGAGGGCCACCAAAGAGCGGTGGGGTGCAGGGCGATGTGTTAGCGGCAGGAAAGGACAGCACCTCATGCCCCCATCCCACACCCACACACGCCCCCAAACCACCCCCCACAAACAAGCGGTGCCCAGCCACCTGCGCAGCCGCTCGTCGGCGGCGGAGGCGGCGCTGACCAGCAGGTCCTTCACAATCAGGCCGCCCATAGAGTGGGCCACAAAGACGACGGGCGGCGCCCCACCCCCGCCGCAGCCAGCTTGTCGGCCAGCTGGGCCACGATGAGCTGGAAGGGCAGCGACTCGCCCTGCGTGCAGGGGCGGTGGGGGCGGGGTTGCCGGCAAACCGGGAGGGGCAACCAGGGCCGGAGGGGCATGGGCGAGGGGAAGGGGCTCGCAGCGCAGCAACAGCCTGAGAGGAAGCCGAGCCAGGAGAGTCTCCCCACCGGCAACACCCGGGATGGCGCCCCGCCTGCCAGCCGCGCCCCTCCCCCACCCGTTCCCGCGATGCCCCCGCACACCCCGCCCTGCTCGCACCTCCCAACCGGTGGCGGGGCGGCATACTCAATCGAGATGAGGCGGGCCTCGGGAAGCTCAGCGGCCACCCAGCTGGAAGGCCAGCACACCGAGCGGTCCAGCGACTCGCGAGCCTGCGGCGGCGGCGGCACGCAATAAGAAGCTGGGGCGGTTGTTGCGGTGCATGGATGAGGGCGAGAGGGAGATGCGATGCGGCAAGGGCGGCATGCAGGCGGAGGGTGTGCCTGGCAGCGCTCAGCCGCCGCCTTCCCGTTGCCGCGCCGCCGCACCTGCCCCCGCTCCAGCACGCCCTCTCGCCGCCACGTGGCAAAGGCGCCGCCGCGGATGCCGTGGACAAAGACGATATCCAGCAGGGGGCGTCTGGGGGGAAGAGGGGGATCGTGGCACGGGGCGCGGCTGGGTGAGGGCAGGTTTGAGAAACCTTGGAAGCCTGTTGCTAAAAAAACAACAACGGCATGGCGAGGGCAGCACAGCGAGCCGCGCAGCCGCCCGATCTGACGGTAGCCCCTGGCGGCGACCCCTCCGGCCGCTCCCCCGCCGCCCTTCCCGCTCACCGCTTGTGTCTGCAGCCACGCCCTCCCGCGCCAGCACCTCGTGGTGCCGGGCCAGGGGGTCGAAGAGGTGCACGCCGTCCTGCAGTACGAGTCGCTCCTGGGACGGTACCGCGGCCCGCACCGCGTCCAGCCGGCGGTCCAGGCTGCGCCGTGCCTGCGCCAGCGCCAGCCGCGCCTCGCCCAGCATCTGCGCCGCCGCCTCGGCCGCCTCCACTGACACCGTGCGCTGCCCCGCCTCGCCCGACGCGTCGCCTGCCGCAGCCGCCCCGCCCGCGTCGCCGACAGGTGGCGGCAGCAGCAGCGGGGCGCCGCTGCGCGGCCGGCCGCGGCCGCCGCCGCCAGGCTCGCCAGGCCGGGCGCTGCGTGGCGGCGGCCGACTCGATGTGCAGCAGCGTGCGCGAGGCGCAGCTGCTGAGTTTGAGGTCGGTCGACACGGCCAGGCGCTGCAGCCAGGGCACCCAGCCCTCGCGCTGCACCCGCGCCGCGCCTGCCACGTCACCCGCCAGCATGGCCAGCAGGCGCACCGCCTGCCTCTGGATGCACAGCGGCAGCCCTGCCTCCAGGTGCCCGCCGGCGCCGGGGGCAGCTCTGGCCAGGAGGCAGGCAGGCAGGCGGGGTTGGGTGGGCAGCGGCAGATGGCACGGCGACCCCAAGACACAGGTGCGTAGTGCGTGGGCGCATGGAGTGGCACGTGGAGTAGCAGTGGGGGCAGCAGCACAGCAAGGCGCAAAGCAAAAGGAGCAAACGGGCCCTGCATCCCCCCAACCCCCCAACCCCCCCCCCGCCGGCCCTCACCCTCCACATCCCGCTGCCGCTCCAGGGTGAGCCGGCGCAGCAGCGGCAGCACGCCAGAGTCCAGCAGCCAGGCGCGGCGGGCAGAGGCCCCGAAGCCAGCGCGCACAGCACCTGCGACACACGCGGCAGCGACGGCGGCAGACTGAGAGGGCAGGAGCCAGGCTGACCTGCGCAGCGCTTGCACAAAGCAAGTGCAGGGTGCCTGCCTGCCGCGGCGGTGTGAAGACTGGGCATGCCACCAGAGCGCAGCAGGCGCCCCACCCACCCCACCCCGCCACACACCTTGAGCGCCTGGCACACGGCGGCGTCTGCCAGGTCCCAGTCGATGGCGGCAGCCACCTGGAGGAGAGCAGCGGAGCAGGCAACGCGGTGTCGGCTGCCATCACCCCGCAGACGCGGTCGGGATGACCCGGAGCGCGGCAAGCGCAGGGGCAGCGGCAGTGGCGGCTGCGGTGCGGTGGGCGGGGCGGAAGTGCTACCTGCGGGTACACGGCCACCACCTCCGGTCCCAGCAGCTCCTCGGCATTGGCAGGCGGCTCCTGGAAAGAGCCTGCAATGCAAGAGGGGGTGGAGGGGGGCAATGGATGGGGATCAGCAGTTGGGGATGGATCAGGATGGGGCCAGGGCGGGGACGGATGGGGGTGCAACCAGCACGGGCAGGGCGGGAGCGCGCCCGCCCCGCACAACCAGACTCGCGCAACGACAGAAAACTGCAAGCGCGCTCGCAACCCTCCACAAGCCTACAGCCCTCTGCACCCCTGGGCTCGTTGCGTCGCCGGCAAGCGCCCCAGCGGCAGGCAGCTCGCAGGCGTCGCCTCACCCACGCGCCCGAAGCCTCCAGCAGCGCCGCCGCCACCGAGCGAGCGTACACCGGCCCCACGGGCGCAGCGTTGATGTACAGCGCCAGCTCGGAGTCGGAAGGCTTGGCGGCGGCCCGCGGCTGCGCCGCAGGCTGCTCCGCGGCAGCGCCGCCGCCGCCCGGCCCAGCCAGGCTGGCAGGCGCCACCAGCTGCCGCCAGCTCCCGCCTCGTCGTCAACAGCAGCTGGAGCTTCAAGAGGGTACAGAGGGCCGTCGGTGGCTGTGCCTGCCGCCGCTGCAGCGGCCGCCGCCGTAGCCTGCTCCGCTGCCGGCAGCCCTGCCACGGCCTCGGCGCCGCCGCTTGCCACCGCCGCCTGGGCTGCCGCCGCAGCCGCCGCCTGCTCTTCCTGGGCGCCCGTGGCGGGTCCGCTGGAGCTGCCGACGCCGCCGCTGGGGCCCTGGCTGGCGGGGGGTGGCGCGGTACCGCTGCCGTACCACCAGCGCGCCCACCACCACCTGCCGTCGCCGCCCCCGCCCGCCTCTTCCGGCACGCTCTTCCTTGCCTCGAGCTGCGCCGGCGGCGCCCGACCGCATGCGACAGGTGCACAATCAGCTCTGCCAGCCAGGCGTGCGCCACATGCAGGCCCTGGGAGCCGGGGGAGCCGAAAGGGCACCCAGCGCAGCCGCCAGCCGAGCCTGCAGCAGCGGCGCCGTGTCCCGGCCTGCCGCAGCGCCGTCGCCGTCGCCGCTGCGCTCCTGCGCGCTGCCGTCGGCGTCTCCGCCGTCGCCGCCCTGGCTGCCGGGCTGCTCCACGAGCCACTGCAGCAGTGTCTCCACCCAGCGCTCGCGTTCCTCCAGCGGCAGCTGCACCCCGGGGCCCTCAGCCAGGGCGCGCACAGCGAGCGCAATGGCGGGCCGCACCGGGCAGGCGGGCGCCGCCGCCAGGCGGTGCAGCAGCGGCAGCGCGCTCCGCTGCATGAGCTGCGCCTGCGGGGCAGGCCGGGGGCGCGTGCCCGCTCACGCTCACAGACAGCTCGTGTCACAGCGGTTGCGCAGAAGCGGGTGCGGGACAGCCAGCTACAGGCTGCCGGTGCAGGCCGCTGGTGCAGGCCCCATGCAGTGCCTGCTGCCCATCCGCGCCCACCCACCGGCAGCTCGCAGCCGCGCAGCAGGCAGGCGGCAAAGGCGTCCAGCGCTGCGTGCGCCAGCTGCCAGTGGCCGCCCGCCGCCGCATCCGCGGCCAGGCACAGCAGCGGGTAGAGCCAGCCCTGCATGCGCAGCGCCTCCGTCCCGCCCGCCTGCCGCGCCAGCACGCCCATCAGCGCCGCGGCTGCGCCCTGCAGGGCCTCTGCGCCGCTGCCCGTGGCCACGCCGGCCGCCAGCTCGGCCAGCAGCGGCCCCGCACCCGCCTCAGCCAGGCGGGACGCGTTTCCCGGGGACGCGCGCGCCCAGCCCAGCAGCAGCTGAAGGCCCGCCAGCAGCAGCTGGTGGCGCGGGGCGGCCGTCGGCGGGCGCTGCCGCCCGCAGGCCCCGCAGCTCCTCCGTCACCAGCGCCACCACGGCGGCCGCATCGGCGTGCGGCACCAGCCGCGCCGCCTCGCCCCGTGACGCCGCCTCTGCGAGCAGTGGGCGCAGCGGCGGCGCACGCCGCGCGAGCGCCAGCAGCATGGGCGCCGCGCCGGGCGCTGCAGCAGGGCCTCGGCCGCCTCCTCGCTACGCAGTACTGCCGCGATGTACCGCACGGTCGCCTCCTGCTCCCCGGGCTCCGCCTCGCCTGCCGCCGCTCGCGCTCCAGCAGCCGCTCCCCCAGCCTGCTGTTCAGCAGCTGCGTGCCGCGGCCAGGCCGCTCCGCTGCAGCGCCACCCTCGTTCAGGGCAGCCAGGAAGTCGGCCAAGAGCGTCGCGGGTGTGGGCCGAGGCGGCGCAGCCGCGGCAGCGCCGTCGTAGCTGCGGGCCGCAGCGGCGGCGGCGGCCGCCGCGGCCCGGGCTACCTGCCGCCGCTCCCAAGCCTCGCGAGCAGAGCGTGACACAAGCGCCAAACTTCTTTTCACGTCCTCGGAGGTGTCGGAAGCAGCATGCAGCAAATCCTGCGGCACCACACTCGATGCTGCCCTGTCAAGGCCGCTCGTCGAGGCGGACAGCAGCGGCGCGGACGCAACGACAACAGGGCGCCACCGCTGGGCGGCTTCCGGGCCCACCCACCTTAAGGTGCCATTGGGGGTGATCGCTTGCGCCGTGTAGGTCGGGGTGAGAGGGGGAGGCCTTCGGACCGAGACCAACGCTTTGAGAGGATGAGACCGCTGGCTACTGCTGTCGCGGCAGAGAGGCCCAGGGCCTTCCGCCTGTTCATCTCAAGCTTCATCCTGTAGCTGCCGAGACGGTTTTCTCTTCCTCCATGATTGAACAGTGTCGCGGGGCAGCTCTTCGCCCTCAGCGAGAAGTGCACATCGATCCCAAGGGCACGCTGAGCGCAATGCGCCGCGCTGCCTCCCTAGGTTTGAAGTTTCTGCACCAGTGTGCTGCGCTTGCCACGCCGCCGAGGCAGCCGCCGCCAACCAGCACTGATGGCTTGCGTAGGTTCAAGGCAGCATTTAAATCACAGGTGGGGAGACTGGGACCACAAAAGAAACTGTGTCAGCAGCGGAGCAGACATGTCGCTGGCCAGCCCGCAGGGAGGCGGCCGCGCGATGGCGCCCGCTGGGCGGAAGGAGCGTCGGGGGTCAGAAGAAGCGCCAGGGGTCCTTGTCCGGGGCCACGTAGCCGGATCCTGGGTCCAGCAGGCGGAAGGAGGCAATGCCTGCCTGGAAGCCAGGCAGCGCGTCTTCCCAGAGCTCCTGCGGGCAGCTCATGTTGAGGGTGTACAGGTAGGGCGTGCCGTCCAGGCCGGGCCGAACCGCTGCAGAGGATGGGCCGGGAATGGGGGCGCAGGACGGCGTGTGAGGCCCGCAGAGCAAGCCTAAACGGCGCTTGAGTGGCGGCATTTGCAGCAAGGACGGCGCAGGAGCCCACACAGCCTCAGCCCCTGCTGCCAGCAGGCAGGGGGCCCACCCGTGACGGCGAGCGAGTGGCGGTATGTCTCCTTGGCCAGCGTGCGCAGCGTGGGGAGCCCTGCAACCGACACGCACGAACCCAGCAGGCGTGAGGGCAAAGCACCACGCTCCGCCAGCAAGAGCCGGGCGCCTCGGCCTGGCCGATGGGCTGACCGCCGTGCGCCGGCAGGTGCCTGCCCCCACACCCACACCCACACCACAGGCAGGCAAGGGCTGCACTGGCCCCCAAGAGCCCGAGCTGTGCGCAGGCACGGCGGCGGGGCGCGCCTGTGCCACGTGCTCGTACACGTAGTAGGTGGCCTCCCCGCGCGCCTCGCTCCGAGCCTCCTCCACGCTGCTCAGGCTGACGCGCTGCCCCGTGGTGATGCGCCCCGTGGAGCGATCCACGAGCACCTGCGGCGCAGGAGCACGCGCCATTGCGGAGGGGGTGGGTGGGGTCTGGGGCAGCAGCGGGGGCTGGGGCAGCAAGGGCACGCTTCAGGGCATGCAGAGGACTCAAGGGGCGCTGGGGCTGGATCCCCGGGTGTTGAACGCGCTGCCGCGCGCTGCGCCTTGCTGCCTGCAATGCACGACATCTAAGCGGCTGCGGTTGGGTGCGCTCTGACCTGCTCCGCCACCTCTCGTGGCGACCACTCAGCGGGGAGCGCCCCTTGAGCACGCCCGATGGCGGGCCCACCTGCGCCGGGGGCAGGGGCACACGCAGCAAATCAAATGCCCGCTGCACGGCGATCTGACAGCAGCACCCTGGATCAGGGCGAGTCCCAGCGATTGCTGGCGGGCACGCTGTAGCCCTCCCACCCCCTGTGGCCGATTGTGCTGTGGTTCGCAGCATCACAGCCGCAGCAGGCCATGGCCCTTCACTCATGCCGTCGGCTGCCATCCCCTGCTTGCCCCCTCGCCTCTGCGCCCTGCTTGCCCCCCCCGCCTCACCGTCAACGACACCGTGACCGCGTCAATCAGGTCGGCCAGCTCGCACACAATGCGCTGCCGCGCGTCCGCCGTCAGCGGCGCCGCCGACGAGTAGCGCTCGGGCTTGCGGCTGAACACCAGCGGCAGCGGCTTGCCCGACAGCGTCGCAACGGGGTAGTCAAAGGCGTAGGCCAGAGTGTCGTCCCGCACGCTTTTCATGGGCACCGACGGCGGTGGTGGCGGCGGCGGCGGCTGCGGGAGCGGCGCGCACGGTGGGAAGACGGCTGTGAATCAAGCCAGCTAGTGGATCAGCAGTGTTGATTGTGGGATGCCATACTTCCATATTGTTTCGTTTCGAATAAGGCCTCTTCCAGGTAGAGTGTGCAATCGCTCACTAGGACCCAGCGGCGGCGGCAGCCGCACGCTCCCCCTCACCTGCGGCGTCACTTCTGCAATGCTGCTCTGCTCATAATCAGCATCTGCCCCGTCTCCCCCCTCTGCGCGTGCCCACTGCTGCTGCTGCTGCGTGGCGGAGGCTAGCAACACTGCTGCCAATCCCAGAACGCCTCGCCTACTGGCCTGCTCCTGCTCATTGTGCTGCTTTATGGTGCATTGGCAGACAATGTGCGTTCGGCGAGGCTGTATTGAACCGCTGGGCCTGCACGCCTGCGCGGCTGCCGCCCTCTGGGCTCCACCGAGGCTACAATGCAACTTCATTGCCATGCAGTCGATGTTATACAGTTTTCCCGCGCTTTTTTGTCCTCATATCTTGTCCCTCCATCAGGGTGATGTACTGCGGCTGACCACAATGTAGTGCTGCCGGCCATGCATGTAATATATGAACGTTCTAAAGCAGGGCGTTTATATGAAAGTTCCAACCTGATGACAACACCAAGTTCGAACTTGATACTGACTTGGGCAGAACGCAAATTGATACATTCCTGCCGGCAGTGTCAGCTGTGGCCCAACACAGGCCTGGCCGCCGCGAGCTCGTCAGGCTGAACAACCGTCCCTACTGCACACGTTCCATGTTAATGAGTCTGTTCGGCTTTTAGGTGAAACGTGCCCACCTACTGTGTGCGTGATACCGTGACAAGTTGGCACCGCGTGGCGGATGGCCGCCCGCCCGGGCCCGCGGGCAACACCTGCGGGCAATCTTGCTGAACAGCACGCCTTCTTTGAATTGCTTCGTGCTCATGGGTCCCTGCAACAGACGCATGTAGCAGACTGCTTGAACCATGTGAACGGAATCCGGCCGAATGTGCAACACAGATGCAGGCAGCTGACCAGACCCCAGAGGAACCTGCAGGAGCAGCCTCAGGCACCCCTTCACGTGGGTCTCGCGAGCACAGGGTCCATTTCCGGGGATAACTAGCGTAAAATAATTTAAGTCTCGCGCACGTCGAGTGGCCTTTTCAAGGCGTCGCGCTCTTCGTCGGGGAGTCCTTTTTCAGCTGCCGCCGTACCTGGAACAGGCAGCAGGTTCCGGCGATTGAATCGCTCATCATCAGCACCAGACGTCTCCTTCTTTGAAACCGGTGCAGAAAGCGATTTGCGCGCCGGCGTTGCGGCCGCTCAGGCCACCATCCCGCCGGCACCACCACAAACCGCTGCATGCTCGCCAACGGCTAGCCCAGTTTCGCGGCTTGTACAATGTTTGGCGCTGGTGGCATTGCAGGCTCCTCCGCCGACAGTCGGCACCAGCAGCACCACGAGGCTGGCGCCTTCCCGGCCACGAGCGTCTCGCCTGCCGGCTCGCCCGCCGTCGTGCACGCGCTGGCCCCTGCCGGAATGCCGCCTGACCAGCAGCACGCTGGCTACTATGGCCAGCAGCACGGCGGCTACCAGCAGTGGCTGCCCGCCCAGTTTGCGCAGTTCCAGCTGGGCGGCTACCCGGGCGGCACCACGTTTTATGGGCCGCCAGCAGGCATGCAGGGCATGCCGGGCATGGGCATGCCCGCAGGGCTTGGCGCGCACGGCGGCGCCGATCCCGGCCAGCCGTACTTGCCGGGGCCGCCGTTTGGGATGGCACCGGGGGCTTGCACCATGACGCGGCGCCGCCCGCGGCTGGGGGGCATCCAGCTGCAGCAGCAGCTGGACCGGCGGGGAGGCGGCGCCTACGGCCACAGGTGGGCGCACGGGGCTGCCAGGCTGCTGCATGCCTGGCCTGCGGGCACCGCTGGCCGGGCCAAGCGCGTGTGGCGGGTTGCTGCGCTTGCGCTGCGCGCCGCCCAGCCCTGCAACAACTCTCGCAGCTCCCGCCTCCTGGCAGGGGCGCCCGTGGAGCACCCCACAACCGAGGCGGTGGCAGCCGCGGCGGCGCGCGGGGCGGGCGTGGGCAGCGCGGCCGCGGGGGCCGGGCGACGGCGGCGCCGAAGGCCTGCAGGAGGTGCTGCTGTGCATCAAGCGGCTGCCCCCGGAGGCGCCCATCGACGACGGCGTGCTGCAGGTGGGGTGGGCTGGTCCCCCTGATGGCGGCACCCGCTTGTGCCCCAGCGAATAGCACAGCTCTGACGGGGCATGGGCGGCTGTTCTGCCCCTCCCTGCTGACGGCCCCGCTGGTGCTGGCGGGCACACCCGGCTGGAATGTGCCCGCCAGCAGCCTCACCCCCTCGTCGCCAGCTGCCCATCCCCACACACGCTCCCGCTTGCCCACCTGCGCAGCTGCTGCGCGGCATGGACAGTCGGGGCCTGGCTGCGCTGATCAAGGAACTGGGGCGGGGGGCTGGCCGGCCGCGCGGCGCAGCTGTTTGACCGCCTGCGCGCTCTGGGCCCCGCCTCCGCGCTGGCCCCCTGCTGGACGAGTTCTCCTTCACTGCCCTCATCAGCAACTGCGTGGGGCAACAGGACCTTGCGCGCGCCATGGCCCTGGCGGAGGTCAGAGCTGCGGGAGCGGAAGGGGGGGGGGGGGGCGCTGTTGGTGTGTGGCCTGCATGTGATGGCGGGGCGGGGGGCACGGCTCCCCAGTAGGCCAACACTGGCCGCAGGGCAGCAAGGCATGTGCTGCGGCACGCTGCCCAACGATGGGTGCAGGCTTGGTTGTGCGGAAAGGCTCCGCCAGAGCGCTGGGCCCGATGGTGAACCAACACCTCGCCTCATCCACGCACTGCTGGTGCTCATTCTGCCTGGCACCATGCGGGCCCCCCCCACACACCCACACGCCCACACACACTCACCCACCCCCACGCACACCCACACACCCACATCTCTTCACCCCGCAGGAGATGCGCGACCGCGGCATCGAGCGCAATGTGCACACCTTCTCCGCGCTGATGAATGTGTGCATCAAGTGCGGGCAGTACAAGTTGGCGCTGGAGGTGTACCGCGCGACATGCAGGCTGCGGTGAGGCGCAGCGGAGAGCGCAGCTTCTGCGTGGCTCAGTCGCGCTGCGCGACGCCATTGCATGCGTGTGTCGCCGCGCGCTGGAATGAGGCGGCGGGGGCACGGCGCGCAGCTTGGGGCTGAGGATGCAACACGCAGCGCTTGAGAGGCTGAGCTGGGCGGCCTGCCTGCCCCCTCTCCCTCTTCCGCAGGGCTGCCCCCCAACGTTGTTACCTGTGAGCCTCTCTGCCTGTCAGCAGCATCAAGCGAGGCCACCCCATCCGTGTGCTGGGGCTTTGCCACTGGGGGGCAGGTGCACCCTGGGCATGGCCCCCAAACCCCCATGCTTGCCTTCCCGGCCCACCATGTTTGGCCCCCTGCGGCGCTGCCTGCAGACAACACTCTGATTGACGTATACGGCAAGAGTGGGCAGTGGGAGGAGGCGCTGGACGGTGAGAGCAGCAGGGCCGGCGCAGCCAGGCTAGGCGCTGCAGCTTGCCGTGCCCAGTCCGTTGCAGGCGCTGAGCAAGCTCGCCACGCCTGAGAGGCTTGCTGGTAGGTCACCCCCACCCATGAAACCCCCTCCCCCCTTCCCTCGTCCCAGTGCTGGCGGAGATGGACCGGCAGCGCGTGCCACCCGTCACTCGCACCTACAACACCCTCATGATCGCCTGCAACACATCAAACCAGTGGGAGGTACGCCCGCGCCACCAATCCTCATGCCCTGCGCAACACGCTTGCAACGGCGGCTGGCAGCTCGCAAGAGGGCCGCACAATTGTGCTCGCCCGCACTGCCATGCCCCTACCTCGGGTTGCCTGGGGCCTCCAGTGTGCCTCCCCTGCTGTTGCGCTGTCGCAGGAGTCGCTGCGGCTGCACGATGAGATGACTAGGCTGGGCCTGCAGCCCAACACCACAACGTTCAATGCGCTCATCTCGGGTAGGCTGTGGGCGCCCGCGCCCCCACCCCCACCCATTACAGCAATCCACACACACACAAACCTGCCTGCCGCTGGCGACCCCAGCAGGGTTACGCTCGCTGGGCATGGTGCCCACCCCTTTGCCCAGGGGCTTGCCTGCCTTCGGCCCCAGCAGTGCAGCCTGGCTGCTCTCTGCCGTGCGACTGAGGCGCCGGTGGTGCCCCCCGCTGCAGCCCACAGCAAGAGCGGCGACCTGTCCAAGGTGCTGAAAGTCTTCAAGGAAATGGTGCAGAAGGTGGGCGGGCAGGGCATCAGCAGGGCGGGTGATGCCCGGCACTTGCTGGTGCACATCGGCAGGCCGACACATCCCGCCTGGCTCACCCGCACTGCGAGCCTGTACATGCCTGCTCCCATCCTTCCCTGAAAGGCAGGCTGCTGCCATGTGGTCAACCCCACGCGCCTTGCCCCTTGCCCCCCCCTTTCCTTGCCCAGGGCTGCGAGCGCTCCGTCATCACCTACTCCACCCTCATCTCGGCCTGCGAGAAGGCGGGGGAGTGGGAGCTGGCGCTGCAGCTGTTTGAGGAGATGCGGGGGAGGGGTGCGTGCCCAACGTCATCTCCTACAACTCCCTCATCACCGCCTGCGCCCAGGGTGAGGCGCTGGCAGCAGGGGGCGGGGGCAGGGCGCGCTGGCGGGGCGCGCGCTGCAAGGCACCCGACCACGCGCCGCGCGGGTTGTGGACACGGGCGGGGTTGGTGTGCAGGCCATGTGACAGGCGGGCCGCTTGCTTGCCTGCGGAAAGCAGAAACCTGCTCAAGCCCTCCTTCGCTTGCCCCCGAACCTTCTCGCGCCCTCGCAGGCGCTCAGTGGGAGAAGGCTGCGGAGGTGTTTGAGGCGATGCAGCGGCAGGGCTGCCGCCCGATGTCGTCACCTACACTGCCCTCATCTCCGCCTATGAAAAGGGCGGCCAATGGCGCCGCGCCCTTGCGGTGAGCCGCCCCGCCCGCCCCGCGCCTGGCAGCGCCCAGCACCCCCGGCAGCTCCCTGTGGCCGCCTCTGCAGCACTCTGCTCGGGGTGCAAGGCTCCAACGAGTGGCAGCTCCCCGCTGGCCCCTCACCTGCTCACCCTCATGCCCCTGGAGCCTCTGGCTGCGCCTGCGGCCCCTCACAGCAAGCTTCCGCCCCACCACCCCACCCCATCCCACCCACCCCCCGCCCCGCGGCAGGCTTTTGAGGAGATGCGGCGCCGCCCCTGCCCCCAGACGCCATCGTCTACGCCGCCATCATCGACGCGCTGTGGGACACGGGGCTGTCCTGGGCGCAGCGCAGGGCGGTTGCACTTTACAAGCAGGCGGCGCAGGTGAGTGTGTGTGTGTGTGTGTCTGTGTGCTGGGCGGGAGGGGGACGTGCTCATGTTCCTGGGGGATGGGCGAGTGGGGTCGGGGCACGCGGGGGGCTGGGAGCGCATGCCGGCCTGCACGGCACTGATGCTGCACGGGGGTGGGCAGCGCCGGGCGGCATGGAGGGCGGTGCTGGAGCAGGCCGAATCAGCAGCCGGGGTGTGGGGACTGCGCCGCGGGTGGATCGTGCACGGCTGGCTGGCCCCCTCCCCAGGCGCGCTGGCTGCGCCGAGCCTGCTGGCCCTTTTTCTCCCTGCCACCCCCCCAGGAGGGCCTCAACCGCTCCCACTCCCACGAGTGCGGCGGCAGCTGGGAGCTCAACCTGCACTCCACCACGGCGGGCGTGGCGCTGCTGTCCCTGCACTGCTGGCTGCACGAGCTGCAGTGAGTGGGGGAGAGAAGCTGCTGGGCAACCTGCCAAGCACTCCAAGCTCGCCCTGCGGCGCTGGACCCCGCCTAGGGCTGCTATGCTGGCGCGGCAGCGTGTCCAGCTGGGCTGGCAGAACTGCTGCGCTGCCCGTCACGCCTCCCCGCAAGCTGGCCCCTGCCTGCGCTGCTCCGCCCTGTTGACATGCACCCCCCGCTCCCGCCCTCTCTCCCGTCTCCTGGCAGTGCCAAGCTGGAAGGCGGCGGTCCCGGCGCGATGCCCCATCGCCTCACCATCGTGGTGGGACGGGGCAAGGCTCGGGAGGCGGGCCAAAGCGTGGCCAAGGACTGCGTCACAGCGCTGCTGCGCTCGCTGCGCGCGCCCTTCCGCGACAGCCCAGACTCCACCCCGCCATCGGCCGGCTGGAGGCCTCGGGGCAGCAGGCGGCCGACTGGCTGGCGGCCGATGCAGACGCCGTGCTGGCCGCCGTCATCCCGCCCGCCGGCGAGGGCCTGGAGGCGGGGGGCCCAGCGGCCACGCAGCAGAGGCTGCAAAGGCGGCGAGGCTGCTGCAGCGGTGGGCCTGCAAGATGACGACGCACAGGGCGGCGAGGCTGAGATCGCGCGAGCCGCCGCGGGGTCGGCGGCGGCGGCTGCCCCTCCCGCCCAGCTGCAGCCCCAGGCGCACCAGGCGGGCGCAGCGGCGGCGCCGCCCGCGGGCAGGGACGCCGCGGTGGCGGCTGCCGAGGCCGCCGCCGCCGTGGCTGTTGCGGGGCTGGGGCGGGCGCCGCTGCACGGCCCGACCCGGAGCTGGAGGCTGAGCTGGCGACAGAGGCCAGGTGGGCCGCCGCTGGCACGCCGCTCCTCTTGCCCTCTGCCGCCCTGCGCCCCTTCGTCGCGCCGAACGTCCTGCCTGCCCCTCGACAGCGCACATTTCACCTTGCTTCACATGCACGCACATGGGCTCACAGACTCACAAGCATGACGTGAAGCTATGCACCCTGTACACACACACACACACACTCACACACTCACTCACTCCACCCTCCACGTGCCCCCCCCCCGCAGGGTTGTGGAGGCCTTTGCGACGGTCAAGTTCTTCGAGGAGACTCACTGCCTGAGCCTGCAGGCCATGGGCCCGGCCTACACCCAGCAGCGCGCCGACCTGGTGGCCCTCGCCCGCACCCTCGGCGCGCGCCTGGGCCTGCCCGGTGCGCGGGAGCAGCTGCGCGGCAGCTGCCGCACACCCAGCCTGCACGTTCTGCCACCCCGTACGCGGCCTGCCAGGCTCCTGCGAGCTGCCGCCTTCGTTCGTCTCTGGGAGCAGCGGGTTGGCTGCGACGTCGGCTGTGACCTTCGCCCTGCTCCCCTGCCTTGTGCTGTGTCGCTGCACTGCAGAAGAAACCGTGCACGACGCCGTGCTTCTCCTGGACCGCGCCATGTCGGCGCCGCTGCAGGTGGCGGAGGGCCTGCTGGGCGTGGCGGTGGCCGCCTGCCTGGCCGCCGCCGCGGAGCAGGCGCCGCCGCCCAGGGCTCCAGCCCCCACCCTGGTGAGAGGCTGCTGGGCGCTCTGCTTTCCTCCTGTGCTGCCGCCGCCCCTGCGGACACGCAACCCAGCCCCCCGCCAGCAAGCTCCCTGCCCTGGCCTGGCCTGCTCTGTCCCTGCTCGCGTCCCTTGACCACACACACCATGCCCCCCCAACCCCCCACCCACACACGCACCTATACACAAAATGATGGCGTCAGGCTGAGGTGTCGAACGCGACGGGTGTGCTGCCCGAGCTGCTGACCCAGGTGCACGCGTCGCTGGTGGCGGCGCTGGCCCAGGACACCGCCGCCATCTCAGCCCTGCGCTGCCTCAGGCTCTTTCTGGAGCGGCTGGGGGCCTGCACACCCCGCACAGGCAAGGGTGAGGGTGAGGGGCCCTCGTGCTGAGGGTGGCTTTGTGAGGGCGAAGCCTGCGTGTGAAAATCACAGAAAGGGCGGGGGGCGGGGGGCGGCGGCGCGCCCCGCCGCCTCGCTGCTCTCCAGCCGGCCCCTGCCGCCAAGGAATGCCTCGCCGCCTGGCCACCGTTCCCCTCGCCGCCGCGCAGGGCTGGCAGGTTCGCGGCCCCTTCCGCCTGCTGCACGAGACGCTGGCCGACCCGGAGTTCCTCAACTACCGGCCCTCGGGTGGGTGCATGCGCTGCTGCGTGCGTGCGTGTCTGTAGGGGCGGGGAAGAGGCAGGGACTTGGTGGGAGTGGGGCCGCGGCTGCCGAGGAGGCGAACCAGCCCCTGCTCTGCGCCTGCCTCGACGCACTCCTCCTCTGCAACTATCCGGTGGTCGCTGCTGCTGGGCGTCATGCGGTCGCTGCTCACGCGGCTTCTGCAAGCGGGGGGCTCGGGCCTGGCGGGCTGCCCACCCGATGCCGCCGCGTTCTGCAGCTCACTCGCTCCCGCCCCCGCCCTCCCCCGTGCGCCCGCAGTGGTGGCGGCTGCTGTGCTGTTCGTGGACCGCCGCTCTCGCGGCCTGGCCCCCTACTGGCCGTCGGCGCTGGCGCAGCTGACCGGCTACGCGGCGCAGGCTACGCCCGAGCTGGCGGCGGCTGTGGCGGGGCGCAGCGCCTGCACGACCGCCTGCAGGTGCCCGCCGCCCTGCTGGGCTTCCAGCCAGCGGCGGCGGCGGCGCGCGGCGGCGGCGACGGCGGCAGCGCAGCCGCAGGCTCCGCCCCGCCCACCCCCGGCAATGGCGCCCCGCCCGCTGCCCCCTCTGCCGGCGGCAGCGCAGCGGGCCTGAGCCGGGTGCCGTCGGCGGCCGCCGTGCCGCTGTATGCACCAGCGAGCACGGCGGGCGCGCTGCACCCGGCGGCGCTGGCGGCGGCCGTGGCGCAGCTGCTGCCGGGCTCTCCGGGCGTCGCCGACGCCGCAGTCCTGCCTGAGCCACCCCCAGCGCTGTGAGGGGTCCACGCGGGTCGGCCGCGCCATGCACCCTTGCCCTGGTTCCGCCATGCGCCCTTGCACACCGCCAGGCCTCGGATGTCAGGCTCTAGGTGCCTCCGCACACGCCAGCCGAATGGGAGTCGTGCACCCTCCATACCCCACCCGCCCCCCACACACCACCAACATCAATACCCACCCACCCCCTCTGACCCCCTTGAACCGCCCGCGCCTAGCTGCCGGCCCGGATGGCGTTGTGCTGCTCAGCAAGTCCCCCTTGAGCCGCCTAGCTTTGACCCCTTAAACTGCCACATTTTCCTGTCTTGAGCCACAACCACCCCTCTCACCCCCCGCCCCCACCCTACCCTACCCCAACCCCCAGCGTTCCCTAACACCCACTCGCCTGAGCGACTTTGCCATATCTTCAGCATGCGGCCCAGCTGCCCCTACCCATGTTCTGAGAGCAGAGCGAGCACTGACTTCCTCAGCACTGCCGCCCAGCGCTGCAGTGCGCTGCCGCTGCCATGCCCAGACCCCAGACCCAGAGTGACAAGAGGTGCTGCACAACCCTCAACCCCATTATTCCCCATCCCGGTGCACCACCAAAACTCAACACGTGCAGTGGCACTTTCTGTTTTCATGCCCCGTGCTGCCTGCACATGCTCACATTCAGGTTTCACATCCTGCTGTCTGGCCTCCAGCCCTGGGTCCACGCACCGTTTTCCCCTGCCTCCTCGCAGGCCATCCCCCGTTGCTCACGTTTTGTGTAATCATTTTTTCTTTCTTCTTTTTCTTTACCATATGTGTACTTCCATTCTTGATTGAGCGCCAACTGTTGTTTGTTTGGAGGGATAGGAGGGCGGCCCCCGCCTGCTGCCGCTCCCATGCCATCACTGGGCCTCGCGTATCACTTAATTTTTGGGGAAAGTTGTTTTATTCTTTGCATTCGTTCATGCGCAACTTGCTGGGCATGTTTTTTAACATCCTTGCTCACAGTGGTTAATATCGGGGTGGACGGCACAGGTTTACCACTGGTGTTTCAAGTATGTCCCCAGTACCACTGTGGCTGCTGCTCGTCCACAGCTGCACATGGCTGCTAGAAATCACTCTGCTGGCATGCCCCAAAGAGCTGGGGCGGCAGCCCCCTCCTCTGCCTTCGGTGCAGGGCCGCATGCGCCAGCCGTGCGCTGGCCACCAGCAGCCGCATGCCACGAAGGACGGCTCAAAGCGGGGCTTCTACGGGGGGCACACCGGAGGGCACGGGTCACACTTACTACCAGGGGCAGCAGCGGGAGTTGTCTTGCTCAGCTGTGCTGCAGCAACGCGTCCCCCAACCCCCTGCTCCCTCACCCGCCCATCCATCCCGCTTCCATTGCTGCTCGCTATGCACGCGCTTGCGCAGCCGCATGGAACACCAGCAGGAAGTTGTTTGCGGGCATTTCGTGCTGCTGATGCAAGTGCAGGCCCGCTGCCGCAGCCGCTGCCGCCACATCCGCTACGTCTCGGTATCCCCACTCGGGGTTGCGAGCGCGCAGGCTTTGGTCAAAGGCGACGTTGGAGTCGGTGGTCGGCCTGCCATCCACGCTGAACGGGCCGTAGAGGAAGAGTTGGCCGCCAGGGGCAAGCACATGACCCGCACCCCCAGCAGGCCCAGCGTGACGGTCCACGGGCTGATGTGGCACACGTTGGCGGCGTACACGGCGCGGCAGGAGCCTGCCTCCACGCCCCAGCCGCCTGGCTGTGCCGCGTCCAGGGCCATGGGTGCCCGCACGTTGGGAGCCCGCTGCTCCATGCCGCGATGCTTCACAACCGGTGGCAGCAAGGTGGCCACAGGTCAGCGGCTGCCACGAAGCCCTCGCCTCACAGGAGAGTCGGGGCCATGTGGGGCTGCGTGTCCGGTAGCTGACATGGTTGTGTCAGCACAGCGCAGAGGCACATTGCGCCTCACCTCTGCAACGTTGCAGCATCGGGGTTGTACTCGGTGGGCTGAAAGGTGAGGGCCGGCAGCGCGGCGGCAAAGTGCGCGGTGTGCTGGCCGGTGCCGCTGGCCACCTCCAAGACCAGCCCCTCAGCGCCGCCAAGGTATTGCCGGAGCACCGCCAAGATGGCGTCTTTGTTCCTGCAGTGCAGGTGCACTGCCGCCGCTGGATGAGCAAGGGGCCCGCTCCGTGTGGCAATGCGGCAGCAGAGGGACAGCTGCGCTGCTGCAACCCTCATCCCTTCACCTCTCTGCAGCAGCAGCCACAATGCGCCCCCATCCGTCTCATGGCTGTCCATAGATCGTGGGTGGCTCATTGCGCCGGCTGGTCGACTTGTCGCAGCAGCGGCGGGTGCTGGGTAAGGTGGCGCTTGCACCCTCAACAGCGGGCGGAGGTGCGGCGGGGCAACACAGAGTTGCCTCAACAAGCTAGATGATGCTCCTGCAGATGAGAAGGCCGCCTTCTTTGGGGCAACGAGCGCAACCGGCATGTGCCTGGAGCAAAGCCGGGAGCAAAACACTGCGTGCAGGCCTGCTGCAATACAATGCGGCGATAGAGGAACTGACCGCATTGATCGAAGGAAACGAGCAACAGCCGTTTGGGCGCAGGCGCCGGCCTTGTGATGCTTTGATTGGCCCTTGGCAATGCTGGTCGTGTTCAAAGATCGATGCTATCGCTGTATATGCCTGATCGACATTCCGGAAGGCTGCCCTGGGGTCGTTGGTCAGTCGACTCCACGATGCTGGCGATTCCTTCCTGATCGGGGGTAGTCCATGAACATACATATCCTTTTGTTGTTTTCAATATGCAAATCATCGTCCATCATTAGCGCGCCCTCTGCGAGCATTTGTTTTTGTTTGTTGTCTTGCTTGTGGGTCCGGCAGTGATGTTGAGGCTGGTTCAGAAGGCCAGAAAGCCGCTGCTCTGGAGGGAAACGGTCCCCTCCGTTTGCGGTGTGCTGGGCAGTTTGGAGCGCGTGGGGATCGCCAGGTGCGGGCTCCTGCCACCCTTTGCCCCATCCAACGGTTGTCATGGAGCCCATCAATGTTCATTGGGCTGATACGGAGGGGCAACGGGTAGGGTGTGGGTAGCAACGCGGGTACTGTGCCGCCGATGCCGCCACGCGTCGTGCTGCTGGGAATGCCGCTGCTGTTCAGCCCACTGCCCCACTCCTCGCTGGCACCCACCGTTGCAGGAACTACTCAGACGCCGCGTCCTTCCCCTGTGCGCCTCTGCCGATTCGTGTCGCTCGCCGCTGCTAGGAGCATGTGGCCGACCTGTGCAGCACAGCTACCGCTGCGGCGCTTGCCGCATTGGGCCCAACCCCGCTGCCCCCACCTGACCTTCCTTTGCTTTCGCAGACGAACCCAAGGAGTCCCTGGATATATCTGTGGTCCGTGGCCGCGGTGTGGACGTGCTGCATGACCCCGTTTTCAACAAGGTGCGCAGCAAACGTCACAAAATGAAGCTGCGCTCAAGCCCCACCCGGCCTGCACGCACGAGCAGGGTGCAAGCCTGCCAGGCAGACCTCCACCCCTGTCCGCCCAAGCGCTTGGCTGGGGGAGGCGAAGGGCAAGCCTGCCCGCCCCCACGTGCAGGGCACTGCACATCCTCTGGTGGAGCGGGAGCGGCTGGGCCTGCGGGGGCTGCTGCCGCCGCGCGTGCTGACCATGGAGCAGCAGGTGCTGCTCCGCTTCCTGGGGGCAGCGCAGGCAGCGTCGGAGGGAGGTTTGGGCGGGATGGCGCTCGCGTTGAGCCGAGCGGGGCATAGGGCTGTCGCCGCCGGCTGCGGAGCTTGTGGGGTGGGCCGAGTGCGGTCCACCTGCGCTGGCTGCCGTGAGCACGCCCAGCCGACCGCTGCGCCCCACCTGCCCACGCGGCATGCAGATTGCTCGGGCCATGGACCGCTACTGGCATGGCGAGGACTTCATCGATCCCAGCCAGGTGGGCAGCTCGCGCGTTCCCCCGCCCCTGGCTGGCTTTGCGCTCCAGCTCCTGCCAGCAACAATGAGATGCCCTGTCGGTCGATGCACCCCTCTTATGAGGGTGCGCTGGCAGTTCCATGGAGGCCGATAGCACCTGCGGCTGCGTTGGACATGTGCAGCCCTGCCAGCGCTCCGCCGCACCAGCCACCTCCTTTCCCCCCTTGCATCGCACCCCTGCTGCCCGCAGGTTGAGAGCGGCGGGGTCACCCACGAGCACACCCGCAAGTGGCTGTGCCTTCAGGACCTGCAGGCAGGCGCTGCCGCCCGGTTCCGCTGCACGGCAGCAGGGCCGGAGGCTGCTGTCTGGGGCTGTGGGCGGCGTTCTGGCTGCGCTGCCGCCTTCTTCGCTTTCTCTCCGCCGCACAGCTTCCTCTGCCAACCCTGCTGGTGCTCAACTCAGGTCCTGCTGGTGCCAACGCGCCCCCCACACACACACACACACACTGGTGGAGCACACACTTGCTCCAGCTGTATCGTCACTCCACGCCCCCACCCTTTTGCTGTGCTGGCAGGACCGCAACGAGACGCTCTTCTACCGCCTGCTGTGCGACAACTTTGTGGAGATGGCGCCCATCATCTACAGTGAGGGCTAGCGGCGTCCCCGCCCGCACCGCCGCTGCGCGCGCTCCGCCTGCATGCGCGCACCTGCTTGCGCTGCCACCTGTGCCTGCCGCTCCTGGTCCTCTCCGCCCTGCCACACGCCTGCCTGGGCCCACCCCACGCGCGCTGCGTGCACGCAGCCCCCACCGTGGGCTGGGCCTGCCTGAACTACCACAAGCTGTGGCGCCGCCCGCGCGGCATGTACTTCTCGGCCAGCGACCGCGGAGAGATGGTGCGCCTGCCCCGCCCTGTGGGCGCGCCTCCCCGCCCTGCGCATGCGCCAGGGTGCCGCTGGCAAGCTCGCCAACTGGGCGTGCCAGGGCGTGCCAGGGTACAGCGACGGTTGTGCCCCCGCACACCTTGCGCCTCTAGCTCCTGTCAGGCTGAAACAATACGCTGCCCATCTTCTGCTCGCCTCCCCCCCCACACACACACACACACGCGTTACAAATAGGCCTCCATGGTGTGGAACTGGCCGCACGAGCAGGTGGACGCAATCGTGGTCACCGACGGCTCGCGCATCCTGGGCCTGGGTGGGGCACACGGCGGCGGCGGGGGTCCCCGCACTGATGCATGGCGCCCCTCTGCTGCCGTTTGCTGGCTGGCTCGCAAATGCGTCTGCGCGTGGCGGGCGACAGTGACCTGGGTCGCTGTGATGTATGGTCCAGCCGAAGCAGTTGCAGCCTCAGCTGGCGTAGGCGGCCTGCTGCGCCGCCGTTGCTGCCGTCCAGGCCCTCCCTTCCTTTCTCAGCACCCCTGCCGCCCTTTCCTCTCTTTTTTGATACCCAGGCGACCTGGGCGCCAATGGACTGGGCATTCCCGTCGGCAAGCTGGATCTTTACGTGGCAGGTGGGTAAAGCCGGGGCTCCTGCCTCCCGTGCCTCCTTGCGCGATGCCACACGGTACCCCCCCCCCCCCCGTTGCCGGGCTGGGGCGCCCCTGCCCTCCTCATCTCGCTCGCTCCTGGCCACCGTGCCTGCGCACCCACCCCAGCGGCAGCCCTGATGCGCTCCCGCTGCGCGCATGCTTGCATGCAGCCGGCGGCTTCAACCCGGGCCGCGTGCTGCCGTGCGTGGTGGACGTGGGCACCAACAACGAGCGGCTGCGCCAGGAGCCCTGGTGAGGCGCGCGGTGGAGCAGGCAGAAGTGCCCAGAGCAGCAGCGCACGGGTTGTGGATGCGCCCCCTCGCTCGCTCCTAGTTGGGCGCAGCGTCCTCCCCCATTTCGCCAACACAAACGCGCTCCCTACCACCCCCACCTGGCTGGCCCCCGGGCCGCAGGTACATGGGGCTGAAGCAGGAGCGGCTGCGGGGCGACGCCTACTACGAGGCCAGTGGGGAACCATGCGGCAGCCCCTGATGCGCTGCCTCCCCGTGGCTGCTGCTGCAGCCTGCCAGCCGGCTGCCTCAAACCAGGTGGGAGCATGCGGTTCTACCCCCCCTTTGCTTGCTGCAGGTCATCGATGAGTTTGTGCAGGCAGTGATGGGGCGCTGGCCGCGCGCGGTGCTGCAGGTGGGTGGCCGGCTGCAGCGCGGCTAAGGCGGCCGGGCGTGAGTGAGCACATCGTGCTGCCCTGCCCACCCCACGTTCATTACTGTTGCATGCCCCTCCCTCCTCTTTCCCCCAGTTTGAGGACTTCAACATCGAACACGCCGCCCCGCTCCTAGAGCGATACCGCTACAGCGTGAGGCAGCGGTTCAGTGGCGGGCTGGGCGGCGGGGGGGGCTGCCCGCTGAGGGACACAAACCCTGCCAGCTTGTTCCCTTCAATGCGCTGCCTGTTTCAGACCGCGCTGCACTCACAGAGCTTCTGTCCGCCCCCTCCCCCACGATCATGTGCAGCACTGCGTGTTTAATGACGACGTGAGCTGGAGGGGGTGTGCCAAACACCTCGCACGCATGCATCGCTGGCTTCTTCTAGGCTGCCACTTCCGTGGATGTTCAGCAGTGCACCGGTTGCCGCTGCTGAGCCTCCCTGCCCACGGGTCGCCCCTGCAGGTGCAAGGCACTGCAGCCACAGCGGTAGGCGGGCTGTATGGCGCGATGGCGGTGGCTGGCAAACCTGCATCCGGTGCGTTGCAGCGTTGCCCCGCCGTGCTGCCGTCCGCTTAGATGGCATTGGAGCTGGGATATCTTGTGCTGGGATGTCTTGAGCCTGCCATGCAGCCTAAGAATGTGGCCATGCTTGCCCTGCCCGCAGCGCTGGCCGACCAGAAGTTTGTGGTGCTGGGTGCTGGCTCTGCCGGCATGGGAGTCGTGTCCATGATTGCGCAGGGTGAACACCTGCTTCACCACCTGCACCTTGCGCATGGGTGAAGGCTGTGTGCACGCTGAGCGCCACCGTCGGTGCTGCTGTGTCCTGTGGGCCAGCGGCGGAGGCCTGCAAGGCGGCGGTGCCTGGCCTTGGTGCACCATCGCCACACCCACCCCACCCACCCCGCACCATCATGCAGGCATGGTCAAGCATGGCCTGTCGCCCGAGGACGCCGCCTCCCGCTTCTATGTGCTGGACGCACGTGGCCTCATCACGCAGCAGGTGCGGCGCCGCGACTGTCGTCGCTGTTCTGCCCCCTCTGCAGCAGCCTCTGTCGCAAGCGTCGACTTGGTTGCTTCCTGCTGCCGCCGCTGCAGCGCGCAGGGCTGGAGGCGCACGTGAAGCCCTTTGCACGCAGGGATGAGAGCCCGGGTGCGCTGGTCGCCAGCTCAGCAGCGCTCAGCTGGGAGTTTGTGTGTGTGTGTGTGCATTGGGGGGGGGGGGGGGGGCAGCAGCGGCTGCCCTGTGCTTGCCGGCGAAATGGGCAGCCTCGTGGCGGCCCGCCTCTCAGCCCCTGCCGGCTTTTGCGGCTTGCAGAAGGTGAACCGTTCTTGGACGTCGTGCGGCGCGTGAAGCCCACCGCCCTGATTGGCCTGGCTGGCGCGGGACGGCTCTTCACCCCTGAAGCGCTCAGGTGTGGAGGCAGCCTGCGGGGCACAGGGCTGCATGCATGGCCTGTGGCATGCGTCGGCCCCCTCTGCTGGACAGCGGGCGATTGCACCTGGCTTCACCGCTCAGCCGTGTTGCTGCCCTGTGGTGCACCGCAGGCTCATGGCGCAGTACAACGAGCGTCCCATCGTGATGCCGATGAGCAATCCAACGAGCAGGATGGAGTGCACGCACGAGGAGGCGCAACAGTACTGCGAGGTGCACGCCTGCGGCGGCGGCTGCTTTATGCGCTTCATCGCCCGTTTGTGTCAGCTGCTTTTTGTGTTTGATGAGGACCGTGACGGGTGCGTGTCCCTCTTGCTCTCTGCCGCACTGCAGGGGCGCGCCATCTTTGCCTCGGGATCGCCGCAGCCAGACGTGGAGTTCGGCGGCCGCAAGTGTGCCGCCAGCCAGGCCAATAACATGTGAGCCCATGCTGCATGCGGCGACATTGGATGAGGGCGCCTTTCAACAAGTCAGGAGGGCGGGTGGCGGCCAGTTCTGCCAAGCTTGGGAGGACGCCTGCGATGCGGCGCTCCTCTCCCACCAGCTTCCCTGGCTGGAGCGGGTGGGGCCCGGGTGCCTCGGCCACCCTGTTCCCTTGCTCCTGCAAGGGCCGCCCTTGACCTGCTGTGCCCTTGCCGCAGGTACATCTTTCCGGGCCTGGCCATGGGCGCCTTCCTGGCCCGCGGCAACGTGTTCACAGACGGAATGCTGATGGCGGCGGCGGAGAGCCTGGCGACGTGAGGGGCAGGGCTAGTGCCCAGGCAGCAGGCTGGCCAGGGAGCTTTGCCTGTTTGATGGGGGTGCAAGGGTGTTGGTTGGCCCCTGCAGTCCAGGAACGAGATGAGAGCGCAAACTTGCCAACTTTGGCAGGCCATGCGTTGGCTGGCCCGCGGCGGCCTTCACCCGCGCCCTCCTCCCTCCTACCTTGCAGGCTGATCACTCCCGAGGAGCTGGCCCAGGGGCGCGTCTACCCCAACATGCGCAACATCAGGTGGGGCGCATGCCGACAAGGCAGCAAAGCGCACCCAGTGCTGGCAGAGCGACGTATACATGCACCCAATGGCACGGCTGCGGGACTCAATATGTGTGAGTTCATATACCATGGCACCTGCAGGGACATCTCGCTTACTGTCGCGCTGGAGACGATGAAGGCGGCGGCAGAGGAGGGGCACCTGCACAATCCCAACGCGATGCGGGAGCTGGCACGCGGCGACGACCACCTCCGCCGCTACATCGCAAAGCACATGTGAGGGGCAGGGGGCTGTGCTGCGTGCTGGGATTTGCTTGCGACCCGCATCGGGAGGGGTTGGCAGCCTGAAGCGATGCTGACACGGCATGCACCCTATGTGGGTGGTGCTGTGACGCCGCAGAGGTAGCCTGGAAGGGGTCCAGCAGGGGGCCTTGTGTGCCAACTACACAGCTAACATTGCTGACCATGTCAATGCGCTGTTGGCCCCATCCTGCAGGTTTTGGCCCGCGTGAGTCCGCTGCCCGGCAGGGGCGCCCACCGCCACTGGTTCTGCTGGCAGGACCGCCGCGCTGCCGGAAGGGTGGTTGCCCGGCTCAACTTTTGGTGTTCTGTCGCTGCCGGTCCTAATCTGCTGCTGCTGCCACCCCTGCTCCACATGCAGCTACACCAACCTGACCCCGCCGCGGCCTGAAGGATACCACAGCTGGGCCCCTCACGTCAACAGCTGAGCTGGCCAGCACCGCCCCAGGAGTGTGACAGCACCTGATGGGCAGGGGCAGCTGCTCTGGCGAGGCACCCAGGCCGCTGCGACATCACGTGTGACGCAGCACACACGCAGTTTGGTGTGACGCAGCCGCTTTGCAGAGCAACAGCAAAGGACAACCCATCATTCAATGAAACAATGCAATTTATTGATGAATCCATTCTTGCTCAACCTTCTGTTCCCTGCTACCTTTCCGCCTTGAGTCTGCCCAGACAGCGCTTTGCTTGTGAACTGCAACCTGTCGATAGCTTTTAGTGTGCGTGGCTTTCCAGGAATTATTGCAAGATGTGGGCAGGGCATTGTACGAGGGTACCGAGGTCAGCAGCAGCAGATGCGAGAGTAACAAACAAGTGTACAGGGGAGACACTGGCGCAGAAGCAGAGGCAAGTCGGGGCACGTTTAAGGGGAAGGAAGAGAGGCACAACATGAAATGCTTGGTTGTGACAGGGCATGACGGTCCTTATGAGTCGGACTCCTCACCGCCAATGGCTGCCTGCTTGAACTCCCATTGCCGCCGGCAAAAAGGGCATTTCTGCTCCGTTTGGCTCTGCAGCCAGCGGTTGATACACTGCAGGTGGAAGGCATGGGTGCAGATGCCCCACACCACCGGCGAGTCGTCGCCAGGGTACTTTCCATCAGGTGGACAGCCATCGAAGGGCATGCGGCAGATGCCGCACACATCATCACCTGGACCGCAAGCCAGAATTGGATCAGTTGGGCGCAACACGTATGGATAGGAAGCCGGTGACCTAACGTCCGGCGGCGTGCGGCCACACCGCAGCGACAGCGACGGCGCTGCACCTGCGTTCCATGTCCAGCTCGCCACTGCATGCCAACTCTTGATGCGGACTTCAAATGTCATCCTGTGCGCTGCCGGTGACGGCTGTTCTTCTCTGAAATGATCGCTTCTGGTGAATGCCTAATCTCTTCTTCCTGCACCTTAGCGACTTTGAATGTTACGAAAGCTTATTTATGTTGCATGGCTCGCTGTTGTGCCTTGAATGTGCCAAACATGTCATGTACCGCTGCGATGTCCCGCAACCCCTGTTCCCTGCGCGTGTATGAAGCTCACCCAGTGTGCAATCGGCCTGGATCGCACGTGAAGCCAACAGCTACCCTCCAAGCCTTCCCGATCACCCTCCATCGCTCCTGGTTGCACAGACGGCACTTTTGTTGGCTGCTGCTAGGCTTTGCACGCTATGCGACTATCCCTGTTGCAAAGGCAGGAAAACGCCCATGATGACTCTGTTTGGGCAGCAGCTTGGTCGCCGACCGACAATACGCTAGTGACGGGCTCAGTGGACGAGAGCGTGAAGCTGTGGCGGGAGACGGGAGACACCCTTGAGCAAGTTCACCACCTGGTGAGTCAGCTCCGTTTCAGGCAGGGAACCGTCGCCGCTGCCTAGCACCGCCGCTCCAATCGCCCCCTGGCCTGCCCCGCAGGTAGGCCTGTCCCTCGGCGTGCTGGGCGTCAGCGTGGACCCCAGCGGGCAGTATGGCGCTGCCAGCAGCCTGGACAGCTATGTGACCATCTGGAGGATGGACGATTACTCGACAGGTAGGTTGCGCGCCCGTGCAGAAGCAGGCCGACCTGGCATATCGGAGCGACCCATTGCCTGAACTTCCGGCTGTCTCTGTCGGCCTGCCGCTGCTGCAGTCCATCAATTCACCGACATTCCGCCCAGCGAGACCTGGAGCCTGGCCTTCAGCCCGGCATCTGACAAGACGCTGCTGGCGGTGGCGGGCGGCAGCGGCAACGCGGTGCGCCTGCTGGATGTGGGGGCCAAGGAGCAGGCGGCGGCGCTGGCAATGCCGCAGGCAGCGGAGAAGCAGCGGCGGGAAAAGTTTTTGCTGAGCGTTGCGTGTAGCCCAGGTGCGATGCCTTTTACTGCAGCGGCTGGGCACGTGGGGGAGGCGCAAGGGGGCGGCGGGGGCGGGGGCCCAGGCACGGCCTGCCGGAACAGCGCCAGCCCTGCAACAAACTTGCAGTTTTGACAAGTTCGAGTTCGAACGCCAGGCTCTGCTGGCAAGGCCCCTCTGCAACAGTCCAGCCGCGGGTTGCGCCCTTCCTTCTGCACAATTCAACGGCGGCTGCTCCCCATGCGACTCCCCTCGCAGATGGGCGGCGGCTAGCAGCGGGTGGCATGGACGGCACCGTGGCGGTGTTTGACGTGGCCACCGCCCAGCTGCTGCACACGCTGGACGGCCACTTCAAGCCTGTGCGGGACCTGTGCTTCACGCCTGGTGGGAGCGGGGGCAGGCTGGGCTGCATCGCACTCCCGGCCACGGGACCTATGCGCGCATTTGTGGAGCGCAGGAGTCGATAGCGGCTGCTGCCCACCAGCCAACCCTGCTTGGCCCCTGCCCGGCTGCTTTCCAGACTCGAAGCACGTGTTGACAGCCTGCGACGACATGCACGCCCACCTGTACGACGCGGAGCACGGGCAGCTGGTGGAGGCGTTCTCGGGTGCGCACCCTGCTGGCCAGCGCGCGGTGGCTGCAGCGCCCACCCGCGCTTGGTGGCTCAGCTGGTGGCTGCATCAGGAAAGTCGTGCGGTCGAGCGTTCTGCTTTTCGCCGTGTGCCCCACTGGTCTCCGGCCCTTGCCCTCTCCGGGCCTGCCCTGCGCAGGCCATGAATCGTGGGTGCTCAGTGTGAGCGCGCACCCGGGCGGCCATGCCTTTGCCACAGGCAGCAGTGACAGCAAAGTGAAGCTGTGGGACCTGCAGACACGGACGTGCGCGCAGGTGTGTGTGGGGGGCATTTGGGTGGGTGCAGCTAGGAATCGCCTCCGCAAGTCAGTTGCATACGCTGGCTGCTTGCACGCTCATCATGCCGTGCGCTGCCATCCCGCAGACCTGCAGCGAGCACACTGACCAGGTGTGGGGTGTGCGCTACCGCCCTGATGGCGCCCGGCTGGCGACGACCTCAGATGACCACAGCGTGTGCATCTTCGACTTTGCGGCGTAGCCTGCTGTTGCCCTGGGTGCTTGTTCGTTCGGACCGGGAAGCGATGTAAGCCTCGGGCGTCGCAGCACTCTAATCAGAGCATGTTGGTGGCGGACAGCAAGAGTGCATGTGCAGCACTGCTTGGATGCGGCGCCCGCGTGCTGAGTGCGCAGTCAGCCAACCGCTTGCTAGGCAAACCCGCTTTTCTGTTCCTTTCCTCGAGGCATGATCCTGCGCTTTAGGATTTTTAGAGTTTGTGAAGGTATACAATCAACGTGGACGGTATGTTGCCGTCCAGCCCTGCACTCGAGGTTGCAAGCTATGTCGTCGGCGATGATAGCCTGCGCAGATCACATCAACTTTCGTTGTTGCGCAGGTCCGCTGCTTGATGCGGCCTTTGCCGTGCAAAGTTACGACAGGAACTGGGCCGCCGCATGGAGACGGCGGCGGCATGCTCCACTACTTTGCCTATGGGGCGAACATGGCTCCCAGCGTGCTTGCAAAGCGCGGCGTGCAGCCAATCAGCAGCGAGGCAGCAGTGGTGTCCGATAGAGGTACATGGCTGTGCTTCGGCCACCGCGGCGGTTACGCCACACTGGTGCAGCGGCGGCGCCGTGAGGCCGTTGCGCCCCCGCCTCAGCCAGCTTGGCAGCAGCCTCATGGCGTGTTGCATGCCCTGCGGGCGGAGGATCTGCAGCAGCTGGCACAGCGGGAAGTGGGGTACTGCTTGACCCACCTGCCGGTGCAGCCATACACCCACGCGCAGCCCTGCACCGCCGTCGCCTTCGTCTCCTCGCCGCTGCTGCGCTCTACCACCCAGCCCCCCCGACAGCGCTACCATGCCCTTCTGCTGGAGGGCTGCCAGCACTTTCAGCTGGATGCGCGGTATGCGTCGTGGCTAGAAGAGCTGGATGTGAGTGACGGCCGCCTGGATGCGCACGACGCATGCCCCGCAGACTCGCTGGCCAAGCTGCTGGCGGCAGGCGCGGTTGCCGGCAGCGCCTGGGCATCGGCACACCTGTAGGTACACTACTTTGAATGGCCCCATACATCTTCAACCTTCTTAATCTTGAGAAAATTTACAGAGCTTCTGTGCAATCCGGAGGATAGGTTGGGAGGCAATGAGCCCCAACAGCACGGCTGATCATGAGCGCAACGTGGAAGTTTGCCTGAGGAGCCAGCGGCCAGCGGCCGCCGTCACCTACAGGAGACAGCCGAATGCAGGCAGCACCGGCCGGCAAAACAGCAGGGCAACATTCAAGTAGCTTGGGTTGTGGGTGAGGTCCAGCAAACCGGACAGGTTGAGTTTGTGTGACGGTGACCGACCGACGTGTCACCTCTCGCAGACAATGGAAAGGATTGTAGCATGCAATGGCCTGAAACGTATGCACGTCCTGAAAATTGAAAAATTGGAGCTGGCGTGTGCAGCCGAACAGGTACAAAGAGCAGCATATGCCGGGAGTGCGTCACACGTGAGCTGTGACAGTCTTGGGTGGCACTGCCTCAATGGGCGGGGCCGCCGGGTGGGCTGCAGCACCCTCCATCTGGCCGGCCTTGCGCGACGCGGTGCGTGCCTCGTCGCGTCCAATGATCTGCAGGGGTGGCGGTAGACTTCGAATGGTGGCGGTAGACTTGAATGCGTGCCAGGGAGGCATAGACACCAGCGGCGAAGCAAATGCTGCCACGGTCTCACTCACGTCTTGCGCAGCGGGCCCCATCCACTTGCCCCAGAACCAGTGCTTGGCAAACTTGACCTGGGAGTGGGAGTGGGAAGCAATGACAGTGGGAGTAAGGGCGACTGTCGACAGCCACTGGCAAGCACCAGGAATTGCACCTGGTGTTTTCTCTCGCTCAGCAGCCCTGGGTCCCCTACACCAGCCCAAACAAAGATGTTGGGGCAACTCACATGGATGCGCTCCACGGGCACGCCCTTGGTCTCCGGCAGGAAGAAGAAGACAAACAGCGTCATGAGGAGGACCCAGCTTGCGCTGCGGGAAGGGAGGGTAACAGGTGGCGATGGGTTTGCGGCACTTGAGAACTGAGCTGGAACGATACAGACTCTCCCACCCAGTTCACTGCCGCCGCGACTCCTGCCGCCTCGACTTACAAGAAGATGAAGACGCCCCAACGCTGCAGCAGGGGGTACCTTGCGCAGAGCAGGGTCAGGACTCGCGGTGCGCATGCAGCAGGCGAAAGAGCTCAAGCTGGTCTCCCTGCTGCGCCTGTGCCCGGGGCTGCTCCCAGCTGGCAGAGGACCAGGCTGGTGGCGCCCCCTGTGCTTCACCCTGACCATCCCGCACCCACCATTGCGCAAAGCATCGAAAGGAAGGCTTGCCCCACCACAAAGCTGCGGACAGGGGGCAGGGGGCAGTGGGTGCGCCGGCTCAGGGCGGGCGGCGATCCACCAGGCATTGCGCGGTGCGCTCAAGGGCTCACGAGAAGAGGAAGTTGATGACGACAGCTGCCGACATGCCCGCAGCACGCGTCTCCAGGGTTTGGATCTCAGAAGGCACCTGGGGGTAGCGACGGGGCGAGGGCAGCACAGGACTGCTGGGGAACACTGGCGCACTGGGTAGCAATGCGGCTTGCAACCGAAGCGCACACACCCCGTACAGGCGCACCCCATTGCCGGCACATGCGCATGTGCAAGCCTGCAGGCTGCTGCGGCTCTCACCAGCCAGCCCAGCGGGCCCCAAGACCAGGCAAAGCCGGCGACGAAGACGCAGATGACAACAAGGACGCCGATGGCGACGTTGTTGGGCAGCACGTTGTTGTACTTGGGAAACTCAACCGCCAGCACAACCCCGTAACAATCTGCACACTCGAACGATGAAGCGTGCAACACAGTGAAATCGCGATAAAGACGAGCATATGCATGCATGTCATTCCAGAAGCGTTGGCCTGGCGGGCACACCGCACGCCGCAAGGCAGCGCCAGCCTGGCAGCGCACCTGCGCGACCATCATCTGCACGCCGCCCTCCAGGAACAGGAAGCGTCGACCAAACTTGTCCACTGCAACAGCAAAACATGGCATTGGGAGAAATGGATGACCTTCAGTGGTAAGGCAGCATGGGTGGGAAAGCGGGAGGATGTACGCATGCCTTCATGGCGCATGGGCGGCCAGCGCGCGCGCAGGGCAACAACAGAGGCGCGTGTGGGCCACAAGCAGGCGCAGCACGAGCAGTGTGGAACTGCCCAGCCCTTCAACAATGCAGGCAGCCGCCTCGCCCGACAGGATGGAGACGAAGGTGGACACCACGTTCACTGCGCCGATGATGACGGTGTTCAGCAGCGAGGCACTCTTGCCGGAGCCCAGGGAGTTGAAGATCACGGGGACCTGCGGGGCGGGCGCATGGGCGCGGGTGCACGAGTGCAAATGGGCATCGTCAGGAGAGAGGCGCCAGTGGAGGGCACGAGCGCGTGGCTGAGCAAAGTCGAACGCTTTGGAGTTTTGGGCGGAGCACAGCAGAAGTACGCACGTAGAACATGATGGCCTGCAGGAGGGGCGAGGTGCGGGGGAAGGAGCGAGAGTGTGCGTGAGTCGTTGTTGGTGTGTGTGGGGTGGGGTGGGGGATTTTGGGGGCACCTTCCATCACAACAACGGTTTCAAACCGCAGCAGGACAACTTACGTTGATGCCCGTCCACTGCTGAAGCATTGCAATCAGGCAGGTGACGATCTGCAGCAGGGGCAAGATCACAGGCAGATGACTGGGTGACTGACAGTGCAGGCTCGTGGCCAGCACAGCCCTGCGATGCCTAAGGTGGCCTGCAAACAAATGCCCTATGCCTGGTGGGAGGCTCACCAACATGGGCGAGTAGGGACGCGTGAACATGGTCTTCCAGCTCTGCACAAAGCGTGCGCACAGGGTAAGCCGGGCGGCATGGTACTTAGGTGCCTCACCGCTGCCGCTGTGCCGCACACGTGCAGGGCATTCATTGCGGACTCACGTCGCGCAGCCGGATGTTGGAGGCCACATCGGATGCCTCCTTGATGTCCCCATACTCTGCAGATGGGCGTTGAAGGCAGCGTGGGCGAAGCAGGTTAACAGAGGGTGGCTTTCCTGATCAGCTCACTCCCAACGCCAGACAGCCTGTCGTGCAACGGCACGGCCTCAGGCGGTGGTGGCTCCACCGGCGGCAGTGCAGCGACAGAAGCCAATCACCCGCATGCACATTGGTGGTGCCGCGCAGCTTCTCCAGCACGGCGCGGCCGCGATCCAGGTGGCCTCTGCGGTGGTGCAGCGGACCGCTGGTCGGGAAGGAAAGCAGTTCCTGCAGGCCCGCAGGTGCAGACGAGCGGAGGGGCCCCTGCGAGCCAGATGTGCATGCACATGCATGTCCAGAATGCTGGCAGCGCTGCCTCACCGCTCAATGAGGGAGTTTGGGGACTCGGGCAGCAGGATGCCGCCCAGCAGCAGGATGAAGGCGGGGACGGCGGCCAGGCCCAGGCTCAGCCGCCAGCCGTGGTCCCAGTCTTGCACGCCTGCAGGGGGAAGGACCTCCGGGCCCGCTCATGAGCTGGCACCCTGCAAGAGGCTCCCTTAGCTGCTTCGGCAAAACTGAGACGGCGGGCCTCGTGCACCAGGAAGCGACGCACCGTAGTTGATGAGCTGCGCCACAAGGATGCCGACGGTCACCGCCAGCTGGAACATCATGTTGAGCCCACCCCTGCACACCAGGACGAGAATCACAGGCTGCGGCAGGATGTGGTGGAATCGGAGCATCCCCCTGGCCGATTTCGAGCGGGGAATCCTCTGCATGAAGCTGCCTGTCCCGCTCAGCACCTGTACTTGAATGGCGCCATCTCTGAGAGGTACAGGGGCACAACCTGGTTGGCCATACCCACGCCAAAGCCCAAAAAGATTCGGCCTGCAAGCGGGGCAAAGCAAGCAAACAGCTGAAGTTAAGTAACATCGTCTGCATGGCCCCCTGTGCGAGGCAGCAATGCGGCAGCAAGGCGCCTTTGAGGTGCAGATCGAACTGGACGCCGGGCGCAGCGCACACCACGCACCCACAACCAGCATCCACAAGAACTCTGCGCCGGCGTTCAGGCCAGAACCAGCCAGGAACCAGAGGGCTGCAACAATCATGGTGATCTGTAGGGATTGCAGATCGCAGCGTTGCCTGGGGTGAGGCAGAGCAGGAAGGCATGAAGGAGGGGAAAGCGGCAGAGGTGCAGGGTGGGGATGGGAGAGCAGCGGACACCAGCGGGAGCCCTGCACTGCTGCAGTCGGAGGCGAGTGCCCCCGGCAGCACCGCAGGAGGGGGGAGGGCCTACCTTGCGCCCGAAGTGGCGCGTGATGTGCCCGGCAAACAGCGAGGAGAACAGACCAGCAAGGAAGAGCGAGGAGGTGAAGACCTGGGGCGGGGGATGGAAGGTGGGAGGGAGGGGCGCGCGATTCTCAGCGAGAGCATAGCAAACTGTGAAGCTTTGATTAGTACGCTGTTTTCAGCAATAGACTGTTTCCTTGGTGGCTGAAAGAGTGGAGCGGAGCAGCTGCAGCCCACCTGCAGCTTCTGGTCGTTGTAGGTGCAGTAGGGGTCCGTGCTGGTGGCCCCGCCGCCGTGCTTAGCCTCGTACACATCAGGAAAGAACTGCGGTGGTGGGGATTCCGCGCAGTGCACATGAGCGCGCTGCTGCAAGGCGACGCAGGAAGCCAGGAACTGAACAGCCGCGAGCACGGCCGCCCTGGCGGCAGCGGCAGATGGCCAGCCTCAGAGGCAGCAGCCTGCGTCCCCACCTTGCGCTGGAACTCCTCGAACGACTCCACCCCGCCGGTGATGCCGATGTCGTAGCCTGCGCGGGACCAGAAGGCGTAGGACCAGAGGGGCAGGGGTAGCACCAGGGGTGCGGCGCCAAGGAGCAACTTTGCAGACAGCGAGGCTACGCCCAATGATTAACCCACCGAAAAGCAGTCCGCCTATGTGATTTTTAGTGGTATGATGTTGGTGTGAAGGGGGAAGGGAGGGTGGGGGGGGGGGGGGGGGGGGGGGGGGGGGGGGGCGCAACGTGAATGACGACATCTCGATGTAGGAGTCCTTGCCGGCTGTCCGCAGCATGGCACGGCTGTGCCTGGCTGATGTGCTGCTCACCTGCCGATGCAATGAGGGCCACCATCATCACGTACCTGCAGCATGGAGGACAGGTGGCAGGCCTCAGCACCTGGGCCTAGCACTGCGCTGCATGGCGCGATTCAGCCCTGGGGCAGGTGATGCACTGCCCCGATGCTCCCACAGGAAGCCCAGCTACGATGACAAGCTGTGCACAGAACAGGCTGTTTGCATAACATCACCGACCAAGTCAGCTTGCTCTCGTAGCCGGCGAGGTTGAGCGCCGAGGCGCGCGTCAGCACCGGACCACCGCCCGCCATGTCGTGCCGCCTGTGCCTGCCGAGTGTTGCACTAGGCTTGAGCGGTTGGCAGCAACGCGCCTGCGGTGCAGCCTGGTCGCAGGAGGGGGGGGGGGGACCCTGTGACAGGGGCAGGGTGGGGGTGGTGGCGCTCGAGCAGGAGGGGGAGCGGCCGCCGCCGGCCCTGGAGCTGTGCTTTGTGCAATCAAAGCAGACCCCCTTAGAGTCCCTGTGCCCTACATTTACAAAACTGGCTCTGCTGCCGGCGGCAGCCTAGCAGGCTGGGTGCTGAGCTACTCACTTTTGTGCTGTGTATGTCGTTGGAGGGACCCTCGGTTGAAAGCAAGAGGGGCTGATCTTGGCTCTGGACACAAGCGAGTGACAGAAGAACGCAGGGTAACAACAAACTGGCGGAAGAAGAAGCACAGGGGATTGCAAAACAGTTCCACATGGCGGCGGTGCATGCCTGGCGCGGCCAGCTGGAACCTGCATCCACCCACTTGGCTTCGCCCTGGCTTCAGGCCCGCCTCCATGCCTCCTTAGTGCGTTTGTGCGTCCTGCAGCCGCTTTGCAGACCGTCCAAGGCAACCTCTGCACCGACCCCAATCGTTATCTATGGCGACTGGCAGCCTTGGCCTCCTGAGCAGGCCTCAGGCGTCCATTAGGCCCTTGCAACACAGCAGTCGCGACATGGGCGCCGCTGTCCCCGAATTTCCTGAGGCATGGCCCCGCGTGAGGTCAGCGTCACATGGGTGCAGTGAGGGGCTGCAGCGGTTGGGTGGGCGGCAGCGATGATCCATCTGGTCATCGAAGCCCAGAGCCACCGCTGCCTCCGCCCAGCTTCAGTCCCCCAAACCCGCCGTGAAGCAGGAGATTCCTGCTTTAGTGTGCATGGCACAACTGGGCTTGGGAAGCAACAGTTGTTGGCAGGGGTGATGCAAAAGCGGGCACGTTCGATACCTCTTGGGTTGCAGTGCGGGCCCCGGGCGAGGTGCCCAACCGCCTCCCTCTTGCACATGGCACCACCTTGGCGGCCCTGCGTTGTCGCAAAGCGTCCGCTTGCTGCCATCATGCGCAAGACGCGCTGCACCGCGTTGCACTGGGCCACCCGAAGGGCTGCCTGCTGCTGAAGGCAGCCCCGCCTCCCTGCTGCTGGTTGCCCCCAGCCTGGCAGCGTGCTGGGAGCGCCATCAAGCTGGCAGGAGTTTGAACACTTCAACGCCAAACGCCTCGCTTCATGCGCTGTTGATTTGTGACGTCCTCCGTTACTGCTACCATGTGACGCCCCAGCCAACGGTCAAGTCAGCAGCAGCAGTCAACCAGCAAAATAACAAGAGCACTTGAGCCGCTGCCTTTGCACATGGGAGGTGATAGGGGCTGGCAGAAGTGCGAAGTCGTGCAGCTTGAAAGCATGTTGCAAACAAGAGCCAGCCCCCACGCTGCTCTGCGGCACAATCCAGCTGGGCACCGAGCTCACTTGGACAGGGCTGCGCTCTGAATGATGTTGACAAACTCCGGCTTCAGGCTTGCGCCGCCCACCTGGGCAAAGGAGACACGGGAGGATGCGATAAGGTTGCGATGTCGGCGTGACGCCGTCCCTCGTCGGAGGGCAGCTGGCATGCTGCACCCCACGTACCCCTCATCTGCACCCTGCTCACCAGGAACCCGTCGATGTCGGGGCAGGCCGCCAGGGTGCCGCAGTTGGCAGCAGTCACTGCGGACAAGGTGCAATGGAGCATGTGTGCATAATCAGCGCGCGAAGCGCGCAAAGCCCTGCGATGCCTGACCCCTGCGCTTGATACGGTGGGCCTGATCCCATAGCGGAGCCATGGGCATTAGATGTGAGGCAGGGGTTTGGCTGCCGCCTGCAAGAGCAGCCTCACCGGAGCCGCCGTAAAGGATGCGGGTGGCGTCCGCCACCTCCTGGCTCACGCTGGACGCCAGCCACTTGCGCACCTCGTCGTGAACCTCCTGCGCCTGCACGTAGACAGGATGGGGAGGAGGCATTCGCAGTCAGGACAGCGCTGCTGTCGAGACGGCACAAGGCTGCAGCAGGCAAGCTAGCTATGGAGCACTTGTGGTGCGCAGGAGGGCTATGCCCGGCCTCATACCACGCCTGCCGCAACCAAGACACGAGGCGGCAGGCAGCCTGAGGGCCGAAGGCCCCCGCCCAGGCCGGCTTCCTGTGCGCGGAAAGCCAGCCGCCGCGGGCCCACCTGCTCAGGGGTGGCCACCTTGCCGGTGCCGATGGCCCAAACCGGCTCGTAGGCAACCACCACCTTGGACCAGTCGGTGATCTTGTCGGCCAGGGCCTGGGAGCAAGGATGCGGGGATCCACATAATAGTTGGGTGGGGTCTGGTGGGAGTGTTGCCGGCAACGGAGGCGGGACGGCACAATGTGCGGGCGACGGGGAGAGCCAGGGCCCTCGTATGGCTGGTGGCCAGCAGTGCGGCCGGTTTTGCCTGTCGCACCGGGCGGCTCTGCCGCTGGCCCTGCACGCCGCACCTTCATCTGGCGCGCATTGACGGCGATGGTGTTGCCTGCCTCCCGCTCCTCCAGCTTCTCGCCGATGCAGTAGATGACGCTGAGGCCCTGGGCCAGCGCGTACGCCACCTTGTCGGCGATGAACTGCGGCAGGGCGGGTGTCGCACCACTGAGCACGTGCAGCGCCAGCTTGGCGGTCGTGGGCGTCCAATCAAGGGGTGATGTTCAGCACAACAGGGGAATGCGGCAGGGGCAGGACATGTTTGCAGCCAGCCAGCACACATGGCTCACAAGCCGCGGCACAAGTTGGGCAGCGCAGCAGGCCGCGGCTGCTGGGTGCTTGCCTCGTCGCTCTCGCCGATGATGTGGCGCCGCTCGCTGTGGCCCAGGACCACCCAGTTCAGGCCCAGGTCCTTCAGCATCTCGGCGCTGCGGGCGCGGATGGCACGGAAGCAATGCAAACGGATGGAAGGATGAATGCACCAAGGACGCCTTGGAAGGGGGAGGTGCTGGTGCAAGGGGCTCTGGCCAGCTCAGCAGGCGCAACTCAAAACAGAACGAGTTGCTGCTGTCGAGAGCGCCTGCCCCAAGCCAATGTGCCTCACAAGCACCCCTCCCGCGCTTGACGGGCTTGGCCGCAGCAGGCTCCGCACCGCACCGCGATCACCCCTCCCGCCTCGTGCAACCCCGCCCACCTGAGCTCCCCGGTGAAGGCGCCGCCCTTCTTGACCCAGCAGTTCTGCGCTGCCACGGAGAAGTCCTTGCGCAGGGAGGCCAGCACCTGGGGGATGTGCACGGCCGCAGGGGCCACAACCACCTCTGCGGCAGCAGAGGGCGGGCAGGCGGCAGCAGTGGCGGCAGGTCGCAGAGGGCTTCCACCACGACGGTGGTGAACAGCATGAATGACTGTTCTGGGCTGTGTGAAGCCCGTTTGGTAGCAGGGCTGAAGGCCTTCAGCTGATGCAGCTGCACTAGGGCTGCCGCTGCCGCCGCCCGCTCTCGCGGAGCTCAGCAAGGGCACTCACCCACGACGTCGGTGCCCGGCACCTCAGCCTCGTTCAGCACCTTCACCAGCTCCTCATTACTCTTCACAGTGCCGTTCTGCAAGAGGTGGGTTGCAAATTGCTTGGATCGTAGCAGGCATGGGCGCCTCACCCAACCCCACTGGCAAGGCTGCTTCTCCCGCATTGCGATCGGGATAACGATCCGATCCGGCCGAACGGAATACTTACACACTTCCAGTTGCCACCCACAAAGAACTTGCGAGGCATATTGAGGCGTGTGGCAGGAGTGGGAGGCAAGGATGATAAGTTCCACGTGCAGATAAAGGACGATGGCTTATCCAGACGCAAGGCCTGGGTTGGGTCATCTTTGCAGGCGGATGCCACAGCGCACGGCGTGGCCACGCGTGGCTGGACGTCGGGACCTCGACAGCTCATGCCTTTGTCCCTTTGAACCTGCTCATGACAATAGTGCACACCGCCGCATTGTAATGCATGCCGCATTCTATCTCGCCTCTTCTGCTGAGACAGTTTATTGGGGGCGCTGTGATTGCGATGCACCCGTGCAGGCCGTGCAGTGCTGCCGTCGATAGTATTTTCAGTCAATCACGAGTCTGCCGTCACTTGCATGCACAGCATTCCTTGTAGATACTGGATGAGTTTCCTGGCGCCACAATGCAAGCTCTGAAAAGGTCAGGTGCAGGTAGGAGTTCAGGGGTGAATCATTGTCAGGGGCTGGTGGCTCCTGTGCTTTTCAGACGTCGTCAGACGCCATGCTTCATTGAACTGCAAGAAGCTGGCAGGAGCAGTGAAGTTGATAATGATCACTTACAATGGTTTGAGCTGAGAAGACACGAGAAACCGCAAAACAAAGCCACCTTCCCGGCTGCACGCCGCTGACGCTGCAGCCTCGGTGGCCGCCGCGCATGGGGAGACTCCGCCGCGTTCTCTACGTGCCGGCCACCCGCGTCCCCACACTGTTCCCTTATTGCTTACAGTAGCGGCCACTCCACCAGCGCAAGCTGGATGGACCCGTGCACTGCAGTGAGCCCCTCGTTTGACCTCCTGCGTCTGGCCGAGTGCGCCGATGGCCAGAGCTCGCTCACAGCCTCCACGCACAGCGCCCTGTCGGACTGTGATTTTGAAGAGCAGCCTCTAAAGGCCCGTCGCTTCTCGGGGAGCTTCAAGGCCCCTTCACGGACTGCAACCACCGAGCCGCCATGCCAGCCCGCCTGGTTACCCTCGGATTCCAGCGCCCTCTACAATGTGGAGGGCTGGGGCGCCGGCTACTTCAGCTGCGGCGAGAATGGCCACCTCCTGGTGAAGCCGCAGGGTGGTGAGTTCGAAGCAGCGCCGTCGTCGGCCGCCACCCGCCACTTTTGGTGCTGAGCGGCCTCTCTACGCGCCAGCCTCTGTTTGCAGCACTTTATGCTGCCTTGAAACCTCCTGAATCATGCTCACCCTGGTTGCAGAGGAGGGGCCCTCTCTGGATCTGTACAAGCTGACCCAGGCAGCGCAGGCTCAGGGCCTGCGCACACCCCTGCTCTTCCGCTTCCTGCCCATCGTGGGCCACCGCATTGACAAGCTCAATGTGAGTATCACCTGGCGGGCATGGCAGCTGGTTCAATGCGGGCCGGACAAGCAGCTGATGCAGCGGAGGCGCATGCATGCATTGCATGCATTGCGCTGAGGGCGTGGGCTGGTGCCGCTCTGCCCGGAGCCGCACATTGTGGCAGCAGCAGCTTCCCTGCTCAGTAAGGCAGTAAGAGGGGCTCACCCCGCTAACTGCCCCCCCCCTTATCTCTACATTTCTGGGCACCAGGCTGCCTTCCAAGCCGCCATCGAGCGCTTTGAGTTCCAAGGCGCCTACAACGGCGTGTTCCCGGTCAAAGCCAACCACGACCGCGCCCTGATTGAGGCCGTGCTCGACTACGGTGCGCGTGCTGCGTGTTTGCTGCTGCCTGCACCATTCATCGGCAACCATCTGTGGCGCCTGCCCCTGGTGGACAAGGAGGGTGTGGGGGCGGGCCAGCGGTTGTCATGAAGCCCGTGCTGCCCGCCACATCATGACCTGCATCCCGGCTTCTGCATCCCCGCATCCCCTGCAGGCGCGCCGCACAACTTTGGGCTGGAGGTGGGCTCTAAGGCGGAGCTGGTGATGGTGATGAGCCAGCTGGCGGGGCGCCGCCCGGCACCCACCTGGTGTGCAACGGCTTCAAGGACGCCGAGTACATGGAGCTGGTGGGGGCGCTGCGACAGCTTCTGGGCCTGCCTGCCGCACGACAGCTGCCACGGCTGCGCGCGGATGAGGGGGTGCGGGGTGGCGAGCGCTGCCTGCAGGGCAGCCCTGTGCCACGGGGCGGAGGGGCCTGGGTTTGTCTCTGCGCACCGTGGACGCTGCCCACCCAGCCGCCCTCCTTGCCTTCCTCCCCCGACCGCCCCAGGTGCTGCACTGCCGTGAGCTGGGCATGAACGCGATGGTGGTGATGGAGCAGTACAGCGAGCTGGACCTGCTGCTGCGCACGGCGGCGCGCCTGGGCGTGCGCCCCTCCATTGGCATCCGCGCCAAGCTCGCAACGCGCCACAACGGCCACTGGGGGTCCACCTCGGGAGACAAGGCCAAGGTGGGGGCTGCATGCAGCGTGCGCGGGGTTGCAGGGCGCCGGCGCCAGAGCTTTAAGCTGAGCGCTGCTGGATGATGCTCACTGCCTCCGCCGTCACGCGTCCCTCCCCCGCAGTTTGGCCTGCGCGCACGCGAGATCGTGGCTGCGGTGAACAAGCTGGGCGACGAGGGCATGCTCGACTGCCTGCACCTCCTCCACTTCCACGTCGGCTCCCAGATCACCAACATCCGCATGGTGTGCCTCTCACAGCTGCGCGCCGGCTGCCACGCCGCTTGCAGCACCAACTCGCCGCTTTCACTCGCATCCCACCCTTGGGAGCCCCCCGCACGCACACACACCACCACCACCCCCAACACACACACACACCCAACACACACATACCTCCACCTCACCCTTTGTTCCACCCCACGTGCACCCACTGCACCCCTGCAGGTCGAGGAGGTGATGCGCGAGGCGTCCTTCCTGTACGCGGAGCTGGTGCAGCTGGGCGCCGCCATGCGCTACATCGACTGCGGCGGCGGCCTGGCGGTCGACTACGACGGCTCCTTCACCGACTCCCACGCCTCGATGAGCTACACCCTGCAGCACTACGCCAACGACGGTGGGCGGCGCAGGAGGCGGGCTGCGCGCGGCTTAGGGCACATGCCGTCCAGGGGGCTGTAGATCGGCAGAGTGAGCAGGCAGAAACGCGCAGTGGCGACTGGTGCCCCCCGCCCCTCCCTGGTGCAGTGGTGAGCGCGGTGCAGGAGGTGTGCATCCAGCGTGGCATCCAGCCGCCCACCATCATCACCGAGAGCGGGCGCGCGCTGGCCTCGCACCACTCTGTGCTGGTGTTTGACGTGCTGACCACGTGAGCCGCGTTTCGTGGGCGTTGCGTGGCGTGGCCGGGCTGCGGGCGCACCTGGCAGGGATGCGTCCGGGAGGGTTCGGCGTGAGCAAGCCTCAGGCAGCCTGGGTGATGCTTGATCCCAAGGGTGTGCCCAAGCGGCGGCCGTACGGCTCCTCTCCTTGCTGCTGATGCCCTGCCGCCCTCATGGCCCACCTTCGCTCCAGCCCCGAGTGCCTGCACGAGAAGCGTGTGGAGCAGGAGGAGGTGGTGGACAGCATCGAGATCCGGGACGACCGCCCGCTGACGAAGCAGCTGCGCGGCGGCGGCGCGCTCCGGCAAGGGCACCTTCCTGCTCATGACCTTCAAGGAGGTGTTTGACAACATCGCCGCGGGTGAGCGGGCCGGCTACCCCTGCTCGCCCTGGCTGGCTGTTGGGCGGCCTGCTGTGTGGCCTGCGAGCATCGTCTCGCCATATGCCACCTCTGGCCGCCCTCCTGCTGACGGCCTCTCCACCCGTCTGCGTGCCTGCCTGTTCAGACGCGGGCGCCCTGCGCGAGGCCTTCAACGACGCCCTGTACTTCAAGGACGAGGCGGTACGCGCCTTCAAGCTGGGCGTGCTGTCGCTGGAGGAGCGGGCGCAGGTGGGGTGGGGGCTGCAGCAGCGAGGCTGCCTAATTGGAAGCTGCGCTAGGAAATGTCTTCAGAGTGCTATGTCCCAAAAAGTTGCACGCCCAGTGCGTGGCTGCCTGCTGCATCTTGTCGACCTGTCACGGCAGGCCAGGCCCCCTGCCTCACTTGACTTCAGCACCACCGTGCCCCCACCGACCCGCCTGCACAGGTGGACATGATGTTTGACGCCGCCTGCGAGCGCATCCGTGACGTGGCCCAGGCCAGCGACCTGCCCCTGCCCGACGCGCTGCGCCCGACGCCGTGCCCCACGCAAAGATGTACCACGTCAACATGAGCGGTCAGCGGGGGGCTGGGGCCGGCGTGGGGGCGGCGCTGTGCTGCTTGGAGCGGGTGCTGGGCTGGTGGTGGGGTGGTGGCGGCAAGGCACAGGGGTGTGGTGTCCTGACCTGAGCGGCTCTCCTGCAGCACCGACCCCCTGAGCCCCCGCCCTGGGTCCCCCACCCCCGCCCCTCTGCAGTGTTCCGCTCTGCGGTGGACAGCTGGGCCATCCAGCAGCTGTTCCCCGTGCTGCCCATCCACCGCCTGGGGGAGGAGCCCAGCGTGCCCGCCACCCTGGCCGACCTCACCTGCGACTCGGACGGCAAGATGGACAAGTTCATCAACCCAAAGGTGGGGCTGGAGGGGACGCAGGCAGTGCGGGGGCAGTGCTGCTCGTCCAGCGTTATGCGTTGTGTCCGGGAGCGCGCTGTTTGCCTGGGCTCGCGTGCGTGCTGGCTCGTCAATGGCAGCGGCCTCACGCACCCTTGGCCCGGCTCCCCGTTTGTCTGCTTGCGCAGGGCGGCGACCCGTTGCCGGCGCTGCCGCTGCACCCGCTGCGCTGCGGGCAGAAGTACTACCTGGCCCTGTGCCTGACTGGCGTGTACCAGGAGGTCATGGGCTCCGTGCACAACATGTTTGGCTCCCTCAACTCCGTGGTGGTGCGCGACCGTGGCGTCGCCGCCTCGCCCCGCGTGCGCCGCGACAGCGCCCACACCATGAGCGGTGAGCCGGGCGCTGACGATGTTGGGAGGGGCGCCTGGGCGGGCTCAACGCCATCTGCCCTCGTGTGCCAGGCTGGTGCTCAAGGGTTGGCTGCGCCCGCCCTGCCGCCCCCGCAGACGTCTCCTCCTCCGCCTCCACCACCTCCCTGGGCTCCCTGGGCATGGAGGCGGAGGAGGGGGCAGCCACGCCCTGGACGCCTTCCTCGTCGATGCCGTGGTGCCCGGGAGACCATTGGGCAGGTGGGCGTGAGGCAGCGCAGCCGGAAGGGTCCCAGCAGCCTCGGCACCGTCCGCTTGCAGGCCGGTCGCTTGCAGCAGTAGGTTAGTACGGCGAGCCTTGCGTGGCGCGCTTGCGCAGTTCAACCTCGGCAACATCCCTTGCTTCAGGTGCTGTCCCGCGCCAACCACCACGCCCCCGACATGCTGCGGGCCGTGGGCGCCGCCGCGGCGGCCGCCGTGGAGCGTGGCGAGCTGCCTTCCGAGGCTGCCCAGCGCCTGCTGGCCACCTACGGCGCCCGCATGCAGGGCTACACGTGAGGCGCTGCTCGCGCTGTTTGCTGTACCTGCTGTGCCGTGGGAGGGGTGCTCCTGGTTGAGGCAGCGTGGCCTGCTGGCAAGCCATCGCAGCTTACCAGGGTCTTGCTAATCCGTCCCCATCCTGGACTTGTTGCAGGTACATGATTTGAACACTCGGTAGACAGATAGCGTTTTAGACCAGTCCCTTTAGTGCTTATCGAGGGCGTGGCCAGCTGATGGCACCATCAACAGGCACCTGCTGCTGCAACCCAAGCTTCATAGTGGCGCTTGGCTGCCTGCATCACCCAACAGCCGCTTCGGCCCATACCCATGCCCACGAAAACTCGGGAATACACGGCCCATTTGAGACTGCTACCCACCACAAACCGCTCATTCCTCCTTCTCCAATTCAATTCAGTGTCGTGCGCAGATTCTTCTTCCTACGCTGCCATCCCCAGCAGCGCACGGCTGCACATTCCTCCTCCTTACCACTCCTCTACAGGCTTGCCCTGCTCTAGGCTCCTGATGCTGATATTTGGCATGCCATGCGCCTGCTTGAGCCAGGACCCCTTTTGACTGCCATTCCACAGTTTTATCCCGTTGGACTGCCCTGAGATTGAATGAAATCTGATATTGTGTAAGAGCGTAGCTTCTACAGGCATCCCATGTCATCCTCCGCTTCTGAACACTCGTCAGCTGACGTCGCATTCAGCCGCTCAGCATCCTGCATGTCGCTGTGCAGAGAGAGCACTAACAGCGCCGCTTCCTGGTTGCCAGAATCCAGCCGCAGCGCCTCCTCAGCATCGAACAAGGCGTGGTGCGGCTGGCCTGCTGCCCGACGCAACTGGGCCCGGAGCACATACGCCTCTGCCAAGCAGGCGGAAGTGCCGCCAGCTGCATTCAGACGCTGGAGGTTTGCAGTGGCTTGCTGCAGCTGCTCATTGCTGCTACATTGTGCAGGGCAGGCTGCTTCTGGGTAAATGCTGCGGGTCTGTTGCTCCAGCCTGGGACTCCCCTGCGTTTGGCCATGCACCACCACCGTGACGCCTCCAGAGCGGCGGAACACTTGGCCATCTGGGAGTGCCTGCTGCTCGTTGCTCGTGCCGTCAATGCTGCTGCACGGATCCACACCAAGCCACTCGTCGTATAATAAGCGCTCTGCTGGATCAGAAAGCTGCGCAAAGGCAGCTTTCAGCTGCTGAAACTCTTCTGCGCTGCCGCCCTTGTCAGGGTGCGCGGTGACCAGAAGGCGGCGGTAGGCCCTCTTTATCTCGTTCAGACTTGCGGTCCTACTGACACCCAACACACTGTATAGTGTCTGCGTATCACTTTCAGAACATGAGGGAGGGCATCCTGCACGCAAAGCGCAAGGGTCACGTCCAGCATCCGACCATGACCTCGCGCCCAAGGCCCAGCTCATAGAAGACTCACCTTTCCGACAGTCGTCCTCCCCGCCAGGTCGATCGCCGGCCACACGGGCCGGCCGCGCGTAGCGCAGCCGGTCAACCCTGTCGGCCTCCTGCCACGCCCTTGAGCTGCTGCCATACATTGATTCGAAGCTACTCCAGACGTGACAATATCATCTGCTACGTCGTCAGAAACCCGTCGTGGCAGGCCCAGCAGGCTGCAGGCGCGCCGCCCCATAGCCGCCGCCGCCGCCGCCGCGCCTTCAACGTTGACTTAGATCAATAGCCAGCCGGCACAAGACTAACAAGTGTCCTCACAGTCGCATGGTTAGGGCCCCGGATTATAATAGTCTTGGGGGTTGCTGACACATTCCAGATCAGCATGCACTGGGTTGACCGGCTGGTGCACGCGGCAGCAGCGTTTAGCAGCGCCCGGCCCGCGAAATTCCGCCAGTGCACGCCCCGAGCAACGGCAAAATTCAGGAGGAGCCGAAATTCGCGACGGTCGACCTGGGCGGTGCGCGCGTTGACCGCTGCCTTGGTCGCGCCGAGGCGGTACGGTACTTCGAAAACAATCGCGGCTATTTTTTCTACAAAAGAGCCTTAATATGTAGAGTTTGTGCGACAGGAATAAAATCTTATTCGCTGGCTCTTGTTCTGACCAGTCGCAAAACGATACAGTGCTGTATCGCAAGTGCTCAGCACTTGCGACCGGGAGGAATCTGTTGGTTTGCATATCCATCATTATCGCATTTCCAATAACAGATCACACGGCTGCTTCCGACAGGGCGGCGGCAATATCTGCAGCTTTGTGACTTGCCGCCGCAGCTGTTGCGGGGCAGCAAGCTACGCTGTTGCCCCGCCTTGAGACTCCAGCACGCACATCCCGCCCGTCGTTTGATTCACACTGACACAGGCAGGTGTCCTTGAGCTGCAAGCAGCACGCCTGCGCCCAACACCTACGTGTCAGATGTGTTGGGTAATCAGCTCACAAGGCCAACCTGCCAGCAAGCACTTAAGAGTGGGTGGGTATAGCGCGCAGTTTGCTCACACGCACGATGCGGTATCAGTCCTGTGGACTTTCCCTAGTGCTCCCCGTCCTACACCCATGCACACCTCACTTCCATGCTCATATCATGCTGCATGCCTTGGTGCTGACCAAATGCAAGCCTGATGTCATGCCGCCTCTCATGCGGCAGGGAGCCCAGCTGCTGCCCCACCCCGCTACTGCCCGGCAGCTTTGAACAGGAAAATAGCAACCATGCATCTTGACTCGCCGTCAAGGGCGGCTATGCACGGTTAGGATGCATGGTTACAGACCCTTGACGGCGGCAGCCTGAGTCTGTGCGTGCACACCACCTTCACGCGCATTGCAGCAAGTCGTTGCACAGCTTGGGTGTAGCGCAGATTTGCCTATGCCCAGCAGCTACACGTCTTATCTCCAAACACCTTTAATCCTCACATAGTCCCCACCTCGTCAGCCACAACGTCATCACTTGCACGCTGGTGGTCTGGCGGTAACTGGCAACTCCACTTGTACCCCAGAAGCCCGGAGGGCGTCCTCAGACGGGGCCCCAAACCTCCTCTGGGCGTATTACTTCAGTGTATACACTCACCATTGATCCAGCACGGCAGGTAGAATCGCCTCTGCAGGCCGCGTCACAAGGGATGCCACGCGGCGGGGCGGGCATCTGCGACCCTTTGTTTCTGGGCGACAGGCCTGGGACAGGGACCGCACGACAGATCATGACCATAACGTGGAGCTTGATGCCGTGAAATAGCCGTTTGCGGTGCTCCAGAAGGGAGCCGGGAGCCGCAAACCCTGCCAAACGCCCGAACCTGTCGGTTGCTCCTCAGTTCATCCCATGGGTGTTCTTCTTTCGCTCCTGAAGCAGCAGATCAAGCTGCCGACGCGGGCCCAGGTCTGGCAGGGTGTCCGCGTGGCCGTTGCAGTCGCCGGGCCCATCTCTCTCCACATATGCCTGGCAGACAAGGTCCCAGCGTCCATCCGCGAAGACTTTGTTGAGGCCACGCTGTGGGCATCAGTCACAGGTTTGCAATGACTGCTGCATGCATGCGTGCCGGGCTGCCGAGTGCGCCGCTGCCGTTGCTCCTGCACCGCACCCTGCCGCCTGGGTCCCCCTCGAACAGCGCCTCATGAGAACAGCGCCACAGCCGACGTAGCACTGGCACACGGCCCTGCAGTGATCATGTCCACCCTGTCTGTGATGGGTCGCGCCGCCGTCATCTACACAGAGCGTTCTGCGGGCACGGCGGTGGGCGGCCTGGTGGCCTGGGCCCTGCTGGCCGCCTGCTCCCGCCCGGCCTACCTCTCCGTGCTCAGCGTGGCACTGGTCTGGCTGGGGCAGGTGGGTGGCGAGGCCTGCGGACGTGCCTACGCTGGCCGTCTCTTTGGAGTCACGTCCATCCTGGTGCGCCCTGCTGTGTGGTGGTGGCGGTGGCCTTGTGTGCTCGTGTTGGCAGCGTTGCTTTTTGGGTGTTTGGAACTCATGTTTTTAGGGGGAGGGAGGGGCACTGCGTACGCTCCTCAGCTGTTGCGGAGCTTCCGCGTGCCTGGATGCACCAGGTGTGAGGGCTGCCTACATCCCCCATTCCCCCATCCCCCTCAACCGTGGTGCACCCTTGCCAGGTGCTGACGTCCGGCACCCCGCGGGGCTACCAGTTCCCGCTGGCCCGCATGATCGGCATCCTGGGGGCGTGCTGGTGTCGTCACTCACCTCCGCCTTGCTCCTGCCCGTCACCGCCAGCCGCCAGGTGGGCGCCGCGCCGCTGCAGGGCTGCACCGAGGGCGCTCATGCCGCCCACCCGTCCCTCAGAGCGGTGCGCTCAGCGAGCGCAAGGGATGCACCTCAGGCGGCTGTATCATGCGGTGCTTGTCGCTGCTGAAGCCACCTCTGTGCGCACGCTGCGGCTGCAGGCTGTGGAGCATGTGGAGGCGGCCCTGAGGGGCCTGGTGGCCCTCAGCGAGGCCACCTGGGCCCCTACAAGGCCACCCTGCAGCAGCAGCAGCAGCACCAGCAGCAGGCGCAGCCCACGGCAGGGAGCGCGCCGCCTGCTGCACACGCCCTGGAAGCGCCGCCTGTGCAGGTGGCCAGCCGCAGGGTGGGCGCCCCACCCGCGGCAGGCGCCCTGAACCCGCAGCTGGACCCTGAAGCAGGCACCCCCACGGGCTGAAGGACCCGCAGCTGGACCCTGAAGCAGGCACCCCCACGGGCTAAAGGAGGATGGTTGGGAGGCGCAGCAGCAGGGGCCCGCCCAGCTGGGGGTCTCCGGCAGCAGCGCGGGGTGCCTGAGGCGTCGGCGACGCGCGATGTGGATTCTGCGATGGACGCCACCTGGGCCTGCTTCCGGAAGATCGCAGAGGCGCTGGCAGACATGCCTCACGAAGTGTTCCTGGGGCGCCTGCTGGGCGGCCGCCTCGACTGCTTCATCCCAGGCACCCCCTTCGACCCTGGTGAGCACGGCAGGGACGGGCAAGGGGTGTGGGCGGGATGTCAACGCGCAGAGCGCAGCTGCATCCGCGAGCTGCTGCCAGCCAGCTGCCCTGGCGCGCGCGGCCCATCGCGCAAGCCGAACCAGCCCCGCTTGGTGTTGATCTGCTGGGTGCGCGCCCCGGCCAAAGTCCCGCAGGGCGCCGCCCCTACGTCCCTCCAGCGTCGGCGAAGGCCGTGCTGGCGGCGATGCGCGCCTGCGTGAGGCTGCAGTACTCCCTGCACCTCGCCCTGGCCCCCGGCTTCTCCACCCAGCAGCTGGCCATCCTGCGCAGCATACACTCGCTGGGCCTGCTGGCACAGCTGCCCGCCCTCACCGCCCGCGGCCTTCACCCAGGTGCTGCACGCGTATCGAGCCGCCCTGCACGGCGGGGGCGGCGGCAGCGGGGGCTGCAAGGCGGGGGATGGGGCGGGCGGCGCAGTGGCCGCCCTGGCGGCAGCTGCCCACCAGCTGCAGGCCAACTCGCTGGCCAACCGCGAGGCGCTGCAGCGCCTGCTGGCCCGCTTGCAGGCGCAGCAGGCACAGCAGGCACAGCATGGCAGCCAGCAGCCCTCTGCTGATGGCAAGCGTGGGTTCGAAGGTCAGGCAGCTGATGAGGGGCTGCTGCACCTGATGTCTGCCCAGCTGTCAATGCGCCCGGAGGGCCACAACGACGGCAGCAGCAGCAGGTTCCACGGCATGGATGCCGCACCTGGCGGGGTCCCCGCCCTCATTCGGTGAGCCGTTTCTCGCAGGCAGCTGACGTGGCAGTGCCTCAGGCTGCCCTGCTGCTGTCGGCAGGCAGAGCTGGTGCTCTGGGCAAGGCGGCTCGTCCTGGGTGGATGCTCCCACACGGTCACTGCCCAACTGTACCGCCCCGTGTGTGCACCTGATTACCGCAGCTTCCACTCCCTGGAGTACCTGCTGGAGCAGCTAGCGGAGCACGTGCGGCAGTTGCAGGAGGCAATACGCGACCTTGTGGCATGGCTGCCGCGGTAGCAAGTGGCGGGGCGGCACTGGGTAACCCAGGCGGCGATGAGCACTCTCAAAGCAGCCACAGAACGCACTGCCCTGCGCCAATTGCAATTTCGCTAAATCGCCGCATGCAGCATGCCAACACAAACGCTAGTCTCAGAGCAGAATACTAGCCACAACCTCAAGCCAGCGCCAGCAGCTGCTGCCACACGAAAGCCGCCAGCAGGCCGGCCTTGGCGAACGCGAGGGACACAGAAAGGGGATGGAGCCACGGCGGCGGGGCCTTGGCCTCCCCCTCGACCCCCTTGCAAGCTCTGCCACGTAAGCGCGCTGCTGGAGGGTCAGGCCCGGTGCCTGGGCGGCCGCTTCGGCAATTGCCCGTCGCCCTCGCAGGTCCAGCGCCGGGAATACAGCGGCAACCTCACAAAGGAGCACTGCAGCAGCCGCTGCCAGCAGCCCTGCCCTGCCGTCCAAGCTGCGCACAAGGTCCGAGCCATTCACGGCGCTGCCACCAGCCTTGGCGAGGAGCAGGGCGGCGGCGGCGGCAGCCAGCGCGCCTTCCAGCGCATACTGCGCCCTGAACACGCGGCGGCCCACATCCACACCCCGCCAGCGGTCCAGCAGTGGTGCACGGAACTGGGACAGGCGACGGGGAGGGACAGGGCACAGCGAGCACGCTCGGGGGCTTGCGGGTTGCAGGGACACACACACAGCGCGGTGCGACATAGCGTGCAGGGTGGGCCAGCTCACAATCTGCCCAGCGTGCAAGGAAGGGGGTGCACCTTGACCCAGGCCTCGGTCAGTGAGATGGAGGCCACAACCGCCAGCCAAAAGGTGCTGTCCTGCGGCATCGGCAGCAACGGCACCGCATGGATCAGGGCCGCTCCAGAGGAGCCAGGGCCAGAGGCTGGGGTGGACGGGTATGCGGGGGATCCAGGCAGCAACATCTCTCTCCCTTCAGCACCCACCACCAGAAGCAGGAGGTCCGGCGACACGTGGCGCTGCAGCGCGGCATAGATCGAGCCGCCCGCGATGATGCACCACACCAGCAGCAGCAGCGGGCGTGGCGGTTGCTCGCCGCATCCATGCTGGCTGGGGCAGATGCTGCGCTGGAGTTGGATGCCGCGGCTGCTGTTCGCATTGACGCAGATGGCCTCCCTCTGATTGCTGGGCTACCGCCCTGCACGGCAGGCGGTGGGGCGCTGGTCGGGCGCACGGCGGGGGCAGCAAACACCCTCCATGCCGACATGAATGACGGCATCACTAGTTTCACACCAGCCACTGAGTCGTGATCGTCTTGCGACAGTGAAGGACGCGTGGGGCAAGGGGAACCCTGAGCAAGCGCACGGTAACAGCACTCGGAACGGCTTCAAGCTGCACAAGAGCCATTTCGAAGAGCATTAGCTGTGGTTCAACCCGACGCACACGGGCTGGGTGCTGTCCTGTTCCCAGGCTGGCACCAGCAGGAGGCGCCTCCGAGCACGCAAGGCCAACAAACTCTATGCCAATCGGATGGATTTGCACAGTGGTAGAACAGGCTTGAGCTCAGGCATGGACAACAGCGCAGGCAGCCCACAGCAGGGAAAAGAGCTGCCACCAGGCCATGCCGCGCTGCCAGCTGTCCAGGCGGAAGGGCAGGCGCACCGGCTTGCGCGCCGCCATGTCAGCGGCCAGGTCCAGCGCAAGCTCCTCGCTAGGCCCGGGTGGCACCTCTGGAGGCGCCAGCCAGCTGCGACCGCACAGCTGGCGCACAGCGGCCTCGGCCCCCGCCTCTGACCGCGTACGGGCCGCCCCCAGCCACGCCACGAGCCGCCGCGCCACGCCGCCGCTGCCCCTGGCATGCGTGCCGCTGCCGGGGTGGAGCCCCGCCTGGCCTCCCATGCCGCCAGCGAGGTGGGCGGCTCTGTCCTGACCAGCAGCAGTATGGGCAGCAGCAGGCCCACGGTGGGGAAGAGGAAGGAGAGGAACGCCTCGCACTGCTGCTGCGGCTCGCCAATCAGCAGCCGCTGCGCCGCGGGCGCCGCGCCGCCACCTGCAAGGGCGGGGACCATGCAGCAGCAGTGGGCGGGGTCGACAGCCAGCACAGACAGCGATGCGGTACCGCAGGTTCAGGGACCGCCAGCCGGTTGACGGCCTCACGGCAGGCTGTGCGGCGGGCACAGCGGGATCCCCATCAGCAGCGCACCTGGCAACGCCAGCGCCAGAGCGTGCAGCGCAGCGTGGAAGCGCGAGAGGCGGGCCGCGGTGCGCGGGTGGGCCAGCAGCGCGGTACGGCAGAGGACGGGTTGGCGCGCACCATGGCCACCGAGTAGGCTTGCGTCAGCACGTGGGGCACCAGCGGCATGAGCGGCAGCGGCGTCAGCATCGAGCTCATCACCACCGCCACCAGGCGGCTGCCTGCAGCGCGGGCAGGGCAGGCCCCCGTTGGGGGGCAGCTTTGGTCAGGCGCGGGAGCCCAGGGCATCGCTTGAGGTGCGTGGATCCCCAAAAATGCCTGGCCTGGAGGGCTGCCAGGCAGCACGGGGAGCCACCCGCGGCCCGTGTGGAGCAGGAGGCTCGGGCGTGCCCCCGCAGCCTTACCCCAGATCACTTTCCACAGGTCCTTCAGCAAGCCTCGCAACCCGGGTTGCGGCGGCGCATCAAGCACCCGCTGTATGCCTGTGGGGGACAGGGAGCCACGTGCCGGCGGTGCAGCAGGAGGGAGCAGTGCGCGGCCTGTAGCGGCCAGCAGAGCGCATGCTTGCACCCGCGAGCAATTAGGCAGGCGCGCACCGGCTGGTTTGCGTAGTAGAGGATAGGCAAAAAAGATCAGCCGGTAGACCAGGAACACCTCGCTGCGCCAGCGCAGGTAAGGCAGCGGCAGGTACAGCGGCAGCAGGACGGGAACGACGGCGGTGCCGATCGACAGCAGCCGCTGGAAGCGCTCGCTGCCCGACAGGCTGCTCCAGGCCAGCAACGAAATGATTTGCGTCGAACCATGCATGAGCAAGCTAAACAGGGCCAGGCGGACGTCGAAGCGGCACTCTGCCGCGGCACGGGCACGCTCCTCCGGCGACGAGTGCTGGAACCAGCGGCTGCGCAGCGGTGACGTTGGGTGTACGGGCACGGCGAGAGCTCTCCGTCCGCCATCATGGCCCGGGCGCTGTCCTCCTTGAGTGAATTCAAGCTTCGAGCGGCGGTGTGGTCCTCTCGCGAAAGCACAGAGCCGCCTCCTTCGGAGTCGCCGCCGTTCATCAAGAATAGTTGCACTGAGTCAGTGCCACTTTGATTATTTCCTGGCATGCCAGGTCTCGGCTGCAAGCCCGTCACGGCCGAGGTGCAAGGTTGCTCTGCTAGCCCCGGCTAGAGCATGAACTTTTGCTCCAAGATGGTTCGTGACGAAAAGTGCAAAAACATGCTGTAGATACTCGCCTTCAGGGTTGGTGCCGTGGTGGCAGCCTGAGCCCGGCAGCGTGGGCAGCGCATCCCTCGCCCCTCCTCATCGCGGGAAGTGGCGCCTAGGCCCGGTCATTCCACCGATACTTGCAGAGAGCAAGGTTACAAAAACACTTCAACTGGCCAGCAAGCAACAGTGAGGGTCTGACGTCACTTTGGCGTCGCGGGCGACGCCGCGCCGCCAGCCACCTTGGCCTCCACCTGATGCTCCTCCAGGAAGTCCACCTGCAGCACGCCGACCGGATCAGAAGCGAAAGGCGGCATAATCCCGCAGCACGAAGCGGCATCAGCTACGCAGGTGCCAGCGCCACCGCGTGCCGCCGGCGGCCGCAGCAGTGCTGCCATGCTGCACAGGCCAACCCACCGTGTAGCCCTCCGGCACTTCCCAAGGCTTCCACTCTGCGGGCCGTAGGCGATGGGGAGGAGCAGCAGTGAACATGGGCGGCACACAACCTTGTGGGTGGTGGGGTGGGGTGCGGGGGCCACTGCCCCACCATGCCAAACAGCAACAAAGTTCACAATCTTCCTCGGAAAGGACCAAAGTTGCAACAGGCGTTCATGCATTTGCTGTATTGCAGGCGGGCTCTGGCGCCAGTGTGGTGCTCACAAGCATCTGCTGCAGCCTGCGTGCATCCCATGCTTCCCCCGGCCCTTCTTGCAGAGGTCGCACCCGCCATTTTGGGTATCAACCCCAGCTCGTCCTGGCACATCTTGATCTCTTCCTCCAGCTGCCGCCCCAACAGCTCCTCCACCTGCTCATCAGGCGCCTCGCCATCCAGGGCGGCCAGCTTGTACAGCGCCGTCTTCTCCAAGCTGCGGCGGTACTCTGCGTGCTCCGGCAGGGCCGCCACCGCGTCCAGCACGGCCTGCAGCTGTGTGCGTAGCTCCTCCCGCGCGTTCTCCACCACAGGCACCCCCACAATGCCGGTGGTGGTCTTCACTCCGCGCGCGGATGCCAGCGCCGCCGCCGCCGCCGCGCCAGACTCGAGTCGTAGGCTGCAGGGCAGGCGAGGGCGGATCCGACATGGAGCGGTCGGGCGAGCGCGATGAAACAAACAGGGAAGCTGAACAGCGAAGGAGGCGAGCGGGAGGAAGGGCTCCACCCTGCAGGAAACACCTGCCGGGATGTGCTGCAAGCAAGACATTTATCGAGAGCTTTGCAAACTCAGCACCTGGGAAGCAGCGGCGCTAGGGAGCGCAGCAGGTGAGCCCGCATGGTGGCCTGTTCGAGCGCCCCAAACCCCGGCTTTGACGGAGCTTGATGGGTTCACCGGAAGGATTGGGTTTGTCGCAGCCGCCCCACGGCCTGTTTATCGGCCGGAGAACGGCCAACAAGCTGGGCTTTTCCACAGCGGTGGTTTGCAGGCCGATCCCACCGCCCCTGGCACTTCCGCTTATTGTAGGATTCAGCTGAGGAGCATTCACAGTCTTGAAGGTCGCAGTGTCCCATGTACCGCAGCTGTACTGGCGCAAGCTTCGAGTAAAACCCTCATCGGGCCTTGCACCTCTCCGTCGACCCACCTGGAGGCTTTCTTTGAGCAACTGTATTGCTGTGGCAGCAACGACTGGAGCCCGCGTCACGGCCTCCTTAACCACTCTGCTTTCTGGGGTCAGACTAGCATTGCACCGGATCCACGGCACGTGGGGCACGGCTGCATCCACATCGGCCCCCGCCAAAGTTGGAAGGGCGCGCTTGACCGACATGGCGGCGTTGGCAGCGGGTGCCAGCAGCAGCAGCCCCCTTCTCTGTCGCACAAGGTGTGCTGGCGTGGCGTGGCGTCAGGCTCTGCGTGTGTCGGAGAGAAGAGGACTAGGAGGTCGACAACCGGAGGGGCACCAGAGCGTGCAGCGAGTGTGGCAGCCCCTTGCGCACGCCCGTTCTCAACAACCTTGCTGACGCATCGCTGCTGTTGCCAGGCCAAGGCCGCCTCGTCATCCGCCTCGGATTTCAACCCCGACGCCATTCAGGAGCTGCGGGAGAGCAAGCAGGAACTCATCGGGAAGGTCCAGGCAATGAAGAAGGTGTGTGTGTGTGTGTGTGTGGGGGGGGCTGCTCTGGGGGCTGCTGCCAATGGTTTTGGGCATCATCACTCCTTCGCGCATGGAGCGACTGCATGCCACGACACGGCGGCTGCCCTGCCTCCCCCGAGCTGCAGGAGCTGGCCGACTGGCGGGTGCGCATGAACCAGCAGGTCGAGGGATACCGCGCCGAGCTGAGCGGGCTGCAGACCAGCCTGACCAGCGAGATGAGCGGGCTGCGCGGGGAGCTGGAAGACATGAAGGCCCGCATACGGGGGCAGCTGGAGAGCAACGCCCGCGCCATCAGCGAGCTGCAGGCGCCCGGCTGCGGCGAGCCAGGCGGCGGCAGCGACGCGGCCCCGCTCGCCACGCAAGCGGGCTAGCGACACGCCGCCACGGCGTGCGGCGCACGTGACTCCCGTTCTCTTGCTTTCATGCTGCAGCGGTGCTGCGGCTCGCCGCACGGCAGCCTGGCGTCCCCCCCCTGCATCTTGCTCGCGTTCTTCCTCCATACTGTTGCCTTTGTTCTATTGCTCCCAGCAGCACCATTTCATGCCTTCTTCTGGTAGCTGGTAACAACTCCCTGCCGGCGCCCCAGGCTGCGGCTGCATAGTTGCGTACGCACCAGGCGCTCGTCGGCGGGATGTGGGTGGTGCCGCCCTTGACTGAGGGCGTGAGGGGCGAGGGGGCCACATCTCCAGCTCGTCATTCCAGTGATTACCAGCCGTGGCCAATTGTGGTGCGTCCGGCCGGGCCCTGACAGGTGGCAGCACATGCCAGGTGTTGCAAACGGGCAGCGGGTTGTCGGAGCGTCATGCCATGCCCAGGCTGCCTCACCTACGCACATACTTCGAATTACCGTTAATTCGGAGGCCCAACCCCTTGCAAGCACAGCTCGGTGCGTGGAAACCCTTCCGAGCGACAGAGGCGTGGACCATCCGTTCCTTCGGCATCAAACGCTCATCCTAGCCCCCGGGTGAGCACAATTGGCGCGGTAGGCCGTGCACAGCAACGCAGCGAGCCCTCCGAAAGTTCCGAAGGCTGCAACTTTGCGATCTCAAAGCGGGCTCCCGTGCAGTCACCGGAGGCACTGCCAGTGCCCGCGGCCTGCCGAAGGGCGCCGAAAGCGGTGTGCCCTCTATCAGGGCGGCTACGCTGCCTGTGAATCCGATCCGTGGGATACTGCTGTCGCGGCGGCTGCGGGCGTGTGTGCGCTCGACGCTCTCCTTTGTGGGGCCCTGGTGATGCCCTCTCCTTCCTCCTGCCCTTTGCGCGCTGCCCAAGGGCCCTCACTGCATCCCCCCTCCCTCCTTGCTCCATTGGCAGACTAACTGTCACATCCGCAATGGGCGGCGGCGGACCCATCGGCCCCATCGGCGCCGCCGGCCGCGCCGACCAGTACAAGGGCGGTCTCACCTGGCGGGTGCTCTTCATCGCCGTCGTGGCAGCTTCGGGAGGGTTGTTGTTCGGTGAGTAGATTGAAGAGCCTTTGACTGATCATGGCGTCTGTGCTTCAAGATGCGTCATGGGCTCGCCATCTACCTGGCGCACAGGCAGCATGCCGGGAGGCAGACTCGATTGGAGCCGGTGCAGGAGGCTCTACGGGCTCTGCTGCCAACCGCCCCGCCGCCGCGCCCTGCTGCCCCGCCGCCGCGCAGGCTATGACCTGGGCGTGACGGGCGGCGTGGAGGCCTCCGACGCCTTCCTCTCCGAGTTCTTCCCCGACACCTACGCCAAGAAGCAGGCCGACGCCGACAACACCAGCCCCTGTGAGCGCCGCCGACCGGCTGCGCACACGCACACGCCCCCGCCCCCTGTCTGCCTGTCGGTGCCCTGCATTGCGAGCGGGCGAGCGTGGTGTCTCCCTTGCATCGCGCCTGCCTGCCACAAAGCGCCCACCCGCCCAACCCCGGCCCCCTTGCCCCTGCGCAGACTGCGTGTTTGACGACCAGCTGCTGGCGCTCTTCACCTCCTCCCTCTTCATCGCGGGCATGTGCATGGCCCCCTGGCCTCCGTGTCCACGCGGCACTGGGGCCGCCGCGCCACCATGCTCCAGGGCGGCCTCTGGTTCCTGCTGGGCGGCACGCTCAACGCGTCGGCCCAGAACCTGGCCATGCTCATCGTCGGCCGCATCTGCCTGGGCTTTGGCATCGGCTGCGCCAACCAGTCGGTGCCGCTCTACCTCTCCGAGATGGCGCCCTCCAAGTACCGCGGCGGCATGAACATCATGGCGAGCCGCCGCCGCCGCAGCTTCGCCCGCCGCCGCGCAGCGTGTCTGCCCCCGCCCCGAGCCCGACCTGCGGCCCGGCTCGCCGCGCTCACCAGCCCCTGCCCCCTAACCGCCGCCGCGCCCCCGCGGTTCCCTCCCCGCAGTTCCAGCTGGCCACCACCATTGGCATCCTGGTGGCCCAGCTCGTCAACTACGCCGTGCGCAACTGGGACGAGGGCTGGCGGCTCAGCCTGGGCCTGGCCATCGTGCCCGCCATCCTGCTCACCATCGGCGGCATCATCCTCCCCGACTCACCCAACTCCCTCATCGAGCGGTGAGCGCCCGAACGCGCCAGCACGCTGTCCCCGGGAGAAGGAGGGGCGGCGCCTGGCGAGGAGGGCTAGCGTCCAGGGTGCCCCCTGCACACCCCATCCCCGATGAGACAAGCTCATGTCCCCCTCCCTCTTTGCCCCCCCTTACAAACACCCTGCGCAGCGGCAAGCGCGAGGAGGGGCGCAAGGTCCTGGAGCAGATCCGCGGCACGGCCGAGGTGGACGCGGGTGCGCCAAGGGTGCTGCATGCCTGCCGCCGTGGCAGCCCCCACCGTCAACCCCACGCCTCTATGCATGGCCCCTGCCGCCTGTAACCTTGATCCCGCCCCGCCCCCCCACCCCCACCCCACCCCCACCCCTTCTCCCCTCCTAAAAAAAAACGACAAGCAGAGTTTGCCGACATCTGCGAGGCGGCGCAGTCGGCGCGGCAGGTGTCTCAGGCGCAGGCGTGGCGCAACCTGTTCCGCCGCGAGTACCGCCCCTCCCTGGTGCTGGCCACCGCCATCCCCAGCTTCCAGCAGTGGACGGGCATCAACGTGAGGGCTGCCGCTGCTGCCGGTGCAGGGCATCGATGCGGCCCTCGCAGCCGCCCCATGCGTGCTGACGGTGCATGCCCCCGCCCTGCAGGCCATCATGTTTTACGTGCCCATCCTCTTCTCGTCCCTGGTGAGCCGCCGCTGCTGTCGAGGGCAGCAGGGGAGCAAGCCCTGCGGCGGGCCTCTCGCCCACCGTGCCTCGACCCCAGCACCCACCCCACCCGCCCTGCTCTGCCCGGCAGGGCACCGGCGACGATGCCGCCCTGCTCAACGCCGTCATCATCGGCGGCGTCAACCTGCTCAGCACCTTTGTGTCCATCTACATGGTGGACCGAGCCGGCCGCCGCATCCTCTTCCTGGAGGGCGGCACGCAGGTGCGAGGGGGCGCGGCGCCGGGGCTTTCGTTTGCTTTCTTTTGTTTGTTGGGGGAGGGGGCGTGTGTGTAAAAGGCGCCAGCTTGCCGCCCCCTCTGCTCGTCGGCACCCTGGCAGTTGACCCCACCTCACACCCTCACACCCCACCCTCACCCCCACCCCACCCCACCCGCAGATGTTCATTGCCCAGGTGGCGGTGGGCGTGCTGCTGGGCGTGGCCTTTGGCACCTACAACACCAGCAACCTGCCAACCTCCATCACCTACGTCGCCCTCGTCCTCATCTGCATCTTTGTCGCCGGCTTTGCCTGGTCCTGGGGCCCGCTGGGCTGGCTGGTGAGGGCCGCGGCGTGCCAGCGGGCGTGCTCATGGTACGCGTGCCCCCCCCATCTGCCGCAAGCGCCCAAAGCCTCGCCCCTCTGGCTCCCCTTCATCATCCTGTTGCCACGCGCCGCCCCCCCACACACACACCCACCCACCCACCCACCCACCCACCCACACACCCACACACACACACACACACACACACACCACCCCTATCCCACACACCGACACCCATCCCGCTGCAGGTGCCCTCCGAGATCCAAACGCTTGAGACTCGCTCCGCCGGCTTCTCCCTCTCCGTGTCCATGAACTTCCTGTGGTCCTTTGTGCTGGCTCAGGCGTTCCTCAGTATGCTTTGCGCACTTGAGTTTGGAGTCTTCCTCTTCTTCGCCGTCATGGTGAGCTGCCCCGCAGGGAGGGTCTGCTCCTATGGGGGTCGCGCTGCAGCCTGCACACACACCTGCCCCTCCCACCCCACTCTCACCCACCCACCCACCCACCCACCACCACCCCAGGTCCTCATCATGACAACCTTTGTGTTCTTCCTGGTTCCCGAGACCAAGGGCGTGCCGCTGGAGGAGGTGTACACGCTGTACTGCCAACACAAGATCTGGGGCAAGATGTGAGGGCCGCAGCCGCAGCCGCAAACCGACCGCGCACGCCCCGTTGTGCACGGCAGCGCGCCTGCTTGCCAAGCCAAAACTTACTGGCGCCCCTTCACCCCCTGGCCCCTCCCTGCGCAGCATCCCGGAGGAGGCCAAGGAAGCCACGCTGCAGCTGGCCGCAACCAACAGCGGCTCCATGGCGCTGGCTGCCGCGGAGATGGCGCTGTCCAAGCCCTCGGGCGGCCAGGCCGGAAACAAGCCCTCCTCCTCCGATGGCTCCGGCCGCGGCGGCGCCCGGGACGGTGCCGACAAGATGTAGGGGCAGCTTTCCCCGGCTCTCGCATTCGCCCAGTCGCCCCACCCGGCCGGCCTGGCTGCGAGGGCATCTTGCGAGGTGGCTCGGGAGGTCGCGGCCGCCCCACAACCAGCGGGCTGCTGGCCGTCGCCGTCGCCTCCTGGGCCCCTGAACCCAACAGCCGAGTTGCAGACGCAGAGCGCTATCATTGAACACCTGCAAGGATGACTAGCCCGAGCGCTGACAACATGCATGTCTGGTCCGCACACACTTCGTGAACAAATTCATCAACCCCCTGCTTCTCGCCAGTTCAAGCATGGCACGAATTTTTCTGACCTGTAGACATGCATCCGCACGTTTTTCCTTGCACGTTTGCTTCCCTCTGGGTGCAGCAGGTTTTTGGCTGGTTGGCTGTGGTAAGCACTGCGTTTGCAATCCTGTTTTCTGTCTACCGACGTTTTCCTTGGCGATACACCTCCATGCTCCTACCACGGCTACCATGCCTTGATATGTAATCCTTGCATCACAATCAATCCAGACAGCACAGCTGCGTTCAAGCAGCGCCCAAATCTGGAGATGGGCTGCCAGGAGTCAGGCGTCGGCTGCCAGCACATCTCCTGAGGTATCGCCAAGCAGGGGGCAGCCCCGCAGGAACTCCCGCCACACCGCCAGCACCTCCAGCCAGGGCCGCAGCGCCGGCAGGTCGACGTCGCCCAGCTGCAGCGCAAGTGCGTCCTCCAGCACCTGCTGGCGCCGCGGCTCGCCCGGCCACATCAGCAGCGCGACAAAGCGTGCCGCGGGCGCCGCGCCTGCCCCTGCGCCACCCTGCGCCTCGCAGGGCCCGCCGCGCCTCGCCAGCTCGACCAGCGCTGGCAGCGGCAGTTGCTGCAGGCAGAAGGAGAGCCAGGCGGGCGCGTCCAGCAGCAGGCGCCAGGCGTGCTGCGCACGCTGCGCGCGGCCCCGCGGCTGCTGCTGTGCTGGCTGCGTGTACAGCTGCAGGTGCGCCAAGACCTGGTGGAGCCCCTCCACGCAAGGGGCCCGGGTGTGCAAGACCGCTGCCGCGGCGGCAAGGCCAGCGGGGTAGAGAACCGCCAGCTGGGCGGGCAGCCGTTGCTCGGCTGCCAGTTCCCCTTGCTGCGCGGCTCTAGCTGCGTGCAGGTGAAGCAGCAGCAGGCGCCACACCGCAGGGTGGCCGCTGTCTGCCAGCCAGCCGTGCAGCACCTGCCGAACTGCCAGGTGCAGGGCCGGGTGCCGGGCCGCAGCTGCGACGCAGGCTGCCCAGCGCGGCCTGCTGCCGACCGCCCGCTGCAGGTCCGTCCAAGCCGAGGCGCCGCCCTTGCTTCCTTCGCCTGCCTCCTCCTGGCCTCTGTCCTGCTGCGTTGCAGCCTCCAGCATTTCAAGGAGGGTCTGGTGCAAGGCCTGCAGGCACACGAGGCAGCATGAAGAAGGCACTTTACGAGCGCCAGGTCAGGCCGCACACCCAGCGCTGTCGGTCTGCAAAGCGGTGAAGCGCCAGCAAGACCGTGCCCTGCATTCCCGCCTTGGGCTTGGGCTGCATCCTCTTGCCTGCGGCTCCAGCATCCAGCACGCAGCCCAGCCCTGCTCGGAAAGGCCCAGCGCCGCCGCCTCCATCGGCGACTCGGGCAGCGAGCCAAGCAGCGAGAGCAGCTGGCGCAGGGTGGCATGCAGGGGGCTGGGTTCCACGCTGCCAGCCTGCCATGTGGGCAGGCTAACGGCTGCCAGCAGCAGGCGGTCCAAAGGGGACTGATGCGCCGAGGCGGGTCCGCTGCCGCTGCCGCGGATCGGCGCCAGAGCCTGAGCGGTGCGCAAGGTGAGGTTCGCCTCTGCGTCATGCCAGTCCTGAGCACTGAAGCCCAGCCGGCCAATGAGTTTCGCAAGCTGCTGATGCCTGCTGGTGCAACAGGATGACGAAGTGCGGGGCCGACGGGTTTGCGGCGAAACAGGCCGGAAAGGCGCGGAATCGGGGCTGCAGGAGCCAAGCCCTGCTGCAATGCCACAAAGAGCCGCTGCGAGCTGCACTGTAGCCTGCTGATGGCTGCCTCACATGTGTGCAGCGGCAACCGCAGCTGGGTGGCCTTGAGAGCTGACAGCAGAGCAAGGGCGGCATCAGTGGCGGCACGAGCGACGGACGGGCAAAGGTGGGTGGCGACTTGCTCCAGCAAGGGGGCCAAAGCAGCCACATGGATCTCTATCTGCGGAAGGTGCGGACGGAGAGCAGCCCAGTGAGGTAAGACAGAACGCCGATGTGATCTAGAGGGCGATTGGGGCTTACTTCGGCCACTGCATTGATAGGATTGTCGTGCAGGCTGAGTGATTGAGGAATCAAACTAGAAATAGATCCTGGGAAACCGTCGGCAAGCGCCATTCACGAGCCGCGCTGCAGGTGCACACAGAAAGCATCCCAGTATGTGCAAACCAATGTTAAACTTACAGTCCCGTTGACGGCATGCATGCCCGCTTGCCTGCCCGGCGCTGCGGTATGCCAGCGCATCGCATCCGCCCTGCACGCCGCAGGGCTGTGATGACCGTGGTTGTGCATGCCTTCCTCCACCATCACGCGGGCTTTCATGCTTGAAAGGTCTGACAAGAGCAATCATTGAAAAATAATAATGAAGCTGCAACACTCACGTCGCCGCTGCTTTTCAAGCAAGCGGCGGCAACGTGAGCGACAGCATCAAGCGGTGGGGTGGGTCATACAAAGTTCTCTCGACAGTCACGAAAAACGCGAGCGAGCAAGGCCTGGGTTGCCCTAACTGCAAAGAAACATCACAGCAAGGTGCCCTGCGCGCGAGCAGCCGCTGGCCGTGTGGCGGGATTTCATCAGCTCGCGGTTGGCGGCATCTCCTCCTCCTCCTGCGTCGGCGGCAGCGTCGGCGCGGAGGCCGGGGGCAGCCGCCGCCCGCCCGGACGCCCCACCGCTGTGCGTGGCGACACCGCCAACGGGCTGCTGCCAAAACTGCTGCCGCTGGGCTCCACAGCCAGCCCGTTGGGGGCTCGGCGGCGGGTGCCCCCACGCGGCCCGACCCAAACGCAGTCATCCCGCTGCTGGCGGTGCTGCTGCCCGACACGCGGGCTACCTGGCCGCTGAAGGCGCTGTAGATGCCGCTGGGGTAGACGCCACTGGGGTAGGCGCCGCTGTAGGCGCCGCTGGGGTAGGCGCCGGGCAGGGAGCCCAGCGTGGAGCCCAGCGTGGACATGGATGGCCGCAACGCCACTGAGCCCACGCTGGCCAGCGCCTGCCGCGCGGGCGCCACTGGCCCTCGATGAACGCAATCTCAATCGGGCTGGGCGCGGGGGGGGGGGGGGGGGGGAGGGGCGGGCGCGGGCGTGTTAAGCAAGCCACCCCCTACGCCCTACGTCAATCAGGCCTGGCCGATGCCAACCGCCCGCAAGCAGCCCGTCGAACCCAAGCAAGCAGCGCCGCCACAGGCGCCCCCTTCACGTGAGGTCATCGTTGGACGAGTGGTCGACGCGCGAGTGCTTCACGTAGCTCATGGGCAGGGAAAAGAAGAGGTAGAAGGCGGTCGCACCCCCAAAGTAGGCCCCAATCTTCCAGTATCCGCTGTTGGGCAGCGCTGCCAGGCTGCAGGGCGGCGCGAGGGGCAAGGGGAAAGCGAGTGAGATCTGGAAGGGCGGAGCGCGCGCTGCGGAGGTGCTGCGCGGCGCAGGCGGCGCGCAGCCGCTCTACCCTGCAGCTGCCAGCCCCGCAGGCAGAGCGCGCGCGGCGGCGGCTGGCGGGCGGGCGGGCGGGCGGGCGGGCGGGCGGGTGCGCACTTGAACACGACGAGCAGCAGGGCCAGGGCGGGCAGCCAGGGCATCATCCACCAGGGGATGCGCCAGCCGGGCGGCTCGTACTCCAGGGGGCACCAGAAGAGGAAGGAGGCGGCGACCAGGGCCCAGGCCAGCAGGAAGAAGAGCGAGTCGAGCGAGTGGCGCAGGCCCTCCCCATGGGCGGGCACTCCTGCGCCCCTGGCGGCGACTCTGGGCGGCACGTACTCGTCAGGCAGCGGGGTGGCGCTGGCCTGGTAGTAGGCGGCCAGCGCTGCGCGGCAGTGGGCGGGGGTGGGTGGGTGGGTGGGTGTGGTGTGTGTTAGGGGGAGGGGGGTCCAACTTGAGAGCGCAGACGCTGTGCAGCCAACAACAAACGGCTGCACTGCTGGAGGTGCAAGCCGCACGCGCAGCGATGGGAGACGCATGAGCGACAGTTGCTGGTAGGCCGGCACCAGGGATGTACGCGCGTTGGACCGGCATCTGGCCCTTGCAGGCAGTTCCCCCTGCAGCTTCACCACTGGCAGCCCACCTACGCACACGCCGTTGAGCGCCGCCATGTGGACCAGCAGGATGATGTGCCGCGCACGCACAGACAGCTTCAGGCGGCGGCGCAGAGGCATGGACCAGCGGCCGCGCTCGCTCTTGTCCGCCTCTATCGTGCCGTGCCTGGGAGAGCAGTGGTGATGCAGGCGAGCAAGGTGGGCGGAGGCTCATGCAGGGTGACAGCCGCGGGACGTGCATGCGAGGCAGAGGGCAGGCAGCGTGCCGAAGCACAAGCATGGGGCGAGGCCAGAAGGGAAACGAGCAACATGGGGGCCTCACCTCGTGATGCGCACATGCACCCGGGGTGTACCGCCGGTACAGCATCGCGTTGACCACCAGCCACAGCGCGGACAGCGTGCCAAACGACACCAGCGGCACCATGGCGTTGTTGTTGACTACCATGCCGATGATAGCTGCGCTCGGGGGAGGGGTGAGGGCGGAGGTCAGGGCAGGGCGGTTGGCACCACACGGGGCCTGCAAGCGTGGTGCCAATGCAAGCGCGGTGCCAACCAGTGCACGCAGGCAGCGGCGCCGGCTTGCGGCAGCTCCACATGCGCTGCAAGCGAGGCACGGCAAAGATGCAGAGACGTGCAGGGAGGTCGCAGGCGCATGCAGCAGCTGCCGCAACCCCCAGGCCCCAGGCTCACAGATGACAAAGCCCAGCACCAGCTGAGCGATGACGGGGTCTGGGTGCGCGGCGAGATGCGGGCCAGAAAGGGTGGCAGCAGCCAGTCGCGGCTCGCCGCCATGACGACGCGCGACACGGAGAAGAGGCCCACGATGAGGGCGGCGGTGGAGCCCAGCAGGGCGCCCACAGACACAATGTACTGCATGTAGTTCAGTCCTGCGGGGCGGAGGAAGGCGTGGTGCCCCCAGGCGTCGTTGCCGCACCTCAGCCGGTGATACTTGGACAGCCCTTGCCTCAGTTCCCTGGCACCCAACCGCCTGCACAGAAACCACCAGGCCCCAGCCAGGTGCACCGCCGCGTGTGCCTGTGCGGCAGCCCTGGGGCGCACCCTGCAGCCATGCTCACCGACGGCATTAAACACGGTGACAAAGTTGAGTCGGTTGAGGGAGGAGAAGTAGGTGGCGTAGGGGCAGGCGACGTTAGGGGCGGTCATGAGCACCAGTGCCAGCGCCAGCATGAAGTAGAGCAGCCCCGAGCCGGTGATGGAGCCCACGATGGCCCACGGGATGTGGTTCACGTTCTTGACCTGGCAGGTTGCGAGGAAAGGCAGGGTTATCAATGGCGGGCAGGCAGCCACGCGGGGTCGAGCTTTCGGCAGGCCAGCGGCCACCGCCAAGGAGTGCGGCAGGCATGTTCACAACGGGCATGCTGGCAGGCACAGCAATCCCGCATGCCGGCTGGGGCGGCTCTAAAGCCTCCCTCCTTGCCTGCTGCCCCCCATCCCCCGCCAGGGGCACAAGGCAACACCCAGACCACTGAATACTCAACGGCATACCGCGCACCCCCTGCCCCTCACCCACTCCCACGCAGCACCCACCTCCTCCGCCGCCGTGCCCAGCGCGTCAAAGCCGACGTACGAGAAGAAGAGGACGGAGGAGCCCAGGAAGACACCGTCCTCCTCCCAGGCCGGGTTGAGGAAGGGGCTGAGGTGGCTGGCGCTGCCCGCGGTGTAGCCCACGATGCAGACAAACAGCAGGACCACCACCTTGATCACAGTGGTGTCTGGCGGGGGGAGGGGGTGGGAAGGGGGTTGGGTGGATGGGTGAGCGGGTAACGGTGGTTTTGGAGGTGGAAGAGCAACAGTAACAGGAGAGGTGGGAGCAGGGCAGGTGGCCCGCTGCGCTGCTGTGGCAACCCAGAGCTCCCTGGCCGGCTGCGGGAGCCGCCATGGCGGGGTAGTGGCCGCGGCGGTGGGTCGCGCTGCTGCAGCGGCTCCCCTGCAGGGCTCACAGGTGGTGATGAAGGTGCTCTCCCGCATGCCCAGGGTGAGGATGGCGGAGATGACGAGCACGATGGCCAGCGCCATGAGCTGAGGCAGGGGTGCAGGGTTGGGGTGCGACGAGTGGTGGGTGCGTGTGCTGGTGGGCAGGCGCAAACGAGGCGCTCCTCCCCTCCTTGCATGCACCGCCCCCAGCCCCAAAGCCGCCGCTCCACTCAGCTGTCGCAAACGCGCACAGCCTTGCGACATGACACCAGGCAGCAGCGCGGCGGGCAGGCAGGCGTGGGGCGGGCCGCCGGGCGCAGCGCTCGTCTCACGTCAAACTGGCCGCCGCCCACGGTCTGCGGGCCCACGCGGAAGTAGTCGGCTGGCAGGTTGCAGAGGCGCGCGAGGTAGGTGGAGAAGCCACGGGCCACCAAAGCCATGCCCGAAACGTACTCCAGAATCAGGCTGGCCACGGCGGCGCAGGCCGCCAGTTCGCCAAACGTGATCTGTGAGGGCAAGGGCGCGCGGGGACGGGGGGGGGCCGACGCGGTCAGCAAACGGCTGCGAGAGCTAGCCGCTGGCATGCACGCAAGCGGTTGCGGCTGCAGCGGCCAGCGCCCCACCATGACGTAGGAGAAGGCGCCGCCGGAGACGGGGAACTCCACGCACAGCTCGGCGTAGCAGGCGCCCGCACACAGCGCACACAGCCCGCTCATGAGCACGCTCACAACCACAGCAACGCTGTGTGTCAGTTCAAAGGGGTGGGAAGGCGCGGGGGGGGTCAAAGGAGGTATCAACAGCATGTGTCTTCCGTCCGGCTGCGGGCCTGGGCGCAGGGCGGTGCCAGGCCAACCCAGCAGTAGCAGGGCCCAGCGGTGTCATCCTGCACCGGAGCTGCGGCCAGCTGTCGCTGCCCTCACCCGGCATACACGCCCGCCGTTCCTGTGAACTGCGCCCAGCCAGAGCCGATCAAGATGCCCAGTCCGAGGCAAAGCACGTCAAAGCCGCCAAACGTCTTGCGTAGGCTGCCGCGCAGCATCGCCTGCGGGCGCAGCGGCGACCAGGGGGATTGTAGGTGTTGGCACGTATGTCGTCCAGCCGCTTGTTCAAACTTCCTTTGGTGCATTTGAAGCAGAGGAAACACCGCGCCAGAGGCATGCATACAGCCTAGATGCGGAGGCGCCACCGCTGCCGCGCAGCCGCTGCCACAGACAACGAGCTGCCGCACCTCTTGCAGCTCCTCCTCCAGCGTGCGTTTCCTGAAAAGTAGGCGCGGTGCGATGCTGGGCAGGGACCGCAGCGCCCCAAACCACTCATGCGCAAGCTTCATCCTGCCAGCCCCGGCCGCAGGCTTGTCCCTGCGCCGCTGCTGACGGCGGCAGCTGCCCGCGGCCTTGGGTGCCGGCAGCGGCTTGTCGCGGCTGTCGCTGTCTACCTCTACGGCTTAAATGGTGACAGCAGTGCGTGGTGTGCAGTGCAAGCCGCAAGCCGGCAATGGTGTGTGAGCTTGTCAAGTTCCCAGGGCCCTAACAACCGCCTACGTGCGTCCTTAACGGCCTTGATGCGCGCGAACTGTACACAGTGCGGACTTGAAGTAAGGAAGTCGCCCATGAGCAACACCCCTCCCCTGAGGGCGACGCCAGCAGGGCTCGGCTTGACCAGGACATGACAGGCTGACATGCATTCGTGAGCATGTTACCAATGTAAGGCCACCTGTCATTACGTGCATTTGCATCACGGTTGACCAATGGAGGCAAGTTGGCCTGGGCAACCGGCGCGTGCATAGAGGCCCCACACAGCGGCGTGGTTGACGACAAGGGCAGTGCGGCCCCCACGCATCTGCTCGGTGGAACTATCATGATACTCAGAGTGCATGCTGGCCATGAATGACATGCACGCCTATATGTCTCATATATCAAGCGTGGGAGAATGAGAGAGGGGCTTCCCGTCTCAGGAAGGAGTTCAAATCCCTGGGGATGCAAGGGCCCACATGGAAGACGTCTATGTTCTATTATTGTTGTTTCGTGGTGCGTGTGTGTATGTATGTGGTCAAGCTGGCATAAGCAGGCAGAGAGCAATATCAAGTTGAGCAGGGATCAAGCGCTGGGGCGGCGATTCATTGAGGTGGACAACATGCACAGGATCTCGAGTGTCGTTTGCACACAGCGGGCGCTTCCAAAACCAGAGGTTGGGGACGTTCAAAGGGTGCAGGTGCTATCCTTGCATGACACGTGTTTAATGGATAGGAACAAGAATAAGGGATCGCGTGGCAGCTACAGCAGCCCGTCAATGTCTGCTACGGGTTTTGATTGGAGCTGCCATTGGCGTGAGGGCTGCTGCCGCCAAGTGCGGGACTGCTGTCTGTGGCCGGCTGCTTGCCACCGTTGTTGCTGTAAGCACCGTGACCTGGCCAGCGAAAGCGGACAGGCTTCCCCTCGGGAGCAGGCGGCCGCCCGATTGTGGTGTTGGGGCCGCAGCCATTCACGTGAGGCACCGTGTCTCTATGGATGGTGCTGTGCCGCACATAGCCCAAGCCGTTGCACAGCAGGCACACAGTGACCATGCGGTGCGCTGAGGTGGCACGGGAGCGAGACGACTGGGCGGTGCGGGCGGCGCCGCTCCCGTTGCACGCCCGGCAGCGTGCCTCCCACACGTGGATGGGCGTGTGCCTGGTCTCGGGGTGTTGCTCCTGCAGCAACAAGGACACGCCGCCTCAGAGTTGGCCAAGGCAACGAGTCACCCCCGCGCTCTTCATGGAGTGCAGCACTGCATGCCGGGGTCGACTGCCCCCGCATTGGGAGCCTGTCTTTTGAATGGCAAGGAAAGCGCAGACGTCTGAGGCCTGAACCAATCCCAACAAGGACCGTCAGGTGAGTGGGCAGCAAACGCGCCACTCAGCAGGCGCTCACCTCAGGGGTGAGTGTGGAGCCGTCTGGTGGCAGCTTGGGGAAGCCGAGGTACAGCGAGGACGGCATGTGGTGCGCACCGCCGCTGTCATGCTGGCAGGGGTTCTCAGGGTGCTCTTGCGGCATTGAAAACGCATCACTTGTCAGGCTGCCATTCTGCTGCTGCTGCTCCTGCTGCTGCTGCTGCTGGTGGTGGTGAGAGGCTGCCCCCGCCGCCGTCTCCGCTCTGCTGGCCGCGCTGTATCTCTGCGGCTCGCACCCGAGGCGTTCTTCCGGCGAGGTTTGGGACCGCCACTGCCCAAGGTCGAGGTCGGGGAGCGTTAATTATGCCGAAACCCGCTGTCATGTTGACCTGGTTGCGGCACCAAAATTGCAACAACTGTTCCCAGGTGCGCAAGGCCTTGGATGACTCGGGAGAACGACTATGGCACTCCAGCTGAGTGCGCTCTTTTCGTCTCTGAGGCTGCAAAGCCACAGCAGCAGGTTGGGAACTGCAGGTAAGCCTGTTACACGCAGATTAACAATGAAGGTTGCGACAGGCGGAGTTGCACAAAGGGTGTGGAGGGGAAGCAGGCAAGCTGGCCGCTGGTGGCGCCAACGATGCAAGTTCTGGCAGCAGCAACAAAAGCAGCAGGTGCTGCAGATTGACATTTCATCCACGCATTTTGGGTATGGATAGACTCAAGGTGCATTCTAGGATGGAAGAGCAGATTGGTGACGAGAGCTGCAGAGGGTGTAGAGTCGGAGAAATGCGGCGGCTCAGTACAGCACATGAGCGCCAGCATTCAATTTCGCAACATAACTGCTGCTCCCGCATAGGACGGTGGAATCAGTGGCCCATCGGCTGTCCCTCGGTGATCAACTGCACTAGCTTGCCGCCCCAGGCAAAGGTGGCAGGCGTCTCCTGCAAGCACGCATCCTTCTCCTCACGGCTCCACTCGGCGGCGATGCCGTTGATGGTGGTGCGCACCTTGTCCAGGTGTTCCTGCACACATGGGTAAAGCGCGAGGCGATTGCGAGCACTGAACCAACCAGGTGCAGCAAGCAGCAAGGGTACGACAGTATGCAGCCGACGGAATGTCGACCTTCTCTGGCTTGGTCTCCCACCTTCACGTCGCCCTCCCACATGTAGAAAGCACCGGTCCAGCCATCCAGCACCGAATTGCTCACGCTCTTGCCAATCATGCGGCCGCCAGCTGCGGGACAGGAAGTTCGATGATAAGTTTAGCGGAGCCAATCCAGTCATTGGTCACCTAGAGCCCTGAGCAGCCGCTGCTTGCCCCTTCCTATCCTATGCACTTCCTATCCTATGCATCAACATTTCAGGTTACCCGGCCATCACCTGTATGAGCAAAGTAATGGTTGTAGTAGTGGCACAGGAAGGCGGGCGGGTTGCTCACCGCCAACTCCCGCAGCAGCCTGCAACATCATGTGCAAGGGGATGACAAAATCTTAGACTTCATAGTCTACCTCGACTGGGATGAGTATCCAACCAGGATGCAAGCACGCTACCAGGGTAAGCTAGGCAAATACGGCTCACTTGGCGTAGGTGTGTCCCGGGCCATCGGCCTCCGCCGCTGGAACATCCATGCCCCACTGCTGCCGCATGTGCTCAATGTCTTGGGCCAGCGCTGGTGCCCGCTCCAGCCCTGTGTTGGTCAGCTGCTTGTCTGCAGAGAGTAATATGGGCCAGGCGCGGCGAAGCATCCCGTCAGAGCAGGCGATGGACCAGCTGACTTCCAGCGCAGCCCGGGTGCATGGAAATAGGCGCCGACCACAACGTGTCAGCTGGTCTTGGCCAGCGACGGCCAACATTAAGAAGCCTGGTAAACAGACGTCTGCAGTCTGCGTATGCAGTCCAGCTGGCCTCACAATAAGGCACAGCCGCTTCCTCCACAATCGCCTCAAAGGCCTCGTACACCGCCCTGCTCTCCACCATGAACTTCAAGAAGCCGGGCCGTGTCGGCACAAACTGCGGCGGAAAGCGCGGAAAGCAACACCAGGCACATCAATAATCATATACTGATATACTGGGAGCACACAGAGAAAACAAGGAGAGAGTGCAACCGCGTGGATCTGTGCAGATTACAGCTGGGGGCACTGACAGCCGGATCCATCCTCGACGGAGGTCTTCACTTACCGGCTTCCTGCTCTTAGGCTCCTCGGCCTTGCCCTCCTTGGGTGCCTGGCTCTTGGTGTGCAGTTTCATGCTGTAGTCACGCAGCTCCTCCAAGAAGGCTGGAAGCAGGTTCAAGGTGGAACAGGTGTCGGGATTCCACGCAGCGGTGCAGGAGATGGCCGGGCTGGCTTGGCTACACAATCACACTCTGCTGTGGTTGCAGCACCACTGGAAAGAGTACGAGAGTCAAAACACCATGAAGAAAGACAAAGCGAACCAGATGTAGGGGGAAGTGCAAGCAGCGGCGGGCAGACGGCGGCAAGCTGCAAGGCTCACTTTGCTCCACCGCCCCGGCCGTTGCCCGCACGGTGAATGACGAGCGACGGCAGTTGGCCGCCACGCAGCGCGTGCTTATGGGCCGCACTGTGGTCCTAAAGACGACCTTTGCTGCAGCACCTGACCAGCCGCTGTCTGGACCGCCTGAACCATGCTTGCAACTTACAACTGCGCCACGGCCTATTGAGATTGCAGCGCCTGAGGGGCGGGCTGGCGGTCTTCACGGAATTCCAGAAAAGTAGCGTTATCGCCTGCCCAGGAGGGTCTGGCGAAATTGAAGGATTACAGAACAGAGCCCAATTGAGTGATCCGCAGGGTGTGTGATTGGAGACACATATATGCATCTTCTTGGCGGCCGTCCCGCCTGCACGCATTGAGCGTGGATTATCTGCATCGCCGAGTATTCTGCATGCCCTGCTCACTTCATCAAGCATGGTAGCTCGTGGAGACAATATATCTCCTATGTGGATGTTGATGAGGTGAAGCAAGCAGGAGATGAGGGGCTTACAAGGGAACCGGTTCAACCAGTCGAGGCGTCGCAGCTCCACTTCATTCGCCTGCTGGCCCCAGTGGCTCATGCTCAGGCTCAAGCGCCACCCGCCGCTCGACAGAGATACAGAAGAGCTCTGGAACCCGCCGCTGGTCGCTGCATACTGCCGCTGGATGGTGCTTGAAGCTCAGGCGCCCATCGAACAGCTGCTGCCGCGACTCCATCTCCCCCCGCTGCAGCGGACAAGGGGCAGAGGGCGACAAAATCCGAGGGAAAAACGGACAGCAGCTGAACATGGTTTTATACTGATCATGTACCCGACCACTTAAGGGATCACACACGAAGGCAGCTGGCAGGCAGGGGGTGTGGGTGCTATGCCAGGCAGCACACAGCCGCCACAGCCCCTACCGCCCAAGCTCCCAGCGCGGCCACCCACCTCAGGCCGTACAGGTTGTGCAGCCCCTGCAGCCGCACCACGCTCCACAGCCAGCGCAGCGAGTCACGGGCATGCGGCCGAACAGGCATGAACTTTACAGAGGCTGCGCCGCCGCCCGCCAGGCACAGTCGCTGCATACGAGGAAGGCAGGCGGGTAGAGTGCAGGACAGCCAGGAAAGAGGGAAAGCATAGACGTGACTGGCGCTTCAAATGGCGCCCCAGCAAGCAACACAGCAGCTTGCAAGTGTCGGTAGACCCATCTCCAGCCCGGCCAGCCCCACCTCTAGCAGCGGGCAATCTGGCAGGCAGGCGAGGAAGTGGTTGGCGGCCATGTCAGCAGCCTGCTTGGATTTGTCGTCCGCCTCCTCATCGCCCCTGCAAATCGCAGCAGGCAGCGCCCAGTCGAGAACCGTGGGAAAACCTGCCCCTTTTCCAACAGTCGGCCACTTTCAGCCTCCCGCTCTGCCAGATGCATTGTGGGCGGCCGCGCCAAAGCTGACGCCAGACGGACAAGGCTGGCGCGGAACCTCCAGGCGTGCCACGAACCGCCTTGCCCGCACAACACGAACCCTGGCCCCCACAACCCCTCCTGCCCACCAGATGTGCGGCGGCACGAAGCTGCCTTCACGGTACGGGCGCTCAAAGGTGGCGATGAGGCGGGCGTCATCCACCGGCGTGCCCAGCAGCAGCTCCTGGCAGCGCAGGTCCAAGCAGCGCACGCGGCCCCAAATGTCGTCGATGCACACGCCCAAGGCGCCGGGCTTCTCCAGTTGCAGCAGTTCCAGGCTGCGTGGGTAAGGAGAGGGGCAGAGGGGTAACGGCGGTGTGCAAAGCTAGAGTAAGGCCTTGCGTTGATTGCAGCGAAGAGTGCAACGTGCACAGTTGTGAGGCAGCTTTTGCTGTCAGGCCAGCCTCATTTGAAACGCAGATGCGTACCAGGTCACGTGGTCGGGAAGGCAAGGCACGCTCAGTGTACGGTTTTGGCTGTCGTACCGCAACCGCAGGCGCCGCACGCTGGCAGGCAGGTAATCCAGCTGAAAGTCTGAGAGGTGCAAGCATGCCAAAGGCCGATGTTCTTCGGCTAACAAAAGGGCATCACAAAGCAGGTGGCAACAGCAGGGCAGAAAGTCCATGGAAACCAAACGAAGTATGGAGGGCTTCATGAGCAGGCGACCTCACAGCGCACTACCGCATTTGGCGACTGCATGCAGGCTGGCAGCCAAGTCAAGGTACCCTACCTGCGAAGCTGCCTAGCGACAATTGCCTCAGCTGTTCCAGGCTGGAAAGCGCATCGCTGTTGAACACCGCGGGCTCGGCCGGGCTGCTCACCGGCGCTTCCAGGTGGAGGCACTGCACGGTGGGATGCGATGCATCCAACAGCTCATTGCAGGTCAGGGGGTCCTTGAAGTGACAGGAAGCATGCCCAGCAGTCTGCCTCTTTCACCTGCAGCTGCGTCAAGGAGACCAGCGACCAAAAGGGTGCGGGTCCCCCGGTGCCTTCCAACCCGGCCACGATGTCATTGCCGGCCAAGGGCGCAGGCATGCCGGGAGGACGCCCTGCACGCTGATCGCCTGCCTCGCCTGCCACGACGGCTTCTGAACTCCAAAGCTGCATGGCAATAGGCGAGGCGCGATGGCACATTCTGGACTGTTGGCATGGCTGCGCAACAACAGAGGTGGGCAGCAGCGAAAAATCCCAAGCACACCTGGTCAAGGCCCTCTTCGACTCGCAGCACCCGCACAGGCAGCGACAACAGCCAGGGGAGCCAGTCTTCAGGCAGGACTGACACGTCCAGGTGTATGGGTGGGGGTGAGCCAGCAGCACCTGCGCGTGGAAGCACAGGCCAGCGGGAAAGTGAAGGCCCAGGCCCCGCTGGCAAGGCAGCCACAACAGAGGCGTCCGGGCCCAATGGCGCTGATCCATCCCAACACAGGCATTGCCTTCAATCATCTGCATACGCTGAAGGCGGGCATCCACCTCTTGCCAGTGCCGGCATGTGCTTTTTACTGCCTGCCACTGCCGTATGAAGGCGCTCAGAGGCAATCCCGCTCCATCGCAAGGGTCTGGAGCGAAGAGATGCTGGAAAACGACAAGCAAGGCATCGGTTGGGAGGTGGCTGAAGTCGGGCTCCTCCATATGCGCAAGGGGAGCTGCAACGTCAGGGAACTGTGCAACTGAGTACCCCAAGACACCCTCAAAGGCTCCCTGCGATCGAAGCAGGGGGAGCATTGACTGAGTGGCACGCAGCGCACAGCGCAGCGGCCTGGCGGCCTTGATCATATCAGAAGTTGTATGCAGCAGCACAAATACAACTGAGGCAGCTGTACGTGGACTCAGCGCTCCCTGACCACCACCACCATCACACGATCAAGCATGGGCGCTTTGCTTCCACGCCGCCGCAAAGTCTACGACAGCTCAGCAGTTGCCTCGGTGTCGCGACATGTCGGTGAGACTGAATGGCTGCCTGTCTGCGTTCCTATGCGATTTGTTATATTGCCCAATGAACAAAGGACAGTCACAGGGCAACAAGGCTGTGTCGCACACTGGCTACCTTTCAGGACGCAGCAATTTTCGGCTGCAGCGCGTTCAAGATGACTCACAGCCGTCAAAGATCAGTCCTGGTCCGCAGGCTACCGTCCCAGAGCAGCAGACTATCAAGTTCGGGAAGACCAAGCTCGTGCGAGCCAGCCCCGCCCTCATAGCTCAGCTCAGACAGCAGGCAGCTGAACGCGCCGCATCTCAGGCTGTGCGCCCGCAAGCAAGGACTGCCCACGCAGCCGCTCAAGCCCGGGCAGGCGGGTCCCGCTCCGCTGGCCAACCAACAGCAGCATCACAGTTTCCAGCTGCGGTGGGAGGTGTGATAACAGCCCGCAAACACACCTGGACACGGTTGCCTCAACAGCAGCAACGCCAGCCTGTTACGGAACCGAACCCCACTCTCAGGAGTGCTGGGCTTCCAGGGGCGGCAGGGCGCCGTGAGGAAGGGCATGGTCGCGATGCTCGCACAGAGCCAAAGGCAGGAGGCGCAGCAGCCCTTCCAGCAAGACGAGCAGCACCACCTGTTGGATCAGCAGCTACACCATTAGGCGCACCCTCCGCAGCCCCACGCGCGCAGCCCAGCAGGCAGGGCCAGACTGTGTCGCTGCTGAGCGATAGCAGCGGCGGCCAGCAGCGAGTGCTGGTCTACCAGAAGGGCAGGGGCGGCAAGAGTCTGCACCGCGCGGCTGTCAAAGCAGCGGGGAGCCGCGGCCTGACGTGGCGCAACCCTTCGGCAGGTGCCATTGTGCAGGCAGCAGCTGCTGCGACCCCTGGCACGCCTGGGAGAAGATCAGGAACACATCATCCAGCTGCCAGCAGTACTGCGGCATCTGTCCTGACCCACGCTGCCACAGCTGGCGTGCCACAGCAGAGGAGCCGCACGTGGCACAAGTATGCGCGAGTGGCGACAGCAGCGGGGACACCGCCTGCGCACACTGCTGTGGCATGGAAGGGGGCCGGGCTCCAAGCAGCGGGCAGGCGCGGCGCAACGTGTCAACGCCACGCCCATTGGCGGGCGGTGGCAAGCTACTCCGGCTGGGAACTGCAGTTTACAAGGCAAGCCGGCACCTGCCTGCTTTACCAAAGGGGGATGTTTTGTGATGGAGCTCTGTGGTGTGCCGCCTTGGGCATCTGCAGGCGATGCAGGCCCCACCCACCCCCCTTGTCCTGCGCTCCACAGGTGTTGGGCAGCGGCAGGTCACGCTCGCTGAAGCGCCAGCCCAGTCAGCAGCAGATTCAATTGCTGTCTCCGCAGCAGGAACAGCCGCAGGGAGCGCAGCCTCTGCAGCGGCAACAACGGCTTCAGCCACAGCAGCACGCACAGGCAGCAGCTCAGCATGCTGCACCACTAGGCCTTGCGCTTCCGGGTGGCACGCGCCGTCTGTCACGCTTCAAGCTCATTTCCGCTGCGGCGACGGCAGCGATGGTGGGCCAGCCCCGCAAGCAGCGATCACCGGCTGGCAGAAGCAAAACGCCTGGTGCTCTGGCAGCAGATTTGAGGGTGGCCGGCGGAGTCAGCAAGCTGGCAAGCTCTCTTGCAAAGCAGCGGCAGGCTGCTGTGGTGGCAGCAGGCGCGGGCGCGGCGCCAAGGGGAAGGGCAAGCTGCAGATTGTGTACTGCCCAATTTACTGCCGTACCGGAAAGTGCGAGCGCCGCGGCAAAGGCTGCCCCTTCAGGTGAGCCTGGGTGCTTCTGCATGACACATGGATGTCACTGGTGGGGCCGCCGCACCGTGCCGAGGTGGACGCATGGCGTCGTCTGCCTGCCACTGCCCGGAAAACTGCACTCAACTGCTGCCCTGCAAGCCGACAGCGCCTTGCATCTGCAGGCACGACAGCACCAAGCGAGCAGTTTGCCCCAACTGGCTGCGCGGCCGCTGCGAGGCGGGAACCCGCTGCGCGCTGCAGCACCAGCGCGTGCCGGCGCTCATGCCCATCTGCATGCACTTCTTGAAGGCGCGCTGCAGCGCCGGCATGCGCTTGCAGCAGCATGCTGTCTGCCGCGCTTTCCTACACTTCCCAGGGCCCATTCAAGCACGACAGCTGCACGACAGCACCCATGCCGTGACCTCCAGACACGCCTTGAGAGCGTCCCTAGCTGGACTTTGCGCTGCAGACTCGGTCACATCAACAACCTTGCAATTTTATTGTGCTGTTGTGCAGGGCCGCTGCACCGCCGCCTCCTGCCCCTACTTGCACGTCAACCTGCCCCCAGTGCCCCCGTGTGCAAGCGCTTCCTGCGCGGCTATTGCCCCGCTGGTTCCGCCTGCCCCCACAAGCACTACACGCTGCGCATGGTGCGCGAGGAAAAGAGCCTGGATGCAGCACCAGCGGGCGGGACAGGGAATCGCGCCAAAGCCAAGGCAAGCACTTGCTAGGTGTAGCGCTGCTGCCAGTTTGCCGTTGACCTGCCAGCCGCCTGCACAAGCCCTGCCTCGTTCAATGCCTTGCGGCTCCCATGCTGTGCTGGCCCGCAACCTGCTTGCATGCAGGCCGGCAACAATGGCAGGAAGCGGGCAGCGGCGCGATACTTTGGAGGAGAGGACAATGCAGCTCCAACCTTGACCTCTGGCTCCGAGCTGAGTGGTGGGGAAGGAGAGGACAGCTGGGAGGGGAAGGCGGAGGCGGGGCAGCCGTCGCAGCCGTCAGCCAAGCGCCCACGCCCCATGGCGGCAGCCGATGCAGCAACAGGAGCGGTAGACGGCCACAGCGGCGCAGGTGAGCAAGAGCAGCGGCAGGCGGCTGTGCTTGAGCCGTCGTTCCTGCTGGGCAGCTATGTGGCGCTGGACTGAGCGACGTTGGGCTGCGGGGCCCGCTGGCTAGCACAGGGCACATGGGTTACTTCATGTCGGCATGTGCTGTAAACATGTACACTCCCAACTTACAATCTCCAACAGTCGGGACGGGAGGGGACTCACAGTGCGAGTGAATGCGCTCGCTGCGTGCCCGTTGCACCTGGGTTGTCCAACCATCGAAATCCCCTTGACAAAGGGGGCAGAGGCTGCCCTGCTGGCGCCCCTCCGCCGCAGCGGTCATTGACTTTGACGGGGGATAGCATGGGAAAGCGGGCTGGCAACTGCAGCCCACCGCAGGATATCCCAGCTGCTGACCGGCACCAGCCTGGGCAACATTTGTTGGCTGCCCATGCCATTCGGATTGTGTGAAAGCCACGGCGGCAGCGCTGGTCCCGGGAGGGGGCGGGGTCAGGCCAGGAGGGTGTGGATGCGGCGTGTGTCTACGTGCTTGTCGGTGGAGAGCGTTTCGTCCAGGTCCCGCCACCACCCCTCCAGGAAGTTCTCGGCAATGATTCTGCGGGGGGCAAGGGGTCACGGCAGGTGTGCCCCCAGTGCCAGGACCACGGAGCGACAGCGCAGGCGTGTGGCATCACAGCAGGCAGCCCAGCGGCGGCGCGCGGGCGGGCGCTACCGCGGTGGCCACCCCGCGCCGGAGCCCCACCTGAACCACGGCGACCACAGCAGGCCGCTGGAGGGGTCCATCATTTCTCTGAGCTCCTGCCAGCTTACGTACCGCGTGTCCTGCCCAGGGGGTCCACGACAGGCCTTGGCAACCCAGCAGGGAGCGCGCAGCTGCAGGGCGCCAAAGGCGCGGCAGGCCCCTAAACACCGCCGCGGCGCCCAGCAGCGCTTTGTGCCAGTGCACTGGCCCAGCTTGTCGAGGCTGGCCTGCCTCCACGCTGCAGCCTGCCCGCCGCCTCACCATCACCTCCTCAGGGTTGGGCTGCAGCGTGACGTCCGCCTTCACAAACAGGATGTAGTCCATCTCGTGCTCCCCCACTCCGCCTGCGGGCCCCATGTGCCTGCCAGGGCAGTCCAGGGCAAAATGTGTCACGGGCAGTGCACGTCAGAGGCATCCGTGAGCCACCCCTCAACGAGGGGAGCCTCCTGCCACAGCTGGGCCGCAGCCCCTCGCGAAATCCACAGCCCCACGCCAAACCCTGCGTTGCCCCGCTGGCAGCCCAAGCCCGAGGCTGGCGTCGCCCACCGGTATCTGCCGCGCAGTAGTGCAGACGCGTCAGGAACTTGAACTGCTCCAGCGGCAGCTGCGCCGGCGGGATGCCCAGCTCGTGCAGCAGCTTGCGCACGGCGGCGCGCTTGGCGCCCGGGGTCTCCCGGACTCCACGTCGGCCCGCGTGTCGACCTCTGCCGCAGGTGCCGGGGGCCAGGGGAGGGGGCGGCTCGCCGGAGGACTCGTGGCTTGCATGCCAGCAAGGCAGGACCCACAGCTGGGTGCCGTGGGGATGACATGAGCGGATCGCCTTCCAGCGTTGCTCTTGCCCTGGACCCCCCCCTTTACCCCCAGCCCGCACGCACCTGTGGGCGAGTAGCCGTACAGCGGGTGGCTGCAGCACGTGTTGGTCCACACTCGCGGGAAGGTGATCTTGCTGGCGGCGCGCTGCTGCAGCAGCAGCCTGTTCCGCGAGTCAAACAGGAAGACGGAGAAGGCGCGGTGGAGCAGACCGCGCGGCTGGCCCGCCTCAAACCTGCATGGTGGAGGAGAGGGACAGCGCCCGCGCACCTCAGGCGCTGCGCTAAGGGGCCGTCTGGCAGCGCAAACCCAGAAGCGGACGGCCACCAGCAGCGGTGCGCGAACAGCTGGCCAGCGCTGCGTGAGCAAGCCACCCTCCGCACCTGTGCGACTTGTATTTGTTTGCGTGCCCAGTCACGTTGTCCGCCTCGTCCACCAGGATGCACTCGTCCTTCACCATCAGCTCCTCCTGAGATGCGTTGCCTGCGTGAGGCAGCAGGCAGCGGCGGCGCGCCGGAGCAGCAAACGTCTGCACTGCAAATTCAACAACAGCCCAGTCGAGGAACAGCTCGGTCATGTGCCTTTGATGGTGTCCCAAACCAAGCTTGCAAGCGCGGCACCACAAGCAGCACACAGACACACCGTCCCACGCCGACATTTGGTGCGCCGCTGCTTGCTGTCGGCAGAGTTGCTGCAAAGGCTGCTGCTTCTGGGGCTGCTGCTGAGGTTCCAACGAGCCCCCTGTCGCCGCAGAGTGGTTGTCGCCGCCACAACGAGCCGCCTGGCCCCTCTGGCTGCCTGATACGGAGCTGTATTGCTGCTAAGAGACTGCCAGAGACTACTGCTGCTCGTAATCCGTGCCAAATATTGCATCAAGGAGGCCCTGGCCTGCTGCGGCTATAAAAAGGAGTGAAATCCAGGGGGTGCTGCTTTGACAGACCCTGCTGAGCCGGAAGCCGTATCGTTGCCTTTAAAGCGACGTTAGAAGTGATCAAACGGTGAATTGAAGATCGGTCATTTTTATGCTCGCCTGTGCTGTGAATGAAACGAGAAGGACACAGCAGACATATTTCCTCTCCACACTGACACACCATTCAAGCATTAATGCTTCACCATGTTGCGATCAGCTTACGATGCGGCTTTTAAGGGAGCTCTGGCTGTCACAGAGCGAGATGTGCTGCCTGACTTAATCGTGCGCCGGGGCATCCGCTACTTGCTGAGCCAGCGAGTCATGGAGGTGCGTCCAAGAGGCATCACGTGGCCGAGACAGTGGCGCATTCGGCAACTGGCGCCCCCACTTGGGCCTCGCCGGCACCCCGTGCTCTGCCTCCGCCGCCCGGCGCCTGCAGCATGCAGCCTAGCCCCTTGCCCCAACCCAGCCCCTTCTGTTTCTCCTGCAGACTTCGGGCCTTCCCGCAGAGGAGCACTTTGCCAAGCTGCAAGCCTTTCATGACGAGCTGGCGGGAATGCCGGTGGCGGTGCAGGTTTGTGAGCCAACCTGGCCTGCAGCAGCTCCAGTCGGCATGGCCCTGTGGGGGACCCCTCCTCGCCCACCACGGCCCACGTGCTCCGTGACCGCCATTGGCTTCCCAAACTGCCTGCCATGCCCGGGGTTTGCCTGCGCAGACAGCCGCCGCCAACGAGCAGCACTACGAAGTTCCAACCGAGTACTTCCTGGCGGTGCTGGGCCCGCACCGCAAGTACTCCTCCTGCCTCTACGAGAAGCCAGACGCCAGCCTGGCGGAGGCGGAGGCCGCCATGCTGGAGCTGTGCTGCCAACGAGCACAGCTGGAGGATGGGCAGCAGGTGGACGGGCTGGGGGCACAGCACTGCTGGGGCTGTCCCGGCACTCGGCGTCCCCGCCAGCAACAGCGGGCTGCGAGGGCGCCTCGGCCCGGCTGCCCTGCGCCGTCCTCAGGCCTGCGCCCCCTCTTCTCCCGCTGCGCTCCCCGCGTGCCGCCAGGTGCTGGAGCTGGGCTGCGGCTGGGGCTCTTGGAGCCTCTTCATGGCGGCCAAGTACCCGCGCAGCTCCATCACCGCTGTGTCCAACTCCCGCACCCAGCGGGCCCACATCACCGCCGAGGCGGAGTGAGCGGCAGCAGCCGCTGTCGGGGGCTGGCTGCACGGAAGATCAGCCGTGTCGCGCGGCTGCTGGTGTCGCTGCTGCCGCTGCGGCGCCTCGCCGGCACGCTGCACCTCCGCGCCTGTGCCGACGCTCCCTCCCTGCTCGTCACCATGAGTGCCCTGCGTGCAGGCGGCGCGGCCTGACCAACCTGCAGGTGGTCACCGCAGACCTCGTGGACTTCCAGGCCCCCGCCCCGGCACCTACCACCGCGTGGTGTCCATTGAGTGCTTTGAGCACATGAAGGCAAGTGGGGCTGGTCGAACTATGGCCCGCTGGCTGTCCAGGGGCTGATCCTGTCTGGTAACAGTCTGATTGCACGCGCCCCCTGCCCGCCCCCACCCCGAGCAGAACTACAAGGAGCTGTTTCACCGCATTGCCTCCTGGCTGCGCCCTGAGGGCCTCCTCTTCTTCCACATCTTTGTGCACGCCCGCGGCCTGCCATACCACTATGAGGCAGGCAGGGTGGGGGTGGTGTTGGTTGGCAGTGTTGTTCTGTTTGCGGAGGGTCAGGACACGGGGGAGCTAGCCAAGGGAAGGGACTTGGCCAGCATGGCATGGCGCCTGGCTGATGCACATCCTGTCAAGTTGGCTTTCCCCTCGTCGCCCTGCACTACCGCAGGTGAAGGGCGAGGACGACTGGATGACAAAATACTTCTTCTGTGAGTGCCTGCTGCTCCGGGGGCAACCGGTCTGCCTGGCGTCAAGCAGAGACCTTGATGCCTGCATCTCCTGCCCCGGTTTGCCACAGTCACAGGAGTCGAGATTGTGCTGCGTCCAGCCGCCGCAGCTTGCGAGCTTGCCTGCCGCTTGCTCTTGATCCCACCATCACGATGCCGCCGCCCCTTGGTCGCCGCTGCAGCCGGCGGCACCATGCCCTCAATCGAGCTGATGCTGCTGTTCCAGGACGACATCGCATGCCAGCAGCAGTGGTGAGCTGCCAGGCAGCCGCCCCACCCAGCTCTCCCCTCCCACGCCCGTTTGTCGCCTGATGGCGCGGACAGGGCAACATGCCGCCCAGCAGGGCTGCCGCCGCCGCGCATGCCTCAAGGGTCTGCTGTGCGGTGCGCCGCTGCCGCTGCAGGTACGTCAACGGCACGCACTACAGCCGCACGTTGGAGGACTGGCTGAAGCTGCATGATGGCGCACGCAAGCAGATCATGCCGCTGTTTGAGCAGACGTACGGCAAAGACCAGGTTGGTGGGGATCAGGGCGACGGGGCACGCAGCACCTGCGGCGGGGGGTGGGGCGCAGGATGCGCTGCAACAGGCACAGGCCGACCTGCCCGCCTTGCGCCTCGAGTGCCACGCACGTGCCTGTTGGGGGTGACTGCCCTTCATGCTGTGCGTGGGCTGCAGGCGCTCAAGTGGTTTGTGTACTGGCGCCTCTTCTACCTGGCCTGCTCAGAGCTATTCAAGTACAATGGCGGCAACGAGTGGGGCGTGGCCCACATGCTGTACAAGAAACGGTAGCAGCCAGCAGCATCTGTGTTGCGGATTGGGCCGAGCGCTTTTGATATTGTAATGCGCCTGCCGCAGTCTGGCCCGGACTTTGGTTGCAAGTAGCGATTGCATTTGGTTCAGCAGTCAGCGTCACTCGCAAATTGTGCATGCCGTCAAACCGCAAAAATAGCAGCTGGCATGGGCTTCACCGATCGAATCAGGGGCTTAAATTCCATGTGAGCCAGAATGTCGCGTTCTGCGTTGGAAGAGTGATGAGGTGAAGGCACATCATCTTCACAAAGCAACTACGCAGGCAAGCTGCAGCATGAAGCAGCTGAAGCCGGAACATCGACTTGGTTACACGCGCAGCAGCACAGCAGGAGGGTCCCTACCGATGTTCATGCCAGGGGCCACCTCAACAAGCTCCAACGTGGCAGCGTCGGCACCACCCTCCTGCTGATGCGTGATGCGGAAGACTGCTCGCTCAGTGATGAACAAAACTGTCCGCCCATTGGCTGCGGAACCAGTGGAATAGGAAGGCGATAGCCGTGGCAAGACAGGCGGTTCAGACTTGGGAACTGTGGAAAAAGTGGGCGGCAACACAGACTAGCTGTTGCATGCAGCATTCCCGCAGCGTGCTAGAGACAGCAAACCTGAGGCCCCTGCAAACGTCTTCTCATGCACCGCTCGCCGGAACTTCTGCAGCCGCCCCTCCTGCTTTATGACTAGCTGGCCAGCCTCCACCGCTACCTGCACAGACGGTCCGCAGCACTCGCCGTTGCAGCTCAGATGTGCTGGACAACTGCAGGCACAGTTTGCCCATGTGCAGCGCTGCAGCCGGCGGCTGGCTGCCCTGCAAGCAGCGTTCTGTGCATGCGGCAGGGGCGCCGCTCACCTTGAGGCCGCCGCTTGTGAAGGTGCCCAGGAAGCAAACCTTGCGCGCGGTCTGGGAGATGTCGATGAAGCCCCCGCAGCCCGGCATGCGCCCCGCCCCAAAGTTGCTCACGTTGACGTTGCCCGCTGGGTCGGCCTGCGTCGGCAAAAGTCACTTGAAGCGCTGCGGCGGCTACGCACCGCTCAATGGCGCGGCGGCGCTTGGCCCCGAGCCCCACAAGCAAGAGGGTTCGGGGCGGGGGGTGGGCGGGTGGGACAGCGGCGGTGCGCTTCTGCAGCCTGCGCACCTCCGCCAGCCCCAGGCAGGCAATGTCCACGCCGCTGCCGTTGTAGAAGTCGATCATGCTGGCGGTGGGGATCAGACAAGCTGCGCAGCATGCAGGGCAGGTGGGCGTCAAGCTGACACGCAGCTGGATGAGGGGAGGCATGCTGGCCAGGCGCGCAGCTGGTGGAAACATGCGCCAAAGCCGCCCCCTCCCGCCACCCGCCACCAACGCATAGCTAAGTCAGGAAGCAACAGGCCGTGCAGCGTCTGCGATCGCACCAGGGTTGTGCGAGGATCCGAATCGCAAGCCTCCGCCAGGGATGCCGCCAAAAGCACCCGCCTGTTGTTGAACGGCAGCATGAGGGCAGCATGAGGGCAGCGCACCGGGGCTTCAGTGGATGCGACGTCTGGCTTGCAGCGCTGGGCAGCCCTGCACGCGGCAGGCGGCGCGCGCAGCTGGCAGATGCATACCTCGGTGGAAAGCGTGACTGAGGCAGCGTGCGGGTTCTGCGCCGCCCCATGCGTTGCCACCATGACCGCAACGCCCTGGAATTCGATGGGACCCCCAGCATTGGCAAACTGACTGAGGGCCTGGGGCGAGCAGGAAAACGGCTGGCAGCCTGACCGGGGCCGGCAGGGGCACTCAGAGTTGACCTGGGCAACAACAACACATGCTCAGGCAGCATGATGGCCGCAAGGGCGCATGCCCACCTCAGGCATTCCCACGCCTAGGTTTACTATGCAGTTGGGGCGATCAATCTCCAGCATGGCCCTGGCAGGAAGGCAGAGAGGCACATGGGAGCTAGAACCGCTCAGCCCAGCCCCTTCTTGTCTGCCTCACTGCACTGTGCGGCGCCGAGCCTGCCTGGAGCGTTGCAGACGTGCATCCAACCGCACAACGGATGAGCCATGCGGTCCAGCAGTGGGGCTCCCGTGCCGCGCCCGCGCCCAGCCACCCACCTGTGTGCGATGATGCGCCGCTCGTCCAGAGGCAGCGCAGGGATGCTGTGCAGCGGCGACCGCACCTCGCCGCTCAGGCTGCCGTCGTAGGCCGCCTCTCGGAACGACTGCCAGTGCAGCTCAGGGGGCGCAACAACCACCTGCAGCCAGGGGGCAGGGGCCGCATGCCGCAAACGCCTCACATAAGCTGTGAAAGGGTGTGGCAGGCGCGTCGGTGTGCGCTTGCAGCACAGCCGGCAGCCAGCTTGCAGGCAGCCGCCGCGGCAAGAGGATGTCGCGCGCGCCGCCCGCAGCGCCAGCCGCATGTGCCGCTCACCCGATCCACGAGGGCGCCCGGCAGGTGGACGGCCTTGGGGTGCAGGGTGCCGCGGTCCACCACCCTCTCCACCTGCACGCAGCGTGGCGCTGGGAGGCCGCCCCTTCCATGGGCCCCTTGCTGGAAAGCGCATGTCGGAGCGGCGCATGCCCTCTGGCCAGGAGGCGCCCTCGGTCTTCCCGCAGGCAGCTTGAGCCTCAGGCCCAGCATCCCTCCCAGCGCACGGCCCACGCCGCCGCCGCTCCTCGCCTGCACGACGACCAGGCCGCCGCTGTTGTGCGCCGCCATGGCCTGGTTCAGCTGGTCCGTGAGGAGGGCCTCCCTCTCAAAGGACACGTTGCCGTCCAGGTCGGCGGTGGTGCCGCGCAGCAGGGCGACCGAAATCTCCCTGGGGGCCTTGGACAAGGAGGAAACGGCACAAGGGGGTGCAACACACAAAAAGAAAGCCTCACTTCTACACTTTCAATCGGGTGGAAAGCTGGGTGATGCCAGGGAGCTAGGGAGTTGGGTGATGCGCAGGCCTGCTGAGCGCCCGAAGCTGCGGCTGTGCAGCTGCTGCACACACCTCGTACCACAGCAGCTCGCGACTCCCAAGCCGCAGCAGGTGCACCATGTCGCGCGTGGTGCAGCTGTTCAGCTTGCCGCCCTTCAAGGAGGGAGCAGCACGAGCCGGGGGGGCGGGGGGGCGGGGGGGAGGGGGCGCGCAGGCACAGTGGTGGTGGGGGGCTGGTGAGCGGCGCTGGTCACACAACGCGCTGCTTCGTTCAAACCCACTGTTGACTCCGCCGCACACACGTCTGCCTTGCCGCACTCCACACCTTTTCGCGAGGGTCAACAAATGTGCCCAGCCCTACGTGAGTGATGGGGCCTGGCCGCCGCGCCGCCACATCTCGGATGATGTGCGACACTGCAGGCCAAGGCAGGCATGTGCACGCTGAAGGCGGACAGCATCAGGCTTGAAGGAGGCACTGGCAGGGCAGGACAACAGTGCGCCACTTGTGTGAGGAGCCACTGGGTTTGCGGTCGTGCTGCACAGCGGCTTGGGCCTCTGACAGCGGTCAGGTGGCCGCGGAGCCGCCTCACCCACTCCGAGCGGCAGATTCCACGCCTGCACCTTGTTCTCGCGCACCAGCCTGAAGAGGCACACAGTGGGCGGGCAGCGGACAGCATTTTGCGGTTATGTGGCAAGAAGAACAGGGCCACGCAGGCTTGGCCAAACCTGAGGAAGCCAGGTGCGGTGCCGGTCCAGCCGTACACAAGGCGGTCAACCAGCCCCTCCACGGCCAGCTGGTCGCAGCCTGCAGGCAGCAGAGCAGCAGCTGTTGGACAGGACGTTTCAGGTTTGGCGTGCACAGTCAGCGTCCACTCTAAAGCCAAGGGTGCGCGCGGAGGGGCCCCCGCACCTCGGCCCTTAGAGTTGCCCGAGGAGGCTGCAAAGATGAGGCCCAGGCTGCGGGGGTGCCCAGTGGCATCAAACCGCTTCCTGCAAAGGGCCAAAGGCCACGAAAACAAGTCGCCACTGCTCACGCAGCTAGGCGCTGATTAATGCAGAGGGGGCTCGAGAGCTCTTTGCTACACAGACGGATTTCAAACGGGTGCAGGTGCGACAGCAGCAGTGGAGAATCTCTGCGCCGCATGCCGCACCACGGGCCTCACCTGACAGCATTCAGCAGGAGCTCGGGGCAAGAAGTTCCTACGAAGCCTGAGGGCTGCATGGCGGAGGGCGCACAGCACTCGTCAGCCTCCCCAAGGGCCATGCGGAAGACGACAGTGGTGCAGCAACGCAGGAGTGGAATTGCAGGCAGCTCACAACTCACAGTGAGGAATACGCCATCAGGAATCAATGCTGCAGCCTCTTCAGCAGTGCATAACTTGCTTGCATCAGGCACCGCAGTGTTGTCGGCAGCCTTGCACTGCGTGGTGGAGAGCTGGCTCGACACACCAGGGCCGACCACCGAGCCGCCGTCTAGGTGCTGCCGCAGCTGGTGCAGGCGGAAAGGCGCGCGTGGATCGACAACGGAAATGGGCATGATCACTCCTCGGCCTTCCAAACCAGCCAGTCCTTGGAGAGCACGGGTTCCGATCAATACGTCGGTGCCAAAACAACAACACCCTTCGCCTCCCGGTTGAGAGATATGCGCGGCAATCGCCGGCAACTATGGTCGCAGGGCAGCGCCTCTGCGGTGAGGAACTCCGCCTCCACGTGGAGGCGCCAATGCCGACATCTGGAAAATGTTAAGCCAGTGAAGTGATACATACCCAATGAGCTACTGTAGCAGTTCTCCTGATGAGAGACGCCACTCACCCGTCGGTATGAAGACCACTCAACATATAATCGGAAACCGGCTGCTCCCTGAAGCCGCGAGGGTGCGGTTTGGCTTTATAAGACATGTGAGTCAATTGGAGGAATCCGCATCCGTTGCTGCTCCGTCCAAGGCCAAATGGGAGCTCTCCTCCACCTGTGGCAGAGCAACCCTCCTCTCTGTCGGCCGGCACACTCGCTACAAATAGCATAAGGTTTTGTGCGATTTTGTTAGGTCGGCGAGACTGGCACAACCGTCTGTTGGCAGCGCCGCCGCCCCCGAGCGGCAGACCCACAGCGCACGCAGCATTGCTGCAAGTGCAGCAAGTCGTGCCCCTTCGCGCCGGACTCGCCGTCATCGCTTTCACGTTGCCTGCATCGCGTCGTTGGCGAGTGCCACTTGCAAGTGATCAACGGCCAGCAGTTCATTCCCCTGCCAGACGTGAGTGCCAAGGAGCCACCCTGCACTCTCGGCAAATCCCTGCTGAACTCGCTGAAATGTTTACTGCAGGCCAAGCGATTCTTTGATGCTGGCCTGCACGCAAACAGCGTAGCCATTGGGGCTGTGGAACGTTTGAACGAACAAGAGCTTCGCATTGAGGGTGAGCAGCGATAGGAGCGGTCCTCTTACAAGAATTGGCACCTTGAGGGAGCCGGAGGAGGGGCTCCAAACTTGCTTTGGCTTGGAACGAAAGCATGACCGGCTCCTGCACTGATGCAACAGAGCTGGAACGCGAGCTGCGGCGGCTGCAAACACAGCTGCAGGACTTAGCGGACTTGGTGCAAGAGGAGCGGGAGGTGGGGCCCTATGTCTGTCATGAGCATGCAATGCAGTCCTTTGCAGCAATCAACCTGCAGCTCATCTGTACTTGTATCGTGGATTCAATGAGCTGCTTGGCTGCGCACATTGTGGCGACTATTCCCCTTGCTGCAGCAGCATGAGCAGGAGGTGCAGAAGCTCTTTGACTACGCAATGGCGCTCGAGGCTGAGGCAAGCACCGTCAGAGTGCCTTCTCCACCGGCACACTCGGTTGAACTCACTCACTTGACTTCAGCCTGGCTCATGCTATGCATTTGGTTGGCATGTGCTCCAGCATGTGCCAGGCCCGCACTGGCTCCTCATACAGGTGGAGGAGGCAGAGCGTGGCATGCAGGTTGCGCTGGCTGAGGCAGTGCGCGTGGCTGAGGAGCGTCTGGCAGAGCAGTACGAGCAGGCGCTGGCTGCGGCGCAAGAGGCGGAGGAGCATGCGGCTCAGGTGCAGCGCAGCATTGAGCCCGTGTCAGCATGCTGCCCAGTCGTGAGGACGGTGCTTGATCACGCACAGCGGAGGAGCTGGCTGCCCTACGTGCCGCCCCGTGGGGCCACTGCATACACATGAATGTGACCCCAACTGCATGCCCTTGTCTGCTGTGCAGGCCCGCATGCATGGGCAGGTGCACCACATGACCATTGCGCTGCAGGCAGCGGAGGAGGGCCGTGGCCAGTGGCGTGAGAGAGCGCTGGCCGCGGAGCGTCAGTTCGATCAGCTGCGAGGCATGATTGAGCGCGGCTGCAGGAGGCCAGTGAAGCTGTTGTGTTTCGTCAGCAGCTGGGGCAGGAGCAAGAGCAGGACGAAGGGAAGCAGCTGCCCCAGATAAACTGCCGCATGCGAGAAAAGCTGGCAGAAGGGCAGGATGAGCCCTGATGCTGTGACTTACCAAAGTTGGTGGCTGTTTTTAAGCTTTCACAAGGGGTGAGCGACTCCGCATCTATGATAAGCAACAACGAATGGCAAATTCATCCACCGGATGGTGAAAGTTCCTATATCGCCACCATTCACCCCCCAAACTTCAGCTGGCAAGCGGCGGCAGCTCCGCGACTGCTTGTGGGGTGGCAGCCGCCGAAGCTGCCGCCGACATGCCCTCACCACGTCGCACTCGCCGCTCCAGCCAGGCCTGGCGCTGCCGCCGCTCCATCGTTGCACACAGGGCCAATGCTGCCAGCGCACCGCCGCACAACAGCAGGCCCAGCAGCAGAACGTGCACAGTGTCCAGGTGACCCAGGGCAGCGGCGTACGTGGCGGGCAGGCGGTACAGAGCGAGTGCCAGGCTGGCACCTTGAACTGGCACCGCACGGTTCAGGGGCAGCTGCAAGGCGGGAGGGCAGTGGCAGGGAATAGGGGTGTGTCAGGAAAAGGCGTGGTTCGGCACAGGGTGCAAGCATGGCCTGGTGACGCAGCTGCACAGCGCCACAGCACTGGACCCAGCGCCCCTCATCACGGGCAAGAACAGTGCAGCATGAACCCACTGCATGGCCTCACCCGCAGCAGCAGCGGCCCCGCCAGCAAGTGGTGCAGGCCGCAGTTGTGCAGCAGGAACCAAAAGATGCCAAAGCCCGCCATGGGCTGGTGTTGCGGCAAGGGGCAGGCAGGCGCGCTGCCACATGTAGCAGCCCCTGCCGGCTGTGCTGGTTGCAGGGAGGCGAGGAAGAAAGAAAGCAGGATAAGCGCCGCAGACAACAGCTCCTCGCGGAGCCTCTGGTACCTGTGTTGGGGAAGCCAAATGCAGCGGAAGTGGGGTTCCGCGGCGTCGGCCGAGTGCGTTGCAGCTGCAGCAAGCCTGCAAGCCACAAACAGCGCGAGGCAAGCTGCCCGGTCTGCTGCACAGGACCCGCGCGACAGCTTGACCACCACAGATGCACTCACAGGCGGGCATGGATGAAGTAAGGGGCAAAGAGTAGCACCGCGGCAACGCCGGCGGGCCACACCGCCTGCTGCTTAGCGACGGCGGCGGCCACCAGGACCAGGACCATCGTCAGCAGTACCGCCATGTCAGCCTGCAGGGGCAGGAGCGTTACCGGGTGCACTCAACAGGCGAGAAGAGCCAAAACTGCTGCAGACCACTCAACCCGGGAGGCGCATGCCTGGACCTGGTCATGCTGCGCGGCAAAGCAGCGGCCCTGGGCGCCCCACCTGCTCCCGCTGGCGGCTGTAGTGCGCCACAAAGGCGCGCTCCAGCCCCTCGGGGTGGAACGCCAGGCTGCCCCAGGGGCGGAACGCCGCCAGGCCGCTGCTGTCGCCGCCCGGCCAACTGTGCGGCGCAGCCTGCGCGGCTGCAGCGCCTCCGTCGCTGCCCCCGGGGCTTCGCCGCTGCACCACCACTGTACTCGGGCTGGCCACGCCGCTGCCCACGTTGCCTGGCTGCCCTGTGACGTGTCCATCACCCATGCTGCTAGGCAGGTGCACCGGGGCGGGTGCTGAGCCAGGCCGCTCGGCGGAGCCGCTGCCCCCAGCGGGCGTGCGCTTCACATCCGCCGAAAGACGCCGTGATGCGGCCCTTACCGGCCGGGCGTTGTACCGCCCGCTCGTCGCTGCGCCTGCGTTGCGAGCTGGTCCAGTTGCGCGCTCCACCGTGGCGACGCTGCAGCTGCGGCTGCAGCAGCTGCGGCGCGTGGCCCCGTGTCCCTCCTCGCCTGCCAAGGCGACTCCTCCCCCGCTGCTGTCCGGCCAGCCGGAAGCGTCCGACGGCGTCTGCTGCGGGAGGCACGGCAAGCCCAGGTTGGCCGGGAAGGTGCGGGGCCCAGCCCCGGTAGCAGCGCATCCGTCTCCGCGCCCGACACCTGCAGGGTGGGCAGCATGTGCTGGTAAACCGAAAAAAACACTTCAGGCGGTCTCAGCTGCAGTGGTACTGCAGCTACTGCATCAGCTGACGTGGGCGCAGATGCCGCGCAGTGCGTCGCAGGCGGGGCTCCCAGCCTCCCCAGCCTGCCGCCCCACCATGTGATGCGCGTCGTCAAAGCCAAACACATCCTCCCCCGAGGAGGCGGGCTCCCTCAGCCCTGCCCCCAGCTCCTCCTGGGCCTCGGTCTCGCTGGGCAGCAGCCCCGCCGCCTCCAGCGAGGCCAGCAGCAGCGAGATGTGGGTGCCCACGTGGCGCCCGTACGCGCCGCCAGGTCCAGCAGCGCTTGCATGGAGCTGACCCGGGAAGGAGGGAAACAGAGGGAGGGAGGGGTATGAGCGAGCGAGGACGCACAGTGCTGGGCGCGTATGGGCGGCCAAGGGCAGCGGCTCCAGCGGGTGGACAGTACGCGAGGGTTCCACAGCCAGCAACAACACCGCCAGGTGCTCACTCTTGCGACAGGACGGCGTCGCCAGCGGCGGTGAGCGCTCCAAACGTGGGGTGGAAGGCCGCGAGCTGTGGCACCGCCAGGGGCGCGCCCTCCCACTGCGCGTCCCGCGCGGCGGCCAGAAGAAGGGCATGGACACGACGGAGAGCACGCAGCAGCCCTCCCGCTGGTACAGGTCCTCCTGGTCCCACAGCGGGCTGCGCCTGCGCGGCGGCGGCGCAAGCAGCGGCGCACGCAGCGGCGCGGCGCGGTCACCGCCAGGCTCACGGATGGGCGGCAGGGAGCAGGGCGCACCTATGCACACATCAAGCTGATTTCGGCATCGCTGCTGACTACAAGCAGCAAGGTGGCTCACTTGTCCTGGCGCACGACCACGACGGGGTTGTTCTGCAAAACTGCTGCGGCTGCGGCGGTGGGGTGGATGGGGACGTAGCTGGCGTGGGTCCGGCCCTCTCGGTCCAGGTTGATAGTGATGCTGAGCATCACTTTGTTCTGCAGACCGAAGGAGAGCCTGGAGGCCAGCAGGGGATGACGGAGGTGGGTGAGCGGGAACAAGGGCTGCACAATTGCGCCTCTCTTGCAACTTGACAGGATCATATACCTTAGAAGCTTGCAATCCGAGAAGGCGTCCCGCAGCCGCAAGAAGGCCTCGCTCTGAAGGGCCGACCGGCTGCAGGCGGCCGCGAGGTGGGCTGCAAGGGTATCATCCATATCAACAGGGACCAATGCAAGGAGATCACAACAAGGAGAGGACTGTCCGTCGCAGAACGAACGCCCAGCAGCGCCTCCCGCCCCGCAGCAGTACTGACGCGAATCAGGTCCGTAATGTGTTATTTTGCCGCAGAGCTGGCAGAGCATGCACTTGGAGGCTAGCGTACGCTCCTTTAATAATTTCACGGCTGTGCCTTTGCTCTCATATTCCAACCCACTGGTAGCATAGCCATCCGGGGGCCAGCCGTCGCCGTCGCACTGGGCTTCAGCTGCTGCAACTGTACAATCGCTGTAGGTCGCACAAACTGCAAACTGCAGAAACACATACAACCGATGTTCTACATTGCAGGATACAAAGGTTCCACTACCCTACCCTAACACCCACAAACAGAGAGCAGGGAAAGGTTGCCGTCTTTCTCTCCACTGCATTCAGCACTGCGTCCCTTTTATTGGTAGTGAAGAACCCACAGTCGGTTCAGTGATTAAAAATGGCCTAGAAAGGCACCCTGCTTGCTTCAAGTGACCAGCCGTGGCTTCAACTTGTAACCTTCCCAGCTGCATCCCTGCAGGCGGAGCCAACGGAGCCGACGGAGCCGGCAACAGCACTGCGGCCAGCGGCATGCTGTCAGTCGAATCCCTCTCGCTTGACAGGCTTACAGGAGGTGTGTTGAACCGCACCAAGATTCAACTGTGGCCGGAGAGGATGTCCCGGGCCAGTCAAGTCTGGCACGATATAACAACTAAAGGCGGCGAGGCGCTCCCCATACCTCCGAAACGCATGCATCTTGTTACCCATAACCCACTATCATTGCATTTTGGGTTTGCAGTGCACGTGGTTTTTGAGCCGACACTTGCTTCTTCTGTGCTGCCGCGGCGAAGTTCTTGCACTCTTGAAACCGATAAGCCGCAAGTCATTGTATGGAACACCCTGCCGCTTCCGAAGACGTTGCCTCCGGTCCCATCTGACACATCTCGTTCGCAGTTGCGGCTTTCCAAGCATGAGACCGTGGTGTACGCCGAACATGTTGCTTTGTGCGGTCGCGGCGATGTTGGTGGCCATGGGTAAGATGCCGGGACAGCGGCGCCGCTCGCTGGCTTCGCAGCTGGCAGCAGCCACTTCACACTTCAGCTACACGAGACCAGTAAAGGTGCCTGCAATGCCATTGCCTGTTTATTCTTCTGCAGAGGTGCAGGCCGCTCCATTGGCGCCTGGCAAATACAGCTTTCGCCTGCCAGGGCGCGCCTCGTGTCCCGCTCGAGGTCAGCAGCAAGCAGCGCCGCGTTCTGCGCTTGCCGCTGCCAGCAGGTGCTGTGGGGCACCGTCGTGCATAGGGCTGCTGAATGATGACATTTAAGCACCTGCATAGCTGACCAGATGTATCACGGACGCACTTCGAGGAGTGTTTGTGCTGCTCTGGCGTTGCCAAAGTCTGAGCTGCCGCAATGCTGCTTGCGTCTGCCTGCAGGCTACCTGGCCGCCAGGCCTTGCGGCAACCCCTCAGCATCGGCCCTCACACTCAGCCCACAGCCAACGCTAATAGCGGGTAGTGGGCTGCAGGCCTGGCAGCTGGTGCCGGTCGCTGCAGGCGTGACATCAATATCCAACGGCACACGGGTGTACCTGAAGGTGGGGGCAGGGAAGTGCGCAGTCATCTGTTGTGTCAGACTTGCATACAAGGCATGTGCTGTCGTGATGGCGTGAGTAAGAGGACCAGGGGCACACCAACCGAGTGAGCGCCCAGTTTACCACTGCCGCTCAAAGTTCCTAGAGCACTCCCTTCTGCCCGGCATGCAGAGCACCCGCAACTGTGGCGCGCTCTATGCCACCTCTTTCCTCTCCTGTGCCGGCCTCACCCTGTCGGGCCTGGCACGTGGCAGCGTGCGGCAACAGTGGACTGTGGAGAAGTGGGGCGCGTACTATCGCCTTCGTCCCGCCGCCTGCAAAGGGGTCTTCCTCGGCTTCAGCAGCTACAAGTGCAGCATGAGCACTGCGGCACTGCGCAAGGCAGGCACGGGCATCGCCGTGTCGTACACCCTAGCCAGGTCAGCTGCGCCTCTGGTGCTCAGCCAGCTTCCATCCTGCCCGCTGGTCTGCCCAGTGCTGCTGCCGCCGCCTTGAGCCCTGCCCTGCCACTCTCACTCACGAACGCTGGCTATCTGGTTGCCCTTGCCTGCACTGAAGGACTGATCCGAAGCCGCCAAAGGGCACCAATGTGACCCTGGCCCTCGCCACCACCCAGGTGTGGGGCAACGGCGACCAACGCGGCGCGCCCTACAACACCAGCTACGAGGCCCGTTTTGTCATCCGCAACCCGAATCCGTTCTACATACTCAACTGGCAGCTGAAGTGAGATTGAAGCCGACTGTTTATTCTGCTCCTGGCTTTGCTGGACTGGCAGGGATGCGGGGTGCTCTGGCGGCGCATGCACACGACGACAACCCCCTCCCCAAACACACACATACACACACACACACACACACACATACACACCTCTTTCGCGCCATCCTCCAACAGCTTCAAGGTTGTGGGCGGCGGCAACTTCACCTATGGCCCGTCTGACACAGAGCTATCCTGGAGCGGCACTGCCACCGCAGCCAGTGTGAGCACGCTGGCTGCTATGGGCCTCCACATCCCGCTCTCGCTCTGCGCCATCCCGCCTTGCAACCGTCCAACACCCGTCTGTCGCGCTGAAAGCACACTGCCCTTCCCCCTCAGGCCGTGGTGAGCCCCAAGGAGTGGCTCAAAGAAATCCCACCAAACGGATCCCTGGCGATCCAGTTTGGCGGCTACGGCGCCCTGCCCTCCGCCCTGGCCTTTGTCCAGGTCCTGCCGCTGCTGGACCCCGACCGCGACCCAAGCCTGGCCCGGCGCGGCACCTTCCCGGCAAAGGTGCGCCGACAGTAGGGCCAGAGAGGCGGGAGGGGGTGGGCTAAGGGGCGGGGCCTCATTTCCTATCGACTTGCCTGAGCATTGACCCCAAGCACTTGCTCGGCACGCAGCCGCTCGTTACGCCTCCTGCACATCCCCGGATTTGATGGCGGAGCAGGCGCCTGCTGTTTCATTATGTGCCCCCCCCCCCCCCCCTCCCCCCCAATTACCATTAACCCCAGCTGTTTGCGCCGTTCATCGACGCCACTCTGTACCCCACCCCCGACTTGCTGGCCATACGCGCCGCCACGGGCCAGAAGTGGTTCACCCTGGCTTTCATCACTGCCGACCTGCGCACGCGAGAGCCTGCTTGGGGTGGCGTCATCCCGCTGTGGAAGCAGTATTTTGCTGACCAGGTGCAGCAGGCTTGGGCAAAAGTTGGTCAACAACCGGCATGTTGTGTTGGGCTCACCACACCTGTACCAAGCTTTCTGCATAGTGGGAACACAGTCCAAGCGTGCCCCTGCATGGCACTGTGCACCGCAGGTGCGCGCCATACGCATGCTGGGCGGCGACTGCATCGTGTCCTTTGGCGGCGCCGCTGGGCAGGAGCTGGCGCAGGTCAGGCAGGACGACAACCTTCTGGTGAGCCAGGGGCCGCATGCAGCGCATCTGTTGGCATTCCACCCGGTATTCCATGCTATGGAGTGCTTCGCACCTAGGGCGCAGGCAGCCTTCCCATGGCTGTGCTGGTTGAAACCATCCAAGCCCTCTGCTGCCATTTCATCATTCTCTCCAACGCCTCGCCCGCGCCGCCCGCCCCCAATCATCACCCGCCACGCCCAGCTGGCGGACTACAAGCGCGTGGTAGACCTGTACAAGCTGCGCTGGGTCGACTTTGACATCGAGGGCGGAGCCATCAAGGAGCTGCCCTCTGTGCAGCGCCGCCACAGAGTGCTGAAGCGCCTGCAGGTGGGCAGCAGCGGCGGTGCCAGAGGGCGGGGTTGACAGCTGGCATAGGCGCGCCACGCAGTCGTGCAACCTAGGGCAGGCCTACGCATCGACCCGCTGGGCCCTGGCCGCGGTTTGTGACGCCTTGCCCGTTGATCAGTACGGCTGGCTTACCTCGTGTGCCGTTGCTGCAGGCCGCCTACCCAGGCCTCACCGTCTCCTTCACGCTGCCCGTGCTGCCCACCGGGCTCACCGCGGATGGCGTCAGCATGCTCCAGGATGCCCATGCCGCCGGAGTGCGCATCGACGTGATCAACCTCATGACCATGGACTATGGCGACTCGGCGGCGCCGGGTGGGTGCGCCAGCTTACTGCTAGTAAGCTGGCACCCATGCTTGCGCAGACGCCGTGGGACGTCAGCCCCTTCGGCACATTACCACCCTGCAGGAGGGTGTGGTGCCAGGGGCAGGCGGTTTGATGCGTGACTCTGCCGACTGCTTCGGCGCAGGCGGGGGGACAAGCGGACCCTCAGCAGAATTGTGCGTGTCCTTGCCCGCCGTCTGCCGAGGTGAACATGGTGCTTGCCTGCAGACCCTGATGGGCGCATGGGCGACTACGCCATTCAGGCGGCTGTGGCCACTCGTGAGCAGGCCATAGCTGTGGGCTATGGAAACGCAAAGGTGAGTGGTGGAAACAACGCCTGACCTCCATGTGCTTGGCTGAGGTGGCTGCCGCAGGCTGTTGCTGGACTGATGATGCTGGCCTGTGAGGCTGTACAACTTCAAGCAATGGCACTGAGACCTGTTGCAGATCGGCAACACGCCCATGATTGGGCTGAACGACGTGCAAACAGAGACGTTCTACCTGGCCGATGCACACAAGGCACGCGGGAATGCCGCCTAGCTACCCAGCAGCTGCTGCACTCCAGCTGCTGCTGCAGACCATGCGGGCGGTAGCCCCTGTCACTTCTGCTCGCTTGGGACGTCCTGCAACTTTTCGCCGGAAGTAACTCATGCTGCGTTTGTGCCGCACTGCCCGCAGGTTGGTGCCTGGGCCAAGGCCACGCCTTGGGTGCGCTGGACAGCCTTCTGGTCTGTGGGGCGCGACCGGTGGGACCCAAAGGAGGCTTCTTACGTCTCCATTCACTCGTCATCTATTCCTCAGCAACCTTTCGAGTTCACATCCATCTTCCGCTCATACGCCGGCTGAAGTTAGCCATCGAATGCAGGTGGGCAGAAGCGATAAGTCGGCCCGAGCACACTCACCCAACCAATGTCCAGAACATCTGCGCAGCGGTAGAAAAAGCGCAGCGCAGCACAGAGTGCCCACTCAACTTTTCGTGCAGCGATTTGGCTGCATGCGGCAATGATGCCGTCTCATTGCAGAGAACACCTCAGTATAGTACACTGCTCTTTTCCACTTTTTACAGTTACTTAGTCTCTTCCATGCAATTCATGTTTTGATTGCGCTCCCCCTGATCGCACGCCATCCTCCAGAGTAAACCTGGCGTGCAGCACTGTCACATTTGAGGGCCCGCCTGCTTCCTAACTTGTTGAAGGAGTATATACTTTCATCAAACACACCTCCGCTGCGAGTTGACGAATTTTCCCATGAGTTGACGATATCGCTGACAAAACTCCTTTCAATTTTGATTTGGGCAATGTAACATTCATTCATGAGCATTTTGTCAACATGGCCACAGCAAGCAAGCGCCGCGTGTGCCCCCGAGTGCAAGTAGCGGATGGGCAGCCAGGGGGCGAAATGTGCTTGAGGAGCATAGCCATCGGAGCAGCACTGTCAGCCCATCAGTACTTGCCGCCCTGTACTTCTGGATCCTTGCTTGGGTGACCTTCCTGCATGGGATGAAGCAGCACTGCAGCTTGAACCTAGACATCGGCATGCAGCCCGGCTCTGGCTTTTAGGGAGCTGCTCGGCGCCAGCGCGCGACTGTTTGCGCTGGTGCCCTGATCCCCAAGCTCGCACCTTGGAGGCAGGCAGGATGCCGTCGAGCTTGTCTGTGATGGCCTTTGTGGGGAAGATGCCTGCAGGCAAGGCGACACGTGTCGGCAGCCTTCAATGCACTGCAGGTGTTGCCCGGCTTGTGCGGATGGCTTAGCCAAATGACGGCAGCTCCCCCGGGCGCCCGCTCCTCTCCCCAACTACACAAGCCTCGTCTGCCCCACTCCATTCCGTGCCTTGGTAGGGACGGTCTCCTTCCATCAACCCCGAGGCCTCTGCGCTCTTCCTTCCATAGCCCTGCTCCACGCCGCCTGCGGCCTGCTGCGGCATGCCGGCCGTGCGTGTGTCCTGTGAACGCAGCTCGGGGTCGGTCGCCGCCTTGCGCTTCCACCACACAAACATGCTGGCCACTGTGGCGCCTGCAGATGAGGACGGTGCGCGGATGGGCGACGACGGCGGCAGCTACCCCACAACAGCCTTGGGGGAGCGGGACATTCACCCGGTGTCGCTGGGGCCGCACACGCAGCTGGGCAGGCCTGCCTGTTACTCCAATGATGGGCCACCACTGCGCCTCCAGCCACTTCTTGCTTCCTCGAGCAGCTGCCATGGTAGGAGAAACCTCTCGCTCGATGCCAGTCAAATGCGCTGCTCTTTGGTACTATACTCCAGTCTTCAGTAATGGGTTCGAGCAGCTGGCGTCCAAGGCTGCCGCACCAAGCCGCTTTCTACCTGGCGAAGGCCATCTCAGCAGGCCCCCTTCCACCCTGTAATCCGCCGCGCCATCCCTGCCTGCTCCGGCAATCTTGCATCCAACCATGAGACGGGCCTGGTTTGCTTTCCTGCTCGTGCTGCTCTGCAGCTGCAGTCTGGGACAGGCTGAGGGCTTGGCCCAGCAGACCGTGGGCCAAGTCCTGCGCTTCTTTGCAGAGCAGACCAGGTTTGATTTGCTGGACGAGGACACAGGCTGGCGTGAAGCCCTGGAGGAGGAGCTGGCCGCAGCCCCGGCAGCACTGGCGGACTGGGTGGCCAGCACAAGCAGGAAGGCTGCCTACATTGCCGTTTACGACGGCGCAGAGCCAGACTGCCGCTGGTGCCGCCAAGAGCTGAAGGTGGGCTGCGGCTCGGAACATCGACGGCACAGAGAAGAGAGAGCACTCACTTATCTTTGTAGCTCACCTGCGTTTTTTGGATTATCCTGGTGCGGCTGCAGTGCCAGCTTAAACTCTTGGGGCTGGTGTCAGAGTTCCTGCTGGAGGTTGCCCCTGACCACCTGTGCCGCCAGAACATCTCAGTGCACTCCTCTGGCAGCAAAGGTCCCCTGTGCGACACGCTTGCCACTGGTCTGCTGCACGTTTTGACCCATCTGCATCACAACCGCACGTCCGCCGCTGCTGCTGGCGGCAGCAAGGCTGTCAGAGCAGCTGGGCTGGGACTGGCGGGGCACGCACCTCACCGGGATGGGTCACGGCCAGGAGGCGTGCTGGGACCAGATCGCCCTGCTGCGCGTTCTGATGGACGCGTCTGCCGACACAGGTGCACACAGTGCATGCACACAGCGCAGAGAGACTCTGCTGCGCTTGCGCAAGGACTCGCATTGGGCCTGCCATCTCCAATGTTACTGAGAACACACCATGCCTGCTCGTCTCCCTCTACCCCCTGAACCAGATGACTTCCTATCCTACCGCCTGAACTTCGGCTCCCTGGAGGAGGAGTGGCAGCAGCACCTGAACGAGTTTTTCCACCAGTCCAAGGAGCACGCCCTGCCCTGGACGGTGGAAGGCAACCTGGAGCCACTGACCAGCGCCGCCACAAGGGGCCCCCACAGCGCAACTGTCCAGGTGCATTGTGCGGGGGCAGGGCCGGCGCTGCGTGACGGCTCCCCCGCGCAGCCACGGTGTACGCACTGCGAGCGTCACGAATGTACTGCGTAACCAAGCAGAAACATGGGGCACGTTCTCCTGCAGTGGGCGCTTCCCAAGCTGTGGTTTGAAGTGAGCGAGTATTTGGCCAGCCCTGACGAGCCAGCCTGGCAGCAGGCAGAGTCCCGAGCATTCCTGGCTGCCGGGTATGCCTGGTGAGTGATGCAGAGTGATCGCATTGCGGGGCCGTCCCATGATGTGGCCGCGAGGCAAGCGATCTTAACCGCTTCTCTACGACATGGGCAGAATGTGTGCTGCTAACGCACGTCCGACCGGGCGTGACTGCAGGTACCCAACTCTTGTGGCCTTGCACAAGAATGCCGTGGTCGGCGTGCGTTTGTGGTTGCCGCCTTTGCCTCCGGTAGGTGTCGATGGGATTGGCGCGTGCAGCGAATGGCCTGGTGACCCTATTCTCTTCAATGTCTCCATCGCTGTGGTGCACGGCTCTGAGGGCAGCGATTGGAGGGAGAGTGAGCCTAGCTGCGTATGCTGCTCGGCTGCGCTGCTCTGCACCCAGTGGTGCTTTCCAGCTGGGCCTACGCCAGTGCCAGCCCGTGAGCTTCAAAAAAACAGCCTCTTCACCCCGCAGGCTGGCAGTGCTCCTGGCCCGACAGCTTTGACGACTTCCTCGTCTGCTACGCGCCGCGACGCGTGCCGTTGTGGAACATGCTCACTGGGGTGCTGCCCGGCTACCTGAAGCACGAGGAGCTGCTGCTGACTCTGTCTGTGGAGCTGCTGTCCTCCTGCAACGGAGTGGAGGTCGGCACCGGCGCGGCCGGCGCAGTCCCCTCCCAGGATGACTGCCAGCGGCGGGACGAGGCCATGCTGGGCCCTCTGACGGGCCCTGGCGGCATGCTGTCCACCCCACTGCTCAGGTTAGCGCAGGGTAGCCAGCAGCGGGGCGCTGCTGGAGACAGTACCTTAACGTGCCATCAGTCCGGCATCGAAAGCCCACCACTGAGCTGTGCAGGTGGGGGTTCCTGCGTGGCCACCCTGGCCTCCGTGGGCTGCATGGCTTCGAGTCGCGGCGGCTCCAGGGCAGCGGAGCGGCTGGGGTAGGCCGGCAGCTGGCAAACGCAGCTGCCCTGCGCATGGCAGGGACACCTTGGGTGGATGCCACTCAGTACAGCGACTCTGCGGGAGAGGCGGCGCTGGAGCAGGCTGGGCAGCAGGGTGGTGAAGGTGCAGCGGCCGGCAGCTGCAGTGCGGGCTACCGCATGGCAGGGGGTTGATGAGCTGTATGCGGAAGGGTACTGGGCGGATGGCGACGGGCCTCCAACCGGATCACACCTGGCCAGCGCGCTTGCCGCCGCGGCGCTCCTGCTCATCCCGCTGGCTGGTGAGGGAGGACCCACCAGCATCACGGCTGCTCTGTACGTAGCCAGCGTGCAGCAGGTGCTGTTGCAGGGTAGCACCGCTGTTTTGCAAGCCTAAGCGTAGCCAGCTCCCGCCCCTGCAGGCTGGCAACTGGGAAGATCATGGTCACGCAGGCAGCAGCGCAGGCAGGCTGATGCACGGCGCCCTCAGCAGGCTGTGCGCAGCCCTGCTCGCCGTACGCAGCACTCACGGCGCCAGCATGGAGGCAAGCGCGCCGCCCAGGGTGCTGCCTTTGACGGAGGTGGCAAGATAGAGGCCACCCTGACACGCCTTCATTCGGCTGATTCCTCCATTAGCAGCCAGCAGGGCCAGAGCAGCTGCCCTCCATCCAGCAGCCAGCAGCAAGCTGAGGCCGTGGCCAGCGGAAACGAGGTGGATGGCAGCAGCAGCGCACATTCCACCCAGGACAGCGCAACTGATGAGCTTGCCGTGCCTTTGCATCGGGACGATGCAGCAACGGCCGCTCCAGCCCAGGTGGCGCTGGAGCATGCCATGTCAGCAGCTCCATCCCAGGAAGAGCTGCCTCCTCCCAGCGCGCCGACAGGGCAGCAGGCTGGCTTTGCGGGAGTGACCGTGTCAGCTGAGGAGGAGCGCCCCAGCTGCAGCGCAGCAGGCGCTCTGCAGCCAGCAGCCCCCTCGCTGGGCAGCACAGCGGACGTTCCAGGGGACCACGGCCTTGCCGCCCTCCAATCACCAGCAGCTGGTGGCTCAGATGAGCAGGGATGTGCACCAGCTGCCGACCCCACTGCACCACCAGGCTGCCTGCAGCTGCCCACCGCCAGCGAGCTGCTGGCCGCCATGGTGGCAAAAGATCATGCTGCTGAGCTGGCCCAGCTCGAAGTGTCCACCCCAACAGACGGCAACGCGCTTGTCGACTTGCTTCTGCGGGGGCGCAGAACCTTCCCCTGGAGAGCGCCTGAGTGGCGTTGAGCCCATGGGCAGCGAGTTACAGGCAGCACCCTCTGTGCACGGCTCAGCAGACCACCCAGAGCCCAGCACGCCCCCCGCTCGGCACTCCTGCCAGCCACTTCTACACCCGCCGCATCTGCTCCTGCGCCGCGTGCTCCGGCTGACCCCCATGCTGGACCTTGGCGACGGAGGGCACCGAGACCCCGGCATCGCCAGCAGCTCTCCTATCAGCCGCTGCAGGTTCAGCTCAGGGGGCCTGCGCTGCCGCAGAGGTGGAGGCCGAGTGCGTTGTGTGCTGGGAGGCGTCTCGCCAGGTGGTGCTCATCCCCTGCGGCCACGTGGCGCTGTGCCGCCGCTGCGCCGACCATCTCATGGCCACGCCGGAGCCGCTGTGCCCTGTGTGCCGCCGCGGAGTGTCTTTTGCCCAGGCATTTTTTGTTGCTTGATGGCCTTGGCTGTCGTGGCTGATGCTTTGCTTGCTGATATGCTTGATACCTTTTGACATAGACTCAGTTTGCCAGCACATGCTGTGGTTGCCATTTGTTACATTGAATGCGTTTGTAACTGTTTGCACGTTTGTTGACAGACGAGAGATGCCTTGGATGAATGAATCAAAAATACTGGCTGGAATGCAGGCCCGAGGCTGGCCTCACAGGGCGCTGTCGGCCGCGCGCATGGCTGCCACCGCTGCCTCCAGCACGTAGGCCCAGTGAGTCCAGTGGGTGCCTCCCTGGCAGTAAACCACGTAGGGCGGGCGGATGGGGCCGTCCGCACTCAGCTCGGCTGTGGATCCGTCGATGAAGGTGCCGTCGGCAAAGATCACCTCATCATGGTACCCGGGGTCACGCCTGCACAGGGAGAAAGGGGAGGAGGGCAGGGAGGGAGACAGGCAGGCTCAGAGCTCAGCGGCAGCCACACGGCGAGGCCGGGCGAGAACCGCGCACGGCGAAGCGGGGGCGGGCGGCATGGGCGTGACGGGAGGCGCCTTGCCGCTGTGCTGGCTGCCCGCCAGCCGCGCTGCCGCCCACCGGGGACTGGCTGGATGTAGGAGCCGATGGGGCAGCACTGCTGCACCGCGCGGCAGAAGGCCACCATGCGCTCCTTGCTGCCCAGCTCCACGGCTGCAGGGGGTGCAAGGGGGGCAGGAAGGGGAGGTGTCGTGTGGGTGGTGGGTGGGTGGGTGGGGCGTCATGGGCAGCCGCACTAGAAACAGGCAAGCATCTGGCTGTTGCTGCATATGACTGGCTGGCGCTGAGTGGTGTCTTCAAGGGCTAGGTGCAGGGCCCACCCGTGATGAAGGACCAAGGGCTGCAGGGGCCTGGGGCCGGAATGACGGCAAACCCTTCCGCGCCAGCACCTCAGCCGCCAGCCGCCCGCCCTTCAACGCCTCTCCCACCATCTGGGGCGCCAGCCACAGGCCTGTGGGAGCGGGCGGTTGGCACAGCACAGCCACGCAGCAAGAGATGTCACTTGAGGTGCTTCAGGCTGGGTTGTGCTGAGCCATGCGGGAGGGTCTGGGGTTTCGGCGGCAGCAGGGCACGCAGGAGGCCCCTCCCTGGCAGAAAGGAAGCTTCTGCGCCCACCCTGGAACATGAGGCGCAGCGTCTCGCCGGGCACGCAGCCTGCATCCATGCCGATGCCGGGGGCGGTGAGGCGCGCCACAGCCCGCTCCACCAGGTCGGCCCGCCCGGCGACGTAGCCGCCGCCTGTCACGATCGTACCACCGCCGTTCTTGATCAGGCTGCCCATGCAGAGGTCGGCACCGACCTGCTTGTGTGTGTGGTGGGGAGTGAAAATGTGACGGTTGGCGGGAGTGGTGTTGGAAGCTGCCGATTGAAAGGCAGTCAATCAGGGAGCAGGGCTGGAGCTCTGTGAATCGTAGTCTGGAACGCTCGCCTCCAACCCTCCTGGCTGCAGCCCCACCGCCAGTGCAAGCGCAGAGGGCAAGGCGGGACAGGCTAGACGCCGCGCCAGCGCCAGGCGGGGCTGCAGCCCGGACCGCAGGCGCACGCAGCAGCCTTCAAGGGTCCAGTCCCCGGGCGTTGTGCAGCCTCGGCTCACCGCCGGCGGCTCCCTCGTGTCTGTGAACTCGCCGTAGCAGTTGTCCACCGCCACGATGACGTCGGGGTTCTGGGCCTTGATGGCCGCCACCGCGCGCCCAATCTCCTCCAGTGTGAGTGTGGGGCGCAGCGCGTAGCCGCAGGAGCGCTGCACCAGGGCCACCCGCGTCTCTGCAAGGGGGGCCGCGGCGGGCGGGCGGCAAGCCTGGAGGAGAGCAAAGAGATTACGTGGCAGCTGCGGGGCCGGTGCTGTGAAAGAGCGGCGTGGGAAACGGTGCATGCATGTGGGGTTTGCCGTTTTACGGTTGGCAACAGCTCAGCCCTTTTGCAGGGAGGGTGCCCCTGCTAGGCGCACATGTACTCTTGGCCCGCAGCCAGCACACTCACCCCAGCGGGCAGCCAGCCTTCCCAACCCCCTCCCCCGGCGCCTCCCCCAGCCAGGCACGGCAGGCAGCCCCAGCCCCCACCTGGCCGCACGGCTGTGGCCAACGCTTCCCAGTCGATGGAGCCCGAGGGGGCGAGCTCCACCTTGCGGTAGCCCACGCCCCAGTCCGCCAGGCTGCCGATGCCGGGGTTCCCGCAGCCCAATCACCTCCTCCAGCGTGTCGTAAGGGCTGCCAGCCACCGCCAGCAGCTCGTCCCCAGGCCTGCAGCAGGGCAGGCGCAGGGCAGCTGGGCCGCGTCAGGGCAGACACGCGGCCAAGCCGGCGTGAGGCCCCAAGCTGGCCCCGCTGTGCCGCAAAGCGCTGCTTCACGCCGCCGCCAGCCCTCACCTTAGGCAGCCGAAGAGCGCGGCGCTGATGGCGTGCGTGCCGGACACAAACTGGATGCGCACGGCGGCCGCCTCCGCGCCCATCACCTCCGCCACCACCTCGTCCAGCGCGGCGCGGCCCAGGTCGCCGTGACCGTACCCCGTGCTGCCCGCAAAGTGGTGGGGCCCGATGCGGTGCCGCCGCATCGCCTGCTGCACGCGCTTCAGGTTGGCGTGCACCATGCGGTCGATGCCGTCGAACAGCGGGCGCGCGTCGGCGGCAGCCGCCCACACCAGGTCAGACGCCTCCACCCGCGGCTCCGCGCCCTGCTGCTGCTCCGCGGCAGAGTCTAGGACAGCTGTCGCTGCTGCGGCGCTGCTGCTGCCCGCCAGCTCGGCGGTGGCCCACTTGGCGCGGTTGGCGCTGCGACCCTCGCCAGCCGCCGCCACGGAGCGGCGGGCTGGCGGGGGGCCGCAGGCGCACTGGCGCGCAATGTGCTGGTCCTAGAGACGTGGCATGCTGTTTTAGATGCCCCACAAGCCCCGCTGCGGCTGGGCTGCTCATTTTGGTGGGTTTTAGATGGAGAAGTTCGGAAGAAGAGCAGCATGCGTTGCCCACGCCTCAATTAAGTTAACTGTGTGTATTATGGATTGAAACAGTAGTATCTTAATAAACTTTGGTTTTGATAGTCAGTTCGCGATGCTGTGCTGCGGCTTGCACAGGGCGCCAAGCGTCTGATCCCAAGAAGCTGACAGTCTCGATGTCGCTCGCATCGTGTAACATCCATCGATTATTAACTAATCTGCGTTCACGGCGCTTATGCAGCAAGAGCGCGCTTCAATCATTGTCGCTGCTGCGGTTCAATGGCTACCGTTATAATCTAATTGCAGTTTTGCATCATGACGACTTTTCTAAGGCCAGGCCAGCAGGCACCTAGCCAGTTTGGCCTGGCCTTCGATGTCGACCGCGACACTTCCGGCCCAGGAGTGGCTCCTGTTTTCAATAAGAATGAGAGACTGGCTATCTCGGACCAACGCCGGCGCCTGCCAATCTATGCGCACCGCACAGAGCTGTTGTACCTGGTTGAGACGCACGCCACCACTGTCGTGGTTGGCGAGACGGGCAGTGGCAAGACCACACAAATTCCGCAGTACCTGCATGAAGCAGGCGAGTGCTGGGGGAGAGGAAAAGGACCAGGGAGGGAAGGGGGGAGGGAGGCGAATGTGTGCAGGGAATGTCCGCAGGAAAACGGTGCCGGAGCACTCGCCCGCCCCCGCCCGCCCCCACACACACACCCCATCCCACCCCGCCCTTGCGGCTGGCGTCCCGCCTGCCCCGGCAATGTTTGTTGCCCACCTTCCTCGTCACTCGTGCACCTTACATCTCCTTCGCAAGTCATCCTACCAAGTATTTCTCCACTTTGCATCTGCAGGCTGGACCCAAGGGGGAAGATGGTGGCGTGCACCCAGCCGCGGCGCGTTGCGGCGATGACGGTGGCCACGAGGGTGGCGGAGGAGGTGGGGTGCCGGCTCGGCCAGGAAGTGGGCTACGCCATCCGCTTCGAGGACGTCTCCACGCCGGTGCGTGCCCGGCCAGCCCCGCATTGCTTCACCGTTAAGGCTTGCTTGCAGCTTGAGCAGTTGAAGATTGCTCCGCACGCCGCGCCGGCGCTGCTAGCACCTGCACGCACCGCGGCACCTGCCGCCGTTGAGCCTGCTGCTCATCCCTGCCCCCGCTTCCTGCCGAGCAGGGCGTCACCAAGGTGCGCTTCTGCACGGATGGCGTGCTGCTGCGGGAGATGATGGAGGATCCGCTGCTGCAGAGGCGAGCCGTGGGCGCTGGCTGGCGGCGATGCACGTCACTTTGCTGCCGCCCCTGCCAGGCCAGCCGCCCCACCTGGCTGCGTTGCGGCGCCATGTGCTGCTGCCGGTGCTGATTGCCCCGGCACCGCGTCCTGTCTTCCCATGGTACCGCAGATACAGCGTGGTCATGGTGGACGAGGCGCACGAGCGGGGCCTGCCCACCGACGTGCTGCTGGGCCTGTTGAAGAAGGTGCAGCGGCGGCGCCCGACCTGCGCGTCATCATCTCCTCGGCCACGATAGAGGCGGAGAAGATGGCAAAGTGGGCAGTGCTGCTTTTTGGGGGAGGCCAAAAGAGGCGGGCCTTGAGCACCCGCTGATGTAGATGGGGGCGAGTCCGGCAGCAGGAAAATAGGAGAAGAGCGGCTCCTGCCTGCCGTGTGCGACTTGCCTGAGCGTAAGTTGGCTTGCGGGCGCAGGTTTTTCGACACCAGCAACGTGCGGCGGCCGAGAGGCCACGTGGAGGCGGAGGTGAAGAACGGCGCCCCAGCCGCAGCCCCGCGCTGCTGTCAGGTGCCCCCCGCCCGGCTTGCTCCGCTGCCCACCCCACACTGCAGCGCCCCTCGCCCCTCCCCTGCCCGCCGGCCACGATTGATGGGGAGGGCGCTGGCAGTCCGCTGTGCACCGCCTGCACCCACACCAGGCTGTGGCGTCCCTGCCGCCCCCTTGCCCCGCTGCCGCAGTGGAGGGGCGCACCCACAGCGTGCAGGTGCACCACCTGGAAGCCCCCGCCCCCGACTACGTGCGCGCGGCGGTGGAGGCGGCGGTGGCTGTGCACATGGAGGACCTGCCGGGCGACATCCTCATCTTCCTCACCGGCCAGGACGAGTGCGAGGCAGGCGAGCAGCGGCACGCCTGGTTCACCGGCGCAGCGGGTGCTGCGCAATTGCCAGGGGGCTGCTGCAGCATGCAGGCGGGAGGGCGGAGGAGGTGGCCTGGGCTGGGGCTGCATCGCTGACGTGGCGTGGTCCAAACGTTGGATTGCTGGTGGCTTGAGGCAGTGACGTGCTGCCCTGCCGTGCCCGCTGCAGCTGTGCGTATGCTGACGGAGGAGGCGCGGCGCCTGCAGCGCAGCCGCCTGAAGCTGCGGATGCAGGCGGTGCCGCTCTACGCGGGCCTGCCCGCCACGCACCAGCTGGCGGTGTTTGAAGCCGCGCCGCGCGGCGTGCGCAAGGTGCGCCGCTGACATGGGAAGGGCGGCATCGTTTCGGCTAGAAAGCCGGAGCAGAGGCAAAGGCATTCAGCACCTGCTGGGGCCCTGGTGACGAGCGCGCCTGGCGTGTCTGCGCAAGCGGGCATTTGCGCGCAGACCCCCCCCTCCTCCCCCATCCCCCACCCCACCACACACACACACACACACACACACACACACACGCGTCCACCAGCACATCCACACCCACAACAACAACCCACCTGTTGCTACGCAGGTTGTGGTGGCCACCAACATCGCGGAAACGTCTGTGACCCTGGAGGGCATCGTTTACGTCGTTGACTCCTGCTTCGCCAAGCAGCGCTGCTACAACCCGCTGACAGGCCTGGAGAGCCTGCTCATTGCGCCCATATCCAAGGCCTCGGCACAGCAGCGAGCGGGGGGCGTGCGGGTATGTGGTGTGCGGGCGGAGGGGCCTCAGAGCAAAATTGCGGGCCTGGGGGTGGGGGCCGGTGGTTGTGTTGTGGGCCCGGGGTGGGGGCCGTTTCTGTGGGGGTTCTTTTTTGGGGGGGAGGGGGCGCACGGGGGCCTCGCTTGCGACGGGTGCTCGCACTCTCAGGCATTGCTGGGACGTGGCTTTGGCAAGGCGTCATTGGACCCTGCGTTGCCTTCCGCATGTCTGCAGGGCGCGTGCGTCCCGGCCACTGCCTGCGGCTGTGCACCGAGGAGGAGTATGAGAAGCTGCCGGGCACCACGGGTGGGAGGCGCCTGCGCAGCCTGGCACACGCTCCGGCCTGACAGCATTTCGGTGCAAGCTCTTGCGCTGCGTGAAGCTCTGAATTGCGACCAGGCTCCTCAACACCCCAACTGCATGACCGATGCGTGTTCTCTGCTTGTTTTTGTCTCCTGCAGTGCCCGAGATGCAGCGCAGCGACCTGGCGGGCACCGTGCTGCAGCTCAAGGCGCTGGGCATTGACAACATCATGACCTTTGAGTGGCTGGCGCCGCCGCCGGCTGAGGTACGTGCAGGATGGTGCGGGCAGCGGGGGCACCATGGCAAGCGTCTCCTGCAGCCGTCTGCGGCGGCATGGGTGCGCGGAAACGGCCCCGCGTCATCTGGCAGCGCTCCTGACCTGCGCTGTGATGACACGCGCCCCTGGCAGACCATGATTAGAGCGCTGGAGGCGCTGCACGCGCTGGGGGCCTTGGATGGCGACGCCCGCCTGGCGCGCCCCCTGGGGCAGCAGGTGGGAGGGAGCACAGGCGGCGCTGGTGCACGGCTGGCATCTGGCCAATGAGGGCGCTCGACGCACCATCACCCATGCATGCCCCTGCTTGATGGTCTTCCCTGCGCGTGCCCTCGCTGGCCTGGGCTGCAGATGGCAGACCTGCCGCTGGAGCCCACCTTGGCGCGCATGCTGCTGGCGGCTGGAGAGATGGGCTGCACGGCGGAGGTGCTGACCGTGGTGGCCATGCTCAGCGTGCAAAGCGTGTGGGCGGGCGGCGGGCGCAGGGAGGTGGATGAAGCCAAGGCCAGGTGCGGAGCCAGCGGCCTGTTTGCCACGCGGCAGCCATTCCACAGCAGCCAGGCAGCAGTGCCGCCTCCTCACCCTTCAGGGAAGTTCAGCCTCGCCTCGAGTGAAGCATAGCCACTGCCGTTAGCCAGCGCAGCGTGCTGGAGGACCAGCAAGGAGCATGCAGCTGGGGCCCTTTGCCGGGCCGTGCTGAGCAGATGCAGGTGCATGCCCAAGGGTGAAGGCTTCCTGGAGGCTGTAGGTTGAGGGTTCCCTCGCCACGCGCGCGCGCCCCCTCCCCACACACCCCTACAGGTTTGCCGTGGCCGAGGGCGACCTGGTGACGTACCTCAACGTCTGGCGTGCCTGGGAGGAGAGCGGGCGCAACAAACGCTGGGCGGTGGACAACCGCGTCATGCACCGCACCATGCTGCGTGCCGCAGACATCCGCTGCCAGGTGGGCGCCGCGTAAAGCTGTGGGTGGGTGGGAGGGGGCTCGTGAAACCGGGCGCCCTGGGGGCTCGCTCCTCGCAGGCCTGCCTACCTGGCATCGGCGTTGCCGACTGCGGCTGGCTTTGCTAGAGGTGCACCGGTCCTTTTGCTTGTGTCTTGTTGCAGTTGGAGGCCCACCTGCGGCGGCTGGGCATCAAGCAGGCGTCTGTGTTGGAGAAGGCCAGCTCGTTTGATCACCAGGAGGAGCTTGACACGGGTGAGTGCATGGCTGCTCAGCGGGGGCAGGCATGAAGGGCGAGTGCGTGGCTGCATGGGGGGGGGCAGGCATGAGAGAAGCCATGCTGCCTTTGTAAGCATGGCACCGGGCCTGCTGTGGTCCCTCTAGAGGCAGATTTGCCGGTGCAACGGCACATAGGAGTAGTGGGCGGGGCCAGGCAGGTACTGCTGGCCACTCCAGCAAGCTGTGGGCAGCGCCAGACTGCACCTCGTGCCCCTGACCCACGCATGCAGTGCGCAAGGCGCTGGCGGCAGGCATGTTCATCAATGCCGCCAGGCTCACGAAAGAGATGAAAGTCAACCTGGCAGGTGAGGCACAGCGGAAGCATGCAGTGCAGGGTGGGAGGGGGCAAGGTTGGCCCTCGCTGCCCCCAGCCCAGCCAGGGCATGGCGCTCACCTCCTCTCCTGCCTTCCCATTTTGTCTACCTGCTGAGTTTCAACCCTGCTGCTCGATGTCCTGCCTGCCCGCAGACCAACAGGACTCTGGTGCCGCGGTGTACCGCTTAGTGCGCTCCGCAGGAGGGGGACGCCGCCGCAGCCAAGCTGCGCATCCACCACTCCTCGGTGCTCTTCCGCTGCCGCCCGCAGTGGGTTTGCTTCTACTCCGCGGAGCAGAATGACACCGGCTGGTGAGGCCAGGCAGAAAGGAGCCAGTTTTGTGTGCGGGGCAATGTTGCCAATGCTGTAGAGGTGTGACAGCAGGTTGTGGCGGTACTTCTGCCAATCTGCAACGCATTGCACTGCTCTTGAAAAGCCAGGCCGCCCAACACAGCTCTGTACTGCATTGCCCACCGTCCTGCAGGTACGAAATGCGGGACGTTCTAGCCATCGAGTCAGGTTGGCTCACAGAGCTGGCGCCGCATGTGTACCGCTTGGTCCCCTTGAACCCCCAGATGAGGCGTTGAGCGCAGTTGCTCCTCGGCTTGGTGGAACGCAGTGGCCCTTGCTTCTGACTGACTGACAGCACTTGACTGCTCACGCCCATTGATTGCTGCCTTGTCTCGATGCCCTTGTCTTCTTGTACTGCTGTATACGCAACGCTATCATTTAGCAAAGGAAAAGGTACAGGAATGCCAGCTCTGTTGTCAGGTTCCTCTCAGCACAACATGGAGATGGGACAAGCAAAAACTGCACCACCCCTGCGCAGTAATGCTGCGGTGGGCTGATGTGTCAAGCGCAGTGGTAAATTAGAAAAGCAGGCAATGCGCAAAAGCATCACAAGGGTTGAGTTCTTGGTTTATTTGAGGGTCGGCAAGTGCCGTATCAACACTGGCCGTTGCCCTCCCCTCGCTGTGATGCAGCGGCTTGTCATGAGTTAGCAGCCTACGCTTTGCTGTCGCCCGACTCGGTATCGGTATCCATGAACCGCTTGGTGCCAAAGTCGCCCAGGCTGACCTTGTTGACGGGCTTGAGAGGGAAGACGGGCAGGATCTGCATGCCGTACACGTCCTTCATCAGGGCAGCTGTGCCGTCGTACAGTGCGGTGGCGGCCACCATGAAGCCCCAGCCGCCGGCAAACTTGGTCAGGGTGGCGCGGGCCTCGCCCTCGCCCACGCCGCCGGCCAGGAACCAGAAGAGCATTGCCAGGGACAGGAAGAGCCAGGAGGTCACAAGAGTGGTGTGGAACGTGCACAGCCACATCAAAAAGGTCTGCAGGCGCAGCGGGGCGTGGGTGAAGGGCAGCATGTCAGAAGGTGGGATGGCTGCGACTAAACTCAAACCGCAGCTGGGAAGACAGCGTTGGCAAGCAGGGGCCCCTGATGTCTGCCGCCACTGGTCAGGCGGCTGCCGCCACTGGGCACGCGTCGCTCACCAGGATGCCCCACAGCGTCAGCATCAGCCGGTCGCCCTTGGTGGGGCTGGGTTCAAACACGCCGCTGGAAGTCAGAGTGGTATAAATGGCCAGGGACATCCAGAATGAGCCATAGCTGCGGCAGAGGGACAGACGTGAAGACGACATGTCAGCTGCCAGCTGCCACTTCATCCACAAGGCATGCTGGGACTTGCAAATTTTCAGCCGGCATGGGAATTGCAGGGAAGCTCACGTGCAGAAAGCCACGGTGCCAAAGGTGTTGCGGCGCTGGTACTCCAGTATTCCGGCGACAAACTGCGCCAGGCCGCCAAAGAAAAACCAAAGCTCATGGCAAGCTGGCCGGTCGCGCCCTCGACAAGCCCAGATTTGGTGCCAGATACCATAGCAACCGTCAGGGCGAAACCATAGAGGCCCAGGGGTGCTGCAACGGGAGGATGGCACGACAGCCAGCTGAGGAGGCTTCCGAAGCCGAAGGGAGTCGGCGGACTCTTGCGGCAGTTCCGTGACAGCGGCGGCGTGGGTGTGCTGCCAACCCAGGCGGTTTCACGGCTGTCTGCCGACGAACTACAAACCGCTTCAGCTAGTAGATGAGCAAAAGAGAATCAAGAAGCCCTGCCTGCCTCGCAACCCAAAGCCTGTCACCGCATCCCACAATTCTGGCTTGCCGGCTTGCACTGACAACAGGATGCCCACCAGGATTAGCGGTTGCTGGATTGAGCTTGATTCCATCATCCTGGAGGTGCTGCAAGCGCTGTGCCAGGAGAGCGATGGGATCAAACTTTGTGTCTATTGGCGCCATGCTTAGTTTCGGAGGAGGTGGTTGCAGCGGGTTATGGCAGCGCAGAGTGGATGTAAGCTAAGCGAAGCGTGAAAGAGGGCATACAGCGGTGTCACTCGTGCCTGGAACCAGCGGGGCGAGCGAAAATCCTCAGAATCTATGATTGTGCCATGGTAGAGTGACTGGAATTCAGGTGAAGACAATCCACAGAGCGCCGGTTGTGGCAAGACGTTGTGCACACTCTTAGCAGCGCAGAGCCCTGGAGAATACTGCAGAAACAGTGTGGGGAGCCCACGTTTGAGTGACCCAACAAAAATCATAATCACAAGGCCAACCTCAAGTTCACAAATAAGCTCTACAAAGAAAGGGGGGATGCAGGTAGGGGTCGAGCAGCATGCTCAGTGATGCCGCTGGATGCTGCCTTCGGTGGGCAGCGCCTGGTCCGCCCAGTTTGCCAGGCCTCCTTCCAGGTTGACCACCTGCTTGAAGCCGCAGGATGCCAGGCGAGATGCGGCCTCGCCGCCTCGCCGCCCATGAGCACAAGTGGTCACCACAGCAGTGTCCGGGGTCACCTGCGCTTTGACCTGCGCCATGAGGTAGCGATGGGGCTGGTTGGAGAAGAGCTGGCCATCTGACTGTCAGCATCTCCAATTCCTGGCTGGAGAAGGAGCGAGCCAGGGTGCAGCAGGGCGGCCCCGGTCACCTGCTCATCAAAGTCGGGGTTGGGGACGTAGCCGCCGCTGCCATCAGATAGCTTGATGGGGATGTTGATCGAACCAGCCACTGAGCCCTTGGCATATTCTTCAGGCGTCCTGCACAGCACCGAGAACGACAGTCTGGTACATTGCGTGCCTCTAGCACAACAGGTCACCTCTGGTCGGCGACGAGCGCCGGCGACCGCTAGGGTGGTCACGCCGGCTTGCAGTGTTCCCTGCGCTCCCAGCAAGCTCACCGAACATCGATCAACTTATGACCTCCCTCGATGAGCTCCTTCGCCTCAACGGGTTGCACGGTGGGAACAGACGGCTGCGCGGACATGGTTTCGGGCCCCTATATCTGAAACTGTTATCGAAAGCGCTGACTGGAACCGCCTGAGCGATTTGAACAGCACGCGCCGTGCGCGCTGATGTGCCAGCATAATGTGAGATGTGCCGGCAGGACGCCAGCTGCCACTGCCCAGCTGCCGTTTCAACACAAAGTATTGACGTGAGCAGACACTAAAGATGTTCCCATGAACCAACCAAGAACTTTCAGGCCATGGTACGCACTAATGGGTCACCCACGATTGCTGAGCGCAGCTTGCGCGCGTGGGGTGGGGTCCTCATGCCTCGACAGGCAAGCTGGCACCCGTCCACGCTGCAAATTTGCAGGCAAAGGAAGACGGGTTGAGACAGAAAAGACAGGCTTGGAAACTGCCAGGGATGATGCCCCTGTTCATGCAGACAGCCCCCAGCACCCAGGGATGCTGCCTGCAACCAGTTCATAAGCAAGGTCCCGCAGCGCACCCATGAAGCCGCCCTCCACGTTAGTCACATTGCTGTAGCCTGCATCCGCCAAGATTTTGGACGCCACCCGCTGCGCTTGCCAGACTGGCAGCCCACGCAGAGTGGGACGCTTTTATCAGGGAAGGCGGCCTCAAACTGCGGAACAACGGCGGCAACACACGCATGTCAGCTGGTACATCAGCATGACGTCACGACAAATGCCTCGACTTTTGCGCAGGCAGATCACCAAAAACAGGACATGAGGCGCCGGCCGCGCCAGCAGCCCTGCCTGCTGCAGGAAGTCTGGGTTGGGAACCATGGCGCTGCCCTGCTTCACCATCACGGGCACGTTGGCAGCGCTGGGGACGTGTCCTGCAGCATACTCCTCAGACGTCCTGCAGCAAGCATGGCGGCATGATGGGTGTTGAGGCGGCAGCCTCCCAACCAGCAGTGGTCCAGCGTGTTCCCGGTAAGAATGGCAGCACTCCCTTCCACACCAGCCTCACCTCACATCCACGTATGCAGAGCCCTCCCTCAGAAGACGGCTGGCCACGTTAACATCCACGCTGGCCCATCCCGCCGCGCACGACAGCCTGCTGCCGCGAACTGGCACGGCGAGAGAGCCGCTGAAGCAGCGATTCGGTGTCCCTCCACGCGATGGAAAGTTTGCAACACGGGCGCTGCTGCGTTGAGCCAGGCTGCGACAAACACCATCAATCAAGCCACGGATTGAAATATTTCGACATCGTGATCCTGGGTTGCTTTGGGAGCGCAGGTGGAAGCAAGCGGCGGCAAAGGACAGCGGGGCGGGCGCTGAGAAGGTCTGTGTTCCTGAGAGCGGGCAGCTTGAAAAGTCTCACCTGATTGCCCTGCAAGTGGCATCCCTAGAGGCACAGCACAGGCGGAGAGCTAGCGGAAGCATGTCTCTCCAACCTAAACCCTGACGTCCCTGTGTAGCTCTGGCTGAGGTGGTTCGCCCGGAGAATTGCTAGCGATGCGACATGGTGAAGGCGGAGGACTCTCGAGCGACTGCCAGCTCATCCCAATGCCGGCATGCCACACGTCACGGACCTTTGACGGGCCGCAAGATGCAGCTCGACGATGAGCTGTGCGGCAGGTTAACCTTGCCGCCGTGGCTGCTTATGCGCAAATGTACTGGCACTGCTGACTCGCCGCTGTTTTCCGTCACGGCCTTACTGTCACAGCGTGCGATAGGTTGTGAATACAGTCCGTAGTGAAGTCGAATCCGTTGCACCCGAACAACAGTCCACACAGCAAGGTTCTTCACAGCAGCGCATATGCAAGCGCCGCCACCTGCACGGCTGCCCAGCGTGGAGCAGCTGGCCCGCCCTGTTTCCCAGGCAGGCTCCTGCGGTACCAGCGACACAGGCAACGGGTTGGAAGAATGCGATGCGGGACTGTCTATGGAAGAGCAGCTGGCTGCCCTGGAGCGCTCGCCGTTCATCGATCTGTCGCACCCGGTGACGCTGTACGAGGCCGTCAAGCTGGCCCTCATGGCGCCCGTGGTGGCCCTAAAGGCAAGCATGCAGCAGCTACAGGCCCATCTAGACACCTTCAACTCATCGGAAGTAGCCCTCCCACAGGCTGCCGGTTTGGTCCGGCCCGCAAGCAGCTCGCTCTTTTGTTGCAACACCCTGCTGTCCCATCCCTGCAGCTCCTCTCCCTGGCCGGCTGTGCTCCGTTTGCCTGGGCGCTGCTGTGGGTACTGCTCATGGGCCACGTGCCGCAGACCCCCATGGGACGAGTGAGGTGAGCCAGCAGTGCAGTGCCCCCTGGCGCCTGGCACTGTCATCTCCTGCCGACGATTGCCTCATGCTGGCTGATGTTTGGCGGCCGTGCAGGCAGTTCCTGGTCCGCCACTGGGTGCACCTGTGGGCCCGTTTCGTGCTGCTGCTGGGCGGCTTCTACCGTGTGAGGGTTTGCGGCTGGGACAACCACAGGGCAGCGGAGCAGTGCAGGTGCGTGCACAGCACCCATCGCTGCTTCCAGCATGCAGATTGCCATGTGTTGCTACCTGACGGACTCTCCTTTGCTGTGCCTTGGCACTTCAGGGCCATCCTGGTGTTCAACCACCCCTCCTATGTGGATGCTGCCGTCATCGCCGCCTTGTTCCAGCCGTCGGGCGTCTCCAAGGCGGGCGTGGCCACAATCCCGTTTGTTGGCCTGTTTGCCGTGGCGCTGCAGCTGTTCTTTGTGGAGCGGCGTGGAAGCAGCGACCTCAGCAACCGGCACGTCTTGCACGGTGACGCGGTGACGGCCATCGCACAGCGCGCAGCGGACCGCAGGTGCGCATCACTCGCAACCCTGCGCATCACGGTGCAAGCGCAGGGCACCCCTCTCACCCGATGCCAGCTTAGTTTGAGTGATGTCATGGGGAGCACGCCCAGTAGCAGCTGGGCAGCTGCGGTGCTGGTGGGGTGCATCCCACCTCACAGCCCCACCCTGGCTATGTGCCCACAGGTTCCCACTGCTGGCCCTGGCGCCTGAAGCCACCACCAAGGCAAAGCCCTGCCTGCTCAAGTTCAAGCGGGCGCCTTCACCACCGGCCGCCCTGTCTGCCCAGTGCTGCTGCGCTACCGCTACCGGCACTTCAACCCGTCATGGGGCATTGGCAGCACGCCGTTCCATGTGTACCGCCTGCTGGCCCAGCTGGTGAACCACCTGGAGGTGGAGGTGCTGCCACCGTACCACCCATCAGGCAAGCTTGATGAAGCCCTTGCCCTCCTGCCAACTGCCTTCCTTCGTACCCTCCGGCTTTGTCGATCACTGCTTCCTGCTTCCAGACCTGCGAGTCGCCTGCAACGGTTGCTCATGTCAAGGCACTCACCATCGCCCTATGTATGCAGAGAAGGAGCAAGGCGATTGGGGGCTGTATGCGAGCAACGTGCGGCGGCTAATGTCTGAGCGTCTGGGCGTGCCGTTGGTGGAGGAAGGCCTTGCGGAGGAGCGGCGGCTGGCGCGCATGGGAGTGGGCGTGAACTTGCGCGGCACGCGCGTGACGCTGCTGAAGCGCAAGGTAGACTAGTCCAGCTGGTGTGGGGCGACAGAATCAAACGTTAGTCCGCTTGTTTTGTTCAGACATGCCCTCGGCCATGTGCAGTGCGAAGTGCCGGGCAGGCATTGAAGGTTGGCCTGTTTGTGCCTTCTTGCGTCTAATCTCCAAACTGTAGCCTTGGGTTGTGATCATCCGCGAGAACGAGCAGCAAGCCGCTGTAAACCTGTCAACGCTCTGGCCTTTCTTCGGCTGCATGAAGGCTTATCTGCATCAATTGAACGTGCTACAAGCTTCGCTGTAAAGATATGCAATGCAACGACCGTAGCCCTCCTTTTCACGTTCACATCAATGAGTGCTTCGCTAAGCCGCTTGGGACAGGGACGCTGTCAGCAGTTCGTTTCTTTGCTGCATTTTCATCAGCAGTTAGCATCTGTTGCGCTACATCAGCAGCAGCAGCAGCACCGGACTCTGGCCGACCAAGCCGCGGTGAAGTACGCCAAGGAGCGCAAGACCTTTGAGACCTCCCTTTCCGAGCTGCGAAAGCAGTGGGCAGAAACGCGCGGGGAGCAAGAGGCGGCCAAAGCGGCGGCAGCAGCGGCGGCACGGTGAGAGGGGCGGGCGGAGGGAGCCTTTGATGCCTTGTGTGTCATACACGCCTGCCTGTGATATGTGTATTTCCTTTCTTTGTTTGGTATACCTTCGAATAAGGTATCAAGGACAACAAAGCAGCAGGACCTGGAGTCATCTGCCTCTCATACCTGGCCGGTTCCTGCTCTGCCAATCTTCCCATCTGCAGGGCGGCGCGCGAGGCCCAGAGGGCGCAGCGCATGCAGCAAGACACAGATGCACGTGTACAGCGGTTGGAGGCCTTTCGTGCAAAGCAGGCAGCTGATCGCAAGCGGCGGGTGAGTTCAACGCCTTCAATCATCAAGGTCCTCAGTGGGGCATGCTGCGTTCTGCATGGCTCTCTCAATTCATTGTTCCTGTCCTATTGCTGCCCTGTGCTGCAGCTGGAAGCCAAGGCGGAGCGGCTGAAGCGTGAGGAGCTGCGTGCCGAGGTTCTGGATGTTGCGCGCGAGGAGCGACGCGCCTTGCTGCTGCGGCGGTCCAGCAACTGGATCACGCCGCAGACGCTGGATGCCCGCATCAAGGAGGCCCTTGACAACCCTGTGCCGCTGCATGCGGACTGAGCTGGCTTGGGATGTGGAAGCAAGGACAAAGCAGCAGTGCAAGAGTATTCTGAGCAAGCTTGTGCGCTGCCTTTGTGATACAACAAATAGTACGTGCTCGGGCCACCAAGCGCTTTGTGTAACCTGAGAAAACCCGCGAGGCATTCCCCGAATGACACTGGGCATGAGGGGCTCATTCCAATGAGTGCATGCACCATCATTGCACACTTGGCTTTGTGGCCAGCGCCGCCTCTTTACTGCTTTCGCTGCCGTGCTGATGCCCGCCCCTCCGCCGCCTCTCCCCCTCCCCCGCCCCCCCACCAAGTAAGCATCTCTCTGATGCATTGTGGTTGGTGTACATTGGGTTAAACCGGCATTGAGCAGGGAAACAAGGTGCGCCAAGGTGGCTTCAAACAGCGACGTGGCAGTCTGAGGGGGTGGCGACACGCCGGCACTCGACACTGGTAAGCTTATCTTTGTATTCATTGACTCCCAAACTGTATATTACGCTCTCCAAAGGTGACCGTGGCGCCATGGAGGAAGCCCAGCGTTACTCGGCAGACGTCGAGTCTGTAGACGCAGTGTCGGCGGGCATATTAGTGTCGTCGAAAGGATATGTGCTCGTTGATGTGCGGTGAGACCCACCATCCGCACCCGTCAGCCGAACCGCCACTGATCGCTTCTTTGACTTGCGGTCAGGGCTCAGATTGCGTAGCTTGCATCTTGGAAACTCGATTTAGGGGTCGAAATGTCAGAATTGCTTGATATCACCCTCCGATACACCTCTGCCCTGCCCCAGGGCTCTTGCCGCCCAACCTGCTCTCCCTCACGACTAGGCTTGCGGGGTTTCCAATTGCAGGACACCAGAGGAGTACGCCGGCAGCCATGCACCTGGGGCGGTCAATATACCCTTCATGGTGCAAACAGAGGAGGGGCGCAAGCACAACCCATCCTTCTTGGAGCAGGTTGGCATCCTGCTGTCCTTGCCGCCTGGCGTCGCCTCGGGATCCGTCTAATCCCTCCATGCTGCTGTTGCCGTGTGTGAAGGTACGGCAACGTTTTCCAAAGGTGGAAGAGTCCCACATGGTTGTGACATGCGGAGGCGGCAGTCGCGGCACCTCTGCAGCAACGGCCATCGCAGAGGCTGGCTACACTGTGCTGTGCATGCCAGGCGGGATGCAGGCCTGGGCTGCACGTGGGCTGCCCCTGGAGGAGCTGTAGAATGTTCGCCTTGCAGCTGAGCCAAGTTTTCCTTGCATGTTTGATATTCCCATCGACTCACCAGTTGTGACCCAATCCTGCCTTACAGCCAAACTCTTTGGTGACCATCTCACACTTTGTACATTTGCGGCCGCCAGCTGCACACAGGTAGCCTAGTGGTACATGGCTGGCTGGCACCAGACACTTCTTACGGCACACCTCCTGACACACATCACTTCGACAGCTGCTCCATCGCCACTGCCGTCATGTTGTGTGGGATGCTGCCGTCCTCGGCCGTCGCTGCTGCTGCCAAGAGGCCCTCGTCCCCCTCCTCCCGAGCCTCCTCGTCTTCTCCCCACTCTTGCTGCTGCTGCTGCTGCTGCTGCTCCGCCATCTGCAGACGGAGCGGCTGCAGCCGCTGCGCCAGCGCGAGCGGCACATTTGCGCGCACCTCTGTGCCCGCAGCGCCAAACTCGGCTGCGGCCACCACCCGGTGCGGTGGATCTCGTCCACCAGCTCGCCCTGAGCGTAGGGTATGAGCACGTGCACCGCCACCATGCTGTCTCGCATCCTGGCGCTCACGCCCTCCAGCAGCTCGGGCAGACCCTCTCCCGTCAGCCCGCTCACGCACACCGTCTGCTGCCGCCGTGCCGCCACCGCTCGCACCACGTCTGGCTCGGCGCAAGCGTCCACCTGGTGTAGGGAGGCGGGGCCGGCGGGGCCAAGGCGGGTTTACGCGGGGAGCACAACGTTGGCGCGTGGGTTGCAGCGGCAGAGCAGCATGGGATTGCCGCTCAGGAAGCCACGGCCGGCAGCCTGCGCCGCCTCAAATGCAGCCGCCGCGCCCGGGACGCCCACGCAGCAGCGCACCTTGTTCCACACGTGCAGGGTGGGCACATTCTGCACCCCCAGCTCCTCCAGCACCGCGTTGACGGCGTCCACCTGGGCGGCGGCGTTGGCGTGGCTCACATCCACCACATGCAGCAGCAGGGCGGCGTCACGGATCTCCTCCAGCGTGGCGCGGAAGGCGGCCACCAGCTGCGGCAGGGGGGCCGGGTTGCGCACAGGCGCGGGCGTGGGTGGGTGGGCGGTGTGTGTAGGGCTGGGGAGCCACCCGTGCGTGTCATTCATAACGTCTGCCAAGCTGGGCACGAAGCCCTCTCTGAGGGACCTTGCTCTTGTGGTGTTGCGAGGGAGAGCAAGATCGAGGCCCGTGGCCGGCAAAGCTGGACTGCCCCAGGCAGCAAACTTCCAGGCGCCCAGCGTCAACTACGACCCCGCCGCTACACGGTGTGCTGTGCGTTATGCAGCACACGCGCACCTGCGTGGGCAGCTTCTGGATGAACCCCACCGTGTCGGTGAACAGCACCGCCTGGCCGCCCGGAAGCTCCAGCCGCCGCGTGGTGGGGTCCAGCGTGGCAAACAGCTTGTCCTCTGCCAGCACCCCCGCCCGGGTGAGCGCGTTGAGCAGCGTGGATTTGCCGGCGTTGGTGTATCCCACCAGGGCGACCACGGGGATGGGCGCGGCGGCGCGGCGCTCACGGTAACTGCGCCGATGGGTGCGCACCTGCCGGGGCGGGGGCAGGGCCAGCAAGCCAAGCTGTTGCATGCGATGCAAACAGGCAGCGTCAGGCAGTGCCGCGAGCCAACTGCCCAACGTGCGGAGCAAGCCGGCGAGCATAAGCGTGCCTGCAAGCGCTGGCCCCCCGCACATCGCGCCTCGCATGAAGCTCTCCCAGCAGCTTCGCCAGCCCCGTGCCCAGCATTCAGCCACCAGCCCTGGCCCACCTCATCCAGGTCCCGCCGCAGCCGCGCCATGCGCCCCTTGAGCAGGCGTCGGTCCACCTCGATCTGCTTCTCGCCCATGCCCTTCACCCGGCCGGACCCCGACTGGCGCTCCAGATGGGACCACATGCGGGTGAGGCGTGGCAGCTGGTACTCCGACTGAGCCAGCTCCACCTGGCCAGGCAGGGAGGGAGGGGGAGGGGGAGCGAGAGGGGGAGGTTGGCACAATTGCAGGGTGTGGCGGGGAGGCGGCAGCACAGTGGGAGCCTGAGAGGCGCCAATGCCTGCCGTCCACGTGCTGCCTGGGCCCGCAATGCAGCGCCCTGCGGCACGACGGGAGCGCCTGAACCACGGCAAGAGCTTGCCGCTTGCCTGCAGCTTGCCCTCACGGGTTGCTGCCCGCTGCGAGAAGATGTCCAGGATGAGAGCGGTGCGGTCGCACAGCCGCACCGACTCCCCTAGCGCCTTCTCAAGGTTGCGCAGCTGGCCTGCGGGTATGGGCGCAGCCGCGGGTGTTGTGGAGGCGCAGGGCCGACAAGCTGCTGGGCCGCCCCGGGCGCGGTGCTGCACCACAGCCGCCCAGCACATTCAGCCGTTCCGCTTGGCTATGGAAGGGAAAGGGCAACATCGCGAACGGTGTGCAGCAATCGCTTAAAAAGCAAAGCGGCAGCAGCCGGCACTCCTTGCCTGGGCTGAGCTCATCATCAAATATAGCGGTGGTGGCGCCAGAGGCAGCCACAGCCGCCATGATCTCCTGCACCTTGCCGCTGCCGATGTAGGTGCGTGGGTTGACCTATGGGATGGGAGCCAGGTTGTGAGAAGCGACTGAGCAAGGGTGGACACGCAGCTGTGACACAAGCAAGGCCACAGTGCCCGGCAACCACAACGCGCGGTGCCCTCGTGCACGCCAGCCCAGGGCAGGCGGCGCGGGTTCCCACGCCCGCTGCGGCGACGGGACACTCACCTCGTCCAGCAGCTGGTAGGTGGACCCCGTGACCTCCAGCCCCGCAGTGTCTGCCAGGCGCGACAGCTCTTCCAGCGACTCGTGCACGCTGTAGCCGTGCTTCGAGCGCTGCTGCTTCAGCTGCACGCCCACCAGGAAGCACCGCTCCCGCTCCTCCTCATACGGCGATTCCCAATCGAAGCTGCCACTGCTTTCAGAGCCGGCCCCACCCTGGCTGCTACGCAGGCTCGCTGCCAGGCTCTGCATCTCGAGCCGCCAGTCGCCGTCGTCGGACGACGCGGGCGCAACAGTGCCGTTTAGCTTGGGCGTGCCGGGTGCATCGCTCCAATCCTCCCATCCGTCTGCGGGTCCATGACTTCTACCACGAGCAGCAAGCCGAAGTGACGGCCGTGCTGCGACTCGCAAGTTGGGGCCGTGCGATAGGCGTGCCGCAATGGGCTGCGGGACTGCTGGGTGATCGTAGTATTGGCACGAATGACTGAGACGCCATACAGGCGCCGCGGCAGCCATGAGCGGTGGCAGCCCGCAAGGGGTGCGAGCGCGAGAAGCCTGCAACACTGTGATGCTAGGAAACAAGGTGACTGCTCTCTATCACGACAAATCAAGCGGGGCAGGTCTCAGGGGAGAGCCCGGAAAGAACCAAGTTCAAGGTGCCATGTCGGCGATCGAAAAGAATGGCTTGCGGATAAGTACATGCATCGATAACCTCACTCTGTAACTTGATCACAACGATGGTTTGCTCCGCAGTTGTTTGGCGGCAGTTCCCAGTCGTCTGCCTGTCCGCTTCGCGTTCCACTGCAGCCAACTGCCGCCGCGGGCCCAAAGAACGACGCCGGTGTCAAATAAGAGATGCCTGCAGTTCATCCAGCGGCGCAGCCCGCGGATTATCGCAACGGCAGCACCGCCGGCGGCGCCTCCGCCAGCAGCAGCACGGGATGTGCAACGCCGCACCTGATGACCTTCCATCCAGCACCGCGGCAGTGGCTGATTGGGCTGCATTGTCTTTCAAGGATGCAGCCAGCAACGGCAATCTCACCAAGGCGTGCCTCCTGGTTGCCCTGGAAGAGGAGGCGGCAGCGCAGGCGGCCTACGCTGCAGCCGAGGGCATGGAGGCGACCGCCGACGCGCTGCGAGGGTGCGTCTCCGTCGCCCGCTTGCTGCCACCCTTCTGCATGATAGCACACAGAATGAGCAGCAGCAGCCCAGGTCACTGCCAGACGGCCTCGCCCTGCTGGCCGCCTCGAGCACTCTGTCCAGCTGGCGAACTGGCCCCTGCCCCCTCGCAGGAGCGTGGGCAGCGCCTCCACCTGGAGCCTTGAGCGCATCCAGGCGCTGGCGGAGGAGGCCACCCGCGCCTTTACGCGCGCCTGGTGGAGCTGGGGGTGGCCGACGCGGTGTTGCTGGCGGCGCGCAGCGCACCCGACTCCACCCTGCTCACCCTGCACCTGGACATGGTCCGCGGCTACCCCACCCAGCTCATAGACGTGAGGCGCACCTGCTGCGCACTGGGTCCGTGCCCGTGCACGGATGCGGTGGCAGCTGCCTGCTGCAGGCGGCGCCGCCGCCGGACGAGGCTCACTCGTAGCCCTGCAGCGGTCCCTGCTGAGACCCACCTCAGCACCACGCCGCCGCGGTTCTCCCAACCACCTCGTCTCCATCCCTTTTGCCCCTCTTGCCTGCCGCCAGGCCATCAACACCATCCTGTACCAGCGGCACGGCTACCGGCGGCAGCGCCGCCACGGCGACCCCGCCGACTCGCGCCTGTCTGCGGTGCTGGAGAGCGGCAACGGCAGCCCCGCCTCCCTGGCCGTGCTGTACCTGGAGCTGTGCAGCCGGCTGGGGCTGGACCTGCAGCCGGTGGCGCTGGAGGGGGCAGGTGGGAAGCTGCGGTCGCGAGGCACGGCTGCCGCAGACGTGCAGCTGGTCCTGCAGCATGCCAGCAGCACTGCCCAGCAGCATGCCCCAGTCCAGAAGCATGCCCCGCCCAGCTGCGGCAATGGGGTTGCTTCCACCAGCAGCGAGCGCGGGTGCGTCTGGTCCCTGCCCCTCCCCCTTCCCCTGCAGGTACTTTGTTGCAGCCTGCCGACGAGGCGGTGGGGCTGCGCGTGGCGGGGGAGCGGCTGGTGGTGGACCCATACTCCGAGGGCATGCTGCTGAGCGAGGCGGAGGTGCGTGGGGCCGACGCCCTGCCCGCGCCGCGCCGGCCCTGCACTGACGGCAGGCGGGCCCAGCAGCTGGCGGCCACAGAGGCGCCTCACCTGGCCGCTGCGTTGCAAGGGCAGCGCGCAGGGCATATGCCTGCACGGCGGCCAGGGCCCGGTGCATGCTGCCATGCTGCCGTGCCTGGCTCCAAACTGCACCCCCAAACTGCCCTGAACAAAACTTGAAACACTACTAACCACTAGTCATGACCACCCCCCCCACCCCCACCCCCCAGATACGGGAGCTCTTTGAGGTGGAGGGGGAGCTGCGGCCGTGCCCCCCCCGCCGCCGTGCTGGCCGGCGTGCTGGGCTGCCTGCGGGACGCGCACTGGTGCGCCGCGGTGGGCTGCCCCCTGAGCCCATCTTCGCCGTGCCCATCTCGCTTGAGGTGCGGCAGCACGGCGCCGGGGACGCGCGCGGCCCGCCTGCTCTCCGCACATGTGGTGTGCGAGGCAGGGGGTGGGCGTGGTCCCTTGCTCAGCGCGCGACTTGCCCTGATGCTTGCCAAGCTATCAAGATGTCCACCCGTCCCTCATGGGTCCCACCTCCCCGCTGTGTGCAAGCAGCCCCCTGGTTGCACTACCGTCACCCCTGACTGCCGCGAGCGAGCTGCAGGTGGCGCTGGGCGACTACCGGGACGTCGAGGTGGAGACGAGCAGCGGCGAGGACGAGGAGGGGCAGTACTTCACCGTGCGCTTCTCCGAGCCGGAGGCGGCGGGCGGCGACGGCCGTCGCGCGGGGCAGCAGTGGTGGCCGGCACGCGGCCACAGCTTGCAGCGCGCGCTGGCGGCGGCGCGCAAGATTGCCTGGCTGCGCCCCAAGGACCTGTGAGCTGTCAATAGGGAGGGCGCTTTGCGCATGCTGCCGTCACGGCTGTTACCGTCGCTGCGACATGGCTGCCTTCGGGTTCTGCTGTTCACTACCTCACTGGCAGCACTCAGCGGTGGCGCCTCCCACGCGCACACGCCCCCTACCCCCACCCCCACCCCCACCCACCCGTGCAGTACCGCACAGCTTGAGCTGGGCCTGCTGCTGTTCTTCAATGCACAGTACGACGAGGCGTGGCAGGAGCTGGGCTGCGTGCTAGAGGCGAGGAGGGCTGCTGCTGCGGCGGCAGCCGCCTGCTTTGCATCCTACTTTGCATCCTGCTTTGCATCCTGAAACGTCACCGACTCTGCCCGTGCTGCCCCCCCCCACACCCCCACCCCCACTCTCCTGCAAGCCCCACCCACCTCCAGCGCCGCACCCTACGCCCCTCACGCAGGCGGCCAGCGCGAGCCTGCTGCGCAGGAGGCGAAGGCGCCGCTGGGCAGCGAGGAGGAGTTGGCGCAGCTGGAGGCAGTGGTGGAGAAGGCGCGGCTCATGCTGGTGCTCGGGAGGGGCCCTCAACGGCGGGCGGCAGCGTCAGCGGCGGCAGTGGAGCATGATCACACCGGGCCATCAATGCCCCTGCAAGCGACCGCCTGCACGCTCGCCTTCCTCACCTGCATGCCTGCTTGCTGAGTGTGTAGGCTGGCTTCCTCCTGTTCGCATCCAGGTTTGGTGATTAATTGGTGAACTGCTCCCTCTCTTGAAGTGACATTTGATCCTCTCCAACAGGCCACGTAGCTATCCTATACCTATCCCATGTGCAACACTATGACCTTGCATCTCTCAACACACCTCCAAGGCCAATGAAGCCGTTTGCAGCTCGTGTCACAACTTCTTTGTGTTTCACTTCTGCTTGTCGATGCCCATCATCCCCAATGCCTGGCCCGCTGCCCGCAGCCCCCTGCCAGCTTGGCGCCCGTCTCCCGCATCTCTCCCACAATGCCCATCTGCAGGGGAGGATGGTGGAAGGGTGGGGACACGCACTGGTTAGGTGGGGGGCTTGGCTTTGAGTTGTACCATGGATATATTGACTGCCTGCCCATTAAGCTGCCCTCAATGCACAGGCTCCCGTGCAAGGACCTTCGTTCTGCTGCCAAAGCGGCCAAAGCTCTCCCGTATGTTTGGCAGGAGCGGCAGCATGAGGAAGGAGAGGCGGCAGTTTGGGCAGGTGGGCTGCGCTGCTGCTGCTGTCGCCTCGCTCGGGCGGTACTGTGCCCAGTACTGCTGCTGCCACCTCTCAAACGCCTCTATCTCTCGCCGCACCACCTGCTGCCCCTCTTCGGAAAGCTCCCAAGCCGCTGGCGCTGCCGTTCCTCCCAGGCCAGCCACCTCTCCCGCTGCTCATCCGTAAGCTCGGCCAGGCGGCGGCGCTGCCGCTCTTCAAAAGCGCGCCAATGCCGCTCCTGCCATTCCTCGAAGCCCTCCCAGCTGAGCGCTTGTTGCCAGCCAGCTGCCGCCTCCCCTGCAGCAGACAACCACTGCCCCGCCTGCTCTTGGGCGCTTTCCCAGGCACCCAGCACGCGTTCCCCAGCGCCCTGCCAGCTCCAACCAGCCTCAGCATCCGCCTGCGTACGGGAAGCGGGAGCCGCGGGCGGAGCTGGGCTTGGCGGGCTTCTGTCAGGGACACATACTACTCTGCATGTATCGCAGCCCAAACCTGCCACAGTGAGCATGCTGCCCCACCGCGGAGCCCAGCAGAGGTTTGATTTCCGACTGGCTGGACCGTGCATTGTGAAACAACCCCAGCCTGCCTGGGATTCATCGCCCTTCGCCAGCGTGTCTGGAGGGACACCGGACCCTGGCTGGCGGTGGCCGCGCCTCTGCAGGGGTGGGATGGGCCAACTGTACTGCGAAACCTGCCTCTGGAACCCTCTTCCCTGCAACTCCCCTCTTCCTGCATCAGCCACACCGAGTTCATGTAGGTGACAGCAGTCCTCAGCTGTTTTGAAAGCCGTCCTGTCCACTGCAGAACGGTAGCTGTCTTTAATTGAACCTTGACGCTTGCTTTGTCATCCGTAGGCAAGTCAGCTGGTGCTTGCCCAATGGAGGCAGAAGCTCTCCTGAAGCTGGCTGACACGGGAAGAAAGTCGCCTGTCCAGAGCAGATGGGTCTCCTGGCTCTGCTGGGATCCATCCTTTCAGTGGCTCAACCTTGTTGACCTGCATAATCTCTCTGAAGTTCATACACGACCAAACTCACCGTCACAGCCGGTGCTCCCGGACAGAATGAGCTCCAATGGCGTGGGAATGACAAGGGAGGTGGTGCATGAAGGCCATGCCTCCCCAGTCGGCCGCCAGGTGCGCGGATGCTGGGTCCAAGGGGGTGCTACACACACCAGGCTCATGCGGCGGCTTGAGCATCACACCCGCCTTGTGGCCTGCTTCCCTCCAAGGGGGTGCAGGTGCCCAAGACCCAGAAGAGCCCTGTCGCAGAGCATGTGCGTGAGCCGGTGATGGGGAACGAAGGCCCCCAACGCCATCAAGGACTGCCGGTGTCAGCGCTGCCACAGGCAAGCCCAGCTGGCAGCTCTGGCTTGTGCGTTGAAGGGGTGCTGCCCTGATGCCTTGCTGCTCTTCCGATCTCGAGCCAGCGCAGAGGAACCATGCCCAATGCCAACTTTTTCTGAACGGATTTCCTTCATGCAGCAGATCGAGTGGCTGGAATGCAGGACATTGCTGGACAGACGCTGCTTGCTGGCCAGGACAAGGTTGGAAACGCTACTCACAGCCCTCCTCCTACCTGTGATCTCTGCAGAACGTCGTGACAGCAACAAGCAACAGCAATGAAACCTGTGTTTCTCACGTGCAGGCCCGGAGTGCTGCTGAGGGTGCCCAGCGCAGGGCAGGCGACCTCGGCTCCGCCGCCGCCGATGCGGCCGGGTCTGCTGGAGATGCCGCTATGAGCGCCGGCGAAGGCGCTGCTTACACCACCGGTGCCGCTGTTGGCTCTGCTCAGGCAGGTGTTCCCTCGCATTGCTGTATGGGATGCCAGTGACCCACTTACCTGAGCAGCGGGCCACCACCAACAGCGTCTGCTGCTGAATTGTTTCCTCCACGTCCACTGCTGTTGTAGGCCGCTGCCGGTGGTGTCATGGAAGCCGGCAGCCGTGCTCTCAACGCGGCTGGTCAGGCTGCCAAGGGGGCCTACTACGGGGCCAAGGGTGAGGGTGCAGATTGTGAAGGGGGCAAGCCATGTGTGAACCATGAGTCCAGCGATGCACTGCCTGCACCACAGCTAGGTTCTGCTCCTAGACAATGCACCCGCGCCAATGCACCAGTGTTTGTGCTGCTGCAGATGAAGAACTGGTGTGCGTGCCCGTGGGGGCAGTGAAGCCAGACCAGCTGCCCACCAGGCAGCGCGAGGGTGAGGCATCCGCTTGTTAGCCTCAAACATTTGGCTTGGGGTTGTGCTCGTCTCTGCTGCAGTCTCACAGTGCAGACTGAGTAGCAACTCTTGGTGTGCATCCCTCTGTGCAGGGGCCGCCCGAGGCCCGGGCATCACGTCCCAGCTGGCAGAGGCTGGTGACAACGCCAGCGCCAGTGCTCAGCAGGCGCTCGCCTCCCTGGCGCAGTCTGCCAAGCAGGCCGTCGGTGTCCCTCCCGAGAAGCCTATCACTGAGGCGGCGGAGCAAGTGGCGTACCAGGTGGGTGAACCGCCATGCGCCCAAACAGTTGGGTCAGAGTGGTAGCCCTGTGACTTCTCCTGCCAGAGCAGTCCGCTTCACGCGCCAGTTTGCCTGCCTGCTGTTTCTGCTTCCACGCAGGCCGCGGGCGCCGTGAGCGGCGTGGCGCAGGGCGTGACCGAGCGCGCCCTGCCCGCCGCCAGCGAGGTGGTCGGCGGCGCGGCTGGCTCAGGTGGGTCGAGCAGCCGTGCGCCTCTCCACTTCTTTACCTTTCCTCAGCACACCAGTTGCTGAACTCGGCCTCGTAATCGAACACTGCCTCATTCCCTGCAGCTCTGGGCGCCCTGGCGGGGACCACCGAAAAGGCGCTGGAGGCGGGCTCCGTGGCTGCCAACCTGGCCTTCAACGCGTCCCTGGCCGCGGCTGCCTTCCCCATCCGCCTGTGGGCAGCCGCTCTGGAGGTGCGTGCGGCCGGCATGCCGCATGCTCAGTGCAATGTGCAGAACTGCTGGAGTGCTGCGCGTGCGGTCGCTCATCACAGGCGGATCTCTGAATCCATCAACCCCTGCAAGTGAAATCACAATGGGGCCCGCTGGTAGGCAGCTCAGCTCTTGCTCCCTGCACCCTCATGGACCCGCAGACCATGGCGAACCTGGCCTCCGGAGGCATCACCACCGCTGTGGAGGCGGGACTGCTGCTGGAGCGCGGCATGCTGAAGGTGGGGGCAGGGGTGGTCGGGAGGCTCTATAGAATTTGTGGCGTTTGGAGCATAGGGTTTGCTTGCTGACTGCTCTTCCAGCTGGGGTTGCCACCTGCTAATGGCATGCTTCTGACCTTGCATGCTAGCTCGTTGTGGTTGTAGACTGCTGGCGCCACCAGCGGCGTGGCGGAGGGCGTGCGCCAGCTCAGCGGTGACGTCATTCTCACCGCCAGGCACAACATGGCTGTCACTATCGAGGTGTGCAGTGTCGTCGCATGGTCCCGGCAGCAGCCTTCATGTGCTGCAGAGCTGAGGCAGGCCAGCGCAGCCAAACCGCGATGGGGCCCAGGTGTTCCTGTTGCTGCTGTGTCCTCACACCTTGCAGGGCGTCACTGGAAGCGAGGCCTTCCTCCGCGGCAAAGAAGAGGGTGCTCACCGCGCCACCACCTACGCCGCAGTGGGAGCCGACATGGCCGTGTCTGCGGGTGGGCTGGCAGGCAATAAGCGTGTGGTGCAGGAACTGGAGCCATTGAAGGAGGGGAGAGAGCTTGATTGTACAACAACGGCGTATGACGGCTATGAATGGGCTGCCATGCCTTACTTGTGGCCTCCCCCTGCTACCTCACAGGGGACCGACTGGCCCAAGCAACCCAGCGCGTACCTGCATTCCCGGGTGCTGCGGCGGAGACCCTGCAGGGTGTTGCTGCCAAGGGCGGCCGCGCCGCTGGGCTGGGCGCAGGCCTGGCGGGCGAGGCTTACGGCGCTGCCTCCGACACAGCAGGCCAGCTGTACGGCCAGGCTGCGAGCGCCGCCCAGCAGGCTGCGGGTGGTGCAAGCGAGACTGCTCGCGTGGGCACAGGTGCAGTGTTGCCCTGGCAGCACCTTTCTTCCATGCCCCAGCAGAGCGATTGCACAAAGGCCTAGGCCAGTTATCAGCTCTTTAACAATGGCGCTATCTTTGCTGCTCTTGATGCAGAGAATGCCAGGGATGCTGCATCTGGGCTGGGCCAGGCCGCCCAGCAGAAGGGCGCCACCCTTGTTGGTGCCGTACAGGTGGGCGGTGCGCTGCCTGCTCGATTGGCTTACTCGTCGCTGGCTTCCTCGCTGGCGGATGGCAGTTAAGGGCGCGGTGGACGTGGCAGGCAGGCAACCACTCGATCTTCATCATTTAATAGTCTGCTGCTTCACTGAACTGCAGGCCGCTGCCGAGCGCGTCACGGGTGCTGTGGCAGCCACCACCACCAGCGTGCGCGAAGCTGTGCAGCGCGTGGCGGCACCGGGGCAGGCGGCCTTTGGCGAGCGCTACCGCAAGTCTCGCGCTGCCACCGAGCAGACAATCGAGGGTGAGGGGCTGGCAGGCACTGCTTGGTTCCTTGCTTACTCAGAGCAAACTTGCAGCTTGGCTCAGCTCCTGGCAGTTATGGTGGGCGGTAGCATTTCTGACCTGTTTTTGCACCAAGTCTTTTGCTGCCACATCTGCATTCTCAAGCGTCCACGCACACATACCCACCCCACCCCGCCCAGCCCCTCCGTTGCGCTTGCCTGCAGACGCCACCGGGCGCGCCGAGTACCTGGCGGGCACGGCCGTGGGCGCCACTGCGCAGGGCCCCCAGGTGGCAGCCACGGTGGCTTCTGGAGCGCAAGAGGGCGCCCAGCACTGGGCGCAGGCCACGCGCCAGGCGGCCGGCGACACCGCGGAAGCTGCCAGGGAGGCGGCCGAGGTGGGTGGCCTGGCTATGGTGCAACAGCAGACAGTAAAGGTGTAAGCAGGGGCAAGGGCTGCTGCAAAGCAATGGGCGCCGCTAGTAAAGTGTGCATGAGATGGGCAAAAGCCTGCCATGCACCACGAATGTACACTACACACTGCACTGTTGCCCTGAATTATAGCACACCATGTGCTATACACTGGACTGGCTGGGCGTTGTTCCCACTGTGCTTCCGGCCTCGTGCACTGCGTAAACACCCAGCTATGCCTGTCGCCGCCTGCCACTCGGTGTTGGTCTTTCTCACTCCTTGTGGGTGCAGATCACCCTGGGCAATGCCGCCCTGGGCTACGATCAGGGCAAGAGTGAGGCCGGCCCAACCCTGGATTCTGCCAAGCAGGCGGTCGGCGACCGGGCCGCTGCCACCATCGACGCTATTGGTGAGCCGTTCAGTTATTAAGTGGCAGTTGCTGGCATCAAATTGCTGGCATCCAATGTGGCGAGGGAAGATTCTCATGCTGACAGACTGCTGCTGTGGCCACAAACACGCAGCTTGACTGCAGCTTGCACTTCTTCCCACCCGCAGGCAGTGGTGTGAATGCTGCCAAGGACACAGCCAAGTCTGCGGTGGAGGGTGTCTCCAGCGTTGCTGGCGGTGCCGCTGAGACCGCCCAGCGCGGCGTGAGCACCGCGCAGCAGGCTGCTGCTGGACCTGCAAGCCGGCTGGGTAAGACACACTGAAAGGCTGTTGTGCATTCTACAGGTATCGGACCAGATCCGCGGCAATGCCGCACATGCCGAGGCTGCTTCATGCGTCTGCCACCCTCCTCCTGTTCCCAGGCGAGGCATATGAGCAGGGCAAGCATGAGGGTGCCGCCGCCACTGGAGCTGGCAAGGAGGCCCTGTTTGGCGCTGCCGAAGCAGGTACTGGGGCTGGGGCGCACAGCTTTTGTGTTCAGAGGTTCCCACTAGGTTGAAACCCAAGCCCCTGGCGCCGCCTTTGGATCTCATCAGGTCTTCCCGGACAATTTTTGTATCTGTCCACCCTGCTGCAGCTGCCGACATTGCTGCTGACGTGGCTGCCTCGGCGAAGCCCGCCGCCACACCTGGCCGCAGCGGCCCTGCAGCTGGTGCTGCCACCACGCCCTCTACCACCAGCCGTGCTCCCATGGCGGGTCCCACCCATCCGGCCCAGCTGATGGCCGAGGGCGGCACTGACGCTGCCATGGGCAGCCCCGACACCTACTCAGATGACGCCAAGAACGCAGGTGAGGCGCTGGGGCTGAAATTGTTGGCGTCATCAGGATGTTGCCAGTGCCTGAGTGCCGCGCTGCCCTTGCAACGGCCGTTTGCATGACATTGGCCTGCCTGCCTGTTTTTAACTTGTGCAGGTCCGGGAGCCTTCCAAACTTCTGCGTCCCCGGAGACCGCCGGTGCTCAGATCCACGACGCTGCCAGCAAGGCAGCAGCGGGCAAGAGGGGCAGCAGGCGCACCTGAGCGCTGCGCAGATAGCTGCTTCCTGCGCGTCGGTGATGGTTTTTGTAGTGGAGTCTGCTCGCCACCGTCATCGCCACCGTCATCACATTGCGTGCTTTCATGTGGCATCCAGCCTTGATAGCTGCGAGCATATAGCGAATTGTAGTGAATTCCTACTTTGAGGAACTGCATTGCTTTCGATCACATCATGCCCAGGGCGTGCCACTATGGCCGCGACCGGGTTGCATGCCTTTAGCCAGATCCTGTGACAGTAGAGGAGCTTGTGGTACAAGCGCTTTTGAAGGGCACATGCTTGATCACTGCAGCGCTGCCAAAGCATCAGCCACCTCCTTCTCCCAGTCAAGCGGCTTGCTTTGGTTCAGCGGCCAGTGGCTGCCCAGGTTCTCCTTGTCTGCCAGTACTGCAGAGTTGTACAGCCGGATGAGCTTGGCCACCTCGTCGGCTGAGTGCTGCAAGCCAGGGTGCTGCCCGGCAAGGATGCCCGCTACAGTAGGCCGGCTGCTGTTCCCCGGGTTGCTGCCAGCTGCCGCCTTTAATGCTCCCAAGTCCAGCAGGCGTGACACCCAGCTGCCGGCGCCAACTGCACCAGCTGTCTGGGTCCCTTTGTTGCCACTGCCTTCCTCGGCCTCTGCTGCCCGCTGGTCATGCTGTCGTCGCTCGGCTTCCAGCGCAGCAAGCAGCTCCTGATGCAGATGCCGCCGCAATGATGCCAGTGCAGCAGCCAGCTCATCTCGCAGCTCCAGCGAGGGCGGGCGCAGGTTTTGAGCGCCCATGGTGCGTGTCATAGCCTGCATGAGGGGGTCCACACGGTAGAACTGCACGCCATGGTCCTCCCCTTCAACGGCTTGCCTGCAGCAGCATGAGTGCGCGCGTTAGCAGCAACGACCAGCTGCGGGGATGGCCAGCCATGCACACTGCCCAAAAATCTGGCATGCACAGCATGCCGAGTGGAGGCGCAGGAAGCCTGCGGGTCGGTTATCTGCCGGACACAGGCTGTCGCTGGCCTGCGGCTGGCCTCTGCGCATCCACTGAGTCTATCCACACCTTTGCCCGCCAGGTTGTCCAACGCCCCCTCAGCAATGCTGCGCGCGATGGCAGCCTCCGCACCTACGCCTAGGCCAGCGGGCGAGGAGAGAAACAGGGCTTGCTGCTCCTCGCCAAACTCTGTTGCGGCTTCAGCCAGACGGCTTTTGAGCTCTCTTCCACCCCTGCCTCCAAGCTTCCTCTCCTTGTCACATCTGCTTCAACAGGGTGCTGCAACCGTCTCGTGAGATGACTTTGATGCAGGATCTGTGGCAGAATCCAGTTCCCCAGCTCACAGGTAGCGGGCGGCCTTTGCCCTCGGGGATGCTCCATCGCCGCCGCCACTTCCGCTACCATCCGCAGTGCTGGCCGCCCGCAAGGCGAGTGATGTGGGCTGCGGCATGCTACTGTCGCCATAGAATGGCCGTTGTAAGGTTGCAAGGCAGCGGCGGAGCTGCAAAGGCAGAAGAGATCGCATACCGGTTGCCAGAAAGCCAGCGTGTGTTTGCCGCACCTTGCAAAGCTAAATTAGGCGGGGACATAGAGTCAGGTGGCGATAAGGCGCACCTTGAGGTTGTTATGCCCTGTGCCCTCCTGTACCGTTCTACACTGGAGGAGATGCAGCCTGATCTTCTTCCCACGCTTGTCCTCGTTTATTGCGGTATGTTTTACTCCTGCTTTCGTGCTTGATGCGATTTGAGTGAACATACTCACATAGGTGTGCTTCTGGATGTGCCCATGGATGGGTGGGAGAGCGGAAAACTCAAGGACACTGGAGGTAGGGCACAAACGCGGTCAATGCAGGTGGCAGAGGTCCATTGGTGGTGGGTCGAGAACTGGGAAACGAACCGACAACATAATGCCGAAGGAAAAAAGCAGACAGTTGGTGAACAAGCCAAGAGTCGAGTTCGCGATGAAAGAGAAGGTGAGGGCACGCGGTGCGCATGCAGGCAGCATGGCAAATCGCAAACATGGCAAGGGAGCAAACACGCTACAGGGTGAACAATCGAATGTGCTACAGAGTGTATCGGTGGCAACAAGTGCAAAAACTATGCGTCATGTGTTGACAAGGATCCGTGTTCTCTGGCAACCGGCATGGGTGCATTGGTTGTTGTGGCACCAGCAGAGGGAACAAATGTGCGGCACACAGGCTGTGCGCAGCCGGCACGGGGCTTACACCCTGGCCTGCTTGCGCCCCTTCGGAGTGTCTGCGAGCGGCGCTGCTCGTCGGCTGGGGACGTAAGCGACTGACGCACCGTTCGGGTCAGCGTGGTCTTGATCACCTTCTCCAGCCGGCTGTACCGCCGCTCAAAGCCAGAGATGAAGCCCGACACGTACTTGTCCATGTTCTCCACCAGCTCCAGTCCTGCCTCGCCTGCAGAAACGGAGCAGGGCAGAGCAGGCTCAGACTGAGGATGTGCGCATTTGACAACACTGCTCACATTGATCACAGGACAAACCAGAAAGCAACTCGCGCGTACCCTTCCCTACCAAACACACACCACACGACCACCCACCTGACACCACCTTGTCAACCAGCCCCTCCACGTTGGAGGCAAAGTCTTTGACCCTGTCTTCCACCTCAGCCGGCAGCAGGCGCGGCACGCGCTCGACCATGTGCTTGCGGATGCGGTCGGCGACCTGCAGTGCAGCGCCCAGGCAGGGAAATGTTCGCAAGACAGGCACGATGTGTGCGTGTGAGTGTGTGAATTGCGGCAGAAGACATGCCAGCGAGACATGCGAAGAGAAATACAGTTGCGCTCGCAGCCAGTCAGTCGTTCATGAACAAGAGTGCCTCGCACCTGCAAGCGCTGTTGCCGCATTTTCTGGCTCAGCTGCTTCATGCGCATCCCCGCCTTGATGCGCTTCTCCTTCAGCAAGCTGCAGGGCAGGATGAGGCCGGACAACAGAGGTACCAGTCAAGCAGGTGCGCCAGCAATGAGTGAGTGATACATGCAGCAAAGCTTCAATGACATGTGCGAGGGCCAGCCGCGCTTCTCCCCAAACCATCAACGCCTGCTCTTCACACCTGAGGCCCAAATCCTTGCGAGAGTATCCTCGGGACAGGTTGCGCAGCACGTAATCGTTGTAATCCCTGCGGCACACAGGCAGTCCAGCACTCTTCATCAGCAGCTCAGCCGTCACTCAAAACAGATGTGGCCCACTTGCTGCACCCCTCCACTCGTGAAGCAAGCATGGCTAAGAGCGATGGTGCGCGCACTTGATGATGCGGAGGATGAGGTCGGAGGTGGAGACACCCTCGGTGCGCTTTGTCTCCTTGAACTTGCCCAGCTTCTTCACAAAGCCATACACATCGTCTGCACATCAAGGGTCAAAAGTGAAAGCACAAGTCAGCGCGGCATGGCAAACAAAGGCTGTACTGGGTCCAGGCAACTGCCAGCTGCAACCACCCCAGCCTTGCCTACCCGTTCCTAGCGTGGTGTCGGCGTAGGGCAGCGCATCGTGTGCCACGTAGTCGATCTGGTGCTCGTCCAAGAACTCCTCAGTAATGACCCATGGGGCATTGGGCACTACCTCGTCCACCCACCTACCGCGAAGCAAAGATGAACATGGTTGGGTGGAAGAAGTGGAAGTCAAGAGCAGCCGGGAGAGAAAAGAATAGCTGGCTTCCAGCAACGGATATGCTCATGTGGCCGCATGCTGCGCGTCTGCGCTGGCATAGGTATGCCACCCATCTGCAGACGCAGCAACGCACTTGCAGTGGCGCACGCTTTCATAGCGCTCTTCCTCCGTCATCACTGTCTTGCCCTTGTGCTTGTGCGTTTCCGCATCGTTGCATACGCCGACCAAAAGGTAGGTGTTGGGGAAGCTGCAAACCTTTGCGCGAGGAGCATTGCGGGCAAGCTGAAGTCAGCCTTTGCTCAAGTGCAAGCCAAACGCTCTCATGTGTCTGACATACCAGCCCTGCAGTCGCTGGAAAGGACCAGTGGTGCTGCTGCAGCATGCACAAAATTGTCAAGAACCCTGGCTCCCATGCACAAGTGCATGCACAAGTGCATGGGAGCCAGGGCTCTTGACAATTTTGTTGCCAACGGCACGCACCTGAGCTTGGCCTGCTCCAGCGCCCTGGCATGGCCAAAGTGGAACAGATCGAAGACGCCTGCACAAGCGCATCATGGATTCGAGTTTGGTCAGACAGTGTTTGCAGGGCTGCACCCAGGCGCAGGGTTCACACATGCCGTCGATGGGCGAGCAGGGTGTCGATCAGCGTGCCGCACATACCCTCACGGGCTTACCATCTGCATATACGCGCACAGGGCGGTCTCCACCCGAGCTGCTGCTAGGCCCTGGCTGGTCGTCTACTGCCTGCTGCGGTGGTTGCGTCTGCTCGAGGCTAGACCGCTTCCTGCCCTTGCCGTTGCCTTTAGGGGCAGCTCTCACCATGCTGGCGGCCTGGGTGCAGCTTCACTCGGGTGGCTTCACGACAGACCCGCTCAAAAGGGGGTGCAGAATAGCTTCCAAAGTTTGGCGGCTTTGGTCCACTCCCTGGATTTTGCAGAATTCCAGGCGGGCGCCGCCTCACAGCAGCATGCTGCGCCAGCAGAGCGGAGCACCCGTCCCCTGCAGCGGCTTCATCGTAGAGTGCACGCTGCAGCTGCCGCTGGCTCAGCCACCATCAAAGTCCCTCAACACGACATATCAAATGCCCTAGTTTGCGATTGAATAGTGCAGTCACCCATGATGGACAGCAGCAGGTAACAGGCGGGCAGCTGCGCTTGCAAGCAAAAGGCGCACTTGCGCGTACGCCGCATCGCTGTGCTGCTGCGTGATGATGAGACCTGTTGAGCTGTACTGGCCCTGCAAGGTCAGCAAGCATGGAGGAACCATCATCATTCAACTCGCAGGCAGCCACTTGTGTGTCACATCCCGCTGCTCCTAAATGTAGATGGAGTCGAGTCACAAGAAAGCAGGTGTTGGAGCCGACCTGCGTGACGATGCCTACAGTCACAAATCCAAGAGCCAGGCCTGCAAGGACATCTGACAAGTAGTGCCGCCTGCGAGGACATGCAGTTCACTGTTTTGTTTGGCCCTGGCCTCTGTCAGCTTGCCATCCAGAACCAGCGACACATACTACTGAGATGCTTTGCAGCTCGTTGCTTACCCCATGGCAGCCCTGCTCAGCGCCGTGGTCAGCGCCCATGCGGCAACAGCTGTGCAGAGCCAGGGGCGGCTGCGCCCCAGCAGTACCGCCCAAAACAGCGCCACAAAGGAGGCCCTGCAGGGATGATAACAGCCTTGGAAAGCTGTAACTGCACCCAGACGGACACAAATCAGCATGATCGCGGAGCTGCAGATGGTCCCTGCAATCAGCTGGCACTGCATCAGCAACCCACCTGCTCGAGTGGCCCGACGGGAAGGAGAAGTGATCCACGGCCACCACCACAATGAAGTCAGAACGCAGGTTGTAAATGGGTCTGTCTCGCCGAATGCAAGCTTTCAAAAGGCCCACCAGGACGAGGTCAACGGCCCAACAGAGCAGAAAAGCGGCCCAGGCACGGCGGGCCGCCGGCGTTGTCGCAGGCGCCAATGGACAGCCTGTCCCAATCGCAAGCCAGAAGAGGCCGTCGCCGCTCAGCTCCAACAGCTTCCAGGCCCAGCGTGGTACGCTGCTGCCACGTCTGAACAGGGCGTGGGACAGCCGCTGGTCCAAGCCTTCCAAAAATTCCAGCGTGGTGGTGGGCGGCAGCGACGCAGGCTCCCTGCGGCTGCCGTTGCTCGTGTCGCTAGATCCGCTGGGCTTGCCTGCCATCGCGGCTGACTAATGGGTGCACGCTTGCTGTAAGGATGGAGAAGGCGGGGTTGAGGAGTCGAAGGAACTTCTGCAACGCTAGGAATACGACGGTCCAAAGGAATCGGTGATCCGGCCTATTGCGCCTCACAAACAAGCTGTTACGATTGCTAGGACAGCAACTATATGTACATCGCAGGTTTTTTAGCCTGCAGTACAGCACGAGAAGCAGCTTGGTTCTTGCAACATCAAACATGGCTTATATCGGCACTCTTGTGTTGGCATACAGCGGCAGTGTAGAGGGCTGGGGCACCGTCCAAGCCGTCATCGCGGAAGTGGCAGCCACAGACTGCTGAAACTCTGTCGCAGGGTCTGATCGGAAGTCTACGGACATTCGGAACAGATACAGGTCTGTTTGTCGCGCACAGAGGCAGGGTCCTGCCAAGCTTAGACGTGAGTCCTGCTGGTTTGCGCTGGGCGCGAGCTCCTCTGCCAGGTGTCGGAGCTTTTACTTTGTGAAGTGTTTGCGTTGTGAGCAGCCACACATCGTCATCTTGGCGGTCCGGGCAATGCTGCCCCAGGCAGGGCGCCCGAAGCTGCGTCAATCGTTCTGTGTAGCCATACCTTGCCGGCGATTGATTGCAGGCCTCGGTGACTGGGCGACGCACAAAGAGGTGTGAGGACCATGACGGTGTGGCGAGACATTTGCGATCAGAATCAGGGTGAGAATTGCGAGCACGTCGGCTCCAGCGTCAGGAAAGTCCCGTAGTCCTGCCTGCGCCGCCATTAACGCAGTCTCTGCCTCTGCCTTGGCTGTTTGCACAGGCCCCAGCTGGAGCACGACTACACCGTCGGCAGGGTGCTGGGTGAGCTGCACCAAGTCAGCCGCTATGCTCTGCAGCACTCCTTAAGCCACTGGCTGTCGCTCGCCCCACGCCTGGCACGGAGCCGAGTGCCGCTCTTGCCCACGCCGCGCAGGCAAGGGTGCATTTGGCGTGGTGCGCCTGGTGGTCGAGAAGAAGACGGGGCACTTGTTTGCATGCAAGAGCATCAGCAAGGCCAAGCTGATTACCAAGGAGGACGTGGATGACGTGCGGCGCGAGGTGCCAGCCGCCGCTGCTGCGCAGCCACCACCCTGGTTGTTGCCTTCCGCCCCTGATGGTTCGTCTGCAATGATGCTGATGGAGGAGTCTTGAGCGCTTGCTGCTGCCGTTTCTATAGCCCGGCCGAGTGCAAGCCTGCCTCCACCGTTTGCTCACCCTGCAGGTGGAGATTCTGAACCTGGTGTCCCCCATCGCACGGTTGCTTGCCTGAAGCAGGTGGGTGCACAGGCTTGCAGCTGCCATGCCGCTTGGCACGCACTCGACTGAAATTTTCGGCCTCGGAGGCGACAGAGCGGCAGTGCAGGCGCCATGCATCTCCTCGCCAGCCACTTGTACCGCCCCCGTACTGCCACAGGTTTATGAGGATCTCATGGCAGTACACATTGTGATGGAGCTGTGTGCCGGCGGCGAGTTGTTTGAGCGAATTGTGCAGAAAGGGACGTTCACTGAGGCGGACGCGGCACGCCACTTCCGCACGATGGTTGAAATGGTGGGTGGGCAAGAAACCGGAATGTGATGTGGCGATGCGCCCGACACTGTTGCTGTGTTGTTGGGCTTGTGGCTGGCAGACCAATCTGGACCATGAGCCTGCCTACGTAGCGCTTGCTGCTCACCAGGTCCCCCCCTCCACCCTCACAAATTTTCACAAACACACACTTGCACACCGCCCACCCCCCGCCAGGTGGCCCACCTGCACGCCTTGGGGGTCATGCACCGCGACATCAAGCCCGAGAACTTCCTGCTCACCGACGCCACCGACGCCGCCGACCTGAAGGCCTGCGACTTTGGCCTGTCGGACTTCTTCAAGCATAACCAGCGCTTCTCGTGTCTCATCGGCTCCGCCTACTATGTGGTGGGTTGTGCCGGGAGCTGCAGGCTGGGACTGCTGCAGTCGAAAGGCGCGCATCATGTGTCAAACCCTGCTTGGGGCTGTATCTGTTTGGTGCAGTGGAGCAGCGCAGCGCGCCGCGGCCTGCACGGCTGGGAACCATGCCTCCTTCTTGGCTGGTCCAGTGGCGTGGAGATGCACCTGCCCCTGACCTCCACCCGGCCGCTGCCCCGCGCCTGTCCCTCTGCCAGGCCCCGGAGGTTCTGCGCCGCAACTATGGCCCCCAGTGCGACATCTGGTCGCTGGGCGTGGTGCTCTACATCCTGCTGTCGGGCATGCCGCCCTTTTATGGCAACGAGTGAGCGGGGGAGTGCGGGAGCCGAGGCGGGGCGAGGCGGGGTTGGTTGTGGATGTGTTTGCGCGTGTGGTGGTGGTGAGGGAGACGCCGTGCGCACGTGTGCGCAACAGCGCTGTCACACCAGTGAGTGCCCAGGTCCAGGACTGACTGGCTTCAGGCTGCCTTGCAGTCCACACCCTGCTGGCTGCTCCTCCTCACCTGTCCTTATGGCCCACCTCCCTCCCGTCCTGCAGCGAAAAGGAAATATTTACTTCAATCCTGCGCGGCAATCTGGACTTCTCCACTGCACCCTGGCCCGCCATCTCCGATCCAGCCAAAGGTGGGGTCTTCCTGCAGGACGCCAGCGGTGGTTGACCTGGTTTTCGCACTCGGTAGCTCACATGCTGCGCCACAGCGGCCTGGCTGCACGCAAGCTTGCCGCGATGCATGTGGCTCGATGGTTTGGCCATCTCTCCGTGGATCATTATGCTGCACCCTTGAAATTATGTGCTTGCCCCGCCCCCCCCCCCCTCCCGGCTTTTCTCCGCTCTGGCGCAGACTTGGTGCGGAACATCCTCACATTTGACGTGAGGCAGCGTGCCACGGCGCAGGAGATCCTGGCACACCCTTGGCTAGCGGCGCAGGGCATGGCGCCTGACAGCCCGCTTGACAGCGTCGTCATCTCCCGCCTGCGCAACTTTGCGGGGATGACCAAGCTGCGCAAGGCGGCTATCCTTGCGGCAGCCTCCAACCTCAGGTGGCGGCAGGAGCCAGTCATTGCACACTTGACTTCCGATGTTGCACTGCTTGCTGCGCTGTGTTTGGGGATTGACGACTGTTTTGGCCTTCTCCCCACGCCCTCAATGCTGCAGCCACGAGGAAATTCGCGGCCTGCGTGAGCTGTTCAAGTCGTTTGACAAGAATGGCGACGGGCACATCACGTTGGATGAGCTGCGGGAGGGGCTGTCGGCGCGGGGGTGCTGCAGGATGGAGAGGTGGAGCAGGTGTGGGGCCCCATGGGTGCTGGGCTGCGCGCTTAGGGCAGGTTTGCACAGGGACAAGCTATGAAGGTGTCTGGGGTGGGTGTAGCCAGGCTTCATGCCACCCGCTTGACTTGCCTGCACGTCTCCTCTTCATACTCCCCAGATTTTGAAGTCTACCGACGTCGACGGCAACGGTGTGATCGACTACGAGGTGCGGCCCGCTCCAGCTCCTGGCCCCGGGTGCAGGGCGGCAGCGCGTAGCACGTGCCTTCAGAGTGCGACAAGTCCAAATACTACTCCCTTCAAGGGCTGTATACACTGCATGCACGCACACCCTCTCGCCCCGCCGCCGCATGCCACAGGAGTTTGTGGCATCCACCATCCACCTCAGCCTGCTGGAGCAGGAGGAGGTGTGCATCAAGGCCTTCCAGAAGCTGGACAAGGTGGGACGTCTGCAGGGAGAGTCGCCTGCCACGGGTAGCTCCTCTGCCCACCAGGGCATGCAGGCTTGTGAGCTGTGCAACATCCGGCCAGGGCACGGGCCGCCCACCCGCTCTGCTCCTGCAGGATGGCAGCGGCACGCTCACCGCAGACGAGGTGGCGGAGGCGGTGGGCATGGCGGGGCGCATGTCGGGTGAGGGCAGCCCTGCCTTGCGAGCAGCGCCGCTTGTTGGTTCCATGCTGCTCTGTGGAATTTGGGCTGCGCCTGTGGCTTTGTTTTCGGGGGCGCCATTGGCCTGCTTGGCTGCAGCATTGCCTGCTGTTCCAGCCCAGCATTCATTGTGCCCTTGGTCTCCTCCCCCATGACTCGCAGAGGCTGAGGTGAAGGAGATGATTGCGCGGTATGATGTGGACGGCAACGGCGTCATCGACTACGCGGAGTTCATCAAGGTGGGCGACAGGCATCATGGGCCCGTTGGGCTGGGTACCAGAGTGGGGGAGCCGGACCAGCGAGCCTTGCCAGTTGTGCCCAGCCAGCAGTGCATTGTGGTCTGAGGCTGCAGCCGGGGGAGCTGCGAGGGTCACTGGTTGACGCGGCCTGCCCTGCTGGCTTGACTGGGCTGGTCCGGGAAGGCGCACTGATTGCCATTGTGGCTCTGCCGTCGCCCGCTCCACAGATGCTGCATGAGAGGGATCCGCACTTAAAGCGCGCGTCAGAAAGTCTGAAGCGTGGGCTGCTCGCAATGGAGTGAGGGTCCCGCGGCGCCGCTCACGTCGCCTGTTCCTGTTTCGCTGCTTGCATCCCGTCGTTGCCTGCTATCTTCATGCGTGATCGCGTTTCGCCCATTTTTGCCCGTCCTTCCCCGGCTAGGCCCTTGCTGTCCCAACTTTTGTCCGCACCCACCAACAGCGCCCATCACCATGACCCCTTGCACCTGATAGCTCACTCACAACCTCCTGCCTCCAAGCCACTTCAGTGTATTTGCTGGGTTTCCTGTATTTGCTTGCTGTTGCTGCATGATCATGTCCCACTTCTGTCTCATAAACAGCTGATAAAGATTTGCTCAACCAGGGCATGGAGGCTAACAAGGTATACGTCGTGATGCAGGCAGTGTTTGGGAAGTGGAACAGAGCATGGAAAGCGACCACCGAAAAGGAGAAAGAAAGCTTGGGTTGTTTGAAGGCATGCATTCATGTACGATGGAGCGCACAAACTTGCGATGTAAGCTGCAGGAAGCACGCCTGGTGTCGCAGACAGTACTGCCGCTTCATCACCAACGCTGCTTCTGGTGCACCGCAGTGCGGCGCTCCCGCTCGCGCAGGAACTCCAGCTGCTCCTCGCTCAGTGGCTCGCCTGCACAGGGGAGAACAGGGCCGCAGCGAGTGATGCGTGGAGACAGCCAGCGCCAATGCCTGCAGGCAAAGGCAGCTCGGCGTGGCATGCCAAGAGTGGTGCCGCACTGTTCCTCACCGGGCGCCGGAGGCTTCACCCCGGGCATGTATCCCAGCTCCACATCCACCGTGCCGCCCTTGACGGGCACCACCTGCACACGGCCGACGCCCAGCTTGGCCTCCTCCTCCGCCAGCCGCCGCTCCTCCTCTTCCTCCTGGGGGCAGCAGGGGTTATGGCAAATGAAACGTGCAAAAGCATAAGGCACACGAAGCAGTATTGCTGCAAGCAGCAGCACACTGAAAACTGCATGTGGTCAAGTGTCTCAAATGCTCGGTGCATCCAACCTGCAGCTCGCGAGCTTTCTGCTTCTTCCACTGGCCCCACCCACGCCAAACAAAATAGCCGCCCACAACGAAGAACGCGGCGGTGATTCCAACTGCGCAGGGATCAACATACGTGTATGCCCAAAAGCACGCAGGGCACAATGAACGGGGTGTAGGCCTGATCAACATCCAGAATTGCAGAGCTGAAAAGGCTGGCATCCAGAGCACGAGATACTTACTGACAACCCAGAACCACCACTTGTGGATAATCTGAGGGGCAAGAAGGCAAAGCAAGCACAGTGGGCAAGCAGTTCGCATTCGCATGTTGCTCAAGCACCCTCGACAGTAGGCAAGGCAGCAACAAGCGCAATCAACAGCCACAAACCTCGTCTGGATCCACCGTTGAAACTATGTTCACTCCACCAATGCCCACCCCATCGGCCCTGCACACAGGCAGCGGAGGACGGTGGGCGGCGGTGCCAACAGATCTTGCTAGGCCCAAAGTGCTCGCTGGCAGCACCTCGAGACTTGCGGAGCGGCTATCAACAGAAGAAGCGTCGCTTGGAGAAGCAAGCGGCACGCCGGCAGGAGACGCCCGCCGCTAGGCAGGGCTTTTTGTGGGTGCAACCCGGGCGGCATCATAGGTACAACGCTACGCATAATGAGCGCGCCTGTCGTCTGCGTTCCAAAGCGCGCTCAGAAAGCGGTGATGATGTCACAGTGCTGTGCGGTGGCGCCACAGCGGCGGCCTCTGTCCTGTTGTCCCAATGCCGGGGGCATCAGCCCGTGACTGCCTTCTGTAAGTAACTTGTGTCGCTTGTAGACAGTTTTAGCTGCGTATCAATCGATAGTTCCCTTGCTGGGCACGCTTTTCAATTCCTCGTTCGCCAACCGGGCTCCTTTTAGCGCCATCACCACCATACTTGGCGCATACTATCATCAGATCTTTGATTAGGGAGTTGCGCATTGACGGCGCTCCCGGTGCTGCTCAAATTCTGGTCGGTGTTACCCGACGTCGCTAGGCTGTTGCGGCCTCTGCAGCAGGTTCCCAGGAGAGAAGCTTGCTTTTACACCTGGAGATGGCTCCAGTAGCGCCCAGGATACCGCTTGATCACCTGCATCCGCTCTCCGGCATCGCGAGCACCAGCTTTGTGACGGCAGCAGAGAGGCTGGCGGTGGCCCTCAGCCGCGAGCGCTTTGCCGTAATCAGACTGCCGCAGCACATGGCTGACGTTCTTCAGGTAGGGCTGGAGGAGCTGCTGGCAGGAGAAATGCGCAGCTTTCCAGGATGCGACGTGCGGGAGTGGCATGCCGGCGGAGAGATGGAGTCGCCAAACATCGAGCTGGTGGGTGCTTGACGTGCCGCAGGTTTGACTGGGTGCTTCACCCTATGCCATTGCGACCTTCACCTTGCAGTTGCGCCCTCTTGCCGTGTGCTTTTCGACTCCTCCAATCAACCTCTTCACGCCTGCAGGCCTATGGCATTATGGAGATGGTGGCCCGGCATGTGCTGTCCGCGCTGTGCCGCAGCAACATGCTGCGCCTGCGCTCCGACACGTTCAGCAGGCTTTTGGAGGACCTGCCCCTCACTCGCAGCGCCCAGGGAAGCTCCTGTCTAGACGCAACCATCTTCGTGGACAACTTCAGCCACCTGTCTGCGGCAGAGGCCCCGGCGGAGTGCAGTAAGCTGTTTGTTGACCCGCAGGTGGGCAGCCCACCACTTCCTTTGCTGGTACCCGTCCTGCACAGGATGCCAACGGGCCATGTGTCTGCACTAGCGCGCTTACACTATGCTGTCGGCGCTGCAGCCCTTTCTCTGCAAGAGTCAGCTGCTGCCTAGGTTGGCCTGGATAGCTCATGAGCCTGCCCAACCTGCACAACCCATGTGCTGCCCGCGTTTGCAGCAAGAGCTGGTTGAACCTGGCTTGGTGGGTGTGCTTTACGCTGTTGAGGCCCGCGGGCGCGGCGACAGCGTGCTGTCCGCCTGGCAGGTCAAAGACAGCGGGGGCCGATGGTGCAGCGTGGCCCTGGCTGCAGACGAGGTGGCCGTCACGCTGGGGCATCTCATGCAGCACGCCTGCGCAGGCCTGGTGCAGCCGGGCTGCCACCGTGTCGTGGGAGACCCCTACAGCAGTGGCAGCCTCGGCGCTGACAGCCGCGCCGGCAGCACGGTCGGCAGCCGCACGCGGCAAGGCGCGCTGCCCTCGCAGCCCAAGCATGGCCGCCGCCAGTTGCACTTTGGGCTGCGCCCACGCCCGGCCGCAGTGCTGGATTTGCGCCGGGAGCTGGAGGCAGCTGGGCACACCGTGTCTGCCAGGCACGCCGCTGCCCTGCTCAATGCTGCCAGCCGGCCAGCAATCTTAGAGCCACGGCCTCCGCTGTGCCCTGCTGCCCGGCCCCCAATCCTTTGCGCCTGCACCTTCCTGCAGCTTCCCCCATGTCAGTGGGCCACTTGCTGGTGGAGTTCGAGTCGCTGCTGTCACCTGTGCGCCTGGCCGCCTGCACGCCTGACCAGCGCCAGGGCGCGGCGGCGCACACGGCCTGGGAGGAGCTGCAGGCCACGCTCAAGCGGTGCGCTGGGGTCAATCACAACAGAGCTATGGCAAACAAGTGTGTCAATGCGTGCTGCATGGACGCAAGCTGTGATGGGTGCCAACCGTTGTGGCCTGGTGTCCTGGGCGCATGTAGGAGCAGGAAGCGGGCCGGCGCGGTGGAGCAGGCACCCACCGGCAACCGCCTCCTCACCCGCGGCGCGGCTGTGCGGCTGAGCACAGGCGGAGGGGCCACCCAGCGGACGGGCCCGCAAGAAGGCGCAGGCTGGCGCCGCGGTGGATGACAAAGAGAACGGAGGCATGGAGTGGGATGCTGCGGGCCCTATCACGCGCCGCCGCTCTTCCGGGCAAGGACGCTCCAGCTCGGCAGGCGGCGCTGCCAGCAGCCAGGGCATGCCAAGCACTGGAGGCCAAGCTCAGCGTCTGGACAGCCTGAAGGGCGGAAGCGGCGGCTCGGCGCTGTACATTGTGCGGGGCCGCCGCTGCACGGTGCTGGATGACTGCCTGCAGCAGGACCCTGTGGACTGCCTCTCCATCTGCGTGCGCAGCTTCACGGGGTTGGAGGTGCGTCTGGCATCCGCTGCGCTGCTGGCCTGTTGCTTGTTCGCCGAAAAGTTGTCGTTCTTGAGACCAAGTCACTCCTCAGGTCAGCCCCACCCTGCTGCCTGCCATCACTGTGCTTGCAGCGCTGGTTCTACTGCAGCGCAAGCACCCGCTGTGGCGCCATCTTTGAGATGTACTGCGCGCGCCTGGGCATTGCGCTGGGCGCAGTCAAGTTCATGCTGCGCGGGGAGCGCGTGTTTGGGGCATCCACGCCGGCCACCCTGGGGGTGGGTCGGGACATTGTGCGGGGAGGGACCAGCCGTGATAATGGCACCACTGCGCGTGCGCTTCGAGAAAGCGCTTGTGCTCCAACCCTCAATGCGACTGTTTCTCTTGCTGCCATTTTGCAGCTGCTGGATGGAGAGGAGCTGACGGCAGTGCCGGACGGCAGCAGTGACCGGCTGCAGCAGGCGCGCGAGCTGGGACCGCTTTACTCCGCAGTTTTTGGCAAGCAGGCTGGCGCACCGGCGGTCGACAGCAACATGGTGGTGGTGTAAGCGCCTGCTGATGGTGGCCGTGCTTGGAACGCTTGCATCCGAGGTTTCTGTTCATTTGAGTGCATTTGCTTTTCACTGCAATGGAGAACTGCACCTTGCGAATTGTGGCCCCTCCTCTTTCTGCTTCCTGTGCAATTGTCTTGCTCAGCTGCTGCCTGTGAGCTTTTCGTTTCCGCGCTGCACAGCCTCGGTAAGCTTTGCCTGGGCATTGTAGAAGCCTGCAAGCAGTGGGCCTGACTCAGAAAGCATGGGTGGCCTGCGCGCAGGCCACGACCTGGCGCCGGCAAAGCTTGACTGGGCGCTGAGGGCTTTGCTGCCCACTTGCCTGGGTCGTCTGCACCCTGCTGCTCCTGCGCTCTGTGCCCTGCCTCCTCCAGGCTCCCGACCACGCCGGTGCCCGTTTGGGGGACGTCTGCTGTCTCGTGGGCGCTGCCAGGCGGTGGCGTCCCGCCAGAGGCTGCCCCCTTCAGGATGGCAGAAGCAGGCATTGATTTGCCGCCGCAGCAGCCATAAGGCGAACCAGGACAGCAGAAAGGGGAGGAGAAACTCTTACTGGCTCCTCGGCTCTCATCCCTGTGGCCCGCCTCACAGACTGCACCGCATCTTGTACAACTTCCATGGCAGTGCTGCGTCCAAGACTGTGGGAACCGACTGGACAGGCACCTAGGCGGGCAGCACCAGAGAAGTTGCCTTGTCTGGAAAGGAAAGCCTGATAAAAGCGCGTTTCCTCTCTCGCATCCTCCAAATCGGTTCAGCATGGCCACACAGACAGGCCGCGATGCAGGCCTTCCAGGTTCAGGCGGCCCCGGTGGAACTGCTGCCCACAAGGAGCAGAAGGTGAGGGGCTTTGGCAGTTTCGCATCCCATGATCAGAGCTGCAAGAAGTGCGTTGCGCAGGCCTGTGCATGCTTGTCCGTCTGGGTACCCTGGCACCGGTGCCGACAGCCAGCTGGGAGGCAGTTGCATTCTCTTCAGGCTGCTTTGTCGCCGCTTGACGGCTGCCCTCCAGTAAATCTATCTTTTGCAACCACTAGGGCTTGGCTGGTGCTGGCGCTATCGACCCAGGGCAGCCCACAGACTATGCACCTTCAAAAGAGCAAGTGATGAAGTATGGCGATGTTGAAAAGGTACAAGCCACATGTCGAGACTCTTAGGGGCTGCAGTGGCATGAGCAAAGCAGCCTCTGTGCACTGCAGGCAGTGCCCAATCAGCCTGTCACCGCCGCGAAGCAGCAAATGGAAGAGGAGCGTGGGCAGGTGGGTATGGCAGCAATGCCATGGTGCAACCTGCAGCGTTGAGCGTGCTGGCACCGTGAGAGGCTGAGTGCCCATTGGGCTCCCCATCATACAGTCCAGATACCGTTGGTTGCTATTTCTGCTGCAGACTTACACCAGCGCCACGGGCAGGCCCACTCAGCCTGCTCCCACTAATATGTGACCCCGTGGCTGAGGGGAGTTGTCCTGGAAGCGGCGGTGTGTGCAGCACCAAGCACTGGCTGCAGCTTTCGTCGAATGGAAGTTACAGAAACAAGAATGTGACAGCATGCTGGTTTGTGCAGTGGACCTACAATGTAAATTTGTAGATAAGGGTGTGATGATAAACGCAAGATGAATGGCTAAATCCACTGGATTTTTAACCGGCGGGTCCCGGTCTCCCTGGCCTGGCACCGCACATCGGCGGAGTGGCGCGCCCAGGAATATCGAAGCAAGGTGTCTGGTCAAATCCGAAACTAATTCCAGCTACTTTGAGCAACCCCACGGTATGAGTGCAGGCCCCTCGTAACCTGCAGGGCATTGCCAGCGAGAGCAACTCCCGCGACGAAGTACACCAGAGCCATGTACTGCCTGCCGGCGCTTCAGTTTATTATTAAGGATCATTCCGCCCGCAGGCAGGCCACCACGTGACCCAGATCTTCAAAGAGGATCAACGTCGCGGAAAAGCCCTTGATCACTTACACTCCAGCCCAACCCTTCATTCGCAAGGCCTGAGCGGTACTCCCCCGTTCAGCAACCCGAGCATGTCGTGCTCGCTGCAGTTGCGGGCACGACCGGGTGTGAGCTCCGTTGGGGGCCGCCGACACCTCTCCGCAGGTGGGTGTTTTTATGTTTTCTCGGCCCTAAGATGTGCCTCGAATGCATCCTCAGACTTACGCTTCAATCACAAAGCCCTGCGCAGGCCAGCCTCAGCGTGCAGTTGCCCACGGCGCGGCGGCAGCTCATGGGCAGGCAGAGCGGCGGCGGCGCCTCATCCTGCACGCGCGGCGGCCGAGACGGGATGATTTTGACCACGACCATGTAGTTTTTGACGATGAAGAAGAATGGGAGCAAGAGGTGGGCCTGGCTGGGAGGTTAGCGTTGCTTAGATTTTGGTGTGGCTAGCGCACAGCCAGCAGAGGCTCACCATTGCCAGGAGTCCCCTCTGCAGGGCACAACAATCCAGGCAGGCCTGGGACCCATCTTCTCTACTGTCCTAAGAGGTTTGACGGCGATCAGCGATCGGCTTACAGATGCGGCGGTGCAGCTGGCCCCGGCTGATGCCTCACCCGCCGTTGTGCGCGTCGCCGTCAACGCTGGCCTTGTACTGCTGGCCCTGTCTTTTGTCAAGAGCCTGCTGTCGGTAGGTGTTCAAGGAGGCTGCTGCTATCGCAGGACAGAGCTGCGCCATGGACCAACCCCAACGGTTGATGTGCAGTTGACTGCAATGCCTCGGCCCGGATGTGTCCACCCTGTGATGCAGTTCTTCCTCACGCTGGGAACAATTATTCTGGGAGCGTATGTGGCGATCAAAGTGTTCGGAATGGATGTGGCAGGCATTGCAGCGGTTGGCAGCGGCGACAGCTCGCGTAGTGAGTGGTTGGGGTGCCCAGCCTGGCCTGCTGCGCGGGCATCGCGGGCCGCTCCCGATGTTGGCTGCGCTCTGCGTCTGCTGCTGCAACTGTATTCTTTGCTCTTGTGGAAGCAACACGTGTCGACATTTGGTCTGCGCTGCAGGGCCCAGGCAGCAGCAGCAGCGGAAGCAGCGGGTGGACCCCGTGCTCGGCAGTCAGAGTTCAAGGGCCTGCTGGGCACAGGCAGCAAGGAGGAGGACGGGCTGCTGGACGTCTGGTTTGAGCGCCGAGACGACAGCGCTTCGGGCGGGGGCAAAGGCCGCAAGGGCAGCGGCGAACGAAAGCAGCGGCGTTGAGCAGCGGAAACCCCCTGCGCCCAACTGCACAGAGTTTGTACAGCGTCCTGCTGGCACCGTGTGCCTGGCCGCGACTGCGTCCAACTTGGCAGCTGCAGGTTGGCAGTTGCAGGCTGTGTGAGTTTTGGCCAAGAAGAACAGAGTTCTGAGGCCCTCCGGACAGCGTGTTGCAGGCCGGTATGAGCATAGGAGCGGGTTTGCCAAGGCTCTGCGCCGCATCAGCTGCAGGCGCGGCGCTAGGCGCTGCTGGCTGCAGCTTCGTCGGGGGTGGCACGCTGCCGCTGCCGCTGCCGCTGCTGCCGCCTGCTGGGTCGCCTGCTGCCAGCCAGCCAACAGAGCGTAGTTTGCCCGAATGCCATAGCATCGCCATGCATCCGAACCTGGCTTCATGGGCTTGCCAAAACGTTAACAGATGAAATCGAGGAATTCGATCGCCCCAAGCCGTCCTATCCAAGTGCCAGAATCTTTGTTCACCTGGCTGCGGCATGTCACCTTACCGGGATTGAAACGTAGCCTGGAAAGGGCTCGACATCATACTGCGAATCCCCATCAGCTGATCCACAAAGAAAAAGCAGCTGGGGGGTCAGTTATGCGTGCTGCCCTTCCGCAACCAAGCTGTCCAGGCTGCAGACATCATGGAGCGCTCCCATTGCGGCTCAATGCCTGTGAAAGAACCTCGATTATAAAGGGGTTTGCGGCAGCAGGGCCCGCAGAGAGGACTTCAAGCGACTGCCCATTCGCAGCCGCCTCTGCCGCCCTGCAAGGCTGGCAGCAACACGTGGCAGGGCCCTTACTGCAGCAACATCAGCAAGAGCAGTTGGGTACGATGGAGACTCCAGGGCCCAGTCCCTTCAGTCTTCAAGCCCTGATGGACGTGAGGTGTGAAATGCTGCAACCGTTGCTACGAAGAGCTGCCGTGCCCGCCGTAGTTGCCGCCCTCGCCACAACCTGCCGGCATGCCTGCCGTCCCCTTGTGAGCAACCCTGCAGCCTGATCTTCACCGACGGGCTGCACGAGGCCATGCTACGATTCTCTGAAAGGTATGGTCCCGTATCGCGCTTCGCCAATCCTGCAGCGCTCAACGGCGCCGCTGGCTGGGTCTTTGTCAACTCTCCTGACGACATCGCTCACGTCTGCGCCGCCAACTCCAGAAACTACGCCGAGCGATGTGAGCTTGAACCCCGTTTGATAGTGTGTTGCAGTAAGCCGCGCTGTAGCCGCCGTGCCGTGTCGTGCCATGCCGTGCCGTGCCGTGCCTTTTCAACTTCAGGCCGTGCGCTCCAACCCCTCGCAGTCCTTCCCGACATCTACAAGCATGTGACCCATGAGAAGGGCCTGCTCGGCTCGACGGGCGACTACAACCGGCGCCACCGCCGCCTCTGCGGCCCGCCCTTCCGCAGCGCCGAGCTGCTGCGCAAGTTTGGCGACGTCGTGGTGGAGCGGTGGGCGGAGCACAGGGGTGCTTCTGCTCGCTTGCCGCTGCAGCCTGGCATGGCAGCGCAGCTTTTGGCAGGTGCTGCATGCCCTGCGGCCCGCTTGACGGAGACTGCTCACCTGCCGTGCATCGCAACCCACCGGCATCCCCCAATCACCGCCCACCCGGCAGGGCAACCCGCGTGGCAGACACCTTCACCTCTCAGCCCGCCCCGCTGGCCACCAACGTGGCGGTGCAGATGCAGCGGCTCGCGCTCGACGTGGTGGGGCTCACCGCCTTCAGCCACGACTTTGGGGAGTGCGCCGCCATCGAGCGGTAGGTGGAGCAGTGCAGAGCAGCTGGGCGGGCGCATGTGGTGTGCTGGCACGCGCTGCTCTGCCCTGTGCGGGCGCTTACGTGATCCTGTTCTGGCGGCATGGACACATACATGGATGACGGGGATGGCGATTGCGCTGTGCTCCCCACATGGCTGCCTGAAGGGACGTGGCGGGACGTGCGCGGCCTTCTGAATCTGAACAGGACCGATTGCTTTGGGCTGTGAACGCGTTCGGCCAGGTGAATGCAGTACAGCAATGCAACAGTCTACTGCAGCAGCCATCTGCAGACCGCCGGCGGCTTGCGGGAGGTATACACATGGCGGCTGCCCCCATCCCCCATTCAAACAAGTTGCTGCCGCGAGACGTGCCCAGAGCGGCTAAGGTTCTTCCTGGCCTATTGCCTCACTGGCTGCTGCCCCCTGCAGGTCCTGGGGGAGGTGTTCATCACGCCTATGCCACTGCTGCGCCTCATGGATGCACTGGGGCTCAGGTATGTGTGTGGGTGTGGGTGGGGTGAGGGAAGTGAGGCGGGGACGTGGATTTGAAAGCGTTCTGCTTGGCCCATACGAACAGCCTATATGAATGCCTCTGTTGCGTTTCTCCTGCCTGTTGGCTGGCCCAGGTGGCAGCAGGCCTTGAACCTTGGCAGCCCGACCCGCCAGCCGCTGCGTCCTTTATCCCTCTGCGTGATGCTGCATCACCCCAACCCGCAGGCAGCTGCGCACGCCGCGAGGCGGTGGCCGTCATGCGCAGCTCCATGCTAGGGGTGATTGCCGAACGGCGGCGCTGCCTGGCGGTTGCGGGGAGCGCCGCGGCAGCACAGGGTGCTGCCGCTGACTTGCTGGATGTGCTTCTGCTGGCCAAAGATGACTCGGGGTGCCCTTGACAGGTGGGTGGGTGGTGGGGGGGAGCCGGGGGTTGGCACGTTCTTTGTGTAGGGCGCAGGTTACAGGAATCTATTTTCTTAGTGTGCGCTGGGGGCCGACTGCCGGAGTGAGAGTTGCCTGCTGTTGTCCCGCCTGCCCAGCCGACCACCCCTGCCTCCCTCTCTGCGTCACCGCTCTGCTGGCCCCTCGCACTGGGCGCCGCCGCCGCAGACGAGGAGCTGTGGGAGGATGTGCATGATGTGATGGGTGCGGGGCACGAAACCACCGCCACCACCGCCGCCGCCGCTCTGCACGCCATCGCTGCGCACCCGGCTGTGGAGGTGCGCCTGGCGGCCGAGCTGCGTGAGGTGCTGGGTGAGCCCTGGGCACCCGCTGTGACCGCCGCCGCTGAGCCTTCCTGCAGCTGCCGTCCCTGCTGGACTGCCGCAAGCCTGCCAGCACGGCACGCTGCTGGTTGAGCCAGCGTTGTGACACGCTGACACCTGCTGCTGGCCCTGCTGCAGGCGGCCGTCCCCCACCTACGACGACCTGCCGTGCCTGCCCTACTTGGAGGCGGTGGTGAAGGAGGTGCTGCGCCTGTACCCCGCCATACCCGTCTTCCCGCGCCAGGCAGCCCAGGCCGACGTGCTGCCCTCGGGGCACGCCATACGGCAGGGTGCGCACCCGGAGGGGGAGCTTGAGGCTTGATCACTTGCCATGCTTGCCCACACTGCCATGCTGATTCAGCCCCCCGCGTGCGCAGGCGACGTCGTCTTCATGTCCACCTACGCGCTGCACCGCTCGCCCGCGGTGTGGCGGGACCCTCTCAACTTCGACCCGGAGCGGTGGGCGGCGGCCGTGGCTGGACACACCGTGATTTGTTGCTGCAGGGCAGGGGGGGGGCGGCGGCGGCGGGGGGCTGACGGGGTGCTGGGCAGCTGCAGCGCTGTTAGTGTGCTGTTAGAGGGGCGTATGATCTGGTTCTCACGAAGTCACCCCTGCCTGCCCGGCGTGCGGACCGAACCCACCCCACCCGCCCCAACCCCTCCTGCCCCCACAGCTTTCTGGGCGAGCGCGGCGCTGCCCTGCACCGCTTCCAGTGGCTGCCCTTTGGCGCTGGGCCCCGCATGTGCTTGGGCGCCGCCTTTGCCCAGATGTCGGTCAGCCTCATGGTTGCCACGCTGTTGCAGCGCTGCCGCTTCGCGCCCCTGCACCCCACCACCCAGCTCATCCCCGCTGCCTGTGAGGACTGGGAATCTGCTGGGCTTCAAAACCTTGTCCCGATTGCGCAAGTGCTACGCTGGTTGCAGCTCTCAGGGGTTGTGTTCATGCTGTATTACTGTTTGCACGGTGGGCACCCGTTGTCCCGTCGTCCTGGTTGCAGCTCTCAGGGGTTGTGTTCATGCTGTATTACTGTTTGCACCGTGGGCACCCGTTGTCCCGTCGTCCCCCCTTCAGCCCACTGACTGCCTGCCCTCCCCTGCAGATGACATAACGCTCAACTTTGATCGCACCAATGGGCTGAAGATGTGGGTCACGCCGCGGTGAGGAGCCAAACCTGTGGCGTGCAGCAGCAGAGCGCAGGTGACGGTTCCCCCCCAAAGAGTCAGCCCCCCCCTCCCTCCCCCTTCCATCTGCGTCCCTGCGCCTCATGGATGGCCCTTGCAGTTAATGAATAATACTGCGCAAACTGCCTCCAAGCCTTTAACCTTTAATTTTCAATCGTGGTTTTCTTGTTTTGACGGGCACAACGCCGTACTTGGTTTGCCAACGCCCGGTGGCTGAATTGAACTCCTGAAGGGCGGTGCAAGCGCGTTTTCCTTGTTTCCTGAGATTGATGATGTACTTGACTTTGATGCCTGTACGTTCTGCCTGTTGCGTTTTTCCGTACCCTGTCTCCTGCAGATGCTGGGATACCTTGACAGTCGAAATGTGTATTCAAAACATGTTGCAAAAGGTTACTGCCATACAAACAGAGATGAGCAGCAGGGGGCGAACCAGTGCAGGGTGTGAACCACTTGGGAAAGGAGGAATAAACATACATGTGCAGACAGTTTGCACAGAATGGTATAGCCCGTCAATCATGCAGGCCTGACCTCCCAGGTGTCACCAGGGCTCCAATGACAGCGCCTGGCAAACGGAAAAATGTGGTTGTATGCTTAGATGAGGCTTGGCTTCATGTGCGGCGGGGGAGCATAGCCGAGCAGCGAGAACATGGTGGCGGCAACGTTGGCCAGGCCGGCGTCTGGCAGGTCGTCCCGCAGCTTCACATCCGCCGGGAGGCCGGCGCCGCCAATCGCAAACGGCACTGCATACGCAGGGTCCAGGCAAAGAGCTTAGAACACAGGCAAAGTATCTAGAGAAGAATGATGTGTGCACAATGCCCTCCTTCCTCCTTCATTCGACAGCGACATTGCTGGCACAGGGCAGGCAAAGACCAGCGGAGCGCACCTGGCGCCAGGGTGTGCGACGTCAGCGACACGACCTTGCCCTCCTGCATGATTGGCTTCAGAGTCTTCTTGTCGCGCTACAGGAGGGGGCAAACAGGGAGGAAGGCATGCATGAAGCAGCTGGTGACGGGTTGAGGGTGCGCACACGCCGGTGGAGCAGGCAAGTCGGGGGCGGCTCGCCAGCGCGTCCACCCAGCGGCCCGCCGCCCTCCTGCTAGCGCGTCCACAAAGCGGCCCGCCGCCCTCCTGCTGCCAACCTGAGCCATGTCGTCCGCATTGCCGTGGTCGGAGGTGACGATGAAGCGCCCCTTCAGCTCGTCCACGACCTCCAGCAGCTCCTGCAGGGCAGCGGGGGGGGGGGGGGCGCGGGCGGCAGGGGGATGTGGAGGCGGCTGCGGTGCAGGGCTGGCATGTGCATGACCAGGCAGCCATGAAACCCCCTTCCTCCCTTGCCCACCATGTTGGTGATCGGCTGAAGTGCGCAGCCTCGCAGCCACAACAGAGAGCACGAGGCATGGTGGGGTGGAGGGTGCTGAGCAGGCGGCAGGCGGGGCCCACCTTGACGCAGCTGTCCACCAGGGCGCAGCAGCTCTTGGTGGCCTCCAGGTCGCCGGTGTGGCCCACCATGTCGGGGTTGGCAAAGTTGATGCGCACCTGGTCGTACTTGCCTGCAGAGGGGCGGGAGCGTGCATGTGTGTGGGCGTGTGTGGGTGTGGGTGTGGGCGTGTGTGTGTGTGTGTGTGTGTGGGGGGTAAGTGTGGGTGGGTGGGTGGGAGGATCTCAAAGTAAGTGCGGCGAAGAAGCGTGCAACGCACGGAAGCCTTCCCACGGCGCCACACTGGCCAAATCGTCCAGCGGCTGCACGAGCTCGCCGCTACTGGGGCCCCCACCTGAGCGCAGCGCCTCCTTGCCGGCCTCGCAGATTTCGCGGGCCTTCATGTCGGGGGCCTCGTTGAAGGGCACGGTGTCGGAGGGGATCTGGTGGAAGCAGGCGGGGGGGGGATGATGGAAGGGCATGGGCCATTCGTCATGCCGGGGACAGGGCGGCAGGAGCCCAGGTAAGTCGGGCACGCTGGGGCTGGAGTGACTCGGGAAATGAAAGCAGCGCATCTTTACCTGAGGAGGCCTGTGCACACCGCGCGCTGCCTGCCCTGCCCCCCCCCACACACACACACACAAAAACAAAACCCACAACACAACACAACACAAACCACCACCACTACCACCACCGCCCACCTCCACGTAGGTCTCCAGCTCCTCATTGAAGTAGCCAGAGCGGTTGCCGTTCCAGAAGAAGGTGACGTGGCCAAACTTCTGGGTCTCGGAGCACACAAAGGTCTTCAGCCCGTTCTTGGCCATGAACTCGCCTGCAGGGGTTGGAGGGGGAGCGTTCAAGGGGGCATTGGATGTCAGAGGTGCCCAAATCCGAAAAGAAGAGCTGTGGGCATCCATAAAGCAAGGGATGGGTACTGCGCAGCAAGCACGGCAGCAGCAACTGAACAAGGGGTGCGGCTCACCCGAGGTGCCCGAGATGGCGGGGGCGGCACCAGGAAGCGGGTGGGCAGCTTGAGGTCGCCGTCGTACTGCGGGGCGCTTGGCGGGGGAGAAGCTGAGCGCTGGCGGAGCAAAGAACGCTGCTGCAGACACCGCACATGAATCCCTCCAGCCCTAGCAGTTGGGCAACCTTGCTTTCCAGTGAAGTACCAAGTGAAGGGGTCAAAACCACCCCTGACCTGCATCATGCCCACGAAGCGCGTCTTGGGCCAGCGGCGGCGGTCAAAGGCGGTGAACTCCTCGTACTCCAGCGCCTGCAGTACAGGGGCAGGCGGCGGGGAGGCAGCAAGGTGATGCAGGCGCTGGCGCAGGCGTTGGTGCACCGATTGGGGCCACTCACAAGGATGCCCAACAAAGCTGTCGCGCAGGGCAGCATGCGAAAGCGCAGCACACGCATGAGCAGGGGCCGCCTGCGGCGCCCACCTTGCTCAGCTCAATCACGCGGTCGGCGCGGAAGTTGAAGATGACGACGGCATCGTCTGCAGGGCAGAGATAGGACCGCATGGCCTGACCGTGTAAGCCACTGGAGAGTTGGCCTGCACAGGTGTCCCCGCCCCCTCCTCCTAGCTAAAACCAGCTGTCGGCGTCCCCGCCCATGTGCCGCAGGCCCCTCACCGTCCTCGATGGTGCCCACGGGCTTGTCGTCGTCGTCCACAATGACAAAGGGGTCCAGCCACTGATCGCTCACCGGCTTCTCGCTGCCGTCCTTCTGCGGGAAGCAGGCAGAGCGGGCAAGCGGGCAACTTGGCAATCTTGACATCAGGACACTCCTTGTGACGACAAGCGCTGAAGCGTCCGCTGCGTTCTTCCAACATGAAGCAGAGGGATGTGCCTGGTGAGCGACCCTAGCAGTGGCTGCCACCCTAGCAGGCTTGTGGCAGCCGCGCACCCGCAGGGTCTTGACGGCAGTAGCAGCGTCCTTGAAGTAGTGGGGCGCCTCTCCTAGCACGTGCGCGTCCCAGCCCTTCTTGACAATGTTCCAATCCGCCTCATCTGCAGCAGAATGAGAGCACGAGCGATCAGGCATGCCGGCCGCCGGGCAGGCACTTGGGTCCCAGCAGCCACATGGGCCGCCGCGGAGGGCAAGATTGCAGCCTGCTGCCAGCCACGGCCATCCAGGCACAAGCACAAGCAGTCCACTCACAGCGGTCCATGGTGACGCCCATGCGACCGCCGCCTGAAGCAATCTTGGCGTCGCAGCCGGCGTCCTGCATGGCAACAGGGCCGCGATGGTGCAATCGGTTCGTTGTGGCCATGCTGCTGCATTGGCACTCCCAACCGCCGACCCGTGTGCCTGCCGCCCCTCTCTGGCTGGCTGAGGCTGCATTCGACACCGCCAGGGGACTCCCCACCACCCACAGGCTAGGAGGCAGGCTGTCGCAGTGCATGGCTCAGTGGAAACCGCAGCAATGGCGTCAAGGTGCTGCCCCGGCCCCACCTGCAGCTCCCTCAGCACCCCCTCCAGCTCATCCACAAACTTGATGGAGGAGCCGTCGGGCACATCGCGGCCGTCGGTCAGGATGTGCAGCCTGTCCACCGGGTGAGGGGGTGCATGCGGGCAGGATGCAGGGGCTCAGCCGACGCCTGATGAAGGTGGCGGACCGTTCCCTCGAGTGGGAGCAAGGTGTCAGCTGCCACCTAGGATGCCTACCGGCCACCACCCAGACATGCGCTTGCTGTGCCGCTTGCAACAGCCGCCTCTCCAGCCCCCGAGACCCTGCCCACCTGATCTTCTTGGCGCCGCGCTCAGCTGCGCCGCGCAGGCAGCCGTGCAGCTGGTTGGTGCGGGAGTGCACGCCGCCGTCGGAGAGCAGGCCGATGAAGTGGAGGGTGTTGGAGGCGAAGGACGGCTCGATGTACTTCCACCCCTCGCCGCTGAAGATGGACCCCTCCCGCAGCGCGATGTCCACCAGGCTGGCGCCCTGGTCGATCAGCTGGCCGGCGCCCAGCGCGTTGTGGCCCACCTCGCTGTTGCCCTGCAGGGCGGCGTGGGGGCACACGGATGTGTGGGGCAGGGGCAGCCCAAGGAGGCGGCTGCTGGTGCAGATGAACCACTGGTTCACATGACTACAGCATGTCCACCATAACATGCTGCAGTCATGTGAACCACGCTTCAGGGCAACGAGAGAGGGAAGGAAGCATCAGAGCCGCAGCCTACCATGTCGTCGTCCGAGGGCAGGCCGACGGCCTTGCCGTGGGCGCGGATGGTGCGCCAGCGGCCAGGCACATTCTTCAGGGCATCAGTGCAAGGTGTGTCAGCCACGTGGATGGCATTGTACTCGTCCTGAATCTTGTTCTCGCCTGGAGAGGGCACACTGGGCGGCAGCCTCCTCAGTCTGGCGTCAGGCAGCACCGGCAGCAACCCAAAGTTAGCTGCGCGCTGCTGTCCGTCTCCGCCATTGTGCCAGTTCATCGATGTGGAAGACGGATCAGCTGCACGCTGTCACAATGGCTGCAGCGGTTGCCGCTTGCAAGCCCTTGCATGGCAGCTCTCTGTCGGTGGCGTCCACTGCGCGCCCTGTCGCATGCGATTGGAATCAGGTGCATTTTGTGAGGAAACTGTCGCTCACCAAATCCGTCCAACACACACACAAGCAGAGGGCCCTCAGGCTTGGGGATTGTGGGGTGGGGCTTCAGAGTGAAATCCATGGTGATCTGAAAATATCACCCTTGCAGCGTTGAATGAACGAAGGTAGCAAGAGCGCAAGCCCCCTTGCCAACTTCTGGTCTGCCATGCATTGACCTCGTGGACATGCCTGTCGCAGGCCGGAAACGCTCCAGAATGCTGCATTTAGCTCCAAAAAGTGATCGAAGGCCGCTAAGGTGCAGAAGGTTCACATGCCCTGCCTGAGGCTGCCGCTGCCACCCGCCTCGCGTGCAGCAGCATGCAACACGCGCACGCGGCTCGATGCGAGGCAAATTTGTACACCTGACAAGGGTATGCATTGATCAAAGCTGTAACAAAAATCGGCCGTCGCTATTGAGTGCAGCAATGTGTTGCAGCGGCGGACACTCCACCTCCCGACGCTGTCCGCGGATATTTGAGCCAAGTTCAGGAATAGCATCGAAAGTCACGGAACCTGATTCAGCAGCAACACATGAGCCTGAAGGAGCTCCACAGCTTGCTACGCACGCCCAGCCAGTCAAGCAGCAGCGAACGGCAACGTCAGCCTTCCCAAGTCATGCCCCACCCCATTCATGCAATGGACACGGCTGTTGCGCGGCTCATTTCATGTTAGTTTGAAGTTCATTTTCGCAATCCGTTGCTGTGAGGTTATCCAGGTGCGGGCTTGTTCTGCTCCCGGTGGTTGAGAAACCTCAGTTGCTGCTAGCAACCCTGCCTGCATGCTCAGCATGGTCGGGGCAATGGCGGCGGGGCCAGTAAGCCACCTTACTACGTCGAAGCTGTGTGAATGGTGTCGCCAGCAACTTTTTAGCCTACTTTGCGTCATTGCACGCTTATCGGAGGAGCGGCAATTCAGAACTTGATGCCGGCCCAAGCGACAGCGGCCTTGAGCGGCTGCTGCGTGGCCAGCACATCCCCTCGATGCCAACAGATGCCTTCATACCATGGTGGCCCTCGAAGAGCCCTGTCGATGACAGCCCAGTGTTCGGGCTTTGTCGGAGGGCTGCCGCTGGCGCCCAAGCGCCCGTTCCTTGCAGCAAAACACCAAAAGCGACATCAAGTGGCACCCAGCAGCATCGCTACGACAGGCGACAGCAGCCGAGGTAGCAGCGGTAAACAAGCTTCAGGCGGCGGCAGTGAAGTCGGCGCTATTGCGCAGCTATTGCAGGGCGTATGGGGTTGGCTCAATAGTTTGCAGCCACCCAAAACTTTGTGGCGCAGCATTGCAGCACTTGTGCTTGGTGGCGAGGCTCTCGTGCGCATCTTGCAAGGTGTGTTTTGCCCTCGCTGCAAGCCTTGCCTGCGCTCCTAGCATGCCCTCGCGCCTCTGCCTCAAGTCAGTTTGCTCTCGATAGGATTCCTCATGTTGTGTGGTTATTGTGCGATTTTAGGCAAGGTGCACTGGAAGAATACGATGGAGCAGCTGAACATGGTGGGACCCCGCTCGCTGGGCGTCTGCCTCCTCACAGCTGCGTTTGTGGGCATGGTGTTCACTATCCAGTTTATCAGGTGGGTGGAGGGGATTACTAGACAAGCTCTGTATAATCACCAGGGGACCTGTGAATTCAGGCATGCATTGGATTTCTGTGCAGGCAGAGTGTTTCCAGCTGAGGCAGCCTTCCCGTGGGGGTTGCCCGGCTTCATCGTGTGCTAAACTCTCATTGCTCAACTCATTGCTCACGCTGCCCTCGGCCTCCTTCTCTCCCACCCCTTTTCCCACAGGGAGTTCGCAAAGCTGGGCCTCACGCGCTCGGTGGGTGGCGTGCTGGCGCTGGCGCTTGCTCGCGAGCTCACACCCGTGGTGACCTCCATCATTGTGGCAGGGCGCGTGGGCTCGGCCTTTGCGGCAGAGCTGGGCACAATGCAGGCGCGATGGGGCAACAAGATAGACGGGTGCTGGGGAGATCAAACGCTGCTGCGTGCCTGCCTGATGCCGAAAGGCGCACGGGCATGGGGCTGTTGGGGGTGCCCAGCCGGAACCAGCTTACCTGCACGCAGCTGGGATGTCTGTCTGATAGCCGGCGTGCCTGCGCCGTTTGTGCGCACTTTCAACCGCCCAAGTTAATTATCAGCTTTCCAGTATCTCAGCTGCGCCCCACGCCCTTTTGCACCGCCTTTTCCCCCTGAACCGATTGCCGCCCTGCACCCGGTGCAGGTGTCGGAGCAGACCGACTCGCTGCGTGTGCTGGGCTCCGACCCCGTGGATTACCTCATCACGCCGCGGGTGCTGGCCTGCATGATTGCGGGGCCCATCCTCAACCTCCTCTGCTTCTGCATGGGTGCGCCTCCCAGCGGCAGCGGCTCAGCATGGGCCACAGGCACCGCGCTGCTGCGCAAGCCGCTTCGTTGATGGAGCCTGCGTCTGCCCTGATCCGCCCTCCTACCCCAGCCCCGCCACCCCCGCCCCACACACAGGCATGGCTGCCAGCGTGCTGCTGGCGGACAGCGTGTACAACGTGTCGTGCAACATCATCCTGGACTCCGCCATGCGCGCCATCTCCGCCTGGGACATTGTCACCTCCATGATCAAGTGCTGGGTCTTTGGCACCATCATCTCCACAGGCAAGGGCGCTGCTCCGCGGCAGCGGCTTGCCTGCGTCCATTGCAGCTCTGTCTTGCTGGGTGTTAACGCATTCACAGCAACAACTGGCGCGCGTGTTAGAGTGCTTGTGTGTTTCGTGTTTTTGGGGGAGGGAAGCGGGCCGGCAAAGCCAGCAGCCCTTGAAAAATCAAGTGAGCGAAGTACCAAGCAGTTGGCCTGTGCTTGCCTGCGCTGCTCCCCCACACACACAAACCCACACAATCACCCCCACACACACACACACCCCGCACCCCCACCCTGCTTATCTTGGCCCGCAGTGAGCTGTGCCTGGGGCTACACGACCACGGGTGGCGCCAAGGGTGTTGGCGAGAGCACCACCTCCGCCGTCGTCATCTCGCTGGTGCTCATCTTCGTGTTCGACTTTGCGCTCTCCTTCATCTTCTTCCAGGGCCAGGGCGACGCGCTGAAGGCCTGCATGTGACGTACGACCTTGGCTGGCTTTGTATCCAGTGTAACTCGCAAATCTCGCTCACGGTGTCGGGGGAAGCCTTGCAAGCAGCGCGGGGGTTGCACCGCTGAGAGCGCTGTGCGCCTCCAGGCCATCCCATGATGACGTTGGCTGCAAGCGCCCATCGGGTCGTTTCTCCTTCCCAACAGCCCCCTGCTTTCATCCCTGCGTCACAAGCAGCGCCATGGCGGCCAGTGCGGTGCTCTGCAGTTGTTTCACCCCTTGCGGGACACCTGATAAGACGAACGCCAGCTTTCGCAGCATGCGGCCTTCACGCCATCACCCTGTGCAATGCAGCCTGATTGCCCGTCGCACGCTACGACAGTCTCGGGCGCTTCGCAGTCTGGGTCCTCTTTGTCAGGCTGCGGGATTTTCACAAGCAGCGGGCGATAAAAACGAATCGGCGAAACTGCCGCAGTCCAGAGAGGATGCGGTACAGCAGGCGGCAACGGCGATCGCCGGCCAGCTGGGCGGCAGCACCGGCGGCAAGGCCAAAAGGGCTTTGCCAGTGGTACCAGCTGCCGCAAGCTGACAGTGGACGTGCCTGTGGTGGAAAGCGGTGCCAAGGCCATGCTGCAGCTGGCACAAGACATCCTGGCGGCGCTGCCCAAGCAGCTGCGGCAGCAGTTCACCATCGTTTCATGCGATGAGGGCGGCGCAGCAGCCGCGGGCGCGCATACCGGCGGTGTGCCCGTCGTCAGCCTGCAGCAGTGCTTGGCAGATGGGCGGGACTTGGAAGGCTGCCTGCTGTTAGCGGGGCCCAACTCTGCACAGATAGACGCCACGATGCGGCTGCTGGCGTACTGGCGGGGCCCGGTCGCGGTCGCCCTCAACGCCGACTGGAGTGCCGAGCAGGCGCCCGTCGAGCAGGCAAGCAGCACAGCATGTTGCCCATGCCCATTTTAAGGAGGCCAACAAGATCGGGCGGCATGATTGCATCCTCCGCGCATGAGATGGCGTGTCCCTTCCCTCACTCCGCGATGTTGCTGTGCAGGTGGCCTTCATCAAGTCGTTTGAGGCTGTGTACTGCTTCGTGCCGCTTATGGTCAAAGTGCTGTTCATCGGGCATGTGAGTGCCGTTTCTGCTGCAGCGCACTTGGGACAGTGGTTTGCACCGACAAGAGCTCGTGCGGCCGTTCTGCGTGCCTGAGTGGCTGTCGCGCGTCCTTGGCACAGTGCCGACATGTGTTTGTGTTCCCGCACTGCAGGAGGGCGCTGTGTTCAAATGGTGCACCGGCGGTAATCCCACCGCGACACCCTGGCGCATCTTTGGCAAAGAGGGCAACCGGCTGCAGCCCATTGGCCGAATGCAGCAGCGGCCCTCCAACGTGGACCTTGAGGACATCTTTTACAATGCCTTTGGAGTCAACAACCCAGTCAACCGCGGAGTCAAGTCCATCCGCAGCTTCCTTACAGGCGGCGACAAGGGCAAGCAGTGAGCCAAAGCCGTTGCCGAGCTGCGCACCAGCCTTGCACACAGATCATGCTGCTCTTGATTCATCTGCTCTTTCTGCCAAGATTTTCCATCGCTGTGTTCACAAGACATCGGGGACACAGATCGAGTTTCCCTTGGGCCTCTTACACCCCGTTTTGCTTTGAACCCAACTTGAGGCATGCATGCATACGTGTGCGGTTTTCACTGTGGTTGGCTCTGATTTTATCCTGAACCTGTAAAGTCCAGGCTGTTCAAGAACCAGGCTGCAGCGCCTGTGCATTTGCTGCTTTAGACTGCTACACGAACTGACTGGTCACGGCTCAGGCCTTCAGGTTGGCCTCCCAATTGCCTTCATCTCGGCAGCAGACTCGGGTTCCAGGCTGGTGTCCACCCCGATGCTGCTGCCACCTGCAGGTGAGGAATTCTCTGGATCAAATTGCATGGGAAGGCGGGTGCACATGCGTATTCCTCTGCAAATTCTGTTGCAAGTAGCCCGACAACAGGTGCAGCACACCAGCTGGTCTGCATACCCTCCGGGGCCTTGCTCCTTGTGGGCCCACGCTCCGCCACCTCAGCATCCTTCTCCACTGCCAGCTGCTGCCCGCGCTCGTAAGTCTGCCTCATGGTCTCGGGGACCTGCGGCAGTCTTGAGGAGGAATCTCTGCGCGGCCAGGAAGCAGTTTGCTGGATGTGTACAGCAAAATTAGCTAGCGACATCGATTGAGTCACGACAGGTCACTGGCTGGCTCTCCTCACCCCAGCGACAGTCTCCTTGGTGCTCAGCACAGCTTGCTTTGCGCCCTCGGCTGGCAAGAGGGGGCGGGCAGGTAGACGACTGGGTGGGGCACTGCCCTGCTTGCCGTGCGTGCTGCAACCTGCTGGGCTGGACAGGCGTGCTGTGCATTGCGCATCAGGCATGCAGCAGCATGCCCTCACCTGCGCTTGCTACAGAGTCGCGCACGTACGTGGTGGCCCCAGCGATGGCCTGCTTGGCGCCCTGGGCCACTGCACGCAGTGGGCATGCAGGCGCATTTGTATGGAAGGGCCGCTTCGACGAGAGCTCGGCAGCAGGAGCAGCATTTGAGCAGGGCTGTGCTCGGCGACTGCTTGGCGCCCTTACTGATGGAGGCAGTCTCCGCCAAGCCGCCGGCGGTGGCCTGCCCAAGTTCCGCGCCAGTCTGGAGACAGGGATGGTGAAGAAGTGAGCCCAAGCAGCGGATCCAGGGCTGGGAGTCGTTCTCATTGCGAGGGCGGCCTGCTGAGCAGAGGAACCGCGGGGACCTCACCTCGGCGCCCGTCTGCGCCGTGGCAGCTGCATCCCCAGCCAGCTCCTTGGCGCCCTCCACGTATGGTGCCGCCGCCTGCTTCGTGCCCTCGGCGGTGTCGGCGGCTGCCTGCTTTGCGCGCTGCGCCGTCCCGGTGGCTGCCTGCTGCGCGCTGTCGACCGTACTGGCAGCGGTGTCCTTGGCGGCGGCGGCGGTGTCTGCAGCCTGCTGCTGGACCGCCTCAGTCGCCTCGCCTGTGAGGAGGTAAGGAGGGGTTGCGTCAAGCGTTAAGCATAGGAAGCCACTTGATGGCCACCATGGATGTGGACGGCACCTCGCAGTCAAGGGCGCCAGCCCAGCCGGCGCACCTGTCCTGCGCGCCACAACTTCGCCGACCCCCTCCTGGGGGCTGATGCCCAGCTTTGACTTGGCCGCCTGCATGGCCAAACACACAACTTGAGATACATCTTCAAAGAGCGTCAAAAGGGTGACTTAGAAGTACCCGGGCAACGCACTGCAGGCAAGCACTTTATGTGGAGCACAGCGCAGCCGCTCACCTCCACAACCTGCTGAGCGGTCTGGCGCACGGTTTCCATCGCACCTGCCGCCCTCTCCTGCACAGCCTGCACACCAGCGGCTGCCGTCTCCCTGGCTGCCTGCGCAGCACCAGCTGCCTTCTGCGCAGGGGCCTGGGTGGTTCCAGCCACAGTCTCCTTGGCCGCCTGGCCGGCAGCGGCGGCGCGCGCTGTCGCCTGGGCTCCGGTCTGCTGGGCGCTGTCAACAGCGCCAGCCGCCGTTTCTTTAGCTGCCTGCGCAGCGCCAGCCACCTTCTCCTGTGCAGCCTGTGCTGTGCCTGCGGCGGTTTGCTTGGCTGACTCGGCAGCTGCCGATGCGCGCTCTGCCGCCTGGGCGCCAGTCTCCCGAACGCTATCAACAGCGCCAGCCGCCGTGTCGCGAGCTGCCTTACCCGTGTCGGCTGCAGTCTCCTGAGCTGCCTTCGTGGCAGCTGAGGCGCCCTCGGCCGCTTGAGCACCCACCCTGCGTGTCCCCTCGGCCGCCTGCTGTGCGGCCTCAACCGCGCCCTCAGCGGCCTCGCTGGGTGCCTCTCCACTGCCACCAGAGTGGCCAGCCGCCTCCTGCCTGGCGTCAGCTGTGCGCGACTCCTGCTGGGGGCCCTGCGGCACATCGAAGCCAGCGTGCAGGCCTGACTCATCGTACTGCGCAGTACCGCCAGCCCCCTTGGGCTGCACGGAGAGGGGCAGAGAGGGGATGCTTCGCATCAAGACAGTCCCCATAGTTCCACAGACATATTTTCATGCCAACCCAGAAATGGCAGATTAGAAGAGCAGTTGGGGGAAAGCCCCACTTGCAAGCCTTGCCCCGCTCTGCGTTTCGCCGCCTGCACGGCTTTGCAGCACGACACTCCTCACTGCACTGCAGTAAAGGCTCCATGCAAGGGGAGGGAGCTGCCGCTGCAGGCCCACCTCGCCCTGGCCCCCGCCCTCCTCCTCGTAGTAAGCCTCCCCCGACTCCGCAAACATGCCGCCCGCTGCTGCGGCGGCTCGGGGAAGAGCTGCTCTGCAGCAGGGGATGGCCAAGGGCATGAAGATGAGTGGCTGGCCACGGCGAGGTGGTGCGGGAACCGCCGTGAAGCTGCAGAGGACGGCAGGCGGGGCTCAAGCGTGCACTTGGTGGGCGCCCTGGCCGCACCTCCGTGCCGGATGTTGATGCGGTAGGGCTCGTGCAGCTGGGGCTCGCTGCCCGAGGCAGTCAGGTTGCCACCGCGGGCGGCCTCGCCCTGCTGGGCACCCCTGCACCCCGACAGGCAGAAGCTTCCTCGAACATTTTATAATGCGCTGAAGGACTGCATCAGCTGCTGATGGCTGCGCGGCGAAGCCTCACCCGGTTGGAACCGTCCCCACAGGTGCAGCCAGGCCGGGGCTCCGGCCAGCGACGCCTGCTGGGCGCGCTCTGCGGGGCCGCCACGCTGTGGGGTGCTGGGCTGGTGGGACGGGGGCAGAGCATAGCTCCCCTCCTCTCCCATCGTTTCCTGCTTGGGCCAACGTAACTCTTCCTCCCCCGTCAAGATGCACAGCGTATGAACCAGCGAACTTCAGCTCGCTGCATCACAACACCATTCCTGCAGGCGTGCTTGCGCGCACAGACCTCCCACCTGCTTCAGGCGCTCCTGCACGTCTGGCATGGCACCAGGGGCAGGCTGGCCACCCTCAGCTCCCATTCCGGACACCATGCCCAACTCGCTGCCGCCCTTGGAGTAGCTGCCCAGGGGGCCTGCAGGCAGGGGCGACATGCAAGCATCACATGAAAGGTGAAATTTAGCACGCCTTTCAGCTGTGCAAGGTTTTCCTGGTACCTTGGACGTGTGTGTCCGAGGTAATCAACAGCTTCACCCACCCCCTTTGCCCTGCCAACCAGGCAGCCCACCCGTGGTTTCCTGGGCAACTCTGTCTCCGCAAAGCCCCCCAGCAGCAGGCTGAGCCATTTCAGCCCGCGCCTGGCGCGCAGCCTCTGCCAAATGCTGCCCCTTGTCAGCCAACTGCCTGTTGGTGCTGTCCATTTGCGAAATGGTGTTCTTGCTGCAGAAGAGGTAATAAGACTGTTTGAAGTGAACCTGCGGAAAAGCAAAGATCACGATCTGTCACCTGGCTTCAAGCCAGCTGCCGCTGATGCAGCGGTTGCTGCGCTTGCATGAGCTTTGGGCTAGTCAGACTAGAACAATGGCTTTACATTGGGGCACGGTGAGAAAACTGCATAGAGCTCGTGCAAAAAGCAAACTGGTACAAAGTCCATAGTGTACAAGGGTCTGGGGCGGGTCTCTTGCGTCACTTCAGGTTCCCTCAATCGCACACCAAGCGCATGCGCTTGCGGTGGGGCACATGCGGCTGGAAGGCTGCATCGAGCTCACGCTGGGCATGCAACCAGTGCAGCGGCGGAGGTGCCAGCATCTCGCTGCTGCTGGGCTGCGCACACCCCTGCTCATGCGTTTGTCCGCTGCTGGGGAGCTTCCGTGCCGCCCTGGCCTGCGAGACTGGCGCCCTCGACGTTCCCTTGCATGCCGCACTGCCGTCAGCTGGGGGATTGCCTGCTGCAGCAGCTGCCTCCGCAGCCCGCTGGCGCCTGCGCCGCAGGTTCTGCCGCTGCTTGCGGCTCAAGCGCGCCTTGGCAAGCCTGGCATTCTGCTCTATTTGGTGGACCACTTCCTCCACTGCCGCCGCAGCCACCAGCTCGCGGTGCTGGCGCAGGCTGCTGCTCGTGTCCAGGCTGCTGCTGGGGCCGAGGCTGCTGCCGCTCGCGGCTGGCTGCAGCGGCAGGGAAGCAGGCGCAGCGCACACCTGCGCAGCACTGGCGGGCACCGAGGAGAAAGGCGACCGCGGCGTGGTTTCCACGCCATGCCGGCCTGCACGCCGCCTCGGCACGCGACCTGGTTGCTGCTGCTGCGGCTGGGGCAGTAGGATTCCGGATGGAAGGTCTGCTATGGCCGCTGCCTCCGCACTTGCAGCGGACGGAGTGCTCCCTCGCAGCGCCGCCCCTATCTCATGCTCGTGCTGGGCTAGCCAGTAGGCGAGCGAGCCCTCCACCGTCCCGACGGCAGCCATGCAGCTGCTCTCGCCGCACGCATCGTTGTCAGGAGCCTCAGCCTCCGCTGCTGCTGCAGAGTCGACCGACTGTCCGTCCGTGCCGCCCCGCGCTGGCGCCGCCACGTCGCTCGCGACTCGTTCCGACTCCGCGGGCTGGAGGGCTGGGGCCAGCAGCGGCGGCAGGGGCGGCGGCGGCGGCAGCGGCAGCTCCTGCGCCTGCGCCACCAGCTCGTCCAGCCCGCACTTCTGGGCCATGCGCAGGCTGCTTGCAAAGCAGGGTGCAGCTGCAGGGGAGAGGGGAGGCCCACGTGAGGGCAGCGAGGTGCGGGGGCTCAGGGGCAGCAGCCCCGACCGCAGTCCAGCGAGCCGCTCTTGCCCTGAAGGCCCACCTGGAAGCACCGCCTGCCGCACTTGGCGGGAGGGGGGTGCCGGGCCCGCCGCACACGTGGGCCCGTGTCTCCAGGAAGTAACGGGGTCCTGGGACGGCAACACACTCCAGCAGGGCGGCCAAAGGCACCCTGCAGGGCGCAAGGGGGTGGGCAGCACCAGGGCCGGCGTGCGCTGGTGCATCAGGCTACCCAGTGCGGAGGCGCAGCCTGGAGCTTGCAGGGCTCGCAGCTGGCGGGTGGCCCGGCCGGGGGTGCAGGGCGCACCAGGCAAAGGCCGACTTCTCGGCGCCCGCCACGGCGCGGGTGGCCGCGTTCTGCTGGGTGGCCAGGCGGAACATGAGCGGGGCCACCCACGGCGTCTGGGTGCAGTAAAAGTGGTAGGCGCCCGACGCAGCGCGTGCACCACCTGCGGGCTTGGCAGCGCGGGGCACGCGGGCAGTGAGTGAGGTGGCGGCGGCAGAGCGCGCACCGCCCCTTCGCTTCACCAGGCTCCACGCAGAGATGGCAACCGCAAGCAGCAGCACCAGCGCAGACGAACGGTGGCGCCCTTGAGTTGCGCCGACCCGTGCCACGTCAGCCCCCGTTTGCCTTGACCGCGTGGCTGGCTTCGCGCAGCCGCTGCGTCATGGCCGCCGCCGCCGCTCGCACGCCGGCCGCGTTCACTGAGCAGCAGCAGAACAGGCCCAGCGTCTCCTCGCTAAACTCGCGGGCCGCCGTGGCAGCGCTGTCTGCGTCGGCAGCCTCGCGGCCGCCCCGAAATCGCGCCACATTGTTTTCCAGACCCGGCCGCCGGGGCCGGTGCGGCACGGCTCTGCGCCCAGCAGCACCATCACGGCGCCCTCATGGATGCTGAAAGGCAGCACGCCCGCCGACTTGTGTTCGTTGGCAACCCTGCTGCGAGTGAAGTACATGCCGCTAACAGCGTGCGATGGACATGGTTTGTCTAGGGAAAGCTTGCTGTGCGCTCGCGGCTGCGCGCAGGCGCTCCGGCGCGCTGCGCTCGACGCCTGCCGCTGGCGGTCGCCTGCGGTTGGCACCGGAAGTCAGTCTATGCCATCGACATTCTGGACAGCGCCAACAAAGCACAAGGCAAGGGGGAGGCCCAGCGTGAGCGATGTCAGAGTTTAACATCCCAGCAACCTGCCCAGGATGTGCGGCACGCTTTAGCGTGTCTTTCATCAATTGGGCATTGCTGCAAGCATGCAAGGAGCGCATTCAGGACTTCCACAGCGACTTCCGCTGCACTCACAAGAAAGGGTTCCATGCATAATCTTTCCCGCTGAGCACGCGACCATTGCAGCATTGTATTGGAACAGCGTGATCGCTGCTGCTGCGTGATCCGTCTGCCCTCTGCTCGCCCATGCTCGCCATCGGCAAAATACGCAGCGCCCAGCCGCTTGTGCTGGACAGCGCTTCCTGCTCTTCGTTTGTATCATTACTAGGAGCAAGGAATCCCCTGCAAGCGCAGCAATGCGCGCTGTCCTCCAGCGCACAGCCGTCGTCACTGCCGCCGCCCAGCGGGCCTCTGGTCGGCATCAAGGTGCGCGTTCATGCCCTGCATCCTCCTTCTAGCCTGTCGGTGCACCTACCCGCATGCTCTTGATCCTGCTTCGGCAGGTGCTTGACCTAGGGCAGGTGGTGGCGGGCAACTTTTGCGGCGGCCTGCTCGCATACTTTGGTGCCGATGTGATCAAGGTAGAGCCGCCTGGGCGCGGCGACGCGCTGCGCCACCTGCGCACGCTCGACGCGGGCGGCACCAGCTTGTGGTGGCGCTCCTACGGGCGCAACCGGCGCTGCATGACGGTTGACCTGCACAACGAGGAGGGGCGGGGGCTGGTGCGGCGGCTGGCCGCCAAGTGCGACGTGCTGGTGGAAAACTTCCGCCCAGGTGGGGGCTGCAAAGTGGGAAGTAAGGGCAGAGCTTGTTGTGGGATGTTATAAAACTCACATGAAGGAAATACTCTGTCGACAGATTCAAGCTTCCAGCCCATGTCTGACCCCAACACCAATGCCCGCCTGCCCTTTTTTTTTTTTGCAGGCGTGATGGAGAAGTGGGGGCTGGGGCCCGCAGACCTCCCGCACAGCCTGGTGTACACGCGCATCAGCGGCTATGGGCAGACGGGGCCCAAGGCGCAGCTGCCGGGATATGCCAGCGTGTGCGAGGCGTTTGGCGGGCTCAGGTGCGGCACAGCGCGGCATGGCATGGCGCGCTCTTGCGTGCCATGAAGGCGAGCACCAGCACAAGCAGCGGTAGTGCTGCCTGTTGTAAGCGGCTCTTTCTGGCTTGCGGCTGGCTGGCTGGCTGCCCAGCGCTGCGCACCCGATTCCGGGTGCAGGTACATCAATGGCTACCCCGACCGTGCCCCAGTGCGCCCCAACATCAGCCTGGGGGACAGCCTGGCGGGCCTGCACGCTGCCTTTGGCACAGTGATGGCGCTGCTGCACCGCCAGCGCGCAGGCGGGGGCGCCACGGGGCAGGTGGGGGCCGGCATGGCCTGCCTGTTGCCTGCTGCACAGTGCGGGCCATGCTTGCGAGCCGAGCCTCCAACTTGCGACATGCAGCAGCGCCTGCTGTGCCTCGCTGCTTCTGTGGCGAGGAGGTGCCATCCCATCGCTGCTGCAGGTGGTTGACGCATCCATCACCGAGAGCATCTTCAGCATGCTGGAGGGATGCCTGTTGGGTGGGGTGTGCTTGCTAGCTGGCTCTGCGGTTTGTTTTTGCTGCTTCCTAGCCGGTCAGCAACTTAGCAGTTGCGATCAGCAGTTTGTTGGCAAGTGCCCTCCGCAGCAGCCCCATCTCGATTCTCCCCCGGCTGCTGCCTCACCCTTGGTCTCCTTACTGGCGTTCCGTGCAGAGTATGCGGCAACAGGGGCGGTGCGCCCGCCCAGCGGCAGCACGCTGACGGGCGTTGTCCCCAGCGGCACGTTCAAAGCCAAGGATGGGGTGTATGTGGGTGAGTGTTGGGGCTTTCATTCATGCCGCAGTAGCAGCCCCAACCTGCTGCCCTGACTATGCTGTAGTCGCAGCACCCCTGCACCCCCGCTTATACTTGGTCCCTCTGCCCCACCGCAGTCATTGGCGGCAACGGCAACAGCGTGTACAACCGGCTCATCGCGGCCATGGGGCGGCCCGACATGGGTGTGGACAACCCGCGGTATTCCACGGACGCAAAGCGTTGGGAGCATGAGAAGGAGATTCTGGAGGTGTGTGGGGCAGCATCGAGTGGGGTGGATGCGGGAGGGTGGGAACCAATGCAGGAGCCGCTGCCGCTCGTCCAGCTGACCTCTGCCTCTCCCTCACACGTCTGCTGGCGGTACCACCATCCCCCACAGGTCATCGAGGGATGGGTGGCGGCTCACAGCTCGGCGGAGGTGATGGCGGCAATGCAGGAGGCGCGGGTGCCCGCAGGACCCATCCTGTCCATCGCCGACATCGCCGCTGAGGCGCAGTACCAGCAGCGGGGCATGATCCAGAAAGCGCGGCCACCAGCGGGTGCGCCAACGTGCAAGCCGTTGTGATGCATGCCTTGGGGCATCAGCGAGTTTGCATGCCGATGTTCTTCTTCAGTCCACTTCAGTTGTGATTGATCCGCAGCCCTGCTCCTCCTCTCAAAAGCAGGCGGCGAGGAGGTGACCGTGCCCGCCATGCTGCCAGTGATGGGCGGCACACCCGGCAGCACGCGCTGGGCGGGGCCCGAGCTGGGGGAGCACACGGAGGAGATCCTGCGGGCGGAGCTCGGCCTGGATGACGCGGAGATCGCACGACTGCGCGAGTGCGGCGCCATTTGACCAAGCTTCTCATCCATGCGCAAGCTGCTTGCACTGGTGCATCGAGCCGATATGCTGTCCGCAGCCCCCGTGCTGGTAGTGTGCCCCTGCCTGGACACCTGTCACAAGACACCGGCAGGCGACAATGATGCGGTTGAACCTCACAGCAACGCAAGGGAGGTGAAGGGCAGGCTTCAGCCATGGCATACACACACAAGTCATGCCATGAGCGCTGCCGCCGCCTGCACATGCAGGGCTCGCTGCTCGCCAGACATCAGCTCTGGCTCACCCTGCCAGAAAGGTTCTGGGAGGCAGGCCGCGCTGTCTGCTGGCTGCGCTGCTGCAGACATGCTGCTTGCCTGCAAGGGCATTGCCGCCGCTGCTGCTCCCGCTGCTGTTTGAGGCCCCGGCTGATTCTGCTCCGCCCGGCGCTCTTTCTCGGCCACCTTCCTCTCCAGCGCTTCGAAAGGGTCCTCTGGCGGCGCATGGCCCCCAGCGCTGCCATTTCAGCATTGTACTGCTGTAATCTCTCAACATACACTGTCCACACACACTCGGCACAGCCACGGCCGCAGCACTCATTGGGATCGGGCTCAGGGGCGGCTGCGGCCACCCTTCGACGCTGCCACACAAGGCGCAGCTGCTGCTGACTGCGTGGGCTTGTTGCAAGTGCGCCACTGCCGGTGCTGCGGCTGGTGGCGACAGCGGCAGCAGCCTGCCAGCTGGCAGGGCGACAAGCGTCAGCGAGGGCAGCGCCTGCCGCGGCGCTGCCAGGTAGACAGTTGCGGGCGAGGCCAGCGCCCGCAGCAACATGACCAGCATGAAGGCCGGCTGAGCAATCTGCAACAACATGAAACCAGGCAAACGGTAGGTGCATGACAGATGGGGAATCACAGGCAGGAATAGCTGCGTTGCGGGAATGTGGGCTGGTTGCTGAAGAGGGCAACAACAGGCGCTGGCACACAGGAGTGCGCCCGTGCGCTGCCGCCCTCTGAAAACACAGCTGCTGGCTTTAGGAAGCACGTATCGAGTCAGGAGCATGTGCTTGCTGCTCCCGCCCTTCTTAAGCTTCCGTGGTGGCAGCACAATGGCAAGGGGGAGGGCGGCGTGGGGTGCCGGGCGGCCGCGCCGCCAGCAGCAGGTGGCGGCGGTGGTGGTGGCAGCAACGGCAGTCTGCCAGACATCGCAGCGTCATTGATTTGTTTTAAAGGATGTCGTCGCTGTGAAAGCGACGAGGGACGCTGCAGCACTCCGCAGGGCAAAACATGCCACTCACCCGTGAAAGGCAGGCTGCAGCAACAAGCCTTTACTCCAAGCTTTTTGAAACCATCAGTATGCCACTCTCTAGGAACACAAAGGAAATAACGGAAATAACTCGACACGTGTCGTCTCGTGTCGATGAGAGCATGAGCCTTGGTTCGCATTCAAACCCTAGTTCTTGGTACGCAACAGACGCACACAAAGCTTCAACACTCCAACAAGGGCCTGCGATAGGCAACCTGCAGGGGCGCCTCCAGAGGCGCCTGCTCCGCCCAGAACCCGATGACCGAGGCCCATGCAAGCACGCTCACGGATGAACAGTACGGCCAGAAGCTGCACGAGCACAGCGAGGAGGCGCTGAGGGCGGAGGCGGCGCAGGGCGGCTTCACCCTGCCAGCTCACCCGACCATCCCAAGGAGCAACAAGCCGCTGCTGCTCATCGTGCTGGACGGGGCTTGGAGAAAGCAAGTGGGTACTGTGGCCGCTGAGTGTCATGCACGCTCGCTGCCTGATCACCGTCCACACGGAGACCATGTACAATGCCCATGCAGGTACCATGATCAGTACAACGCTGTGGAGCAAGCTAAGACCCCCACCCTGGACAGCCTCAAGGCCACTGCTCCCCGCCGCTGGCGCACGCTGCGAGCGCACGGAACCGCGGTGGGCCTTCCCACAGACGCTGACATGTGCGTGGAATGCTTGGGAGGGGGCTCTGCCAAGCATCGTGAAAGTAGGCTGTGCGCTTTGCGCTCCAGTTTGTGATGCCTGCAAAGGGGTCCTGCTGGAGGCATGCCACCCTTAGAACATGTCCATTCCAGCAGCACCCTCCAAGCCTCGTGTGCCGCTGCTGCAGGGGCAACAGCGAGGTGGGGCACAACGCGCTGGGGGCTGGGCAGATCGTGGACCAGGGGGCCAAGTGCGTGGACGCAGCCCTGGCAACTGGTGCGGCGCCGCGTGCCCGCGTGCTGCCATGGCCGCATGCTGGCACAGGCATGTGATTCACAGCAGCCTTCACCGCATCCGTGTGTTGCCTGTCTTTGTCAGGCAAGATATTCCAGCTGGAAGGGTGGCGGTACATCGAGGACTATGCCAAGACCGGCACCTTGCATCTCATTGGCCTGCTGTCTGACGGCGGCGTGCACTCCCGGTGGGCGGTCGCTTAGATTGGGGGATCCCAGGAAGGTTGTGGTGGCGTGCGATGGCATGTTGTTTCCTGCTGCCCTGTGTGTGTGAGAGGTGGTGTGGACGAGTGTGTGTGTGTGTCTGGGGGGGGGGGAGGGGGTCGTTCGTATTACAGCAGCTCTTTCATCGTGCCACTGCAGCTACGACCAGCTCATGCTGCTGATGGAGGGGGCGATCCAGCAGGGCGTGACTCGCATCCGCCTGCACGTCCTGTCGGGCGAGTGGCATCGGCGGCACATCCCAACGCGGAATGCTCTCGTTTCGACCCTGCAGCTGCAACTGTGGGCCCTGCGCCTTGATCCAGGGGGCCCATTCCTGTCCGCTTTGCTGGCCGCAGATGGGCGCGACGTGAACGACAACACAGCGGTGCAGTGGGTTGAGCGCCTGCACGGTGACGCCAGGGGGCTCAGCAACAAGACCGGCGCCGACGTGCGCATCGCGTCTGGTGGTGGACGCATGGCAGTGACCATGGACCGGTACGAGGTGCGCAGGCGGCACAGCAACGCTGCACCCTTCGCCAGCCGCTGCTTGGCTACCTGCTCTCTCGATCAAGATCCACGAAGCCCTCCCTGCCCTCCTGCCTGCTGCCCTCTCCTCCTGCCTGTGCTGGCTCCCTACCCCTGCTGCAGTCAGACTGGCGCGTGGTGCAGCGCGGCTATTATGCGCATGTGCTCGGCGAGGCGCCGCACCGCTCCGCCGACCCGGTGGCCGCGGTGCGGGAGCTGAAGAAGGGCAATGCAGTGTCTGGTGCGTTTGTGGGCCTGGTGCACTTGTGCACAACGTTTGGTGTTTCACGCAGGGCTGGTTTAGTGCAATCAAATGGAAGACTTCCTGCCATGCTGCCTGTGAGCTGCTAGCTTGAGGAGCAGTTGGTCCCCCCAACGCCGTCGCTGTCGCAGACCAGTACATCGACCCCTGGGTGGTGGTGGGGGAGGACGGCCAGCCAGGTGCGCTTTGCCTGCTGTGATGCAGGCCCACAGGGGCCCCACCTGCTCTTGCCTCCCTACCAGTTCCGGTGCTGCACTAAGGCTAGCGCTTTTGGGGGCTGGCTGGATTTGGCTGAGTTTGAGTTTGAGTCAAGGCCATGCCGCCTTGGTGCCTGCAGTTGGCGCCGTGCACGACGGCGATGCGGTGGTGACATTCAACTTCCGAGCGGACCGGATGGTGGAGATCAGCAAGGTGATAAGGCACACAGGCAGTCGTCAGGCGTAGCAGGGAACTGACTGGCGGCACTGACTGACGTACATGGCTGTTGGGAGCTGTGCAGCTGGCTGTTGCTGTCTGCAGCCAGCCATGCCTGCGCCCTTGCCCATGCAGTGCGATCCATGCTTGCCCAGTGCAGGCACTGGAATACAAGGACTTTGACAAGTTTGACCGCAAGCGCTGGCCAGACGTGGGCTCTTCCTTTTTTTTTTTGGGGGCGTGCCTGCTGTCCAGCTGGCAATCGGCCGCCTTACGCTCAGAGCGCCTGGCTTTTGCACCCGTGTACCACAACTTGCACTGCTTGGGATCATCCCTGCACCGCAGATGCATTTCGCCGGCATGATGCAGTACGACGGGGACCTGCTGCTGCCGCGCCATTTCCTGGTGCCGCCACCCCTCATCGAGCGCGCAAGCGAGCAATACGTAGTGGGCAACGGGCTGCGCGTCTTCGCCTGCAGCGAGAGCCAGAAGATTGGTGCGGCCTGCATAGGAGGGGAGGACATGGGAAATGGTGTGGATGGCTGGGCAGCGATGGTGTGAATGTGATGCCCGGGCCAAGCATGCGGTTTTTAGATATCTCTGCTGGTTGGGAACGTTTGGTCTTACGAGGGCAATGTCAGGGTGTCTGCTGCTGGAAACGCCCCCAACATTCCTGCTGCTCGCCTTCGACCTGCCTGCGCTCCCGACTCCCAGGCCACGTCACCTTCTTCTGGAACGGCAACCGCTCCGGGTACCTGGACCCCAAGCTGGAGCGGTTTCAGGAGGTGGGCTGCGTGCGCCCTCCCCCTGCACCGGCGCCCGGCTGCGCTGTGCTCCACATCTCGACCACCCCATAGAGTGCTGGTTAGGGGGCAGGAGTGCACAGCTGGGCAGGACACTTCCCCAGCTGGCCGCCACCTGGGCTTGAGCCATCCAGCTGGCACCACATCCTGCCATCGCCCTGCGCGCCCCCGCGCCCCCCCCGCAGATCCACTCTGACCAGGGCATCTCCTTTGACCAGAAGCCGGCCATGAAGGCTCGGGAGATTGCGGCCGCCACCAAGAAGGCGCTGCTCAGTGGGGAGTACGACTTTGTGCGCTGCAACTTTGCCAACCCAGGTGGGCTGCCATGCAGCAGGCACCTGCATCGCAGGGAATTGCTGTAGGTCAACAGTCAGCCAACATGTTGGGGGCAGCCCCTGCTTTCAAAGGTAGACTGCATCCCCTGCCTGCAACGCTGTTCCCCTGATGCGCAGACATGGTGGGCCACACGGGCAATTTGCAAGCGGCGATCGAGGCGGTCAGCGTCACTGACGAGTGCGTTGGGGAGCTGCTGCAGGCTGTGGATCAGGTGGAGGGCGTTTCCTGCTCACCGCCGACCATGGCAATGCCGAGGACATGGTGCAGGTGACTTGGGAAAGGGGGCCGGGTGCCATGAGGGCGACAATCGATGCGGCGGCTCTGACACCATAGCATTCTGCACTACGATTGGCATGGCGTGCGTGCACCTCGTGCGTTCTTTGACGTATCAATGCCCCTGCCGCCTGGCTTGTCCCAGCGCGACAAGTCGGGGCAGCCGGTGGTGAAGGACGGCAAGCCCGTGGAGCTGACCAGCCACACCCTCAACCCTGTGCCCTGCGCCATCGGCGGCCCCGGCCTGCCGGCCAGCGTAAGGTTCAGGTGAGGGGAGCCACCACAGCGCATGTTTGCCTGCTGCTGTCCCCCAACCTGCTGCCGCCCTGGAGATGTGCCATCGTTGCGCTCAGCCTTACATGAGACTCTTGGCCTCACCTGCTGTTGCATTAATACTGCAGACTGACCCGTTTTCCCAACCCAACGGCTCATCGCAGTTTACTCCTCTGCTATGCATGCTGTGTTGCAGGGATGACCTGCCCCAGGCCGGCCTGGCCAATGTCACAGCCACCTTCCTCAACCTCCTCGGCCTGCAAGCGCCAGACTTCTACCGGCCGACGCTCATCACAGCTGCAGAGAAGTGAAACCTTCACACCAGGCAGATCCAGCGTTTACAGGAGCGTAGCCAAACGGTGCCATCCACAGACCACCCACTCAAGGCTGCAATGAACCCATAGATGTTTCGCTTCGCCGCTTGCCCTGTCTTCATAGGAACAGCTGACGACGTTTGGCAAGTTCCTGCTTGCACAGCGAGGGTGCCAGTTATGCATGGCACAGAAAATATGGTCCATCAATCTGCTCAACATAAGCTACACATTTGAAAAGTTTGGCAGGAGCATAAAGTGCAAGGGGAAGAAAGACAGCAGCAAAATTTTCGGCGAGGGCCTGAGGAGGCGGCCTCATCAAGAGAGCACGCGAGAGGTGCAAAAAAAGCACAGGGAACATGTATATATGTGCCTTGACATCCGTTACTGCACCGTTCATTGCTTGATGGCCGTGCAGAGGCTTGGCGTGGCCACTGAGATGGCGCTAGCGATGAAATTTTTGTGAATGTGCAAGTGCCAAAACCACTGCTCCATCACAGTTCGTCATGCCCCAGGTAGAAGCTGTACTCTTCAGCAGAGGGCTGGCGGTACGTGATGACTTGACGGATCTGATCGTCCCGCTCAGAATCAAACACGAAAAGGCTGATGCCTGCAGCAGGGTGATGCTTGGCAGCGTACATGAGAGGGGAGCAGAGTATGACGACAACATGTGGCTCAACCAATTGTGGCCACCAAGCTCACACCTGACATGGTGGTGCGGCGGCCGGAGCCCGGGTGGTCCCGCCACTCGCCAAAGTTTGTGCCTACAACAGCCGGCGGTACAAGATTGAGCCATGGCGCGCAGGTGGTCTCCCTGGCCTGTTTGCATTGCAAGGCAGCAACACTCTGGCCAGCGCACAAGCAGCCAGGCGCCACGTACCCGTGCAGGTGAAGTGCACCGCAACCATGTTGCTGTCATCACGAGCCAACACATCCTCAATGTGCATGGTGTAGTCTGGGTACGCGCTCCACAGGTCACGATACACCTTGCTCACCTGCAGCAGTGCAGCGAGAAGCGCGTGGGCGGCTCCGGGCGGCTCGCGCCGGGCGGCGGCAGCGGGGCTAGGTGCAGGGGCGGCGTTCACCTTTCTCGACCCGACAAGGTCCACAGCGCTCCACACTCTGTCAGAGAACACGCAGTTGGGCGACAAGCGCGCCATGAGCGCCGGGAGGTCTTGCGCATTCACTGCCTCTACGACCTGGAGGACAGTTTGTTGCAGCTTCCGCGTTTCATGACTCGCCAAGTAGGATTGAACAATGAGTCTGGGGTGTCGACGTTGGGTTACGACCATCGGCTGGGTCGGCCGCCTGTTGAGGGCGCTGAACCGCAACTGCATCCTTGGAAATCTTGCGAATAATGATGAGAAGGACAGAAATTACAGCAACTGCAATACAAGCGCACCACACCATGCACCAGTACCAAGCTCTCGTCTGGCGACAGCAGTGCGGCGCACACGGTGGAAAACAGGGATCCTCGGCATGGATGGTTTGGTGGCAATCCACCAGATGGAGCATAAACTGCGTCCATGCATCAGCTCCCTTACAGGCTGACTTGCTGTCACTGCTGGCTCACTGGCTTTGCGACGGGCTGCACCCGGAGCGAGGCCTTCCTGCCCTGCTTGTAGTGTGGATGGCGGTGCCCCTGCATCCAGTGGGTACATGGGCGGCAGTACCATAAACACGGGTCGTGTAGTGCCCTGAACACGCACCTCAAAAGCGTGTGGCGCACCTCTGGCAGGATTGCGTCAGCTTGCTCTCTGGGGAAGATGCCCCACATCGTGCCCACCTGCTGGCAGCACCACGGCCACTCAAGCCAGTGCCAGCAGCGATAGCCTGCCCATATCTTGAGTGGCACACACAACCAATTTCTCGCCTCCCACCTTCACCCCAGCCCGCACGTCCTGCTCATCCTTCCATGTCGGCATCGCATACCTGCAGCCGCGGCGTGACGCACGGCTGGCGAGGCAGCTGCAAGCAGGCAGGCGGGCCTGGCCAGCGGTGCAGCAGCGGCGCAGCGCTTCCACCGAGCACAGCCGCACCAGCAGTCCCCAGCCTCCAGCTGTAGAGCGTTGACGCCCGCTGCAGCTTGAAGAAGCCCATCTCGCCCCAGTAGGTGCCCCAGGAGTTGCGGATCAGCCAGTACCTGCGTGAGAGCCGACTCAGAGCAGCTCCCAGCACACCTCAGGCCCCACGGCAGCAGCAAACCTCCCAGGCAGCGCAGACTTGCAGCCAGGCACGCGTGGCCGGCCGCCCCTCACTTCATGCCTCCGCCTGGCTGCTGCCCCCAGCCCACCACCTCCACGTCGTGGTCAATCTCCAAGGGGTCGCTGATTTTGGAGGGGTAGACACCCACGCCCGAGTGGTACCCGTAGTCAAACATCTGCGACACGGAGGGGGCCGAGCGCAGCTGGAAACAACCGGATAATCAAACAGGCACCAGCACGACAGCGGGCGTGGCTTGTGACAGACAGCAAGTGTCTGAAAGGCCCGCCAGGACAGCAGGCTCCAGCAACACAGGGCGGTGAGTGGGTGCCGCGCCTCGGGGGTGGCCATGGAGCAGGTGATGGGGCCGCGCTGGAAGATCCTGCGCGCATGGAAAGGGCAACCTTGCTGCAGCGACAGCCTTGACCAAGGTGTGGGCTCAAGTCAGCGGAGTTGGGCAGCTGTGCGCTGCATAACCCCAACTCCCTACATGTTTTTGCCCCTGGTGCCCCATCTGCGCATGAGCGGGCCCCCACCCCTGGCACGCGCGCCCCCAGCCCACTGCGCACTCGCTCATCATGGCCGCCTCCCCAGGCTGCTCCACCTTGCCATAGCTGGACAGGTAGTACCGCACCGGGGTGCGTACCGCCCAGCATGTGTCGCAACCCTGGCAGGGAGTCGGCCTGGGCTTGGCTCAGCCGCCAGGCTGGATCCTCTGGGATGGGGCCTTCGAACCCGGCCATTATCCAAGCAACATGACGAGTCTGTGCAGGCGAGGGGGCTGCCACGCGTACCTTGAGCGGCATGCAGTTGGTGCAGTAGCCGGAGGCGGGGCACTTGCGGGCGTGCTTGCCGTACTGGCGGTGGTCTGTGGCACTGTAAGGCTGCGTAAGGGGCCAAACTGAAAGATGGCATCAGCAGCGTGCCCGACACTCTGCTTCATCGGCCAGCCTGCCATGTGCATGGACACAGAGCCAGCAGGGCGCCACCTGGCAGCTCTCGTCGGGCAGGCCGAAATGCCTCATGTACCGCAGCACGTCAATCACGTCTCCGCCGTTGCAGCCGTCGCCATACCTGCACAAATGGAGCGACGCGTCGAGCGATGTGCAGCGGGTTCGAGCACACGCTGTGCTGCACTGCAAGGATGGCGGGTCCAGCCCGCAAGGGCGACATGCTCTCTGGCTGCCTGCCCCCTGCCGCCAGCCCGCGCCCACCCGTGGAAGGCCCCGCAGTTGAGCACCACCTGGCGGGCCAGCATGGTGTCGGGGCCCAGGCCCCCTTGGCAATCTTCAGCCGGTCCTGCAGGCGCAGCAACCGCCATGTGTGTAAGCAAGCTCTCCGCAGCTGTTCAATCAGGGCAGAGCCGCCGTGCAGCGCAGTGGAGCGACAGCGCTGCTCCCTGACGGCAGTGATCCACCTGGATCATGGAGGTTGTGCCGTGCAGCCAGCAGGAGCCGCAGTAAACAGGGATGTGCCTGCAGCAGGGAGGGCAGCCTGTGTGCAGTGCCCCTCCACTAGACATGCTGCGGCTCACGCAGGCTGAGCGGATGAAAGGAGCCTACTGGTTCCAAGACGGCACAAGCAGTGATTTGCCGTTGACGTCGTTCCAGCTGAAGTTGGCGGGAAGGTCCTCTGGGCGCCTCGTTGGGGCGGGCAGGTGGTTGAAGAACATCTCTTCGCGCGTCACCTCGGCGGGCGGCGACGGCATGCGGCCCTGGCCGCTGGCAAGGCCAAAGCAACAAGCAGCACGACCAGGGGCAGGGGGCGCCTGTGCCTCAGAGTCAGCATTGTTTGGGTCAGTCCAAGGTGAGCCCAAGACCAAAAGGCTGCAAAGCTGGGTGCAGCACTCAAGGCTGAAGGGTAGGGCGTGCTTCCCAGTAATATCCGGTTCCAAGTCACATCCAAATTATGTTTTCACTTTAACAAGGCGCATGACAATCTGAATCATGCCAAGCTCAAGTCCTGGGCCGCTTGGCAGCCAAGCTGGCGCTGGCGCCGCCGCCGCCGCCGCCAGGCTGGTTGAGCGCCAGGGTTGTCAGCGCATGGTCTCCGGCCCGCTTCTCCACCCACTTAAACATGCTGCACTTGCCCTCGGGTCGAGGCCCTTCTGGCCGGCCGCAGGTGTAGAAATACCTCCCTGCACAGGCCAGCGACCTGGGATTGAGCAGGCGGGCAGGTCGGCCGCAGCTGGGAACACAGCACACGCCCCACCGCTCACCTTTGTTTGGCCCGCTTTTGTTCACCTTCTTCAGCACGGCAGGCTCGCCGTGCTCACAGCGGGCACCTGGAAGCGCTGCTGTATGCTGCGCCATGCATCCTTGGCGGCGGCGGCCGCCTGCTGGCACGCCTGCGATGCTGCATGCTCCTCTTCAGGCTGCTCGCGTTGATGGCTGGGCCCTGCTGCGTTGCTCTGCTGCTGTGACTCCTCAGGAGCCACCTGCTGCGAATGGCTGTGCACCGGCAGCTGCCGCTCCTGCTGGGAAGCATCAAGTGGCTGCTGCCGCTGAAACATGCTCTTCAGTGTTGCCTGTTTCTTTCCTCCAGCTGCTGGCTGGGATGGAGCACCAGCCTTGCCGCTGCGGGCCCGTGAAGGAGGGACTGACCGGCGGGAGGTAGGCAGGCCCCCTGGTACCTCGGCTGGTGCTGCCTGCTGCTGCTGCTGCTGCTCGCCTGCGGCACGACCGCGGGCCGCTTCTACAGAGGCTGTTTCTTCCACAAGCGCCGACAACCTTACCAAGTCTTTGGTCATATCGTCCTGTGCGCCGCGCTGCAGGAAGCCGTGAAGTTTGAGCTGCTTGCCGCCAAACGCGTGCCGCATGGCTGTGGGAGGAGCTGCAGGGGCAGGAGCAGCAAGCAACACCCGTCGGCCTTGGCTCTGCAGGCACGAGCCGCCGCACAGCGCGCCGCGCTCCGCAGCCTTGCCTGTCGCTGCACAGGGGAAGGATGTGCCGCTGGTACAGGCGAAGTCAGCCCACACGGGGCAGTGGTCGCTGCCCTGCTGCTCAGGCCAGATGTCCCCGCCTGCCACCCACACGCCCCCCGCCCGCTGCTGCTGCTGCTGCTGCTGCTCCCCGTGAGCTGCCGTGCCATCCACCCTTGGGAGGGGGAACCCACGCTGAGGCCTGCTGTGAGGATCAAGTCAATCCTGCTGCCATGGTTGTTCAGCCGCGCCGCCGTGGCCGTGCTCCAGCATGTGAAGGCGCGGGGGCGGCCAGGGTGGAAGGCACGGAAGGTGTCTACCAGCCGCAGCTCCGCTGCGCCGCTGCCAGCATGCCAGCCCTGATCGCCCGTGCCGGCCGACGTAGCGGGGGTCCCCCACTGCAGCCGGCATCCATGCCCCTGAGCAGGCGGCGCAGCCAGAGGCGGTCAGGGCGGGTGGTACGGTAGAAGTTGGGGTCGGGCTCGGGGGCATCAATCTGCAAGAAACCTGGAGACCAGGCTGCTTGAGTTTCGATGAAGCAAGCTCAAGGCAGTCGGATTAACACAGTAGAACAAAGTTGCGCACATGAGCAGCAGTGTGTGGCGTTTCCACAGCCAGGGCTGGTGGGCACACACGCCGCCTGCTTTGGCTGCATGTGTTGCAGCCAGGGTGGGCCGGCTCACCGGTGCGGGGCAGATGTTGAGGTCTCCCACCGCCACCACCGCCCGCCCCTGCCGCGCCAGCTCCAGCCACCGCAGCTCCAGCGCCTGGCAAGGGCGCCCGAGAGGGCATGGTGTGCTTGGGGCCGGATCCAGCGGCGCATCCACACATCCACACATCCTACACATCCGCACAGGCCCCTCGTCCCCCACCTGAAAGAAGCGCGCCTTGAACTCCATGCGCTCCTCCACCTTCTCGGCGCTGGTGATGGCGGGGCCTGCGAAGTGGGAGCGGCGGCGGCACAGCACAGCATCTCTCTGCGCGCACAGGCAGAGCGCAGGGCTGGGCGGCAGCAGGGCAGGCTGTGGCGTGAGTTGGCCGCAAAAAAGCGCGGCGTGCTGACCGTAGATGTTGAATAGCACGAAAGCGCCGTGGTCGGTCACCACCACCCGCCCCTCGCTGTCCAGCTCCTGCAGCAGCAGGTTCACACACAGGCTAGACCGCTGCGACACCCAACACTGCGTCCAACGCAACACGGAACCAACGCTGCAGAACCCCACATGCAAGCCTCACCGCCAGCTCTTCCACTGTGAAATGTTCTGCCAGCGCAGGGTGCGGCTCCGCTGCTGCAGCCTGTGCCTCGCCGCGGGTGCGCAGGCCAGCCGCAGAGGCGGAGGCCGCCAGCGGCGCGCAGCCCGTGAAGCCCTCCTCTGCGGCGAAAGGAAGAGCCGTGGCGGTGCGCACGTAGGTAGCCGTGCCGCTATAGCCTCTATCTGTTTGCGCGCAGGAAAAGAAGGAGTCCCTGCAGGGCAACCACAGGGGAGGGATGAAGTGGATCGACGCGGCAGCAGCAGCGGCGGTGGGCGAGCACCCACCAGCCTTCAGCCACAGCCAAATCGCGCTCCACGTCGCATCGCCGCAGCTTCGTCTCTTGCAAGCACACGATGTCTGCATGAACAGGGCCTCAAACCCTGCTGAGCCCGTGTCCGGCAGTGGCGCAACGCAGACTGATACTTGAATGACCCCTTACCGGCTCCAAGACTTTCAAGAAACTGTGACAGCGTAATGTGAAGGCGTTGCGACAGCAAAGCCCTCAGTCCATTCACGTTGAACGACAGCACCCTGACTCGCTGCCCTGATGGCCCTCCTACCATCGTTCTGTGGCCGAGGGGACCATGTGTTGAGATCACAGATTTACAGCAACTCCAAGGACGCCAGTTTAGACATGAAGCATGCGCAGCACGCTTGCCAGGCTGGCGCCCGCAGTCCTCATCATTCCTCCTTGCCGCATCTCAAGTAATTTGGGCCTTGCTGTTCCATCTGTTCAGGGTGCCCATGGCGGGCGGCCGCGCACGACCCAGGCGACGAGCAGGAAGACGGCCAGCATGAGCAGCGACATGCGGGTCTGCCGCAGGAACTCGCGCCACACTTTCTGCAGGCAGCAGCGCAGGGCAAAGCAGGGGGCCATCAGGCGACAACGATTGAAGCAATAGACACCTTGCTCCCTGCCAGGCAGGGCGGCACACACCTTCCAGGTGAAGCCGCCACGCATCCACTCCGGCAGGTCATCCTCCTCGTTGGGCTTCCGCTCTTGCTCCTCAATCTCCTGCGCTGAGGCAGCATCCGCGGCGGCGGCGCGCTTGGCCCCGCCAGCGTCCGCTGTGCCTCCAGCTGCACGACGGCGCAGCGTCGAGCCTGTTGCACCTGGCGCTGCCGTGCTGCTGCCCTTGTCGCCGCCTTGAGCTGCCTCCTGCGCCTCCTTGAACGCTGACTCGTAGGCGGCTTGGGCCGCATCCGCAGGGTTGCCCGCCTCGGGCGGCGTGGCGGCTGCAGCCGCCGCCGCTGCCAGGTGAGCCGAGCAGGCAGCCTGCAGAGCCAGCTGCCACTCCGTGTCCCGCTTCTGCCAGCCGGGCTGCAGGCAAAGAAGGGGGCACAGAGGGGGCCGCAGAGGCAAGGCTTTGGCAGCCTGGGCGGGTTGCAGAGGGGCAGCCTTGCGACAGCATGGCAGGAGTTGTAAGCTCAGCGCAGCGTGAGGCGCCGCTGGCTCCCTTGCCTGCGCCAGCATGCTGTCGATGTCCACTGTGCGCTGCCCGTTGGCCTGGGCCACGCTGTGCAGCATGCGCATCTTCTGCGGCCCAGCAGGGAGCGGGAGGGGCAGCCCGCAGGGATGCACGTCAACCGCCACACTGGCGAGGATAACCAGGAGCAGCGGCGATCTGTAGGGGCGGGGCAAAGGGTGCGGCCAGCAGCACAGCATCCCACCCACCTGCAGCACCGCCAGTATCTGCGGGTCGGCCGCGTACCGCTCGTACTTGGAGGTGTCAGCACGGATGGCGTCGATCGCTTCCCGCACGTGGGACTGCAAGCAGCCGGGGCAGCACGCCGCGCGGTTGTCCTGCTTCTCAGACTGACCATTCAGAGCACAGATGGGGCACCCACGCAGCTGCAGTGCCGCTGTTGACCGGTCGGCGGCCATTGCTGGCTGCCTCGATCGCTGGCGTTGCACAGCGTCGTCACCCTGGCAGCCTGCAACTCAACCGGGTCTGTTCCCCGGCCGCCCACCTGCTGCGCATCCCCCTGGAAGTCCTCGTCAGCATGCAGCGCCGCCAGCGCCTTGTGGATGTTAAGCAGCTTGCGGGTAGCCACCAGCTGGCCGATGCGCGACGTCGCCTCAGCGGCTGCAGGGGGCCGCCGAGGGGTGCGGCGTCACCTCAGTGATGCATGCCGCGTAGCCAGGAGCGCGATGGGAAGCAAGGCAGCAGCCGGGACGGACGGCGGCGTGATGGTGCGGCGCGGCAAGCGGCAGCGCGGGCTGAAGGAGAGGCGATCGCAACCGGCCGGCAGGCGGCCCCACCTGCCGCTGGCGGGTACTGGCGCAGAGCGGCCGCCAGGTCGGTTTCGTCCAGCAGCGCCCAGCGCTCCACCTTGCTCAGGCGTTCCGACTGTGCGCAACAGAGGAAGTTGGAAAGTTGAACAGCAGGTGGATGGGTTGGGGGACGGAGCGTGTGGCGTGACACCCAAACTTGGCCCCAGCTTGTGCCACGAGTGCAGCAGACAGTGCCAGGAGCCAGGCAAGGCCGCCATCACCCCACCTGTGGCAGCTCCGCAAACTGTTCCTGCGCAGACTTGGGCGGCGACAGCGGCCCCGCGGCGCCGCTGCGCGCCTTGGCCGAAGCCTTGGCGGAAGGGTCCAGATGGAGCAGGTCGGCAAGGCGCGCGTCGCCAGCTGGCGCCAGGTCAGCGGGCAGCCTGCCCTCGGCGTCGGGCAGCCCGCGGTCGGCGCCCGCCTCCAGCAGCGCCTTGGCGCAGCGGGAGCAGCCGCCCAGCGCGGCGCTGTGCAGCGGCGTAGCGCCCTCCGGGTTGCTGCGATCTGCGGCTCGCCCAGGTTCAGGGGCAGCGGCAGGTAAGCTTCCCACGTGGCTCGCAGCCCCAACATAGGCGGCACACATGCTGCCCCAGCGGAGGCTGCGCCACACCTCCTCACCGTTTGGGTCGGCGCCGCTCTCCAGCAGGTGGCTCACCGAGGCCACGCTGCCCAGCCCGGCCGCCAGGTGCAGCAGCGAGTAGCCGTGGGGCCTGACCGAGATGCTGGCGCCCCAGCTGCATGAGGCAGGGTGGGGGAGGCAGCTCCTCAGTCAAAGCTGCATGGCTGGCTGGCTGCGCTGAGCAGCCAAAATCATTCCGTGCAGCATGCAGCACCACACCGCAGGCGTCGTGGCGGCAGCAACAGAGCCCGCGCCTCACCCCTGCAGCAGCTTGGCGGCCGCCACATGGCCGCCCACCAGGGCGCAGGCAGCCGCGGTGAGGCCCTGCTTGTTCTCCGCGCCGGCCTTGGCGCCCTGCTGCACAAGCACCTCCATCACGCCGGTGTGCCCATGCCTGGCGCAGATGAGGGGATAAGATACGTGAATACACCGGCGAGCGAGGGCTGCGCGGCACCAGGGTTGGCCTGCCTGCTGCGCAGCGGCGCTGCCAGGGACGACCCACCTGGCGGCCAGGTGGAGCGGCGTGTTGTCCTCGGCATCGTACGCCTCGGCCCAGGCCCCCTTCTGCAGCAGGAACGCCGCCGCCTCTCCGTGGCCGCCCAGCGCCGCCATGTGCAGCGGCGTGCGGCCGTCTGCACGGCAGCCAAGGTATAAGGGCAGCGTCACGAGGGCAGGCGCCAACGCCACCCACGCCCCTCACGGTGCGCCAGCAGCCAGGGGGTGGGAAAATACGTGGCTGCGCTGCCCACCTGGCGACTCGATGTCCACCTCGGCGCCGCGGCTCCACAGGAAGCGCACAACGTCGGCGCGGCCATTGGCGGCCGCAAAGTGCATGGGCGTGCGCCCCTGCTTGTCGCGGCAGTCCAGCGCGGCGCCCAGCTCCACCAGCGCCTCCACCTGCGGGTGCACAGCTCCGTGTGCAATCAAGGTGTGGCCCAGGCAGGCGCCCGGCAGCACACGCGGAGGCATTGTCGACCTTGGGCAGGCGGCGGAAACAGGCCCAGTGCAGCCCCCTCACATCAGCAAGATATCCTCGGGTGGCTGCCACCATCAACAGCCCATTGTGCTTCTTCTGGTTGCGAAACTGCAGGGTTCCAAGGGAGGCAGGGGCGTGTAGCATGAGGTCACAGCAGGAGTGTCACGCAGGTTATGGCATGGTGAGGGCCGCCGGATGCAACCAGCGACACGCGGCGGGGCAGAGGTGCAAGCAGCGACGCATCGCGTGCCTTCTCGGCCTGATCCTCCATTGACGACATTGCCACGCCTTGTTGGCTGCCCAAACAGGCTTCAGCTAACTACGTGAGCGACTGGAGATCGCGGGGTAAGCGGAAGCAGCAATACTCGCAGCACTGGAAGCAAATTGACTCCTCGAAAAGCCAGGAAGTTATGCAGAGTAACAGAGAGCCTGGTTTCCCGAGTTGCGAGACCACAGCAGACAAATGACGTCAGCATGCCTGACATGCAGAGATGCAGCTGCATCTCTAAAACGGCAGTATGCACTAGCGGTTTATGTGAATTCATTGAATTCAAGAGAAGCAGCTCCATGAGTCGCACTGCTGAGGCGGCCCATGGATGTTCACACTGCTCTTGCTGAAATTGTTTAAAACGCCGAGATTACAAGAAGGGATTGGAATCACGAGTACTTCAAATAGTTGCAACCTCGGCGGAGGGCCCTGAGGCGTCTTGGCTGCTCCCCGCTTCTTTGCCTGATGGGGTCTGCCTTGAGCTTTACAGGCATCGTTTTCACTGGGCAGCGAAGACTCAAGCTTAGAAGTATGCGAGAATGTTAATGTATGAGTTCAACAGTGAGAGAAGGTTGCAAGCACACAGCGCTGCGCCCGGGGCACATTTCAAAGCGGGCGCTGACGTGCGCAGCAACAGGTGAAGACCAGATGGCGCAACACCTTCAAGCTCATCAGAAACAGAAGATACACTCTATCGATATCTGAAACAGAAAGGTATATGTATAAGAGGATGTGATTGGTCCTAATAGCAGAAAGAGAGGGTCCTGAGACAGCCCAGGCTGCCTGGGCAGTGCCGTGGTTGATCATAACATGATATGTATTCATTCAGAAAAGGTCGCTCATCAGACCCCACGCGACGCCCCTGCCGGCACCACCTCTTCGGTCCGCGTCCGCGGCTGCTGCGACTCTGCGGCGGCCCCCGTCGCCCCCTCGTCTCCCTCCTCCTCGCCGCTGTGTTTGGGGGCCAGCAGCAGGAGCTTGCAGCGGCCGTCGCCGGCGTTCCAGACGCGTGGGGTGGTACGCGCCTCCGCCCCCTGCGGGTTCACCTCCAACCGGATGGTGCAGCCGCGCTCGGGGATCTGGCAGTAACCCAGCAGCACGCTCTGCAACCGCATGGCAGGGGCAGGGTGGGGGCGGGGTGTCCGGGCGAGCGGGGTCAGCCGAGCCTCGGCCCGTTGGCACAGCTAGTGGGACTGTTGAAGCGCACAGCTGAAACCTGCATGGTGCTGCTGGGGACCCCTGGCCCAGGGTTCTAAGGTTGCCCCCCCCCCTGCCCTGGGGCTCGCCTGTCGCGCCAGCAGCGCACGCTGCTGCAGCTGGCAGTAGGTCAGCTCCTCCTGCTCGGCTGCCAGCTCGCACGCGTCCACCTTGATGAAGTGGGCGGTGCGGCCCAGCTGGTCGTACACCCCCACACCAGCGGCGTCACAGCCACCTGCGAAGCGCAGGGGGGCATGCGGCTGGATGCGTGGCGACAGGCACCGCCACCCCGACCAGTAAGCTTTTCCCGACAGCGGAACCGGGCCAGGCACCGCATATGCCCCCCCCAACCACCACCCAACCGTCCACCCTCCCACACACCCACACCCACCTGGGCCAGCAGGCGCGCAGAGAAGGAGGCAGTGTCAAAGACCACCCCCAGGGGCAGGCGGTCCATGTCCTCAAAACGAGTGACCCCCGTGCGGCTGCGCTTCTCGCAGATGATGTTGATGTCGCGGCTGCCCGAGGCCTGCGGGCACATGATTCGGGGGCGGGGCAGCACGCTGAGCGTGGCGAAGTCGTTCCCAGCGGTCTTGGTCTGCCACACTGCAACCCCCGCCCGGCGCTGACGTGCAGACTTCTCCCCCTGGGCATGCATCAATGGCCGGGCCAGCGTGGCTCCCCCCGCCAGGCACGGCAGCACGGCCCCGGACTCCAGGCGTTGGCCCTAGCCGCGCGGCCACTGCGGGCGTCCCCAGCGGCAGGCCGCTGCACCCACCGCCAGCAGCATGCGCAGGTTGAGCTGCACCCCAGCACCGAGGCGTCCATGCGCAGCGCCTCGTGCAGCGAGCGGGAGCCTCCCGAGGAGGGCACCGCCGCCAGCAGCGCCGACGCGCCGTCCACCTCGGGGCCGACCAGCGCCGCCCCCGCCCCCGTCTGCCACAGGTCGTCTGCCAGGATGAGGGCGGCGGAGTAGTGGCCCACGTCCACGGCGGCGGCCAGCGCGGCGCGGCGGCGCGGGTCGGCCTGCACGTGGCGCAGCTGGATGTTGGAGATGCCGTGCTGGCGGATGATGTCATCTGCGGGGGAAAGGGGGCGCGCAGCGACGGTATGAGCGCATGCTCAGGGGGCACGGGTGACTTGCACAGCCCAAGCACACTGCTGACGGCTGTCGAGCCACAGAGCAGCAGCAAGGCGTGTTGCCCGGCCGCACAGCCGGGGCCCCTTCCCAGCTGCTGCCTCACCCAGCGCCTGAGCGCACTCGGGGTGGTGGTTGACCATGGTGGCTGAGGAGCCGGGCGGCAGCGCCTGCAGCGTGGGCCCAGGGCGCGGCGGTGAGGAAATGGAGCTGGCTGAGAAGAAGGCTAAGGCGCTGCTCTCGGTCAAGCGGCACGCTGAGGACAGCGGCCTGCCGAGGGGGCGTGCGCGCCTGCGGCCCGCGGTCCAGCGCGCACACAAGCTCCGCCATCGTCTCGTGGCAGCCCCAGCCGCACACCAGCAGCCGCTGCGGCTCGCCTGTCAGGGAGTAGTACTGCAGGGGGGAAAGGGGGGGGCAAAGGGGGCGGGCAAAGGTGAAGCAACCACAACGATGCATGGGGGCAAGGTAGAGACTTGTGCGGGCCCTGTGCGGTACCTGTTCAGGCAAGCGGTACTCCTGGGGGCTGCTGCCATCCAGGATGCCGCCCGTGGTGCTTCCGTTCACGCTGACGCCCGGCTCGGCGTCGGCGGCCGCCGCCGCCGCCGCGCACGCCGCGCGGCGTCGTCGTCGCTAGCGTCCATGGCCGACAGGGCGGCGATGCCGTCCGTGGCGGCGGCGCCGGGCACCAGCCCCGCCTCCTCCTCCACAGACGTCAGCCCTCCCACCACGATGGACGGCTCGGGCACAGGCTCCTCCTCCGCGTCGGCGTCGCCCGCCGAGCGATCGCGCGGCGCCCACAGCGAGGGGATGGAGCGCACGGGGTCTGGCTTGACGCACAGCGGGCGCTGCAGCACCGTGGGGCTCTCCCCCGCTCAGCAACACCAGCACGTCGCCCTGGCGGATGAGCGTGTCGGGGGCGGGTTGACAACCACAGGCGGGATGCTCCTCGGGAGCGGCAGCGGCTTGGCGGAGCCCAGCTCGTCGTCCAGCTCAGCAGCGGAGCCGCTGACCGTGCCCGCCAGGCTGCCGTTGCTGCTGCTCGCGCCGTTGCTGCCGCTGCTGCCGTTGCTGCTGCCCGCGCCGTTGCTGCTGCCCGCGCCGTTGCTGCCGTTGCTGCTGCTGGGCTGGGCATCGGCGCCGCCGTCGTCGTCGTCGCGCTGCGCCTGCTGCAGGCCCACCAGCGCTGCGTCCGGCAGGTACAGCCCCGCGTGGCCCACACTGCACCCCACCAGCTGCTGCGGCGCGGGCAGCAGGCGCAGGTGGGCGGTGGAGGCGTAGGAGGAGAGGCAGCGCAGCAGCGCCGCCGTCTCGGGCAGCTGCACCATGCGGGCCAGCCGCCGCGCGTTGGCTGACTTGGTGGGCAGGCCCAGCACGCGGTCGCCGCAGGTGTAGGCCAGCGTGCCCAGCGCCTCCAGGCTCTTCACCTGCGCCACCACCGTGGGCCAGCGCCCGCGGCGGCGCCAGCCGCAGCAGGCGGCGCACCCGCGGCTGCCTTTGCCGCCTGCCTCCGCGCCAGCAGCATCTCGTCCAGCAGCACGCAGGCGCGCACCACTTGGTCGTCGCTTTCGGCGGGGCTGCGGCTGTAGTCGCCTGCGGGACCCAGGAGAGGCGGGGGTGGGTGGGGGTGGGGGTGGGGGTTTAACAGCACACAAAAGTATTGAGGCATCAGCGCGACCTCAGCAGGCCGACACAGCTGCACACCTTGCAGCATAGCCCAGCAGGCGGGCTCACCATGCCCCCAACAACCCGCCCCCTGATGCTGTGCTTGAGCAAGAACCCCGTCAGCCCACCTGAAATGATGATGGTGTCGGCGGTGGCGCAGCTCATCATGCGCAGCGCGGCTGGGTCCAGCGGCGAGCCGCACCGGAAGACGAGGGTGGAGCCGTGGCGCTGCTCGGGCGGCAGGCGCACACGGAAGGCAGCCTCCATCTCCACCTTGCCATGCTGCGGGGATGGGTGGGGGTGGGTGCAGGCAGGGAAGGGGTGGCCATGGTGTTACTGGGAGCGAGCGATGCGGTGGATCTCAATGTCCAAGGAGGCAGGCTGGAAAGGAGACGGCCTGTTGCACACATACTTCGCCCACCTGCGTCAGCACGGCGATGGTCCTGCCGCCGCTGGGGCGGTACGCCAGGCACAGCTGCTTCAGCATGCGGGTGATCTGGGCGAGGGCGGGGGGGGGGGCGGGGGCAGCCGCAGCTGTGTAAGGCGGCAGCAGGGCAGCAGCTCGCACACAGATGGAACCGGAAGTGCAGAGCAGCCACTCTGAGTCACTGCGCGTGCCCACCACCTTGCCCCTCATGCTCGGCACGGCGCACCTGCTCCGCCTCGCTCGCCGCCTCGCACCAGCCCAGCAGAACGGTGTGGCCCTGCTCGTACACGGGGCTGCCCACCTTCACGTTCACCTCCAGCACCTCCAGAACCACCTGCAGCACGCCGCGGGGGCGCAGGGGTGGGGCGGGGGTGGCAGGAGAGGGGGCTGGCTGGTCAGGCAGGCAGGCAGGCAAGCGAGCTGGAGTCCCAGCAGGGGCACCACACAGCTGCGCCTCCCTCAGCGCGGCGAGCGGCAAGCAGCCTGGGCCAGGTAGCAGCCCCTGCCTGCCAGCCTGGCGCCCACCTGCTCCACCAGCGCCAACACCAGGGTGAAGCTGGCCAGCCCCGCCACCACCGTGGTCACCGCAAACACCTGCACCAAAGAGAAGGGGGGGGATTATGTCCTGAAAAACAGAGCAGAGGGAGGCGGCCGGCCAGGACCCCGCATCGATGCCCGCTGGCCAGGAGGGTTTGGAAGCCTGCAACGGGCGGCGCGGTGCGGCTGCTGTGCCCCGCCGGGCAGGCCCTTGCCTGGTGCACAAAGGAGCTGCCCAGGTCCGGCATGTCCTGCCCAAACACGGTTTTGAACACGGCGTACAGCGACAGCCACGCGTCCTCCGCCTGCGCCTCGGCGCTGCCGCCCCCAGCTGCTGCCGCCGCCGCCGCCGAGCCCTCCTCAATGCCGCGCAGGATGGCTCCCTCGATGGCCCCCGCCAGCACAAACAGCCCCGCATTGAGGAGGAGGAAGAGCTGCAGGTCGCTGACGGTGCTGGTGCGCCAGTTGTAATACTGTGCGCAGTCGAATGGGGAGGGGAAGGGGCATAGGGGAGGGGCGTGGTTCTTCTGTTAGCGGGTGTGTGGTTCGGGGGCAGCCACAGACACTCGTGCAGGTGTGGGCACAGTGTGGGCACCAGCGTATTCAATGCATCATTGCGGGGTGCATTGGAGCCGCCACCAGAGCCGCGCAGGAGCCTGTGGGAAGCAACACCAGCAAGCTGCACTGGCACGGGTCTTGGCAGCTGCGGCGCACCTGGTACAGCAGGCGGCCGACGACGTTGGCTGCCCAGGCCGACGCGCGGCGTGCAAGCCCGCCGAGGCCGCCGCCGCCGCCACGAGGCGTGTCAGCCTCATAGAAGTCAAATGAGTTTGTGCTGATCATGCCCGTGCGCTCGGTGTTGCCTGCTTCCGAGCTATTGCTGTCCTGGCTTCCCAGCACGCATGTAGTGCTGCGAGGCCGGCAGCGCCGCCCTGCCGCAGCTGGAACTCCCACCCCACGCGGGAAGGTTGGAGCGCTGCTCCTAAGCCTCCCATTCGCCCCTGCAGATATGCTTGACTGCAGTGGGAAAGCCGGTCGCGGCCGCAGCCGCCCGGGGCGCATGGTTGCGGCGCTTCCTTGCAGCCAGCCGCGGTGAATGAGGGCAAGGGGCAGTTAGATCACTGGGTGTATCATCGTGCGCTCAGTGCAACAGCTGCCAACGATAGCCAAGGTTAATGAAAAGGGTGCAATGAGAAGCCGCCACGTGTGCACGGCCCAGATTTGTTGGCCGTCAGTGGCTGCAGTGGAGCCGGCATCCATGTGCTTTAAAGCATGCAATTTTCTTGTGGAGGCAACAATTGGGCCGATAAATCCTGCTGCGGAAGTGGTAAGCGAGGCTCGTGGCTCACCGGCCTGTGGCACTGCCTTGTGTGGACTGGTGGGCGTCAGGGCGGAGCAGGAGGTCCTGGTGTGCTTCTTTCACATAATACGTGTCACTACAGATCCATGGCCACGATTTCGCACACATAAAACGAACATGGAGTCGTGGGGCGCGGCACTTCCTAAACCCTCGCAACGGTCAGCGATGCAGCCCCATGCACCAGCGCCGCTGCCACCGCTGAGGTTGCCCAGCTCCCACGGTACACCTACCTTTTTGCCAGGGATCATCAGTTGCTTTTAAACCGACACGTGATTATCTTTGCCTCTACCCTCTTGTCGCGCTTTGCAAGTCTTTGCGGTCCGTGCCGTTGTTCTGCCGTGTCCTTCCGACACTGCACGGACGCCGTTCTGACGCCCTATGACGGTCGCAGTTTGCTTGCCGACAGCTTTGGGGGCCCGCCAGGTGCGCGACGGGAGAGCCTCTACCACCGCCCTGCTAGTGTTCGGCGCCCCTGGGCTGCTTACGCACCAAATTTGATCGTGCGTGGTCTGGATTTTTAGTTGCGCCGGCACGCCACCGCGTCTGCGCTGTGCAGGGTTCCTTCCGCCGCCAAGGCGCTGCTGGACTGCGGCGCCCCGCAGCACCTCGCTTGCTGACCGTGGTGCAAGTGGGCCGCAGCGAGGTGGAGGAGGCCATCGCCAGCAATCCACTGTTCAACAATCAGTTCATGAGCGTGCTTCAGGACTCGCTGGCGCGCCAGGGAGAGCAGTCTTTGACGACGGCGCCGCCGGCGGAACCGCGGTGGGTTCCGTGTTCCAGAAGCCGATGCGAATGTGCCAGCTGGCGCAGTGTGGAAAGGCTGTTATTCTTTGCAATAGCAGAACCATTGACAGCATGCGCCTGCGGGTTCCTTTCTTCCCCACGACCTGTTTGCCTTTTGTTGCCGCCTGCCCTGCCTCGCAGCGTGTCGGCCACTGAGGAGGTGCTGACAGTGGCGCTGCAGCAGAGCAAGCAGACCTTGGCGCAGCTGATGGCGTGGCGCGACCAGCTGGATCGGCAGATTGCGGTCCAGCAGAAACAGGTGGGGTACCTCCCTGGGCTTGCTGTAGCGCAGACCTGCGGCAGCTGCACTTTTGACGCCACCAGTGCCTGCTCCATAGCTCTTGCATCTCTTGCCAGATTGGTCAGCACCAAGCCCCCATTGCCCCGCCTGTTTCTTTATGTTCCCAGGTTGACCGCATGGAGTTTGCGCTGAACAAGAGCAGAGGCGACGCCGCGTACCTGCGTGCCATGAAGAACCTGCTGCACGGCGACATGTGAAGGCTGCGCCACCAGGCGGCAGGCGCCGCGCTGGATCCTCCGTGCCAGGCGCTGCATTCAGTCAACATCACATCATGCTGCAAGCAGTGAGTCACCCTCTCAAGAGCTTTTCTGACATGTACCATCATCCTTTTGCCCAGCTGTGCCGTATTAACTCAGTACTTTTCCGCATCTCATCTCATCGCCGACACCGCCTCCAGCATGAGCTGCGCCGACCTTTGCTCGTGCTGCCCTTTGAGACTGTCCTTGCAGCCCATTGCTGGCCGCCCATTGCTGTCTGGCCAGCAGAGTTTGAATGAAACCTTGTCTCCTGGTTGCTTTGATGGTGCGCCCTGCTCCATATCCAACATTGCTGTGCAGCCAGCGGCTTGTATGGATATGATGCATAAGCCAGACTTGTAACAGCAAGTACTAACACCGAGTAACAGCACGTACTAACACTGAGCGAGGTTATATGAAGTTGCAGGGAACCTAGCTCAGCAGCAGGCACCCCCGGTTGCTGACGTGGTGCTGCCTGCCACGGGTGCCTTGGCTGGCCCGCAGTCGAACAGGCCGTAATGGGTGGAGCGGTCGCCCACCAACTCAAAGTGCTTGCCCATCCAGCTGTCCCCGACCATGGCGGCTGCAAGTGAGAGCAAAGAAGCAGGGCGGCCATCAGACAGAGCAGGGAGCAGCGCCGCAGCCAGAGGCCAGAATAAGCATGCACTCAGTCACCATCCAGCAGGGAGAGCATTTGAGGCTTGCAGGGTCAACATGCTTTTAGTGTGTCACCTGTGTTGCCGCACACCTCGTACCACTTGCCAGTTTGGAACAAGTGGTGGTCGTCTAGCGCATAGCTGTGAGGGTGGCCCGGGATGGTGCCCTGCAAAGCAGCAGCTCACGCAGCGGTCACACACAGGGGCAGGCAGCTGCACGGGGCGGGACAGACATCAACACAAAGAACGCTCGTCAGGCAGCCTTGCAGGTTACAGATGTGCAGTGTGGACTCGCCTTGTACTTGCAGGCCTGGCCGTAGTCTTCGCACAACGTCTCAATCGCGTCGGGCAGCTTGAAGAGGCGGTAGGTAATGGAGAAGAAGCGTGCTTCGCCCAGCAGCTGCTGCAGCTCCTTGTCCCGCACCTGCACATGCGTGGCCGGCAGGGCGGGTGAGCCGCATGCAGCAGGCACATCAGAAGGCAGCGGAGCATCCGAGGAGGCGAGAGTGTCCGGCGCCCATGCAACAGTCCATCAGGCCTTGGCCAACTGCCCAGCAATGCTGCCAAGCAGTCGTGCACCCCCTGGGCCCACCTCAATCTCTGCGCTGGAGAGGGTGCGCGGGTCAAGGAAGCCCACCGAGCGGCACAGCCGCACAAAGTCTTCCACGTACAGCGCGCCGCCCAGGCATTCGCCCAGCAGCACGGGGTGCGTGCGCACCTGCGCTGGGCGGGAAGGTTGGAAGGGGATGACCAGGACGACGCCGAACTCCCTCCCGACAAGTTGCGGATGTCGTCAACCCCAACCCCCCACCAGCCCAGCATTGCCCCGCCCAACCTCAAACGCAGGCACCACGCTCTCCCCCACCTCGTGTGGCAGGCGTCGGTCGCAGTACACGTCTGAGAAGAACATCTCGCCGCCGGGGGCCAGCACGCGGTACACCTCGCGCAGCACGCTGGCCTTGTCAGGGGACAGGTTGATCTGCAGCGGCAGGGTGGGTGGAAGGAAGTGTGATGTGGGTGATGAGGGGTGCTGGGACGAAGACCACAAGCAGGGCATGCATGCTAAGTGCCCAAACACAGGGGGTGGGTGGAAGGAAGTGGGATGTGGGTGGTGAGGGGTGCTGGGACGAAGACCGCAAAGCAGGGCATGCATGCTAAGTGCCCAAACACAGGGGGTGGGTGGAAGGAAGTGGGATGTGGGTGGTGAGGGGTGCTGGGACGAAGACCGCAAAAGCAGGGCATGCATGCTAAGTGCCCAAACACAGGCACTGGCTGCAGGTGCATGGCGTGGCAGCGGGCTGCGACGCTGACAGCGTGCCCATCCTCAGCAGCAGCAGCCTGCCACTGCCCAGCCCACCACGCAGTTGGAGATGACGAGGTCGATGCTCTCGTCGGCGACGCCCGCCGCCTGCAGGTCCTCGATCTGGCCCTCCACAAAGCGCATGTTGGGGGTCGCGTAGCCCAGGGTCTGCAGGGCAACAAAGATGCAGGAACAGGAAGCAAGCAGCGTTGATGCAGCCCAATCCAGGCTGCATGGGCTCTGCTGGCTGCATGGCGTGCAGGCCCCTTACAAACGAATACAGCAGGCAGCAGCGCCCTGCCTAAGAAGCAAGCACCCACCACACCTTGGTGCAGTATTCGTCAGCATGCCGCCGCGCCACCTCCAGCTGCGCCGGCGTCATGTCCACCCCCGTCACGCTGCCCTGCTCGCCCACCAGCGCGGCGCAAACGTAGCAGTCGCGCCCGCTGCCGCTGCCCAGGTCCAGAACGCTGCGGGGTGGGTGGGTGGGTGCGTGAGGGGTCACACCCTCTCCTGGCTTGCATGCTCCCGCCCCTCAAGCCGCCATGCGGTGAGCCAGCCCTTTGCACCCACCGCAGGCCCTGGATGCCCATGGGGAAGGGCGAGCCGCAGCCGTAGTACTTGGCCTGCACCTCGTCCGGCACGCGGCGCAGGGCCTCTCGCACCAGCGGCGGCGGCGCGGCGGCGGTGCAGCACGCCGACGTCTTCAAGTCGTCGCTGGTGGTCAGCACCTGCCATAACAGGAAGGGATCGAGCAGGCTGTGGCTGGCTTTACTTCGGGGTGGTGGGAGGAGGCTGGGGAGGATTGCTTGCTGTCAGCCGGGGCAGCGGGCAAGGCGGACCGACCCGCCTGCACGCACCTCCCCATAGTACTCCTTGACGCTGTCCAGCACCCCTTGCTGGTTGGTACCCAGCTGCTTGGCCTCCAGCAGCTCTGAAATGCCCGACACAGCCCTGCATGTGGGATGAAGTGCAGGGCAGGGTCGGCCGCCGGCAACAGGGGAGGTGCAAAAAGGCGGCCCCCATCTGGCATAGTCCTGGGACCCAATGCCGGCTATTCAAGGTAGAGCGAGGGATTACCCGGTGACTGCTGCCGGCGGAGGCTTGCCAACGCCGTTTGGCGCGCAGCACGACATGGAAGCAGGCGGACGAGAGGCTGGTTGGACCAGAGAAGCTCTGTGATGACTTCCAGCAGCTAGTTTCGCCAACATAAATGCAACTGAGTGGCCTGAGAGAGACAGAGGCTGTGGGCTCCGCGAGCAAGGCGGCCAGAAACAGTGATCAAACACTGTCTGCCAGCCCTCCTCTGGACGCTCGTAATCGTCATGGCCAGACATGACGAGAGGCCTGCGACCAAGGCCCAGCTGGCACATGTCACGCAGCATGGGCTTTCGAGGTGAAGGATCTACCCGGCATGCCCGTTCCTGCAAGGTTTCATCACAGCTCGAGACTGTCAGCGATCACAGTATCGGAACAAAGCCGACGTGACTGCAAGGAAAGATGAGCATGTGCGCTGCTGTCAGCGGCCACCCAGCGACTTGCATGGCCAGGTGAGACGCTCGGAAGCATCTGCAATCAAAATCGCATCACACTGCTGGCGAAACAGCGAGTGCGGCGGACTCAATCGTGTGCTCGGGGCGTGCCTCCACCCTGTGTGCTGCCGCGAGCGGAGCCACTGCATCCAGCGCCGGATTCCAGGCAACTGGAGGCTGCTGGCTTCCCGCCAGCCGGTGTCAGTGGGCCTGTGGGGCGCAGTCTGCCGCCGCCCTGCGCAAGGAAGCCTTCCGTGTCAGGCACACACCAACCTGAGCTCCCCGGGCCCCCTGCCCTCTGCCCGCTGCATTTATGCAGGTCTGCTACGGGCTCCGCCGTGCCGCAGCTGGCTCGTGGCCGCGTGGCGTGCCGCGCAGAGGCGAAGGAGGCGGGCGTGACGGGTGTGGTGTTTGAGCCGTTTGCTGCGGTGCAGCCTGAGCTGGCTGTGGTGGAGCGCGCTGCCACCAGCGACAGCTACGCACGGGTGGACTTCCACGCCGAGTGCGAGGCCGCCATCAATGAGCAGATCAAGTGGGTGGGGGTGGGTGGGGGAGGAGCGCCGTGGCCAGCACCTGCGTTGCAGCGTCAGCTGGCGGGGCAGCTGCTGACCGCCACCCACCCTCTCCCTGCCCTGCCCCTGCAGCATCGAGTACAATGTGAGCCTTTGCTCCATCAGCGATCGCCTACACGCAGAGGGCCTGCCCTGCTCCTTTGCTGCCCTTCCTCCCTCCCCTGCACATGCGCCCTTGCTGGCTGCGGAAGCAGTCGCCGCCCCACTGCTCCTCGCCACCCCCACCACGCCTCGTCCTGCTCCATGTCGTACCGCCCCGCAGGTCTCCTACGTGTACCACTCGCTGTATGCCTACTTCTCCCGCGACAACGTGGGCCTGCCGGGCATCGCCGCCCACTTCAAGAAGGAGAGCGAGGAGGAGCGGCAGCACGCCGAGCTGCTCATGGACTACCAGGTGGGCCCCGCCTGCAGCCGCCTCTGCCGCCGGCCGCCGACCGGTGCTGCATCCGCCGATGCCTCGACCCCGTGCTGGCGAGCACCAAACGCCGGATGGGGTCCCCTTCTTTCTTCCCGGGTCCACCCCGCAGAACCTGCGCGGCGGGCGCGTGAAGCTGCAGTCCATCATGATGCCGGAGATGGAGTTCTCAAACGCAGACAAGGGTGGGTGCTGTATAGCACGGGATGCGGTTGCACATGTGGAGGTGCACAGCGCTGCCTGCCATGGCCGGCGGCAGGGTTCCGCGAGGACGGGCGGCGTGCTAGCCCTGATGGTGCTTGACTTTGCTGCTGCTGGCCTGCCGCTCAGCATCCCGGTGCCCTGCCGCCCCACCTGACGCTGTACCTCCCTACCCGCAGGCGACGCCCTGTATGCATTTGAGCTGGCCCTGTCCCTGGAGAAGCTCAATTTCCAGAAGCTGCGCGCGCTGCACGAGGTGGCCGAGAAGCACGGCGACTCCCAGATGTGCGACTTCATCGGTGAGGCGTGGGGAGGGAGGGCGCGGCTGCCAGCTGGCAAGCTGCCGCCGCGTGCGCGACGACCGCTGAGCGTTTTGCGGATGGGTTGCTTCTGTTGTGCCCATTCATGGTCCTGCTCAGCTCTGCTTTCTGCAGCAACTTCAGCCGTGTGTGCCCGCTGCTGCCTGTCCCTTCCCATCGCGCCCATATGCCCTTGCCACCTGCTCTCCCTTTCCACCCTCCCGCAGAGGGCCAGCTGCTGGCCGGCCAGGCCGACAGCATCAAGGAGTATGCCACCCAGGTGGCCCAGCTGCGCCTGGTGGGCAGGGGCCTGGGCGTGTACGAGTTTGACCGCCAGCTGCAGGCGGCGGCATGATGCCCAGCGCGGCAACAGACCGTATTGGCGCGCGATGCGTGACGCCCAGTGAACCTGCTCTCCCTCAACTGTGATATTTTGCTGCACTTTGTTCAAAGCCTGCAATTATTATTCTTTGGGTGTAACATGTAGCTAATATGTAGCAGTTGGGCTGTGGGCCCCAGCCAGGGTGCCTGCGCGGCTTCTCAACACAGGGAACACGCGCTGACCTGGCAATGCTATTGGATGGGCTGAGGCTGTGGTGCGTGTGAAAAACACGTAGATCATCTAGCTTTAAGGAGAACTAGACCAGCATGGCTCCCAAAAGGAATGAGCAGGAGTTCAAGATTGCCAGGGCCGCTCTGAGCGGTGACCTTCAGCAGGCAGCCGACCTCTGCCAACATTACAATGTATTCTGCATCAGCAAGCACGCGGTATTAATGCGGAGCGACCGCCGCAACAACCTCGCAGTGCAGGCCGCGGCAATCCTGCTGCAGCGCCACAGAGGCAGCCCTTCAATGACACACCGGTTGTATCTGCTTTGCCAGACAGACGATGCTCAGCAGACCAAGTTTCAGAGTTTCCAGGAAGACCAAAGTGCCTATCAATACTATGAGGCCACCACCAAAGGCTCCATCAGCCACTCAGATGCGTCGTACAACTTGAAGGAGGAGCCGCTGCTGGCGCGCTGCGGCTCTGAAACCCTCTGTGTTACCAGCAAGGCGCAGGCGGCACAGCACGGCAATGCTCAGGTAGGTCGATATCTTATGTGTATACTGCTCGTGGTCCTGCCTCCTCGCGAGTGCCCAGCAGATTTTTCCCTTTGCAGGCGGCACGCAACATGCGGGTAGAGATCAAGCGGTCGGAGCTGTTTCAGCTGAAGTGGCATGTGATGCCGCTAGGCACCAGCTGCACTGTGCAGCCTGATGGCAACTACCTTGCCAGCACCAACCTGCAGTTGGATGGCGCACGGCGGCTGCTTGACCTAGGTGACCTAGGTGAGCGATTGCCTCATGATGTGACACTGCCTTGCTGCTGAGCATTGCATGCTGATGAATGTACATCAGTTTCACAGATGGCTGCAACATGCCGTGGATGCAGACACCAAGCTCTGCAAGACGCAGAAACACGAGACCATGCAGGACGGCACAGGGAGGACCCTGTTCACCGTCAGCACTAGAGATGCACAAGAGATGGGCGATTGCCGCACCATCAAGCGCTGGGCAGGCCTGGACAAGGACAAGGACATGGTGGGAGGGTGGAAGATGTGTCGTATCACACCAGCAGCACCCAAAGGACCTGCTTCAAACGCAACTGCGCTCCTCGTTTTGCCCAGACATGCTTCCATCCCCTGCAGGTCATGAGTCTGGAACTGATGGAGGTCACGTGTCAGGACATGCCAGCACCACAGGATGCGCTGGGCCTTGCAGCCCAGGAGTGTTTGCTGCAGCAGCAACCGAGCCTGGAAGTTCAATCAGTACTGAGCATCCCGCTGCAGCCGCCACTTGCACAGCTACCAAGCCAGATGTTGGCAAGCTGGGCAGAGCATGCGCCTCAGGCTTGGCTGCCAGTGCAAGCGCCCTTGCAGCAGCACCAGCAACCCCCTTGCAGTTCCAGGCTCACTGCGCGCCTGTGCATGCTGCCCTCCAGCCGGATGCGCCACCAGCCGTGGCCACCCATCACATCTCCGGCGAGATTGCAGACATGCAAGCTGCGCAGAGTGCCACAGAGGATGCCGTGGAGGTGGTCACGGAGCGCGTGTCAGAGCATGACGCAACCTTGAACGAGCATGGCAGCCTGCTGCGGTGAGCCGCAAGATCACCAGGCGCTGTGACTGGGGCTGTGCATCCCCTGCCTGGGGTGCCCTCAGCATGGAGAGCCCGGGATGTCGCTGCAGGGACCTAAGCACCAGAGTGGGCATCATGGAGCGGAGCGCTGTGGTGGCTGACCTGGCCGTGGGCGAGGAGCAGGAAGTGACATCAGCACGGCTGCCGGAGGGATCCTTCGGCAGCGCGCGCGCAGCATGGTGGATGCAGGCGCTGAGGGGCCGTCAACGTCACTGGAGGAGGCAGTGCAGGTACAGCGCACCGCTCAGGATGCTGCTGTGGCGGGGGCCGTGCCGCTGGGGTCAGAGACAGCTGGTCAGCTGCCACCCATGGATAAGGTCATGCAGTACATCTGGCAAGAGGTGCTCAGCCCTGTCGAGGGCAAGGACAGCCTGGCGGTGGCCAAGTCACTGTGCAGATCGATGGGTGTTGCTGACATCAAGTATAAGACGGGCTTGGTGAAGCTGGTGAGCAGGGGCTGGACATCCTGGCTCCCTGGAGCTTGCTCTTGCATGCACACTGCACAGCCGTGCCCTTTACACAATCTGCTGCGTCCACCTGCCGCCGGTGCAGGCTAACCAGTCCCTGTACGAGTTGGAGAAGAAGGGCAAGAGCGAGCGCAGAGGCATCAAACAAGGAAGCAGCAAGCCGCTGTGGTACAAGAAGGAGTGAGCAGCTGATGCTGCATGGCCCGTCGTTATGAACCGTGAGTTGGACATTCTATTCATGGTTCGGCGACTCAGGTATCGCCCTGCGTTGTTTGATTGTCCAACAGAACAGGGCATGCCAGCAGCGCAAACGCTACCAGACGTTCAATGTGTGGGCTGAGGAGGCGGCACTGAGGGGCTCTACAACCACAACACAGCACCGGTGCGGCGGCATTGCGGGCAGTATTGCGCGGCTCAGCAGCTCACAGAGATCGCGCGGCACCAGTGGCACACAGTGAGCGCCCCACAAGTTTCCGACTGTGGTTGCAAACGAGGTTGCAAAGGCCTGGTACAAGAGCAAAGTGCACAACCCGACAACGCAGCGTCGCAAATCCAGCAACCATGTTTGTTCTCTTGTTGCCAATGTCACTATCGGCTGCCAACGCGGCGGTGCCGTGCAGCACCGCACATGTGGCGGTAGGGTTCCAACCACGCCAGTGACCGCCGCTGCTTATTTGTCACCTAACAATGACTTATAAACATACCGATCGACCCCTTCAATGCTTCGCACAGGGTTTACAGCCGCTGGCAGCCAAGCCTCTGCCGCGCTCTCTGCATTTGCGGTCGCTTTCGCCAGCTCGATGAACGCTGCTCAGGTCCCACATACGTTTAATGTTGCTCCGCTCGCCTTGATACGCCCGCTACACACCGCGCCAGCCACGCCCGCCCCACCTCCCGCCCTGCCGCCGCTGGAGCCCTGGGCTCATGCGGGTGAGCCCATTTCCAGGGCCGCTACGCCCCCATCGTCCTGGTACACCCACCCCACAGTACTGGAGCACGAGAGTCAATCGGTGTTTGGGCGCAGCTGGCTAGCGGTGGCCCATGCTAGCCTTCTGGCGTCGCCGGCCTCGTACGCTGCTGGCAGCCTGCTGGGCCTGCAATGGCTGGTGTGCCGGGATGAGGAGGGCCAGCTGCGCGCCTTTCACAACGTGAGCCAGGCGCATCTGCGCTGCATCATGCTTCGAGGACAACTGGGGATGGCCAAGGGTGCAAAGGGCTCACAGCAGCCCTGCGCCCGACCGCTGCCGCAGGTGTGCCGCCACCACGCCGCCATCCTGGCCGAGGGCTCCGGCGCCGCCTCATGCTTCCGCTGCCCCTACCACGGCTGGACGTATGGGCTGAATGGGCGTCTGCAGCGCGCGCCCCGAGGCTCAAGGGGATCGAGGGTTTTCGCGCCGCCGAGCACGGCCTGCTGCCGCTGGCAGTGGAGCAGTGGGGCGGCCTGGTCTGGGTGCGTCAGCAGCCTTTGCTGAAGCGCCAGCCAGACTTACCGGATGATGCAGCACCGCAGGCGGCAGCGGATAGCGAGCATGGGGTGGCGGAGTGGCTGGGGCCGCGCGGCGCCGCGGCAGCTTTGGCGGCAGGCATGGGCGACCAGCTGGTGCACGTGGCCAGCCGCTCCTACGAGCTGGCCTGCAACTGGAAAGTCTTTGTGGACAACTACCTGGTGGGCGGCCGGCTGCCGTGGCTGGACGCATGCAGGCAGCGTGCGCCTGCGCGGAAACACTGCCGCCGCTGCACGCTGCCTGTACCGGCGTGCGGCTGCCGGGAGCTGGTGGCGCCTTCCCGCCCCCAAACTGTGCTGGTGCCGCCTTCCCGCCCCCAAAAACTGTGCCGCCCCCCTCCCCCAGGATGGCGGGTACCACGTGAGCGTGGCGCACCCCGAGCTGGCGGCGGGCCTGGACCTGCCCACCTACCGCTCCACCACCTACGGCCGCCTCTCGGTGCAGACGTGCCAGCCAGCGGCGGCGGAGGGCAGCGCAGCGACCGCAGGGCCAGCGGCAGCAGGCCGCCAGGAGCAGCGCGACTCGCCGGGGGAACGGCTGGGCCATGGCCGCGCCCCGGCCTACATCTTCATCTACCCCAACCTGATGCTGAACAGGTGGGGCTGTGCTTTGGGTCGCAGCCGGGTACACCCATCTGGCTATGCTTTGCCGCAAGCATCGCCATGCCACGACATCCGCCCCAGCCGCCCTCAGCCATGCAAGCCGAGCTGCCCCTGCTCCCGATTGTCGGGTTCAGGTACGGTCCGTGGTTGGACACCAACACCGTCATCCCGCTGGCCGCCGACCGCTGCAAGGTGGCACCCCACGCTTCTTCTTTTTGCACGCTGAGCCCCCGACGCAGCTCAATGGCGTTCCCATCAGCGGCCATCCTTGTGCCTCAACGCTTTTGTGAATCGCACATGCACCACCGCAGGTGCTGTTCGAGTACTACGTCGAGGCGAGCTTGGCAGGCAACACGGACTACGTGCAGGCCAGCCTGGCGGCCAGCCACCGCGTGCAGGTGGAGGATGTGGCGCTGTGCGAGTCGGTGCAGCGGGGCCTGGCCTCAGCGGGCTACGACACCGGCAGGTGTGTGCGCGTGTGCGGGGCAGGGGAGCAGCCACAGGGGCTCGCACATCGCTCGGCTCACAACCAGGCCCAGCTGCTCCCCTGCAACACCATGGCCAGTCACAGTGACGCAGCCTGCTGCCCTGGGGACCAACAGCACTCCTGCGCTGAGCGGCGCCCTGCCCGGCTGCCCAACCGCCGCAGGTACGCCCCGGGCGTGGAGGGGCCCATGCACCACTTCCACTCCCTCCTGCACGCCGACCTCACCGCAACCAGCCTCAGCCAGCAGGGCGGCCAAGAAACGCCAGCGCGGTGCCCCCAGCGGCCCCTGCTCCCAATTAATACCGCCCTGGTGATGCACGGCCCAGGGTTTGCAAGCCCCGGCTGAGCAAGCCTGGCAGGTGTTGGATACTGTTACTTGTGGCCCGCCAGGCGTCAATCAAATGCCATACCCAAACACGGCACGTATGCGGCCAAACACTTGGTTCTTCCACCCCGCCTCCGTCACCCCCACCACGTCGTGGTTGCCAAAGCGGTCGGCATCCGGGATGCCGGTCTGCTTCAGGGTGACCACCGCGTTGCCGCGGTCGGGCTCATCAAAGGCCAGCTCCAGCCGCGAAAACACGCCGTCCTCCCAGTTACTGCAGTGGGAAGGCGGAGTGCGGAGATGGAGAGGCACGAGAAGCACGCAGCGCACATGCACAGCAGAGGCCGCCATTGCTGCGGTGGCTGAGAGCAGGCGGGGAGTGCAACGGTGCGGCAGCACACCTGAACCGCCAGTCCATGACAATGCGCTTGGCAGGCTCCACCTCGCGGAACACGCCCTGCACGCTGCCGCCAAACATAGAGAAGCGGCCGCCCTGCAGGGGGTGCGCGCCAGTGGCGGTTTGTGCACACTGCCAGGCTGCGGGGCAGCCCAGGAGCAAGTGCCATGGCATGGAGTTGTGCTGCGGCTGCACAGCGCGTCGCACCGGCCGCGGCTCCGCCTCTGCAGGGCTCTGGGTGTATGCCATGATGCGAGGGGGCGCGGTGAAGCACTCAAAGATGTCTGTTTGGGGGAAGGGAGAGAAACGTGGCAATTGTGCTTAGGATTACGAGAGAGCGTGGGGGAACTTGGGAGAGGGTTCAGGCAAGGGCACACGCTCCAGGCAGCCCATGGACGCTGGAAGCTTACGCATTCCCCATACCTTCTGCCCGCGCAAAGAACTTCTCCTTCAACTTGATGCTGTGCCCGCTGCCTGCTGCGTTGTCCGCCACCTTCGCCTCCGTTGCTGGAGGCTGCGCCGCGGCGCCCACGGCAGCAGCGCCGCCGCTGCCAGCGACTCCCGCGGCGGCAGCCAAAGCATCCACCGGCTTTGCCGGCGCTGCCTTGGGCTGTGCTGCGCCGCTGCGCATGGGGCCTCCGGCGCGCAGCTCAGCCACGAACGTGGCCAGCGCATCGTGGATTACCTGCCGGGACGGGGCGGATGGCGGCACGTTGCCCAACACAGCGTCAACGCATCATGACCCAGCCTCCCTCGCTCGCTGTCGGCGGCGGCTGCGGCTGCGGCCGCTGGAATCGCCAGCTCAAGCAGGCACCCCGAGCCGACCCGCACCTTCTTGCCGCTGCTGAGGATGGCCTGCTTGGCTTTCTGCGCGGCGGCACCCTCGGTGCTTGTGGCAACCTGCGGTGGGAGGGCGGCACAGGGCGGGCTCCTGGTCAGGCTCCCCCTGGCGCCCTCCAGGCCGCCCCGTCGCCCTTGTCGTCCTCCCGCGGCTGGTTGGCAGCACAAAATATCACAGCAACCATTCGCGCAATGCCCCGCCCTGGCCATACAGACGGGCAGGCTTGATAGGCACACGACACTGCGCACTCGAGGCCCCCCACCCGCTGCCCACCTGCAGGTCTGGATCCTCGTCGTAGTTCTCCTCAGACACATACGGTAGCCGCACCTCGCCGCTCACCGCGATGCCTGCACCATCGGCGTCGCCGCACTCCCACCCCAGCACCACCGCCAGCTCGTAAGCTGCAATGATCTTGTTTTTCCGGTTGTTCACCACCGCCTCGCCCTCGCAGCTCCTCACGCCGGTGCACCGCACAGCCAAGCCGCTGCCCGGCGCGAGGTCGGCGCCCCCAGCAGCTCTGCAGCGACAGCAGACGGTGGGGAAGCTTGTGGGAGGTGCACAGCAGGCGGTGATGGAGCATCATGGCAGACGGACCGGGCGAAGCGCACCTTGCAGCCGCTCTTGGCACCAAGGCAGGGCATCTTTCTCCACCCAGTGCCAGCCGTTCGTTACGGCCAGATACGCCAAGATCAGAAACTTGCCATCTGCAAGCAAGTGCATCAAGGGAAACACGGCATGAAGCGGTGCTTGCGCTCGGCTGCGGCCGGCCTCTGCCGCCGTCCACGCTGTCTCAAACCCACCTAGCGTCTCCCTCGCCCCACTTTGCCTGCAGAACATGTTATTTAAGGGAGTGAGGCGATGAAACAATGACCGGCGGTCGTGTCCATCCGCAACTCACCATTATTACGTTTCAGCTCTTGAAGGATGCAGTGATTGCGCAAACTCACATTCAGAGTATATGTAACGAAAAGATGTGCCGGTTGCTCCCCGCTGACAGGGCACGGGGCCCTTTCTAGAAGGAGAGGCGGCGGCGCCATCGCCATGACTGCCTTGCTGCGCCTGACAAACCCCGTGAGTTGTCTTGCTGCTGTGGTCGAGGTAGGACATGTGAAACATATGGTGACCTGCAATCTGATCCTGCTGGCCCTTGTGTCCGGGTCTATCGAGACTGCATCCCTGCCGCCAGTCATTCCGTGCAACGTGGCGACTGTTGATGCACCCGTCGTGGCGCACCGACATGATGGATGCAGGAGGGTTTTTGCCAACCCGACTAATTCTGTTCTGCACTACTGCATATTGGAACATTGCTTTGAGGGACCGGTTAGCTTCGTGCAAGGAATCAAGGGGGACAGTTGCGTGGGGGTCGGCAAAATGCTGCACACACCAACAGCAAGCTGTTGGCTTCACCAATACATATGTTGGCACCAAGCGTTCACATGCCTAAAGGAATTATGGTCACCAGCAGTTGTGGCAGCTAGCGCCCAGGTGTTTGCCATGCGATAGTGCCGCCACGCTGCCGTGCAGGAAAGGGCGGCCGCCCTGGCATTGTAGCAGCCCGCTTTGACGTGCCGGCTGTCTCCGAACGATCGCGCCAGCCGTTCGGGACTCTCAACTTCACCACCCTTCCTATGTTTGTCACTTGAAGAAGCCATGCGAGTGAAGGCGAGGCGCTCAGTGGAAGCGGTGGGTGTTGGAGGGCACCATCGCTGCTCCCGGGCACTGATCGCGGGCCTGGGACCCTGCAGGGTGTGGCGGGGTGCCGTCCCTCAATTGCTTGGCCTCTCGCAACCCCGTTGCTGTGGCACCGGCACTGTTGCGCTCAGCGCCCCGCTCTAGACCATCTGTTGCCGTGCTGGGTTCCATCCAAGGCCGCAGCCGGCAGGGTCGGGCCTCGGCTCGATACCAGCAGCAGCGGCGGTGGCAGGAGGCTGGGTTGTATACCCACCTGCCCGCCCGTCCATTCGTCAGGGTTCAATGGCTTTTCCCAACAGGCTGCAGAGACATGTGTTGCGGCGGCTGTTCAGTCTCCCTTTTCAGCGAGCCCCGCACCATTGCTGTCCTTGCTGCCGCAGCCGGAGGCCATCCGCGTGGCTGTGGACGCTGTGGTCAGCCAGCCGCTGGACGCACTTGGAGAGGTGCTCAAAGGATTCACCTGGGAGTTCGAGTCGAAGGTGGGCCCCTGCTGGGGGTGGTGCATTGGGTGGTCATGGTTGCAGGCAACTCTCCCCCGCTGTCGATTCCTGCTGCTGGTGGTTGCTGCTGTGTGATGCTCGCCGCGGCGGCATGCCACCGACCCAGGCGCCGGGCTCGCTGCCAGCCGGCCCGCCATGGTGGCGCGATCCTGGCCCTGCGTCACTCTGCACACCCTGCAGGGCGACATCCACCACTGGATCCCGCTGCTGGACCACTTCGACGCTTTCTTCCAGCAGCACATCCAGGGCCGGCACGACCTGCAGCTGGACTATGGCGACGCTGACCAGCAGGGCGGCAGCCCGGCGGCGCCGCCGCCGCCCAGCAGCAGGCGGCGGGGCAAGGTGGCGAGGTGGCGGCCGACCCTGTCTTCCCCACTGTCGCGGTGCTGGAAGTGCTGCGGGTGACCACGCTGCTGCTGGAGGGCTGCTCCAACAAGCACCTGTACAACTCGTACGAGGTGGGCCCCCTCGCCGCGCGGCGGCGCCGCGCGGCAGGCGGCCGCGGCAACCGCGGCAGGCTGCTGCTTGGCAGGCCGCAGCCGCGTTGCGGCGCACCCCCGCAGCGCGGGTCATGCTGACCAGCCGTGCTGAATGCTCCCGCAAGCGGCGTCGCTTTGCCCAGCCCCACCCCATCGACGGCCATCGCTGCCGCTCGCCCCTTTCCCCCTCCCCGAGCAGCACCTGTCCCTGCTGCTGGCGGCCCCCAGCAGCGACGTGGTGCTGGCCACGCTGCAGACCCTGGCCGCCTTTGTGCGCAAGTCCTCCTCGCCCACCACGCGGTGCGCCCTGCCCCCGCCCCCGCCCTGCTCCCGGCTCCGCCCCCAGCTGTGACGGCCCCGCATTCCTGTGTGGAACGTGTGCGACCTCCGGCCCGCTGTTGAGTTTCACCCTCCAGCGACCGCGCACTGCGTTCCTCCGCTCCCCACCCCGCTGCAGGTGGGGCGGCACCGAGGACCTCAACTCGCGGCTCGTGGCGCTGGCGGGCGCCTGGGGCGGCGGCGAGGAGGGCCCAGACCTGCTGACCTGCGCGCGGCGACCCCCTACCCAGCCCCCAACCTCCCTGCACTTCCAGTTTTACGCACCGCGCGCAGCCCCAAGAGGCAGCCGCGGGGATGCGGCCGCCGCCGACGGGCTGCCGCACAGCGGCGGGCTGCGCGTGATCGACCTGCCCGCCATCGGCCAGCTGCCAGAGACGGGTGAGCATGCCAGCCTGTGCATATGCTGCACAGGCTGCCGAGCTCGTGCGTTGCAGCCCCTGGCCGGTCCTTTACGCTGGCCGACATTGCTGCCCTACCTGTGCACCACCCCTGCCGCACCTCCCCCTTGGCCGCAGACCACCAGCTGCTCCAGCGATTGGTGCGGCAACACGGCGTGCCCAAGGACAAGCGCTTTGCCCTGCTGCACAAGGTGCACCCTGCTCCCGCCCCGCTGCTGCGCCAGCCTGCGCACACGCCGGCAGGCACGCTTGCCTGGCTGCACCAGCAGCGTGCGCTGCAGGCTTGCTTCACCCCGCTGCGCGGCGCGCCCGTGCCGCAGATTCGGGTTGCGCGCGCCATGGGCGCACCCGCCACCCGCGCCCTGCTGCTGCGCCTGCGCCTCGTCGCCTTCTACGTCGCCTTCCAGTCCAGCCCCTCCCGACCGAGGTGGCCGCCCTGTTCCAGGCAGCCCCGACTTTGTGCAGCAGGTGGGGCGCCTGGGCGCCCGCTGCCCGCACCATGAAACGCCCGGATGCTTGAGCGGTCGGACGCCAGGGTTCTGCTCTGACAGCTGGCATTCCGCCGTGAAGGGTGCGCCTTGGCTGACCCGCCTTAGCCCCGCCTCCCCTTGCAGCTGGCTGCCCTGCTGCGCCATGAGGGCAGCGTGCCCGACGAGGTGCAGACGCTGGCGCTACGCTGCCTGTCGGTGCAGGTGGGCTGCTGTGCCGCCCAGTGCATGGCTGGGCGACATGTGGGTGCTGGGCAGGCAAGCGCAGGGGGCATGCGCTGGCCGGCTGGTGGTCTGAGCCCGCCGTGTATGCTCCGCGCTGCTGCCTTCCCACTCCACCTTGCAGCTGCTGGACCGCGCGCGTCACACTGCTGTCATCGCCGCCATCTCGGGCGGCGAGCAGAGCGGGCTGCTGGCGCTGCTCATCCATCGTGCAGTGGCCTCGCTCACGGGTGCGGCGGCAGACTGCCCGGCGGGCTGGGGGGGAGGGCCCGGGCGCGCGCGGGCGGGGGGCCACCCTTTGTTGGTGGGATGCACAGATGCCGGCGCGGCGCAGCTGGCTGGCACTGCGGACCAACGTGCCGTGCCGTGCAGCACCGCATTTGCCACCCTTGCCCCCACACCCAGCGCCCTTGTTGTGTGTCCTGCCGCAGGGCGCGAGGCGGTACCTGTGCGGTACAGCGCCGCGTTTGTGGAGGCCCTGCTGTCCATGCTGGGCGCCCTGGTCACCTCCACCTCAGGCGAGTCCCGCCCGCCTGCGCCTGCCGCTGCTCGCTGGCAGCCAGCTGTGCGCCTGGCGCTCATCCGCAGCTTCTGCAGTGTGTGAAGGCCCCCTCCCCCTACACACACACTGCAGGCACCGCCGCGCTGTCCGACGCGAGCCTGGTGCCCGCGCTGCTGCCGCTGCTCGAGCACCGCGACCCGGCGCACCTGGCGCTGGTGGCCGCCACCGTGCGCATCCTGGAGGCCTTCATGGACTTCAGGTGAGGCGCGGGCGCGGCTGCTGCGCTGCTGGCGGGGCCCCCGCTGGCCTGCTCACCGCCTGCTCACCGCCTGCTCACCGCCTGCCCTGCCTGCCCTCCCTCGGCACCCACCCTGCAGCCCCTCCAGCAGCAGCCTGTTCCGCGAGCTGGGCGGCCTGCGCACCATGCTGCAGCGCCTGCGCTACGAGGTGGACCAACCCGCAGAGACCAGCACGGCGGCAGGCAGCGGCGCGGCGGCGGCGCCGCCCGCAGCCGCCAGCGATGCCATGCAGGCCGAGGCGGCTGCTGGCTCGGCAGCGGCGGCGGCGGCTCAGCAGCCTCAGAATGCGGTGCCCTACAGCCGCCGCCTGCTGCTCAAGTCGCTGCTGCGGGCCATCGCCATCGCCAGCTACTCCCCCGGTGAGCATGCGCAGCGCTGGACGCGTGTGCTGCCACGGCGCTCCGCTGCCTGGCTGCCCTTGCCGGCCCCACCACGGCATGCTGCCTGCCTGCTCTGCTGCTGGGCTGGCGCCTCCTCTGCCCACACAGCTTTATGCCTCACACGCTGCGCCTGCGCCGCAGGCTCCACCCACCGTGCCGCCGAGCGCGACGCTGCCGAGCTCTACGCCTGCCTGCGTACCATCTTTGAGCGCAGGCACGGCGCTCGCTCAGGGCTGCATCAGCCTTGCTCGTGTCCCCTCCCCTCTTTATGTGCCTCCTGCCTGCTGTCTGGCTTCATGTCTGCTGGCCCTTCATTCAGACGACCCCCCCCCACCCCCACCCCCCCCCCCCCACCCCCACCCACCCACAATCAATGCCCCTCCCTGCCCGCAGCAAGGAGTTTGGTGGCGGCCTGTTTGCGCTGGCTGCCTCCGTGGTGGCTGACCTCATCCACCACGACCCGCTCTCCTACCGCGCACTCGACGAGGCCGGGCTGCCGCAGGTGCCAGCGCCGCCAAGCGCCGCCGCCCGCAGCTGAATGCGCCGCCTGCCCGGATGTGGGGCTGCGGTGTTGATTGGGGGTGTCAGCGCCGCCCAGACACCCCCAAACCCTGCGCCTTGGCAACTAAGCAAAGGGCCAGTCGCTGGCCCCTTCCATCGCCTCTCCTCCCACCCTCCTCACCACCCTCCACACTCGCCTGACCCTCCGCCCCCGTGTCCCCCCTTACGCCACCAGGCCTTCCTGGACAGCGTGCGTGGCGGCGTGCTGGCGTCCATGGAGGCGGTGGCGGCGGTGCCCAACACCCTGATGGCCCTGTGCCTCAACACGGGGGGCCTGGCGCGCGTGCGTCGCTCCAGGGCGCTGCGCTGCTCGTCCCCATCTTCTCCTCCCGCCAGTACGTCAAGGCGCTGCAGGGTGAGAGGCGTTGGCGTGGGAGGGGCACCCCTGCGCTGGGGCTGGGTGGGCCGGGCCGACGGGCATCCTTGCAAAGCAATGCTGCCTGCCCTCTGTCTGTTTGTGCGGGACCGCTGGTCGGCAATGGCTCCGGCCCACTGCTGCGAGTACCCTCCCTCCACACACGCACACGCACCTTAGTAGCCCGCCCCCCCTTTTCTCCTTCCACACAGGCGAGTCTGCGGTGGTCCTGGGGGCGGGGCTGGATGAGCTGCTGCGACACGTGCCGCAGCTGCGCCCAGATGGCGTGGACGTGGTGGTGCGCATACTGCGCCGACTGTGCATGCTGGGGAGCCCAACCCGCCCAGGCCGGCACCCAAGCCTCCCACACAGCCCGCGGAGCCCGCAGCAGCGGGGCAGGGCGCCCGCCGCACCGGCGCAGAATGCACCCGTGGGCGGGGGCTCAGACCCTGCGGAGGGCGGCAGCAGCGCGGCGGCGATGGAGACGGACGGCGGCGGCGCGGCACGGGCGGCGGGGAGGAGGCGATGGATGTTGAGGCGCCCCGGAGCAGCAGCAGCAGCAGCAGCAGCAGCCTCCTGGAAGCGAGGCTGGGCAGCGGGCGCATCAGGATGCCGACATGGGCGCTGAGGGCGGCGCAGCTGGGGCCGCCGCGCCTGCAGCAGAGCAGCCCGCGGATGGCCAGCAGCAGCAGCAGCCGCCGCAGGAACAGCCGCAGGAGCAGCAGGAGGAGGATGACGTGGCTGTTGACGAAGATGAGGAGGAGGTGGCAGAGGACCCCGAGGCCGAGGCGTACCTGGTGGAGTGTGTGACGTACACGGGTGGGCGGCAGCATACCGCACCGACGTACTGCCTGCACCGACAGCGCCCACAGCCACAGACTGCGTGGCCTGTGCCATGCACCGCCGCACTGTGCACGTCCTGGAATGACCGCGGCCGTGCTGCCGCCCGCCCTCCTCCTCTTGCAGCTCGCATGCTGGAGACGATGCTGACGAGCGGCGAGACGGCCAAGTGAGTTCACAGCCTCCGCGCCCCTGCCCGCCTGTCTTGTGGCCTGGTGACCTTGCTTGCGCCGCATGGCTGCGGCCGACCCACCGCGCTGTGCTGTCCGGCCTGCACCCTCCCCCAGGCTGTTTGTGGAGCGCGGCGGCGTCGAGCTGCTGCTGGCGCTCTACCGCCTGCCGCGCCTGCCCCCACCTTTGGCAGCACCAACGCCAGCCACAGGCAAGGGTCGAGGAGCAGCGGGGGGTCCGGCCGCTGGGGATGCGCGCCTTGCGGCCAGTTCAGGCTGCTGGCTGCGTGCTGCGCCCCCTCCTGCGTGTGGCCCTGCCGTCACTGGCATCATTTCTCGTGCGCCTTGACCCTCCCGAGCCCCTCCTCCCCCATCCTCCCCGCAGCCTGCTCGTCTCCTTCCGCGTGTTCACCTCGCAGCAGGCCGCCGCGCAGCTGCCCCACATCTTTGGCCTGCTGCGCGCCGCCCTGCTGCGCCAGCTGGAAGCGGCGTTGGCCGCCGCACGCGCCGTGGGGGCGCCTGCGTGCCGCTTCTGCCGCCCGAGCAGCGTGATGCCTACATCCGACACGTGTCCTCCACAGAGGGCCTGGCGGCGCTGGCGGCGGCAGTCGTTCGCAACGCCTCCTCGGTGCTCCGGGTAGGTTTGACCGTGATGGAGGAGTGGGGTGGTCGCGAGGGGAAGGGGCTGTCGGGCAGCAGACGACGGCGCTGGCAAGGCGGCAGCCTGACCGCCTCACTGCAAGTGCAGACAGGCGTGCTGGCGCAGCACTGTGCCTCGAGCACAGCTGCCAGTGTAGGCCTCAGTTCCCTCCACCCCAACCCCCCAAAACAAAAACAAGAAACCACACGCGCGCACGCGCACACACACACACTCTCTCTCCCCCTGCAGGAAATTTCCAACGGCGAGGTCAGCCTGATCCTGCAGCTGGGGGAGCTAGAGCGGCTGGTGCTCTGGCAGGCGGCGGTGGCGGGTGAGACGCGCCTGGGCCGTGCGGCAGCCGCTGCGCTCCTGGGCGTTGCCCCATTCCCATCTGCATTGGAGGGTTGTGCCTGCCGTGCGTGTGGTGTGAGCCCGCTGCTTTGCGTCCTCCCTGCTGCAGACGAGTGGAAGCTGCAGCATGAGGCGAGCAAGGCGGCTGAGGAGAAGGCGGCGAGCGGCAGCGGCGCCGGCGCATCGGGCGGCGACCAGGAGATGGCTGAGGCAAGCGCCTCGGGCGGCGATGCGGCTGGCAGCAGCGCAGGCGCTGGGTCCAGCGCAGGCGCTGCAGGGCGGCGCGGGCGAGAAGGATAGGGAGAAGGAGAGGCGCAAAAAGTCTCCGGAGGAGCTGTCCTGCGAGATTTTGGTGCACTTTGCGCACACAGCCCGCGCGTTCGACCAGGTGGGCGCCGCCGCAGCCAAGCACCATTCCGCCCGGCCAGCCCTGGGATGCAGCTCCTGCCTGCTCTCTCGCACTGCTTCCTCACCCCTGCACACACAAACACACCCTCCCGTCGTCCCACCGCCCCTCAGGCCGTTGCCAAGGCGATACACGTGCCGTTGCGGCGTCGCGAGGAGGCCACCGCGCAGCCCAGCATGGCCATGAGGGCGGCGGCGGTCAACCTGGCGGTGGTGCTGCGCCACAACTTTGACTTCCAGGGCATGCCGGCGCCCGGGGACAAGGGCAAGGCGCCCGCAGACGGCGACGGGGCGCCACCCAACCCTTACGCCACGCCCGAGGGTAGGCTGCTGTGGTCCGAGCTCTGGCTGCTCTGCTGCAACCCACCGGCCATCCAGCTGCAGCCTGCTCTGGCCGCCTCTTGCCCGCACTGTAGCTGCATCCCACAGCCTGCCCATGCCGCCCCCTTGCCTGCCGCAGCCCGGCGCGTGCGGTACCTGTCGCGCGTGCTGGACGCCGCCTTCAACGTGCTGTTTGACGGGCGGCGCCGCACAGCCCACACCCTGGCCTACAACTATTTTGTGGTGGGTGGCGGTGGAGTGTGCGTGGCCAGCTACTTTGCTTGTGTTGGCAGCCAGTGGTCTCAGACAGTTGGACAGCTCCCGTCAGATGCCCACAAACGATTCAAGGCCGCACATCTGCACTGCTGTCCACGGTCCAATGCTGTCCACCCACCCACCCACCCGCCCACCCCCACCCCGCAGGCCACCGGCGGCATGCGCTCCTTCCTGCAGCAGTTTGGCGGCTGCCTGGAGCTGATGCGGCGCCTGCCCCCGCCGGGAGGCTGCCCAAGCGCCGCAGGGCTCGGGGGCGGCGGAGCTGCCTGCGGCTGCGGCTCGCAGCGGGTCGGGCGGCGTGGCTGTCGGCGGCGAGGTAGCGCCAGCTGATCCTGCCGCCGCGTACCGGCAGAGCGTGGAGGCCACTGCGGGCACCTTCCTCGTGCTGATGACCAACATGAGGTGGAGAGAGGGGCAGGGCTCCGATGAAGAGGGATGCAGTTGCTGAAAATTGAGTGATTGTTTGCCGCGCCGCCGCCTCATCACCAGCTGCGTGCTTGCCAGTGTACCCACCCCCATCCCCTTGGGTCCATGCAGCCACGCGCCCATGGTCATCAACTCCCCAAACTCAGCCAACCTGATCACGGCGCCGGTGCCGGGGGCAGGTGGGCAGTCTGGCTGCGGGCTGGGGTGGCAGACGCGCGGGCAGCCTCGTGACAGCCTGCCCCCTCGCGTGCCCTTCCAACACTCGTGGTCCCTGCGTCTGCCGCCTCTCCTGCCTGCTGCCAACGCGGCAGCCTTGCTGCCCTTGTCACATGCAGAGGGCGAGGCAGGTGGCGCCGCCCCCGCCGCCGACGTGCCTGCCTTCATGCGCCAGGTGTGGGGCGTGCTGCTGGGCGCTGTGCTGCCGCTGTGGCGCGACCCAGCCCTGCTGGCGTCTCACGGCGACAAGATTGTCCAGGTGTGCAATGCTGGCTGGCTGCCTGCCCTGCGACATCCGTGCAGCGGTGTCGCGGCAACGCGCCGGCCCTGGCGGCCTTTTTTGCCGCGCTGCTTCTAGTGCAAACGGGGCTCTCCGACCTTCGGCATAGCTGCTGATGCCTTCATATCAGTCAAACCTTCCACTGGAACTCACTCCAATCCCCACGCCCACCCTCGCAGTCTGTGGTCTCCGTGCTGCGCAACTGCACCGAGAACGCGGCGCAGCTGCAGGCGGCGGTGGCGGCGGCGGCGCGGCCTGCAGGGCGCACAGGCCAGGCGCCCCCGACCCTCACGCGTGCAGCAGATTGTGGAGATGGGCTTTTCCCAGGCGGCGGCGGAGGAGGCGTTACGCCGGGTGGGTGGGCCTGCGTGTGTGTGTGAATTCTGTTTGATGTTACCGGTCCCATGCTGCTGTTCTGCCCCCGGCACACGTCAGCTTCCGGCTTGGGACCCAGCAGCGCTCCGCTGGGCGTCCAAGATTCTCAATGCGCTTTCGTTTGGCGCTTGCCGGCATGGGGAGGGCTGCGCCAGCCGCTGGCATTGGCCCCCTGCCCATGCTTCCAACTCCCCTGCCGCCTTCACGTCAATCATCCGCCCAGCTCATGCACCATTCGGCGGCTCACCCCCCCCAGCAGAACGGCAACCACGTGGAGCTGGCCATGGAGTGGCTCTTTGCCAACCCAGAGGCGGCGGCGGCTGCGGACGCAGCCGCGGGCGCGGCGCCCGCGGCGGCGGCGCCTCCCAGCAGCAGCAGGCGCGGGAAGACGAGGCGCTGGCGGCCAGGGTGGCAGACGCGCTGAGCGTGGAGGGGCGCCCGCTGGGCCTGCTGGCGGCGGGCGGCGAGGCGGGCGGCCCCGCCGCCGCCATGCCCGACACCCCGCCCTGGTGGACTCGGGAGGTGCGGCGCCGCCCCGAGCACCCACCCCTCGCTGCCACCTGCTCGCTGCCTTCCTGGCTGGCCTGCAGCCTGCCCGCGCGTTGTTGCGCTGCGCACGACGTGCACCAATGAATTGGGGCCCTGCTCACCCGCACCCCGCCCTACCCCCTTCCCACAGTGGCCCTGCTGCGCGCCGCCCCTCCGCCGCCTTCTACGTCTGCGACCTGCTCAAGGCGCACAGCGCGCAGAGCGGCAAGCACCGCCAGGTGGGAAGGGTGCCCGCCCCACCAGCTGCTGACTCTGTGACCCTCCCTGGCTGCGCGCTGTTGGCCGCGGCTCGGTTTGTGGTGGCAGTGGCAGTGGTGGCGGTGCGATGCGGCCCGCCTGATCATCAAGCTTGCTGCTGAGATGCCCCCTGCAGGTGGTGCTGGAGCGGCTGATGTGGCACCTCAGCGCGTCGCCCAGCCCCTCCGACGCCCAGCTGCTGGCCCCCGCCCACCTGGCCGCCCTGCTGCTGACGGAGGTGGCGGCGGCGCGGGAGGTGGCGGTGGAGAAGGGTGAGCGCCGCGCCGCGCCCTGTCGCGACACTGCCCTCCGAACCCAGTTCCCGATGTTTGTCGGGGTCGCACTGCTGACTGCCACCCAGCCCAGCCGGCTTGTGCACTGCAGGAGCGGAGGCCGCCCGTAATGCCGTTCTGATCCGCCGCCGCGCTGCGTCTCCCACCTGCGCAGGCTTTGCCTCTGTGGCCCTGGACGCGGTTGATGCCTGGGCTGCGGCGCACCTGCCCCCGCCCGCCACCCCGCGCCAGCCAGCACAGGGACCGCCACGCGCGGCAGCAAGGCGGCTGCCGCGGCGGCGCCAGCCGCCCGCGACCCGCCCGTGCCGGTCCCGCGCTGGGTGGACACGCTGCTTCTTGCGGTGGATGTGCTGGCCGCCACGCCGCCCAAGGCGCGCCGCCGCCGCCGCCGCCCAGCACGCGGGGCATGCCGTCTCACCTGGCTGCTGCCCTGCGGGGTGCGGAGCGCGAGTTGGGGGAGGGTGCCGGGCAGATGCTTGGAGTGGAGCTGGCTCCAGCTGCGATAGATGACCCCTCGGCCGCGGCGCCCGCCGCAGCCGGTGTGGAGGCAGCCACGGCCGCCGCCGCGCCGCCTTCCTGCGGCTGCTGCGGGGCAGGCTGCTGCGGCTGCCGCGGTGGCAGGGGCGGCCGACCCAGCGCCCTCCGTCAGTTCACCTGCTGAGCTGCCCGGCGCGGGCGGCGCGGCGGGAGAGGCGGGTAGCGCCGCCGCGGGCAGCGACGCAGCAGGGGCAGCAGAGGGTGCAGAGGCGGGCGGCGGGCAAGCCCAGCCGCAGCAGCAGCAGCCGGAGCAGCGACAGCAGCAGGCGGAGCCGGCTGAGGATGGCGTGTTTGCGGCGCTGTCTGCGGCAGTGCGCCCGTACAGCACGGGCGGCAGCCTGACGCAGCAGGAGCAGCAGCGCACCGTGGACATCTGCCTGCGCCTGCTGCGCCACCTGCACAGGTGAGCGCCCGCTTGTGTTGTTTCGTTGGAGTGTGTGCGTGTGTGGTGTGGCTGGGTGTGTCAGGCGGGCGCCTCCTCTTTGGTGTGTTTGTGTGCGCCAGCTCTGACCCCTCTGCCCCCGCCCGCCCCCCAGCTGGGGCGAGGCCTGGTCACCCGAGGAGCCAGCTCCCGCGGACGCCGGCGCCTCCTCGCAGGCTGGGGCAGACCAGCACGCGCAGCGTGCACAGCGTGCCCTGCTGCGCCCGACCCCGCTCTACGTTGCACGCGCTGGCGCAGCTGCTGGCGCGCCTCACCAAGGATCACTCGCTGGCAGAGAAGGTGGGGGCATGAGAGGGGGGGTGGAAGGGACGCGGCAGCGCGGCCACGCGACCACGGCCGAGGAGCGCGTGCTGCTTCCTGGCTGCCCGGCTCACCCTCTGCCCCCCCCCCCGTGTTTGCCCCCAGGTGCTGGCTGCGAGGGGCCATGCCCAGCTGCTGGCGCTGCCGCCCTCCGTGTACCGGCCCCAGCTGGAGCCCTTCCTGGCGGCGCTGTTCAGGCACCTGCTGGAGGACCCGGCCACCCTGCAGGTGGGGCCCCGCCGCCGTCGGCCGCGCGGCAGGGCGCTGCTGCAGGCGCGACGCACAGGCGCACACGGCGCTGCAAGCCGCTGGGAGGGGCCCGCCCGCCAGCAAGCGTGTGGGCAGGGTGGTGCAGGGTGCGATAGGGTTGGCCGAATCCGCGGCGCTTTCAGGCGGGGTGCTACGCCTGCTGGGCGTCCCCAGCGCATCTGCTCACACTTGGTCATCCAACTCCCCTGCACCCACCCTCCTACTCTCCCACCCTCCACCCAGGCCGCGGTGGAGGCTGAGGTGCGCAGCACGCTGGCCGAGAAGGGGCGGCGTGATGCGTACGGCCACGCGCTGCCAGCAGGTGGGCTGGGGTGGAGTAGGGGTCTGTGTGCTGCTGGAGATGGGGTGAGGGCGGCACCAGCATCCGCACCCCCTGGCCCTGGCCGCGTGCAGGGCGGGCAATAGCAAGGGACCTGAACCGCAACTGACCTCCCCCTTCCTGCCTGCAGGCGAGCCATCGATGCCCTTGCGCACCTTCCTCACAGCGCTGGCGCCTGTGGCGGCACGCCACCCAGCCGTGTTTGTAGAGGCGTGCCGAGCCACGATCGAAATCCAGAGTGCGCCCTGCCTGCACCCCCCTCTGCGCGTGCCTGCCAGCCCAGCCGCCCTGCCACTCGCTGCGCTGCCCTTGCAGTGTCTCTCGCGCTTCCTGTCGACTACAAGCGCTAAAGCACGCCCAGCGATTCCGCACCGCAACTGCCGCTGCAGATGCAAACGGCGTGCCCGGCCGGCGGCCCACCGTGGTGTTGAAGAAAAAGGCTGAGGCGGCTGCTGGGCGGGGCCTGCAGCCGGGTCTGCAGAGGGGGCCGCAGCCCTTCCAGCTGGCGCCGACGGCGGCAGCCCCCAGCAGCAGCAGCAGCAGCAGCAGGAGGGGCAGGCTGGGGAGCGGGATGCCACCCCTGCACAGGCAGCAGGCAGCGCACCCGGCGGTGCGGCCACCGCAACCCCGGCACCCGCTCAGGCCGGGCGCCCGCCGCAGCGGCGGTGCTGCGCGTCCAGCTGCGACGCCTGCCGCTGCTGGGCCAATAGCTGTAGGCGGTGGCTCCCCACCTGCTGGGCAGGATGCAGCCACGCCCCAACCGCCCAAGACAGGTGTGCAAACTCCCGCCCGTCCTCCCCCTCCCCGCCACACACACACATAACAAGACGGCGTCTGTGCCTTTTTGCCCGCTGCCTTTCCTCCGGCGGAGCCCTCACTTCCATGCCTGCATCGGGGCTTCCCACAATGCAGCTGCCAAGGCCGCCAAGAAGGTTCCCCACAGCTTCCTGGAGGTCATCGACTGCCTGGTGGATGTGCTGCTGCGGTACAACGGACCCCGTGTCGACCCCGCCGCGCCTGGTGTGCATGCTGCCAAGCAGCTGCACAGTGACCGCAGCCGGCCGTCCGTCCAGGGCTGCCCTTTGCCGGCTGCAGCCAGCCCGCCATGTGGCACCTGGCTGCATGCGGAAAGCATTGTCCGCCTCAAGCCCCTGCCAGCCCCCGCCTGGCACCTGAGGCAGCCTCTGCTCCCGACCACCCACAGGCAAGGAGGACGGCGCTGCGCCCTAGGGCAGGCGCAGGCAACAGCCAGCACCAACGGCGTCAGGGAACCTGTGCCCGACACGCCCAGCACGGCTGCCGCCACCGAGAAGAAGCCTGCGGAGGAGGCTGAACAGGACAAGGTGGGTGCTTCGGGCTGTGTCGTTCTGTTTTTGATGGGGGTTGGGGCCTTTGCAGTTGCAGTTCTGGGAGGGTGCCCGGCGCACTGGTGGTACCAGGGTCTCCTTAGTTGCTGCCCTCACGCCAAACGAAGTCGATCACTGCGGCCCTCCCCCACCCCCAGCCCCTGACCGCCGCCGAGAAGGAGGTGGCGGTGCAGTGCTTTGCGCTGCGCCTGCTCAGCGACTTCACGCTCAGCTACCAGCACTGCGTGGGGGTGCTGCTCAAGCGGGACACAGACCTGGCCACAAAGGAGGTGGGCTGGGGGCGTTGGGTGTCTAGTGGTTGGCGCGTGCATGGATGGGTCGGGACGCGTCATCAGCGAGCGGCGCTGCATAGACGTGCCTGAGGCAGCACGAGGCCGCTGCCGGCCCCCGCTTCACCTCGCACGCGCCGCCTCCTGCCCTGCAGGTGGTCACGCTGCGCACCGCCAGCAGCGTGCGCAAGGCGGACCGCGCTGCCGCTGCTGCCGCCGCGCAGGCGGCGCAGGGCGTGGCGGCGCCCGCGCAGCCGCAGGGCCTGTTCCGGCACGTGCTAGACGCGCAGCTGGCGCTGGCGCCCGCGGCGGTACGCGCTGGGCGTTGCGCAGGGCATGGGCCCCGCCGCCTCCTACCTCCTCCTCGCCATCTGCATCCGGTGGGCTGCCCGCCGCTGCGACCTGCTGCCACTGCAGCCAGGCGGGCACGCTGCTTGTCCTCCCTCTCTCGAGACGCTGAGCGGTCCACCGGATGACATCGCATCACTGCTCCTGCCGCTGCCGCCCCCGCAGCTCCGCCGAGGGCCGACGCCGCATCATCTCCGAGGTGGTGCGCACGCTGGCGCCTGAGCCGGCGCAGCCGGCACAGCAGGCACAGCAGCGCGCCCGGTCGCCGCCGCTGCCGCGCTGCCGGCGCTGGCTGCCGACGACTCGCCGTACGCGGCCCAGCCAGGCTGCCCGGCACCTTTCAAGGTTGGCGGGGCGGCACCGTCTTCTGCTCCCCTGTCTTCTGGTTTGACCTGCCATGCTCAGCAGCCGTGGGCGTGTGCGGTGGCTGCCACCACACACGGAACTTGTGTCCCGGCTGCTGGCACACCCCTCCCTCCTCACCCCTCCCGCACCTCCAACAGGTCCAGGCGTTTGTGGAGCTGGCGGCGTCGCTGCTCTCCACCACCGGGCGGGCCCCGGGCGCGCCGCGCGCAGCAGCAGCAGGCGGCGGTGTCCTCCGAGATTGTGCGGGCGATGAAGGACGCGGGTGTGTGTGTTGGGGTGTGGGCGGGGCGAGGGGTCATGGGTGGGTGGGGCGGCTTGGGAGGGCGCTTCTTGCTGGGTGGGATCTCAGGGTTAGGGTGCCGCCTCGCCAGCTGCTGCCTGCTGGGTGTGCGCTGGGTGCGCACGGGCAGCTCTGGGGCTGTGTGCAAAGCAACTCACAGGCTAAGCCTCAGCGCGCCCCCTTCCTTTCTCCACCCAGGCATGGTGCGTGCGCTGACGGCGGCGCTCCAGCTGGTTGACCTGGAGCACCCGCAGGTGCGAACCCCCCCCACGTCACCACCTCCCCTACACACACACACACGGCCCCCATCCCCCCCATCCCCCCCCATCCATCCCCCACCTCACCACCCCACCACCCCACCACCACCACCCACCCACCCCACCTGCCTGCAGGCCGCCAAGGCGGTGCAGTCCATCCTCCACCCCCTGGAGGTCCTCACCCGCGCATGGCCCAAGCGCCCGCGGCGGCAGCACCCCAAGCGCCGACCCCGCCGCAGCTGGTGGCGCCGCAGCCGGCGCGCGCGGGCGCGGCTGCCGACGGGGAGGGCGGCGGCGGCAGCGACGGGCGCGGCGCCGGGCGCCTGCTGCCACGCCTGCGGGCGAGGCGCCTGAGGCGGGGCGTCAGGTGCGGCCTGCTGGGCAGATTGTTCCTTTTGCAAGCCGCGCCCGCCCTGCAGCCGAGCATGCCGCCAGGTGCCGCTCCGCGCCGCTGCAGGGCACGGCCGCCAGGCAGCGTCACTGAAGCATCCACGCGCGCGCGCGCCCCCGCGCACAGGCGCTGCGTGCCGCCGAGGCGGCCATGCAGAACCTGGGCCGCGACCGCGCCCGCGCCGAGCGCCGCAGCAGTGAGCCCCCGCCTGCGCCCTGCCCGCCCTGCGCCTGCCGCGCCAGCCGAGGCCCGCCCCACCTGCCGCCGCCTTGCGTCAACTGCCCTGCACGCTTGGCTGGGCGCTGCACTTTCTTCCACCCGTGGCTGCCCTGTCAGCGTGCGCCCCCTACCCCCACCCCACCCCGGGTGGCCCCCGCAGTCGAGGAGGCCATCGAGGGTTTGATGGCGGAGGAGGAGGCGCTGCTGGGCGGCGACGTCGACATGCTGGGCGGGGAGGGCGCCTCCGACGACGACAGCGGCTCCTTCGACTCGCAGGAACACGACGGTGCGGGGCCGCCGACGCCCGCCAACCTGCGCAGCCCGCGCGGTGCCGCCGCCCAGTCCGCAGGAGGCCGCCGCCGCCGCTGGCTCCCCGGTTGCTGCCGCCGTCTGTTGCCCGCTTGCGTTGCCCCCATCCCTCCCCTCGTGCCGTGCCACCCCGCAGACGACGGCATGAGCGGCGACAGCGAGGAGGGCGACAGCATGGGCGACTCCTCGGGCGACAGCATGAGCGACGACGACGACGACCTGGATGGGGAGGAGGGGGAGGGGCCGCTGGTGGTGGAGATTGGCTCGTCCTCCGACGAAGACGACGACGGCGGGTCGCACCTTGGCTCGGGCAGCTCATCCGACATCGAGTCCTCGGGTGGGGGGCTGAGCCGCAGCTGGGGCAGCTGCTCAGCAGCGGCCGCTGCCCTTGCCGCCGCTGCCCGCCGCTGCTGCCGGCCGCTGTGCCTATCCCTGGCACTGCGCGTGCCTGGCGCTCTGTTCCCTGCCACGCTGCGCACCGACCCTCCAAGTCGTCAGGACGTGAACCTCTCCCCCGCACACACACACACCCACACACACACAACCACCCATTACTGGCGCAGACATTGAGTCGGACGGCGCACCCGACGAGGACGAGGAGGAGGCTGAGCTGGCGGCGGCTGAGGAGGCGGTGCTGGGTGCTGTGGAGGAGGATGAGGAGGAGGCGGGCGGCCTGCCCGGCCTGCACGGCGACGGCGAGGGAGAGGTGGGTGCTGCTGGTGCGGGGGCGGGGCGGGTGGGGGCGGCGGGCAGGCCTGTATGGGTTGAGCGGCACGGTGCCTGGCGCCCTGGAGGGGGACCCTGCGCGTGAGCTGCTGGTGGCGCGCGCCCCCCGCCTCCCCCTTGGCTGCAGGATGAGGGCATTGACGATGAGGACGAGGATGAGCTGGGCATGGGCGACGGCACGCACGCGTCAGACCTTGAGGTGCGGTTTTGGGCGGTGGCGGCGACAGCATGGGGGGCGCGCGCGTGCGCGCGGGCATGCTTGGTGGGGCTGCCGTGGCACCCCTGGCCTCCCCCGGCTTCCAGCTGCCAGTGTGGCGTCGATTCAGCGAGCGCACACACGTGCTGTGCCTGGCTCGCAGGACGATTACTACGAGGAGGCTGAGGAGCTGATGGGGAGGAGGAGGACGACGAGGCGTACCTCGACGGTGGGTGGTGGTGGTGGCGGTGGCGGTGAACGTATGTGCACAGTGTGTGTGTGTGTGTGTGTGTGTGTGTGTGTGTGTGTGGGGGGGGGGGGGGGGGGTAGGGGGATGGTGAGCGCCGGATGCTGCAGGTCCCACGCCCGGAGGCTGCTCCCTGCACCTCCTGCCTCCGCCGCTGTGCGCGTGGGGGCACAGCAGGCCTGCCTGCGCACCGCCTGGCACAACAGGAAGCAGGGGCGCGAACGCACCTCGCGCGCGCCCTCGGCGCTGCACACCCCACACCGCTCTGCGCCCTGGGCCGCCGCAGGGGGCGTGGGCGACGACGAGCTGGAGGAGGAGGGGGAGGCGCTGCGGGAGCCCGTGGACTTTGGAGGGGGCGGGGCGGGGGCCGACGCCCAACGCGCCCGCCAGCTCGAGGCGGTGAGCTGGGCGGGGTGGGGCGCCTCTGTCAGCAGAACCGCGGGCTGGCAGGGTGCGGGGCGCGCATGGGTTGAAGTGCAGGGTGGCAGGCTTGCCGTGGGGCCGCCCCTCCAGGCAGGCTGGGGCACGCATCTTGATTCTGTGCAGCTGATACCCCGCATGCATCGTTTTCAACCCATGGATCTTTTTCACCCCCCCCTTCAAGGTGCTGGACGACTACGGGCTGCTGCGCTCACGCCACCGCTCCTACATCAGCCGCAGCGGCAGGGTGAGGGGCGGCAGGACGCCCGCTTGCCTGGCACGCACCCCCCGCCCCCGCCGGCCAGCTCGTGTTGGTACCAGCGCTCTCCCACTTGCTGCCCCTCCTCCCCCTCCCTCCACCGTGCAGCGCCACGGCTCCGCCGCTGCGGCCCCCGCCGCCGCCCCACCTGCCACGCAGCACCCGCTGCTGGCGCGCCCCCTCCGCGGGCGGCCATGCGGCCTCCGCCGCCGCAGCGCTGGCGGGGGCAGCGCACCGGCTCGCTACGAGGCCGTCTACCGTGCTGCCATCGCGCAGGCGAGCCGCGGCCCCGCACCCGCCCCGCTGCGCCGCACCCGCTCGCTCTGCGCGTTGTTCCCACCGCCCTTTGCCGCCGTGGCGGGTGCCTTGGGCCCTCCCTGCCCGCCCTTGCGCTTCAGCCCGCCTGCCTGCGGGGCACTCCTCCACCCGCTGCCGCCCCTCCTGCCTGCCGCAGGGCTGGGACCCCAGCGAGGCGTCCATTGTGCAGCAGGCCATGGGCCTGGCCTTCAACCCCGTGCCCACCATGGGCGCAGGCGGCGGCACCTACTCCCGCCTGGTCGGCGGCGCGAATGCGGGTACGCGTGCGCTGCGCATGCTGCGACCCTGGGGGCGGCGGCCATGCTTGTGGGGCCAACGGGCGGTGGCGGGCTGGGCCGCAGCGTCGAGATCCTGCGTGCCTGTCTGGTTGCTGCTGCGCGCTGCGCCGCCGTCACAGCTGCGGTTGAGCCCCTCCGCAGGCCTGCTGGCCCGCGCTGTGGCCGGCCCCGGCGGCCGCTGGAGCGACGGCGACGTCGCCGCCACCACCACCTCTAGCTCCCTGGCCCAAGCGCTGGAGCGGGCGGCCGCGAAGCGCTGGCGGGCGGGGCCAGCCCTCCCCGGCTGCAGAGCCCGGCCGCGGTGGCGGATTCGACTTTGGCGTGGGCCAGGCAGCAGCAGCCTTCCCGCGCTTCACCTCTTTCCTCGGGGCTGGCGGAGCGCCTGGCGCCCCGCGGCAGCTGCGCCTGCAATGGAGGAGGATAGTGCCGCTGGTGCCCAAGAGCAGCAGCGGCAGCAGGGTGAAGGTGGCGCTCCCTCAGCACAGGCTGGGCCGTCCGAGGCCGGTGGGGAAGCTGCGCCGGCGGCGCAGGCACAGCAGGCGCTGACAGCCGCAGACGGGGACCCTGCGGCGGCGGCGCCGCAGGCTCCGGCGCAGCAGGCTGCTGGCGAAGCGCCAGCGCAAGCAGTCGCTCCGCGCCCTGCAGGCGCCGCCATCAGCGCAGGCTTCTTTGCGCAGGCGCTGTCGGCGGCCATGCAGGCCAGCCACCTGGACCAGCCAGGGCAGCAGCAGCAGCAGCAGCAGCAGGCGCTGGCGGCACCGGCCGCAGCTGAGGTCGACGCGGGTCGCAGCGGCGGTGACGCAGAGATGCAGGAGGCGGAGCACGCGGCGCCGGGCGCTGCTGAGGCGCCCGCTGGCGATAGGGGCCCGATAGGTCGCGCTGCAGTCGAAGACAGCGATGATGAGGCTGAGGATGATGATGAGGAGGAGGAGGAGGAGGAGGAGGAGGAGGAGGAGGTCGAGGGTGGTGCAGCAGCGGAGGGCGAGGAGGCGGCTGCGGCCGACGCCATCGACCCCGCTGTGCTGCGCGCCGCCGAGGAGGCGGGCATCGACGCCGCCTTCCTGGAGGCGCTGCCCCCGAGCTGCGTAGGTGAGCCATGTGGGGGCGGGGAGCGGGGGCGGTGGGGGAGATGCCAGGGGTGGGAGGGTCTGTCGCCGGCTGAGCGCCGTCGCTGATGGGGTGTGCGTGCCGTGGCATGTGGCCTGCCAGGCCAGGCGCTGTGTGTGTTTGGAGGGGGCCGGGGGCACCTTGAGCGTGCGCGCCCTTACTTGTCGTTCCCTGCCCCCTCCGCTGCAGCGAGGTGCTGGCAGGTGCCGGCATCCGCGCCCCGCCGCCCCCAGCAGCAGGAGCCGCCCGCGGAGGCGCCGCCGGCCTCCCGGCGAGGGCGGCGCCGCACCGGCTTCGGCGGGCGACGAAGCAGGTGCGCCCAGCGGCCACTGCAGCGCCTCCCACCAGCCGTTGAGGCTGCTGCTCAAAATCTGTTGCTGAGCCTGTGCGAGCGTTCCTCTGCCAGAGCATGCCCCCAGCCTGACACAGCTGCAAACCCACCCCTTCCCTCACACCACATACCACACTCGCAGCACACAAACCTTACCCGCCCCCGCCATTGCCCCCCGGGTGCAGAAGCCATGGAGGGCATAGATCCCGAGTTCCTGGCTGCCCTGCCCCGGAGCTGCAGGCAGAGGTCATGGAGCAGCAGCGGCGCGAGCGGCGCCTCAGGGGACGCGCAGCGGCGGCGCGAGCAGGCGGCGGCGGCGGCGGCAGCCGCCGCCGCTGCGGCCGGCGCAGCGCCCGCTCCGGGCGTCGCCGCAGCCGAGGGCGGCGCCGCCGCGGCTGCTGCTGTGCCTGCGGGCGCGCGTGGGGCTGGCGCTGACGCCGACCCGCGTCGCTGCTGGCCAGCTTCCCGCCTGATGTGAGGGAGGAGGTGCTGCTCAGGTGAGGGGCCTGCCCATTTTCACGCGGCCACAGCCTTGTGTGGCGCATACCTGCTGGGCGCACGCAGCTCCCCACCCTTACCCCTGCCAGCTGAGCGCGCCCCCACACCCCACACCCACCCACACCCACACACCACCACCACACACACACACACACACACACACACGGTCTTGTTGCAGCGCCGATGAGGCCCTGCTGGCCACCCTGCCCGCCTCGCTGAGGGCGGAAGCAGAGGCGCTGCAGGCGCGCATGCAGCGGCACATGGCACGCGGGGCGGCCATGACGGAAGCCATCCAGGCGGCGGCACAGCAGGTGGGCGGCCCAGGGCTGCACATGTTGCACTGTTGCTTTGATGGAGGCCGGTGCTGCGCTGCCAGTTCACCGCGCTGGCCCGCACTCACCCCCGCATGCAAGCTGCCTGCCCCCAGGCCGCCGTTGTGGCCGCCCGCGGGCTGCAGGCTGGGGAGGAGGTGCGCATGCGGCTGGTGTACGACAGCCGCTCCCGCCAGCCCCGCATCCAGTACCTGCCCACCGGCAGGCGCGGCGGGCGGGGCGGGCGCAGCCCTCAGCGCCCCGCGCGCCGAGGGCCCCGCGGCCGAGGCGGCGCCGCAGGTGGACGAGGAGGGGCTGCTGGCGCTGGTGCGCCTGCTGCGGCTGGGCCAGGTGAGTGTGTGTGGGTGTGCGGGAGGGGGGGGGGGACTGCTTGCTGCTGGGCTCATGGACCGGCATTGCATCGGCGGGGCAGGCTGCCGCGTGTCCCTGCGCGCCCGTCACCCCCCTACTCCACCTGTGTGTGCCCGCCTTCACCTGGCACCCCGCGTCTCATCGTTGCGCCTGCCTGCACGCCTGCACACCAACAGCGCCCCCGCACCCACCACGCCCACACCCACCCAGGCCCTTGGCAAGACGCAGCTGCACCGCGTGTTCCACAACCTGTGCGCCAGCGCCGCCACGCGGGAGGCCCTGCTGCGCCTGCTGCTGGCCATCCTGCGCGCCCCGCTGTCCGCCGACGAACTGCGCCAGGCGGGCGGCGACGATGCCATGGAGGCGGACGCGGCGCGGCCGCTAGCAGAGGGGCCCGCCATCGACCTCGGTGCGCCCCCAGCCCAGCCCGCTGCCGCCGCCTGCTCCTCGTGTGTCGAGCGCCCCCTGCTCGCCGGCCTGCGCTGGCAGCAGTGCAGGGTGCAGCGGTGCTGAGGCATCACCGATTCCCTGGCGACTTCCCGGCCACGGATCCGTAGGCCCACCATTCACACCTCGGACCTCCCCGCAGGCTTGGCCCCTCCGCACGAGGGCCCCGCTGTGCCGCAGCACGTGTCGCGGCGGGTGCTGGAGCTGCTGGGCTACCTCTGCAGGTGGGCCGCGCGCCGCAGACCGTCGTTGGGGCGACGCGCTGCTGTCATCCGTCGCTTGCGGGGTGGCTGCTGTTGTGCCATTTGTTCAGTTTGATGCACCCTTGCTCACTCTGGCTCCCCTTTGACGCCCTGCAACCCCTCCCCTGTTGGTGGCGCCCCCTGCAGGCACCACAGCAAGGTGCCCGGAGCTCTGGTCCTGCTGCGTGCCCCGCCGCTCACGGCAATCGCTGCGCAGCTGGCAGCCCGCCGCGACCGCAAGGGTGAGCCCGACAGTGCTTTTAAGGCCTGTGGGGAGCGCCCTGGCTGCGCCTACGAGCCGCACTGCCTGTCGGTGCGCGCGCTGTGCTGCAACCCTTCCCGTTGCCCTGCTCCTCCTCTCCCTGCAGGCAAGGGCAAGCTGGGCGGGCAGGAGGGTGGCGGTGGCGGCGAGCTGCCGTGCCTGGAGGTGCTGCTGGGCATGCCGGCCCGGCCCATAAGCCGCCGCAGCGAGGCACACCTCAACACGAGCCTGGAGGTGCGTGGGGTGCGCGGGGGGGGCGGCGCGGGGGGGCGGGGGGGGGGGCTACCCTTACAATTCACACGAGTGCTATTGGCCGGGGCCGGGGCTTCTTTCTGAGTTTTGGACGAGGCGCCCAGCTTCCTGCCCTCAGCCCCCACTTGCACCCCAACCCCACCCGACTTCTTGACGCTCCCACCCCGCCTGCGCAGCTGCTCTCTGCACTGCTGCGTCCGTTTGAGGATGAGCGGGTGGAGCGGCAGAAGCGGGAGAGGGAGGAGAGCGCCAAGCGGGAGAAGGAGGAGGCGGAGCGGCGGCAGCAGGAGCAGGCGCAGCAGGAGGGCACGGCCGAGATGCAGACCGACGCGCAGCAGGCGTCTGGGGAGGGGTCTGGCAACGCCGCCGCGGGGGCCTCGCCTGCGCGCAGCATCCAGCTGCAGCCCGCGGCTGCAACGCCGCCTGCGGACGGCGCAACGCCCGTTGAGGACGCAGCGCAAGCGGCTGCGGGACCGGGGTTGCAGCAGACGCAGCAGGAGCCAGTGGAGAAGGCGGGGCCCAGCTCTGCCCCCGCTGCCGGCGGCGGTACCGACGCAGACGCTGCGGGGCCTTCCCAGCCTGCGGATGCTGGCGGGGAGGACGCTGCGGGCGACGCTGAGGAGGCGCGGCGTCGTGAGGAGGAGGAGCGGCTGCAGCGGCGCTACCAGGATGCCTTTGAGGCGCTGCCGCTGCCCCTCGTGCGCAGCCTGCCCCAGGTGAGAGGCAGCTGCGCTTCCACCGCAGCCGATGCCCCGCCCTGCCAGCCTGTGGCCGCTGCATGTGGCCCCGGCCAGTCTGAGCCCACCGCCAGCCTGACTCCTCTCGCCCTGGCCCCCCTGCCCAATGCAGCTGCTGGTGGAGGATTGGCTGGCCGACCGTCCGGCTGCGGTGCTGAAGATGGTCATCCAGGTGCGCCGCTGTCATACCCTCCGCGTTCTGGCCCCTGCCTGGCTGCTGTGGCGCTGAGGCGGCCGCCGTGCAGGCAGCACCAGGCCCCTTGCCCCTCCCTGCCAGCAGCCTAGCCCAGCACCCTTGCCCGCTGCAGCTCCTTCCACGCGCTCGCTGCGCCTGCCCTTCCCCTTCTGGTGTGCCTGCCTCCTTGTCTGATGGCTGGTGCCTGCCCGGCTCCCTGCCGACTCCAGGGCCTCAACGTGGTGCGCCCCTCCGTCTTCGCCCCCTCCCTTGCGGAGCTGGCGGCCAGCCTGGTGCGGCTGTCCCAGCGCGCGGGCGCGGGGCTGGCCCAGCTGGAGGGCATGGACCCGCAGAGCGCTGCAGTGCTGACCACCGGGGTGGCGCGCTGCGGCAGGCTCATGCTGGTGGGCTGGCGGGGGTGGGGGAGGGGGATGTTGGTGTGGTTGGTGGCGCCCACACAGGTGTCTGTGCCGAGTCAGCGCTGTTGGCGGCATTGTGGGCAGCTGATCGTTGGCAACTGGCCTCATAGCTGTGCTCACCCGGTGCCCCCCCCCACACACACATACACACGCAGCGCCCTGCCTCCTGCCTGTGGGAGAACGTGGGGCAAATGGTGGTGGAGCAGCGGCGGCGCGCCCCGCCGCAGAGGTGGAGGGCTTCCGCTGCGCCGCGCTGGGAGTGATGGAGGACCTGGCGACGCAGCTGGAGCCGCTCTGGCAGCAGCTGAGGTGCGGGCGGGGCCCTGCAACCGCCCAGCCGCCTGCCCCTGGGCAAGCGGCGCCCTAAACTAAGCACACCAAAGACTGTCCCTCACATGCACGGTGCATCAGCGCCTGGGTTTGCACCGACGGACTGCAAGGACTCGGTACCCGGCCACGCCTGCCCTGCTGACCCCAACCCCGCCTTTTTGCTTGCAGCCTGGTGTCCTCCCGGCTGGAGGCCGCCTGAAGGCCAGCCAGTCGGCGGAGGCGGCCAAGGTGCTGCCCCCGGGTGCGGCCCAGGTGCAGCCGCTGGTGGAGGCCTTCTTCGTGCTGGCGGATGTGCGGCACAAGCTGCGCCCGCCCCCAGAGGACGGCCTCGACCGGTGAGCCTCCCACAGGGGCTGCCTGCCAAGCAGGCTGCCTGCCTGCGCCGTGGACACCGCCCCCGCCTCAAGCAACACCCCCGTCCCCCCTCCGCTTTCTGCAGGGCCGCGTCGTCCTCCCAGGCCGGCGATCGCGCCGCCAGCATGTCGCTGGACCTGCACTCCCCGCGGCCTCTCAGCTCAGCGGCGTGAGCGCGCGCCGCCGCCGCCCACCACGCGTCGTCGCCCACCGCGGAGAGCCAGCCCGCCTTCATGCGCTTTGTGGAGCGACACCGCCGCCTGGTCAACGTGCTGGTGCACCACAAGCCGGAGCTGCTGCAGACCAGCCTGGCGCTGCTGCTGCGCGCCCCCAAACTCCTCGACTTTGACAACAAGTGGGTTGTCACTGCTGCCGAGGCAGGGCTGGGCGGGCGCTAGGGGGCAGTGCGATTGCATGGCAGGCAGGCACAAGTCGCAACTCCTGTGGCTGCGGGGCTGAGCGGCAACCTGCTGCCGCCCTCTCTGTGCAGGCGGGCCTACTTCCGCAGCCAGGTCAAGGACAGCGAGTCGCAGTCGCACTACGGATCGATGCGGTGAGGGGGCCGGGGGAAACCGCAAGACGTGCAGTCCCTCGCCTGAGCCCGCACCCATGCCGTTCCCATCCCTTGCCCTGTGACGGCCCTGTTTCCTGCCTTTCTGGGAGAGGCCCCCGCACACCAGCGCCCCCCGCCACCGACCGCACCCCGCAGCCTGCACGTGCGGCGCGAGCACGTGTTTGAGGACTCCTTCTACCAGCTGCGCATGCGTTCCACCGACGAGATGCGAGCCAAACTCAAGTGAGGCGACGTTCTGGGGGAGGGGGCGTGCGCCTCCGGCCGGAACGTCTGGCTGCTGGACGCGCATTCTTCTGGCAGCCGGGGGCCAGGTCGGCCTGGCGGCTTGCTCGCTTTGGCCCGTCGCTCCTGACTCTTGCACGCAACCCCACCCTGGCGCGCCTCCACCTGCAGCGTCGTGTTCACCGGGGAGGAGGGCGTGGATGCGGGTGGCGTCACGCGCGAGTGGTACCAGGTCATGTCCCGCGAGATGTTCAACCCCCAGTTCTCGCTCTTCCAGCCCGTGCCCGAGGGGGCACCACCTTCCAGGTGCGGGCGGGGTGGGGTGGGGTGGGGGGTAAAGGGTCGAGGGGGATACGGCACGGGCAGGAGGCGGGTAGGGGGCGGGGCGGCTGCAAGGGCCCCTCCTGCAGAGCAGGCTTGGGTCAAGGAAGGAAGGCGGGCGCTGTGCATACACATGTGCACCGGCGGGCCTCCTCTGCTGCTTCAGTGTGCGCCCGCTGTTGCTGGGCCCCACGCTGGCTTTTGGCAGCGCCTTTGAACTGCCGCCCCACCTTCCACCCCCACCTCCCATTCCCGCAGCCCAACCCCAACTCCATCATCCAGAACGACGAGGCGCGCGGCACCAACCACCTCGACTTCTTCAAGTTTGTGGGACGCGTGGTGGCCAAGGTGGGCTGCGGCGCCAGGCAGCCGCGCGTGGCTGGTGGTAACGGCCAGCAGGCAGCAGCCCTGCCCCTGCTCCGTTTCCAATTGAGCATTGCACAGGCACAGCGGCTGTGCGCCTGCCAGTGCCCCCCCCACCCACCCACCAACCCACTGGGCCCCTTCCCTGTGCCTCCCCACCTGTTCTCGCGCACCAGGCGCTGTACGACGGGCAGTACGTGGACGCCCACTTCACCCGCTCCTTCTACAAGCACGTGCTGGGCCAGGCGCTGACGTACGAGGACATCGAGGCGGTGGACCCAGACTTCTACCGCACACTGCGGTGAGCACACGCGGCTGGAGGGAGAGAGAGATGGGGAGGCGGGCACGGCGGCGCGCGCTGCCCTGCCCGACACCCAGGCTGCACGCGGGCCGGCATGCGCCCTCTTGCGCCAGTGCCGCGTTGGCTGCTTTGTGCGTGCAAAGCCCCCGAACAACCTCCTCCGCACACACGAACACGCACTCTCACACACACACTCACACACCTTCCCGCCGCCGCAGGTGGATGCTGGAGAACGACATCACGGACGTGCTGGACCTGTGCTTCGCTGAGGAGACCGACTACTTCGGGCGCAAGTCGCTGGTGGAGCTGAAGCCGGGGGAAGGACATCAAGGTGGGCGCCCATCGGGGTGCTGGGAGGGGTGGCGCCCACACACGCCAGCACTGGCAGTGCAGGAGGACGGGCCGAGGATGGCGCTGGGCTGTGGGGGCCTGCCGCCGCTCTCACTCACCCGGTCCCTCACCTCCCCGCCCCCGCTGCCCCGCTGCCCCAGGTGACCAACGACAGCAAGCGCGAGTATGTGGACCTGGTGGCGCGCCACCGCATGACCACCGCCATACGCCCCCAGATCGACGCCTTCCTGTCGGGCTTCTGGGAGATTGTGCCCCGCCGCCTCATCAGGTGAGGCAGGGGGCGCGCTGCACGCTGCCGGCACAGCCTGCGCACCCCGCAAGCGGCGGCTGCGGAACATCAGCTCTTGATGCGGTGTGCCTGCTTTGTTCTTTGGCGACAGACCCCAATCCCCCTCCCCCATCCCCCCCACCACTCACACACACACACCACACAACCACACCCCACCCACCCACACCCCCTTCCCAGCATATTCTCCGACCACGAGCTGGAGCTGTTGATCAGCGGGCTGCCCGAGGTGGACGTGGACGACCTGCGGGCCAACACAGAGTACACGGGTGGGTGGAGGGTGGGCACACCGCACTGCCACACACCACACATCCCTTGCTCGTCCCTCCCACTGTGAGGTCGTCCGCGGCGCCCCGCATCAAGCAAGCCGGCACGCGCGCACCCCTTTCCCCCTGCTTGTTTTGCAGGCTACACCGCCGCCTCTCCCGTGGTTCAGTGGTTCTGGGAGCTGGTGCGGGAGATGGACAAACAGGACTTGGCCCTGCTGGTGCAGTTTGTCACGGGTACGGCCCCCCCACACCACATGCTTGAACGCCCGACCCTGCCGCCAGCCTGCCCCCTGCAAGCAGCAGTGCGCGTGTGATTGAAGAGATGCGCCATTGCCGCTGTGCGCTGCTCCTGGTTGCAGGCACATCCAAGGTGCCGCTGGATGGGTTCAAGGCGCTGCAGGGCGTGCACGGCCCCCAGAAGTTCCAGATACACAAGGCGTACGGCCCCACCGACCGCCTGCCCTCGGGTGCGGCGCACGGCGGCGTTGTCATGCCGGCCAACCTGCCCGCGGCGCCACTGCTTGCCGACCTGCATTGCGTCAGCACATGTCTGCCGGCCACCTCACTTTCATTGATTGCACTTGACCGCTTAAGACACACACACGCCCCCCTCTTCTCCCCGCTGCGCAGCCCACACCTGCTTCAACCAGCTGGACCTGCTCGAGTACGAGAGCAAGGAACAGCTGAAGGAGCGGCTGCTCAAGGCCATACACGAGGGCAGCGAGGGCTTCGGCTTCGCCTAGCGGCTCCAGCCACAGTTTGCTGGCGGAGGCCTGACACGCAAGCCTGCCGCCACAGGCGCGCGTCGCCCGGCCTCTGCCCTGTGCTTGAAGTCTTTTTCCTGCTCCTTTCTCCACATCCTGCTCTGTTGTGTGCTTTCCACCCGCCCCGGGTTGAGGCTAGAGCCCTGGCAGCGGCATGCTGTGCCGCAGCAGACGCCCAGCCTGGCGTGCCTTGCATGCTGCATCGCCGCGCCATGTTGCTAATCATTCTGATTGTACTCCGAGCACGCTGCAAGACAGCACTAGTGATCCACAGCATTTGCACATTGCCAAGAGACGTTGTGGCTTTCGTTCACAAGTGGGGCAGCATGGTCAGCCGACGACAAGACGTCCCGTACTCGAGGCGCACTCTCTTCAGGGCATCGACATCTTTGTGAGTCTGATGACATCGGTATTGGGGCTGCAAGAGGGCAGTGCTGTTTCAGGGTTTCATCATCACTTCCACCATCGCGGGAACAGCGGCGAAACTGCCAGCAACTGGCTCGGTTTGTTACATGATGAAGATTTTGGGGTATCGGAGGGCATCCATGATGTTAGAGGCCCGGATCCGCCATGCCTGGGGAGCTTGGGCCGCCGCCGCCCGCCAACCTGCATCTTGTGCTGAGCCATTCTTGCTTGCCTTGCATGCCATGTTCACAGAATCCCCTCTTCCTGCAGGCAACGCCAAGAGCCATCTGCAGAGCCGTCGATCAATGCCAATGCATCGTCTTTTGCCAGCTTTCTGGCCATCGCCGCCTCCATCCTGGGGGCGCCATCCTCCAGGTCTTCCTGAGCCCGCCGGAAATTGTGAGCGCGCCGGTTGGAGAGGACCCCGATGCCTTCGGCTGGTGCTGGGAGCTGGGGCAGTGCACCGACTGGCAGCGCGCTTGGCAGCTGTCGTGCCTGCTGTCCGTGTGTTTCGTCATCCTCTCAATCCTCGGCTGCTCTGTGACGGCCGTTTCACACGTCGCGGCACAGCACCTGGCGGCTGCAGTGGCCACTTTCCTAGCCGGCCTCTTCTGCACAGTCGTCGCGGTGAGCACCGGGGTTCGGTGGTGGGTGGGTGGGGGATGTGTGGGGGTGGCCGGTGTGGCTGGCCCAGTGGATGGATTGAGTATACACACATGAGCCAGATCCGCGGCCTGCCTGCATGCTGGGCATGCCGACTGTGCAGGCAGTCGAGCCATGCCCCACTCCAAACACCCATTTCTCACCCCCCCACCCACCCACCCACCCACCGCTGCAGGTGCTGTCCATCGTGTTCCTGTCTTTCAGCAGGCAGGTGTGCCTCGCCACCATAGCCTTGCTGCTGCTCCTCCTCCTCCTGTCTCTTTTGCTCTTTGGCTGGCGCGCCATCGTGTTTGGCCTGGACGGCGTGGTGTTTGGACGCCTGCTGTGGCGCGCAGCGCAGCAGAAGGATGAGCTCTGTGTGCGTCGCATGCTGTGGGCGGGGGCTCACATCGACTCGCTGCACAGCCCGGAAAACGACTCGCTGAGCTACATCAGCAGGAGGCCCAAGATCGTCTCGCCGCTCTTCATAGCCGCTGCAGAGGGCCACGCCAACATCGTGCGCCTGCTCATCGAGCGCGGGGCCAACCTGTCGGCTGCCGACGGCGATGGCAGCACCGCGCTGCTGATTGCAGCGGCAAACTTGCACGTGGAGGTGGTGCAGGTGCTGCTGGACCATGCCGACACCAGCAACGGCGTGGACCCTTGGACGCAGAACCTGGCGGGCTGGACACCCATGCTGGCAGCGCTCAAGGCTCTGCAGCTGGATGGCGAGAACCATCAGGGGCACCAGCCGCAGTGGGGCGAGCATGCCATTGCATCAAAGGACAACCGGCTGCGCTGCCTGTACAACCGCCCGGTGAGCCCGCCCTGGCCAGCAATGTGCCAGCGCTCATGCGAACAGGAAGCATGCGGGAATTGGGCATTCTTATGGGAGCGTGGATAGTATGAGTCGCGCCCTCTCAATGCAGACCTGTCGTTCCAGCTGGAGAACCAGTCAGGAGTAGCGGTTTGCGAGTTCAGCGCAGGTGGGGTGACAGACACAGCTTGTTGTCAGGCTTGACACCTTCGTGTTACAGGCCCGCTCAGCGAGAGTGCCTGTGACAAGCTGTGATGGCAGGCGTCGACTCAAATGTTGCTGATCACGTGCAGAGGAGGAGAGGGACGCTTTCAGAATTGCACAGGCCTTGCTGCATGCCACGTGCCGGAAGGATTGCCGTATGGATGCTGTGTGTCCATACGACCAAGCCACCGCACTGCAGTTTGCGCTCGTGCGTGGGAGGCTCTGGGAGCCGATTGTTGAGTGCCTGATGCAGAGAGGTGAGGCCATCCAGCGATGTCTGGTGCATCCACAGCGCCAAGAATGCAAAGGCTGCGCTGGAAGTGGTGCACGGGGATCCACGCCCCTGCGTCCCCCACCCAACCACCGTGTTTGGATCAATTCAGGTGCCACCATGGATGTGCCTGGCACTGAGCTGAGCACCATCACAGTGGCGGCCCTCCATTTCATCACTCCCAACCCCATCCCTGTGCGCACCATGCTGCTAATGGGTGCCAACATCGACTCCCCTGGTGGGTGGCCTGCATGTGTGCAGCCTGCAACTGACCAAGGCAGTGCCTTGGGACTGTGCTAAGCCTTTGGATAGTCCATTGCCAAACATGCTTTCACGCTGTGAGCCCGCTCCAGGCCGGGCGGGCGCAACGGCGCTGCACGCAATCATCCAGCAGCTGCAGCGTGAAGTGGAGGGCGCCTGGTGGCGGCACCTGGATGAGCCGGAGACGCTGTGCCTCAGCATCCCCTGGCTGCTGGCGCGTGCGGACCTTCTGCTCCGCTACGGCGCGGACTTGGAGGCCAGGAATGCTTCGGGGCACACGCCCTCATCGCAGCCACACACATCCCCTGGCCGGTGGGGGCACCTGGTGTCACTGCTGCTACGATACCACGCCGGCCAGACGAGTGGCCAGCGACGGTCACAGCGCGACAGCCGCGCCACCGACAACTGCGGCCTGCCCGCGCTCTTCCACGCCGTCAGCGAGGGCAACTGGCATGCATCCCGGCTGCTGCTGGAGGCGGGGCACGACGCCGCAGAGCGCTGTTGCGGCCTGACCCCGCTGGAGCTGGCGGTGCAGCACGGGCACGTCCACATTGCTCGCCTGCTGCGTGCAACGCTGGATCGAACACAGCAAGGGGAGGCAGCCGAGGTAAGTGAGGAAGCAGCGGACCGGGCTGAGGCGGAGCGGAGGGCGGCGCATGAGGCGAAACGCGGCCCCACTACGGAGCACAGGGGGGCACGTGTGGGGGAAAGCCCGAGTGAGGAGCCCCCACCTCGGAGCATCTGCTGGAACAGGCTGCAATGCTGGCACGCCATGTCCGCCGCTACCTGCCACGCAAGGAGTCGCTGCTGCTGCGTGCGGTGCGTCTGGGCAGCGCCGACATGGTGCGCATGCTGCTGAGGGAGGGGGTCACCACCCGGACGAGGAAGGTGCGCCGCTGCTACCCCTGCTGCCTATCGCCTGCTGCATTGGTGGCCCCATGCGCGCCTGCCTCGCAATAACCTGGCACACGCCTCCGCCGCTGCCTTTGCGCATTGAAAGCATGACCCGTCGCTGTTGCAGGGTCGGAAGAGTATCCCACACCGCTCTGCTTTGCGGCGGCTTTGGGCCACACCGAGGTGGTGGAGGCGCTGCTGGAATGTGGAGCCAACCCATATGGCGGCACACGGGACCCCTCCCCACTCATCTGCGCCGTGCTGGAGGATCAGGCAGGAGGCGTGAAGCCCCTGCACCGCGCAATGGCTGCCCTTGACCCTCAAGAGGCTGATGAATGCCTCGAAGAGGCCTTCAGGGAGGCTATATGGAGGGGCGCGAGGAACGTGCGGGAGCTCATTTTCGCATGGAAGCATTCCCCCAAGCGGTGGGTGTACAGCTGCTCCACAACCACCCTGCATGGCGCGATCCTGCCACGGATCCCCCGTTCATGTGCCAAGACGCTCCATGCTTGTCCTGCAGACGACGATGACGAGATGTCTGGCCCTGAAGCGCCTCTTCGCCCTCAAAATGGCTCTGCCACCCCGGCACAGGGGCCCGCTTCGCCGTGGAGGAGAAGTGACAGTGCACGATCCCCGCGCAGCGCAGGGCAAGCCTTGTGGCGGCGTTTGAAGCAGGCTTGGCAGGCAGTCCATGCCATCCAAGCACCCCAGAGAGGTGAATTGGCTGCAGATGACACGGTTTAACAGCCCTTATGTGTGTGTGTGTTGTGCTGAGTCAGCGGTGGCTTCCTCGGGTGGCGCCGTGCTTGAAGGCCATGCACAGGGCGTATCGGAGTCCCATGCGCTCCATTTTCTGTGCCACATCCTCTTTTTTACGGTTCTCATGCGCATGGTTGAGTGTTAAGCAACAAAACGTCGACCCAGAAGTGAAAGCAACACTTCCAGCCAGGAAGCGCAAACCCGAGGAATTCCGCCGAGCAGGGTGTCCGCCATGGAGGTGAGGAGTTGCTGTCATGTTGCAGAGCAGAGTCGGGCTGCTCAGCACAAGTTTGGGCGCCCTGCCCTCCGATAACAGGCTCGGGACGCGTGCCCCTGCGTTCCTGGCGCCATTTCGAGCCTTGGAACGCCCTTTCAAACTGGCATTGCTTTCGGATATCCATCAGGGCTGCTGGCACTCTGCCGCCATCAGTGCGCACTCCCCCTGCGCGCGCAATGCAGCCAACTGAAGACGCCGCGCCAAGACGCCCGGGGCAGCCCCACGGATTCTCAAAGCTATCAGCAGGCACCAAGAAGCTTGCTGCCAAGCTGGGCCTGAAGAGCAAGCGTGACCGATCGCGAGGCGGCAGCCCGACGCACCCCGGCTCAACTGCTTCAGCCGGCACGGGCGGCAGCAGCCCCGCGCCTGCCTCGCCTCTGGGCGCAGCAGTGCCGGGACTGTCGCCCGTGAGCCCAGGCTTTTTGAGGAGGAGGCGGTGCCAGTGGCAGCGCCGATGGCGCCCGCTACGCCTGCCGGTCACTTGGAGCCTGAGCAGCAGCTGGGCACTCCCGTGTCCCTGCACGCGTCGCTGTGGCATCTCCGCTGGAGGAAGGCATTGCTTCGCATGTGTTCCGCGCCCCTGACAGCCCGCGCAGCCCTGCCAGGTGGGCAATCGTGTCGTGCATGACAGCAATAGTGTTGTTGGGCGAGGCCGCGCAGGCCGCCTCCAGACAGCTGCGTCCTTTGCCTGGATCCCCCGCAGGGACAGTCGGGAAAGCGAGCTGGCCTCCCACAGGCAGCGCCTGGCCCGCCTGCGTGCCGCCGCCGAGCACGCCACCCACGCGGATGTTGCACCAGGCAGAACCACTGCCGGCGAGGGGGCCAAGTGGGCCGGCAGCTGCCATGAAGGGGCCACTGCAGGGCCAGATGCCTGGCCCCCTGCAGTTGCTGCCTACTCTTCCCCAGCCCAGGCAAGGCAGCTGCTTGTGCTCTTGCAACTGTGATTTGTTCAGGCGATTTCGGACCTGGTTATCACATCTGGGGGTGGCGTACCGGGAGATTATCCCTGTGTTGCGCCAACGCTTCTCCCCTGGCATGCAGCGCACGGGACGCGAGGAGGCGGCGGCGCAACCCAGGCGCCGGGTGCAGGCAGCCGCCGTGCCGACGCCACCTGGTGCCCCTCGCCTCCACGAGGCGCCTTCGCCTCTTGCACCTGCCCAGCCCTCTGCGCCGCGGCCAGCCCGTGCTGAGCAGGAGGATGAGCAGGAAGGCTTGGCCCTGTACAGGCCGGCGAGCGAGGAGACCCGCCGCGGCCGCCTCTCGGCGGCAGTGGCAACTGCTTCGCCTTACCTGGCCCCGCCGCCGCCAATTGACTACGCACAGAGCCCTGCAGAGGAGGCGGCAGCTGCTGAAGCAGCGGCCCCGCCCGCATCCACTCAGCTTGGGCCGCCACCGGAGGACAACTGGCGAGTGGCGGCGGAGCGCCCGTGGCGGCGGTGGGCGGCACCACGGGGCAGACCCACGTGGGCGGCAGGGCTGAGCTGGCAGCCGCACGCCTGCACACCGGCGACGCTGCGGCTGCCCCTGCCGAGACCGCTGCCGCGGATGAGGTGCCCACTGAGGAGCAGCCTGTGACAGGCGAGCAGCCTGGGGGCCTGTCCCCAGTTGACCTTCTCCACGGCCGGGGCTTGGCTGCTGCCGACGCAGCAGCAGGCCGCAAGGCAGCAAGGGACGCGGCCTCCGCAGCCGACGAGCCAGCTGCCCCGCCAGAGCCTGTGCATTCCGGCCAGATGGCAGCAACTGCAGTGCATCACCCCGAGCGGCCGCATGTGGCAGCGGAGCGGCTGCCTGCCGCATCTGGAGGATGGGAGGAGGGAGCCAGGTGGGGGGTGGTGCATGCCCAGATGGAAAAACAGCTGGTGAGTGCTGCAACCTCAGCTTGGGCTGACAATGTGCCTGGTCCTCTCGTTTGCTTGCACAGGGAGAGCGCCGCCGTCGCAAGTGCGGAGCAGTCACCGCCACTTGGCGCGGAGGAACAGGTGACATTGCTGAGCAGTGCCGCTCGGCTCTGAGGAATGAAAGGCGATGTTGCCTGCCAGGCTATAGCCATTGCTATTACATCTGCCATTCTTCGGGGGGTACAGAGGCTGTGCTGTTGTGCATCAGCCACCTGCCTGCTCCACCTTGACCTGCTGCAGGTGGCAGCAGCTGCCACCGTCACCCCTCAGGCGCTGAGAGGCGAGGAACACCTGGCGGCGGCCTCAGCGAGAGGAGACCCGGAGAGGCAGGAGCAGGGTGCGGCTTCGGTCCTTGCTGGCTACTGCCTTGCCCTCCCCTGCTTGTGTGTCCCTGTCATCAGCCCATGCTCGGCTTTTAACAGCCATGCCCGCCTGCGGAGGCATCAGTGCCTGCACTGACAAGCCAGGAAGGCCTCGATTCCTTCAACACCCCCCAACCCCCCCCCCACCCACACCCACACCCACACCCACACCCACACCCACACCCACACACAACACACAACACCACCACGGCTACGCTGCTTGGCGTGCAGGTCCCTTTGGGGCGCAGATGGGGGCGGGCGAGATTTCTCGTGAGGGCAGCGGCGACGTGGATGTGCCCAGGGTGAGCCAAGGGCCCCCCCGCCACTGCCAGCCCCCACCTGGCCATGTGGGCCTGCTGGCCCGGCAGACCGGGTGTTTGGGCCCACTGCGGGTCCAGCACGCCCTGCGGTGCCCTCCCTGCTGCAGGGCCCCGTCAGCCTGGACCGCCGCACCGAGAGCGAGGCGGTGGTGGTGGAGGAGCTGGCGGAGAGGATGCAGGCGGTGTGTGTGTGTGTGTGGGGGGCCGGGGGGGCAGGCGCTCGCTCGTGACCTTCATGGGCACCTTTCAGGCATGCTCTTCCGCGGTATCTGTTGTTCTGGATCAAGAGGTCCGCTCCTGACGCTGATGCAAACTGGCTGCGCAGGCTACTGGTAGCGGCGGGGAGACACAGCTGGCAACACCGTGCGTGTCCTGTCTGATTTCCTTGGTTGATTTTTGGGGGTGGGGGATGCTTGCCGTTCCTGCTGGGTGCTCTGAACAGCGTATCTTGGTTTAAAATCGAAACTCAACGGCATTCTCGTCGCCGACTGAGCGCAGGTCCCCAGCTCCGCCCCAACGGTCGGTTCCGGCGCTGAGCCTGCCCTCCAGCAGCGAGGGGCCGGAGCCGCTGCCTCGCCCACTGCTCCCCTTGAGTCCGACCTGCCATCACCCGCGGGCGGCGCAGGCGCAAGCGTGGCTGGCCAGGTGGGCTGACAGGGTCATGCTGCTCTGGCAGGCAGGTTAACTTGCCTTGAGCGGCAAATGCCATTTGACTGGCCAACAGCTGAATCTGCTGCAGGCTGAGCCATCAGAGGGGCGCGAGAGCCAAGCCCTGCCATCAGAGGCTGGACCTGCGCCGCTCGCGGCTGAACCAGCAGCGGGGGCAAGGCCTGTCGACGCTTCCAGCGGCCCACAGCTGGGCCTCGGCCGTGCCGAGGGGGAGGAGCCGCCCGCGGAGCCGCCTTCTGGAGCCGAGCTGGAGGAGGCGTTGCAGACAGCCTCGCTGCCGGGTGTGCAGGTGGAGCAAGGGGATGAGAGCGGCGAGCGAGGCACGCTGGGCACGGCATCCCCCACAGCAGGCGCCGAGCAGCAGCCCCAGGAAGAGGAGCTGGAGTCGGCGGCCGAGGCTCCTGTCACAGCGACTGTGGCCCGGGGGCGCGGCCGATGCGGCGGCGGGGACGGCAGCCGCTGCGCGCCAGGCAGCGGCGACCGGTGCAGAGAAGGTTGTCCAGGCGGGGACTGCTGCCAAGGAGGCTGTGCAGGGCGCAGGAGCCAGCGCCGCCGCTGCTGCCCGCGCGACGGCGCAGCGCTTTGCTGCTGCAGTAAGCCCGCCTGCGGCTCCCGCTGAGGCTGCTGCAAGCCCTGCAGAGCAGCCGCCAGAGGCAGAGGCCGCTGCGGGCGAGGGTGAGGAGGCTGCAGCGGGCAAGGATGTAGGGTCAGATCGGGCGCCAGACCTGGCAGAGCAGCAAGGGGTGCCCAGCATGGAGGCTACGTCAACGACTGCACCAGAGGAGGCAGGGGAGGCAGCCGAGGAGGAAGGGGAGGGCCCCAAGGCAGCAGCACAGGCGGTGCAAGAGCGCAGCGTGGGTGGGCAGGCGGGGGAGGAGCAGGAGGAACTGGCGGCAGCAGATGAGCAGGTGTCGCCCCAGCCGCCGGTCGAGGAGCCGGGACAGTCGCCGCAAGGAGGCGGGCTGGCGGCCAGCCTGCTGGGCGCGGCAGCCCATGCTGTGCACGCTGTGCAGGAGCAACTGCACTCGGTGTATGAGCATGGGCGCCAGCTGGCGGCGGAGCACGATGCCCAGATGGAGGCAGGCGGCGGCGACGAGACGCAAGGCGTCAGCGCAGCAGCTCCGCCCCTGGATGAAAGGCAGGAGGGCGAGGCCGGCGGCGGTGCCTCAGGAGAGATGGTGCCCCCTGCCTCAACCTCTCCCGAGTCCGAGGGTTTCGAGGTGCGGTGGTGCGCCTTGTGCTGGCCGGCCTGAGCAAACCGCCTTCTGGCCAGCATGCGTTCCATGCCGGCTCCTTCCCTGCTCTACAGGTTTGCTGTTTGCTTGCTTAATGCTGGTACCCTCTTGGTTGCATGCCGGCTCCTTGTCACCCCCTCCACCCCTCCCAACTACAGGCAGCTGTGGAGCAGCAGCCAGAAGTGGGCAGCAAGCAAGCCACCACGCCTGCTCCCAGCGACCTCGCCTCCGGCCCCGCTGCCCCACCCTCCAGCAGCCCCCGTGCTGGCGGTGCCGTTGTGCTGCCTTTGGCGGTGGGCGAGGCAGACAAGCAGAGTGTTGCGGCCGCTGCTGCGAGCTCACCTGCGGTGGATGCCAGCCTGGCGGCTGAGCAGGAGGTGCCGGAGGTGGCTGCTGCGGAGCAGGGCCAGCCTGAGGGGCTGGATGCACCGCCTGAGTATCTGGCAGAGCGAGTGGCAGCCAGGGAGCGGGAGGGGCTGCCAGGCGCGGGTGCAGCAGATGAAGGCAGGCTGCGGTTCCAGGTGGGCTCCTGCCGCGCCTGCTGGCCACATCAGCGGGGCTGCGCTCGGCAGGGCTGGCCTGAACAGTGCCTGCGGTTGTGATGCACTCAATCCACACAACGCCCCCACCCGCCCACATCCCGAGTGCAGGACCTGTCTGGCCTGGAGGCGCTGGACAGCCCCCGCGCTGCCGCCACGGCACGCCCACCTGGCGTAGCGGCGCCAGGGGTGCCCGGCGAGGGCGTGCAGGAGGAGCAGGGACCCGAGGACTTTGAAGAGCTGGTCGAGGATCTGGAGCACTACATGAAGGTACTGCTGGTACTGCTGAGCGTTGGGATGGGCACCTGGGGTGGGCAGCTGGGGCTGAAGGTGGTGCGAATGAAAACCCATCTGGCAGCTGCTCACCAAAACAGCCATGGGAGGCCATAACAGGCTGCTGCTCAACACAGTTGCCGCCGGCCCCCAATCGAGCTTCACTGCAGGACGAGCCTTTGGAGCACGACAAGATGCATCAGCGCCGCAAGGAGGAGGGGTCGGAGGAGGCGCGCACTCCCGCTGCCTCCGAGGCACCCAGAGTTGCTGGCGTGAGGCAGGTGAGGCATCTGATGCGGCATGGTTGTTTGCGCATACAGAGGCGAGCCACAGATGCTGCCCTTTCATAACGCACCTTTGGTGCTTGCCTGCCCTTCCCGCTGCCCAGACGGTCGGCCAGCAGAGCATGGGGGCCTGCGTGAGCCGCCCCCTCCCCAAGCACCTCCTCCCCGCCTGGCGGAGCACCCGGCGATGTGGCGGCCCCAGCTACGGTGGCGACGGCGGGCGGCCCCAAGGGCCCCAGCCGCCTGCAGACCAGCACCACTATGGGGAGCAGCGTGGAGGTTGAGGAGATGCCGGCAGTGGAGGTGCGAGGGCGGACAAGGGGTGCGAGGGCGGCAGCACGAGGGTGCCGGCGAGGGCATGGCAGCCACCTTTCTCGCTGCACGCACCGCTCAGCTAGATCAACGTGCTCAACCACGCCCACATCATGCCCACATGCCCACATGCCAAGCCCTGGTCGCCCACTCCATGCCGCAGGACGTGGCCCTGCAGGCCGCCGCCCCCGCCGACCGAGCCATGCTGCTGCTCATGCGCGGGGTGGACTGGGCCAGACGCAACCCAACACGCACGGCGGCCGCCGCGGCCCTGCTGCCAGTGCTGTGGCTGGTGCTCAGCCGGGCTGCATATGCCGGTGAGCATGGCAGAATGGGATACACAGCGCTAGATCTTGATTCGCCATGCTGCTGGCTGAAATGCTGAAACTCTGCTCGTCGCCCTGCTGAGCTGGCTACACTTCACCTCGCGCCCGTTTGCCTCCGTCCTCCGCTTGTGGCAGTGTTTGGCGACTTCGGCCCCGTCCTGGTGGTCAGCGGGGCAATAGCCGTGGGCGCCTCCCTGGTCACATGGTTGGTACGTTTGGGTGAGTCAAATCAGCTGGCGCCACCTGCTGGTGGCCTCTGTCTCACCATGGGCATGGTTGGAAGCTACGCGTGAAGCTGGCCTATTGGGCAGACTTAGCCCTCCGAAACCAGTTTCTTGCGTTTTAATGTTTCGCTTTCGCGACTGCAGCTGGTGTACCCGAGTCAGAGTTCGAAATGTTATCGACGCAAGCTACGGAGGCCCAGGGCGGAGCGGGCTCCAGCAGCGGCGGCGCCGCCGCCGCTGCCGCTCCCCTGCCGCCCAACGCGAGGAGCAGCGAGGAGGCTGCTGCCATGGACAGGTCCGAGCCCGTCAGCAAGGAGAGCACTCAGGATTTGAGGCAGGGAGGCGGCCCTGGCGGCGTGGTTCAGGTGGGCCACGTGCGCGCTTGCTGGCCGCTCGGTGTGGTTGTGCTCCCGGTGTGGGTCGGTGAATAGGCAGGAGACGCCTCTGAATGGTCGTCCCACCGTCACCCCACAGGCTGCCCGCGACACTGCTGCGGAGGCCACAGAGGAGGTGTTGGCTGCAGTGCAGCCAGGCCGGGAACAAGTGGGCGAGGTGCGACCGCGTCACCTCCCAGCGGTGGTGACTTTTGTGCAGCCCTTCAGTGTGTCACCTGCCTGGTCTCTCCTGCAGCTCGCTGCATCACCCAACCCGCTGCCGTCTGGCTGCCCCTTCCCGGCAGGTGATCCAGGAGACGGAGTCTGGGGAGGAGGAGGTGGCGGGCGAGGACCCCGTGTCCTCGGTCGTGCAGGCCGTCACCGGCGTCGCCAAGGCAAGCTGGCACCTGGAGGGACGAGTGCATGGCGTGCCTGCCGTGCTGACAGCGCTTCTATGGCGCTCTGGTGCTGCGCCCGCCAGTCTGCGCAGCGTGGCGACAGAATGTGCCGCAAACAGCGGGTGCTCACCCCCGCTCGCGCTGCTCTTGCTGCCTGCAGGCGGCGGCGCATGGCGTGGAGTCGCTGGTGGACAGGGCCTACCAGGGTGGGTGGGCGGGCTGCGCGACAGGGAGGGGGCAGGGCGGCGTGCTGGCATCTGGGGCGCGGCAGGCAGCTGTGCCTGACGGAAGGCTCTGCTGATGGGCATAAGCAGCCCGTCGCCCATGCCCCCTCCCCCCACCTGCTGCGCTTCCCCCTGCAGCCCTGTCCCGGGAGGCGCCTGGGGCCGATGTAACCGGCGAGGGCGCGCCCCTGAAGGGCCTGGAGCAAGGTGCGCAGCTGGCGGCGAGGTGCCGCAGCCCGGGCGGCAAAGCACAGCTTGCCTGCCTGTAGGCCAGCCCAGGAGCAGGACAGAGGAAACAGCTTGCACTTTTGTGTGTCCCCACCTATTTGCGCGCAGAGACTCTGGGCGCTGGCGGCGCACCAGAAGCCAGCGCCGGCGGCCGTGGCGTTGAGCCTGCGGCGCCAGAGGCGGCAGCAGCCCCCGGCGCCGCCGCCTGCAGGTACAAACACAGCGGGCGAGTCTGGCTACGACTCAGGTGGGGGTGGACAGCTTCGTTCGCTCTGCACACGGAACATGCCACAGCCCACAGCTCGTGCTGTGGGGTGGCGGGGGCGCTGGCTGTGCTGCCCTGCTGTCACCTGCTGTGCTCTGTGCCGTGCAGACTCGGACAAGCCAGGGGCGGTGCTGGAGGGGGTGCACCCGGCCCGCGGGCAGGATGACGCAGGCCTGCCAGCTGGCACGGTGGAGCCCACACTGGGCGGCGAGGCCCAGCCAGGCATGCTGGCCCGCGCTGCGGAGGTGGGGCATGAGGCGGCGTCCGCCGCGGCCGGCGCCGTGAAGCATGCGGCGGCGGTGGCCACCGGCACCGCTGCCGAGCAGAAGGACCCAGCCCAGCAGCTGGAGGATGTGTACCGCAGCATCCAGGACATGGAGCGTGAGCGGGCGGGTGATGCTAGCTTTCAGGCGGCCAGCAAGAAGCTGGGAAACTGAAGGCAGCGACTGATTGTGCATGCATGAACAGGGTCTAGCTGTGGGGACTTACTGGCAGGCCGATTGCATTTTGTACAGCCAGCCTACCGTAGCATGGTGTCTTCAACAACCTGTGAATGAAGAGTTGCCGAGTGTTGGGGTCGGTGGGTGGAGGGCCAAGTGCAGGAGGCAGCTTACTTCGTTGGTTACCTTGGTGGTTACTTGCCAGGCACAGCGGGCCTCGCTCCTTATACCTACGATATCCTTGATGAGAAAGGACTCGCAGGGCCAAAAGCCTCAAACAGCTACAAACACTGATGGGAGCAAAAAGGCGGCTCAGGTGCTGCGTCGCGCTGCCGCGCTGACATGGTCATACCTAGGGTGTCTCGTCGCCTTTGTTCGCTCCCCGTGGCAAATGTTGTGTTGAATTGACTTTCACAGCGCCTAGAAAGCGCTCCCAACTGTATTGAGTGCGCCGTGCTGGAAGCCAGATTGCAACCAGGCTCCGACAGCAGCAACCGGCGGTGATCACGGTCGAACAACTACCAGCAGTATTCTACCAGATAGACGACGCGTTTCAGTGCTGCCCTTGGTGCCCATCAATTCGGCCGAGTTTGCCCGGCTACGACAGCGACGCATAGGACCCCAGGTCGCGTTCATTGGCAGTGCATGCCAGAATTTTGCGCAATCAGCGCAGCAGAGCCGCCGGTGGCTCTGCCTCAGCAGTCGCTGCGCCGGTGCTATCGGCGATGGGCCGCCGCGAGCCTGTGTTGCCGGTCCTCACGCGCGGCCGCCCGTCCGGCGCCACCTGCAGCACCCTGCCAAGCACAAGTGCTGTGGGCGGGCTAGTGCCGAAGCGGCAGCATGGCCTGTGGGAGCGCACCGCGCTGCTAGTGGTGGTGGCGGTGCTGGTCGCCGCGCTGGCGGCCTGCACCGCGGCGGCGGCGGTCAGCTGCTACGCCCTCAGCATCATTTACGAACCCAGCGCTGCCGTGCAGGCAGCGGCCGCGCAGGCGCAGGCTGCAGCATTACAGGCGGCAGCCACGGTGCCGCTGGCGAGCGGCAGCCAACGGGCGGGCCTCGCTGCCGGCCTGGAGTCCAGTGCCGGCAACAGCAGCAGCGCCCGGCGTCAGCAGCAATAGCAGCAGCAGCAGCCAGTACACAGTGGTGGTGATGTCGTACTCCAAGCGCCTCTCCACGCTACCGCTGGTCCTCAACAAGCTGGGCAGCTGCCCCTCGGGTGGGGCAAGAGCCGCTTTGCCCAGCGCAGCCTGCGCTGCTGCACCGCCCGCTGCTGCCACCTGTAGTTCACGCCACTGCCACAGCAGCCGTGCCCACTGCATGTCCCAGATCTGTCACCACCGCCCCGCCCAAGCTGTGGGAATCGTATGTGTGGCCTGGCCTTGTGATGTGATGCGCCGTGTTGCTCCCTGCCACCCATGCTGCCGCAGTGGCGGAGGTGCTGCTGGTGTGGAACGGCGACGACCCGCCCGCCACGTCCCTGTTTGACAGCCGTGCGCCGCTGCGCATCCGCACAGAGTCGCAGGTGGGGGCTTGGTGGGCAGGACCCAGCACGTATCACATCAGGTTCAAGTTTCTGCATCATTGCCTGGGCTCAACACTGCCGGGGCTGCTGCCCCTGCGCTGCACACGGCATCGCCCCGCTCCCCCGCTCACCCTTTGCCCCTCTCCCCTCCACCCCTCCCGCAGAACGACCTGAGCCACCGCATGCGCCCGACCCCGGCATCGCCACCCCAGCGGTGCTGCTGGCCGACGACGACGTGCTGTTGCGGTGAGGCGCGGGCGCTGCGCTGGCCACCCGGCGGCACAGCGCTTTGCGAAGGCGCCCAGGTCTTGCCCACATCCTGGGGTGCGCTTGCTCAGGCGCCCCCACCCACCCTCCCACAACCACCACATCCACCCACCTCCAACCCGCCCTGTGCAGCTGCGCCGACGTCGAGCGCGCCTTTGCCCGCTGGCAGGCCAACCGCCAGGCGATTGTGGGCTTCTTCCCGCGCCTGGGCCTGGAGGGCCCCCGCCGCAGGTGCAGCTGCACATGCTGCTGCCGTGCTGCCGGCCTCACAGCAACACCAGCCAGCACCAACCCCCTCCTTGCTCTCACTGGAGGCCACACAGCCTCGTTCTCACGGGCTCACCACACACCGCCCGCCTCCCCCTGGCCGCAGTACCTGGGTGAGCGCACGGTGTTCCAGCGGCGCCGCTTCAACCTGCTGCTAACCGCCGGCGAGCTGGTGTCCCGCTCCCTGCTGGAGCGGTACTGGTCGGAGCAGTACGCCCAAGGTGAGGCAGTGCAGTGCGAAGCTGGTGGAGAACAAAGGGAGGGGAGATGGGGCGGGGTGGGGGGGGGGGGCCAGAGGGGGGGGGGGGCGCGCCTGTGCCAGTGCGTTGCGCTCAACTGTCTGCCGCTCTCGCCTGCGCCGATTCCACTTGTGAGGGGAAGGGGGTGAGGCCGCCTCCCTGGGTGGATGCACCATGGAAGCGACACCCCCATGCGTGCAGGACGCGCCCTGGTGAGCCGCCTGCTCAACTGCGAGGACATCCTGCTCAACTTTGTGGCGGCGGCGGCCATCGGGGAGCAGCACGGCGGGCGGGGCGGCGAGCAGCAGGCGGCGCTGCCGCCCCACGCCATATGGGCGCAGCCTGGCCGCCGCTTGGACATCTCCATCCTGTCAAAAGTGGGCATCAGCCGGGCCGGCGCGTCACACACGAGTAAGCAGGGCGGCTGGTGCATCCTGGGTTCGATTGTTGGATGCCGTCCGCTGCACTTTGTGGCGGGCATTTGACACCCCAGACCTCCCTGGCTGCAGACACGCGTGCCCGCTGTTTTGCTCAGTTCAGTGAGTGGTACGGGCGGGACCTCGTGCAGCCGCAACAGATTGACTGGGACAAGGGCAGCGCACCCTGGCGCCTCTTCACCCGCCCCGTCTGCGGCGTGCCCGGCCTGGGCTGCCTGTACCTGTAGGCCGCCGCCCCCTGCGCAGCACCGGCCCGCGTGGTCGGCGCCAGCATTTGGATACACCAAGTTTTGCAACTAGATGCTATGTTAACTTCTCTGCTGACACACTAACTTGTAGTCGACCCCGAGCACTGACCAAATCTACACAGCCAAGTGCCTCTCTGCTTCCCAGTTGTGAAGCAACTGAATGGTTGATCAGGGTGACATTTGAGCAGCTTCAGTGCATTTGATGCAGTACTACTTGCATCCGTATCCCTCTTTTCAGCGAGATCGCAGCCCTCTCTCCCCCATTCTGTCTTGGCAAGAACATCTGCAGGGCTTAAGAGCATCAATTGATGCTCTTAAGACTGCAACAAGGTGCGACGCAGCAACGACCCAGAGAAGGGGCACCGCTTCACTCCCCAGCCGCTGGCTCCCTGCAGGTCAGAATTGCAGTCCAGCTGTTGCTGCATCCTGTCGGTCTGCTTATGCAGCAAGTCTACTGTCGTTTTGCAGTGGTGGCGACGTCCAAGGTCACCCATGCGGGCGCAGCGGGGCGCAGCTGGCGCGGTTGCTGCCAATGTGAACTCACTCTCGCACGCCGTTGCCCGCCAAGCTGAGTAGTTGGCCCTCAGATACGTGTCCGGGCTGCCATTCCTCTCTCTTTGAATGCCCACACCTTGTTTCTTCCCAGCTTTTGCAGCTGGTCTCCGCCCGCCATCAAAGCGTCCTCCCGGCCTGGTGTTTGCCGCTGCATGTTGAATATTTGGGGCGTGCAGCTACTGGCGCCTCATGCCCTCCCCTTTGCTATAAAGCGGCACTCGATTCTCGAGCGAAGTGCGCATCAGCTGGGCTGTCCTCAGCTCTGGTGCCTGAGGACAAGAGGTCTTGTTCTCAGGCGCCGGAGTGCAGGACGGCACAGCTGATGTGCACCTCCCTGGAGATTGAGCGCCGCTTCATAGCAGGCCCCGAGCGAGTGCGAGGGCCAGGCCCTGCACGCAAGCTTGTCACCACGGGTTGCACGCACCGCAGGCGGTTGCAGGTTGCACGCACCACGGGCGCCTGCCTGCCGCCTCGCCGCCCTGCCGCCCCCGCTGCCGCCGCCCGCAGGCAAGCACCGCATGGCAATGAAAGGTCACAACGAGAATGGCGAGAGCATTGTTGCCAAAGGAATAGGCGAGTGGGGCCCAGTGCTGTGGGAGGCGCCAGCGGCGGTTCCCGGCTGCTGCCTGCCTCCTCCGTCGGCGCCGCTGGGGCCTCGCTGTACCTTGGCGCCTTCCCGGTGCAGACCCTTGACAGAAGACATGCCTGGTGGACGGCGTTCATCAGCAGCAGCGACTGCTCGCAGCTGCTGTTCTGAAGGTGCGCCACTACCACCGTGCACCCAGCCTGTCTGGAAACTTCACCCTGCCCCCACTCGCACCCACTGCTGCCTGCAGACCTGTGCGGTCCCGACGGGCGGCGGCAGAGGGCAGCTATGTGGGAAGCCTCCCCCGCCCCGCACGTTGCCCCGCTCTGTCCCACTTTGCACTGCTGTTCAGCACTGCCTCTCCTTCAAACACCCTGCTTCTTGTGACAATCAGGAGATCAGACAAGAGTCCTGGGCTGTTCACAACGGGGGCATCAAGAAGTTGCAGACGGCCAGAAGTCCGCTGCTGCATGTCTGTTTTATGCGGAGGCCTGCTGGCCGTGCACTCGGTCCTCGATGGCCTGTGGGGGTGTGGGGAGGGGGGACGGGCCAGCCTTGACAATCGTCCGCTACACCTTGACAGGTCTTTGCCAACTGCCCCTTCAGTGACCATACTGTCAGCCAACACCCAGCCCACCTGCATGGTGAGGGACTTTGGGCGCTCGATGGGCAGGCCCAGGGCGCGGCTCCACACGCCCTGGCTGAGCACGCCCAGCGAGCGCGACACGCCGAAGAGCACGGTGTAGAAGCTCTCCTCGGTGATGCCGTAGTACTGCAGCAGTACGCCGCTGTGCGCATCCACGTTGGGGAAAGGATTCGACACCTGCAAGACAGGGAGCACAAGCAGAGGGAGGCGGTGATGCACATGGGGGAACACGTGCACAAAGGAGGTCAGCAGGGAGGTGCACCGAAGCAGTGAAGGGTATACTCGAGGTTCACCACCCCCACTCACTTTGCCGGTGGACTTGAGGATGTCTGGCACCACCTTGTACAGCAGCGCCGCCAGCTTGTACAGCGGGTAGTCAGGCATGTGCCGCCGGGCGAAGTCAGCTTGGCAGGTGTAGCTGCACAGCAAGGCGCGATGGTTTTCAGCGTTAGAGTGGCTGTGTGGGCTCTGTTAAACTGGGCTCTGTGAAATCCCATGCACCAACCCCCACCTCCCCTTTCCCCAGTGCAAGCCACCCACCGCGGGTCTGTCTTGCGCAGCACTGCGTGGCCAAAGCCAGGCACCACCTTGCCCGCCTTCAGGGTCGCCCACACAAACTCGCCCAGCTGCTCCTGGGTCACGTCGTCGCCAACCTGGACGTGCATCAGGTGCCGGCGCAGCGTGAGAAGCAGCGCATACGTCGGCTTGGGCTGCCCTGCAAGCGGGCGCACTGGCGCGTCCGGCCACCCAGCCAGGCCCCCTGCCCGCCCACCTGCTTGCGAACGTCCTCCAGCCAGCGCAGCACCTCCTGGTTGGCCAAGCCGTGCAGCGGGCCCGCCAGGCCGGTCATGCCAGCGGTGAAAGACAGGTAAGGGTCGCTGAGGGCGGAGCCCACCTGGGACAGCCGGGAAGTTGGGGTGGGGGAAGGAGTGGAGCGGGCACGGGAGATGCGCAAACCCGGATCTGGCATGAGCTGGCAAAGCCAGCCACAGAACAGCATGGCTTGAAAGCATGCGCCGTGCACCAAGCGACCATCAGCAGGCACTGCGACGCCGCCCCCATTGAGCGGCGCACCAGGTGGGTGGCGTGGGCCGACACGTTGCCGCCCTCGTGGTCGGCGTGGATGGTCTGGTAGAGGCGCATCATCTCCAGGCAGCCCTCGTCCTCGTAGCCTGCAGGGGGCGCGGTGTGGTGTGCCAGCTGCAGCCAAGCCGCCAGCAATGCAAGCCACGCTCCAGGCCAGGGCACCCCGCCCGGCAAGCAGCCATGCACGCCTCCTGCCCCCTTTGCCCACCCACCCATCATGTGCGCCAGGTTGGCGCCCAGTCCAGCTGAGGGTGCGCCTCCACAAGCTGGCCCCCTTGTATGTGTTCCTGCAGCAGGGCGGGCAGGCATCCCAGGAGGGATGGGATGGATCCAAGGCAACCCTCGTGCCTGGCGGCGGCGCAGGCCAGGGCACACAGGGGCCAAACCAGCCCACGGCGCTGGGCAGTGCAGGCAGCGCACCTGTAGATGGTGGCCGCGATGGTGGGCAGCTTGGCGATCAGGTCCAGGCTGTCCTCAAACACCGGCTCCCAGTACCTGCGGCGCAGCGAACACGGCACGGCGTGCACGCGCAAGAGGGATGATGAGGCAGAGCTCTTGCCTGTCATCTGCCCTGCCGGTGATCTTTTCCCCAGCTTGCATGGCTTCTCCGGATCCTTCAAGCGCTTTCCCCGCCTCACTTTGACTTGTGCAGCCCTGAGCGGTACGCGGCAGCGAACTTGGAGTCCACCTGGAGGGCCAGCACCGCGGTGGCCAGCTGGGTCATAGGGTGGGTGTCGGGGTGCTGGCTCTTGAGCACCTGCGGCAGCACCAGAGGACAGCTCAGCCACACGGCTTGCAGTGGCACTGCGCAGCGGAGTCATACGCTCTGCTGTGCCCGCTGTGCATGAAGATGTGAGTGTGGCAGGACAGCACGAGCCCAGCCCTGGCCCCTTCCCCGGCTGCATGCTCACTTGGAAGACGTGGTCGGGCACCTTGCTGCGGGCGCGCAGCATCTCCGTCACCGAGCTGGCCTGCTCCTGGGTGGGGATCTGGGGTGGAGGGCGAAGCAGCGAGGGGGCAATCACGTGCAGACGCTCCCATCCCCATGTGGGCATGCCACCCCTCAGTCTACGAGGCATGTACAGCCTGGCTTGCAGCAGCCTACCTGCCTGCAACCCGTGATTTCACACATGTGCGCCCCTCCCACGCCCTTCCAACAAACCACAAGCCATGAGAGAGAGCCTCACTTCCCACGCCTGGGCCAGCCCTCACCTCGCCCGTGAACAGCAGCCACAGCAGGCCCTCCGGGATTGGCTCCCCGCCCTCCTTGGCCTTGGGCAGCTTCTCCTGCAGGGCGAAGGCAGAAGGTGCGCACGCGGCAGCTGAGACGAGTAGCTGGTAGGCATGCCAAGCCTCAGAAGAGCCGCGAAGCGCCCAGCCATGCTACTGCCACAGCTGGTACGGGCAACAAAAATAAACACAGCAGGTCAGGAATGCACCGTCAGCAAAGAACTCCACCGTACTCCCCTCACCCCACCCTCTACATCACCACATACACGTTGCAGACACACGCCGCCACCACCTATACACACACTCACACACATGGGAGCCCCCTGCCCACCTGCAGCTCGGGGATGGAGTAGCCGCGGAAGCGGATGCCCTCCTCGGGGTCCAACAGGCTCGTCTCCCACAGCATGCCCTACGCGCAACCAGTCCACAGCAGCAGCGCAACGCAGCTTGGTGCGCAGGCAGACCCGGAAGAGGCCAGGCCCGCAGCAAGGGCAGAGCAGGCTGGTCCTGCCAAGCGGCGGTGTGCAGCTGGGGCCGCATGGCAGCACCCAGGCGCTGCGGGGCGCACGGGGATGCTGCGCATGCCGCCAACCGCCTGATTCACGGTGCATGTGCCCAGCGACTTGGTGCCGTGCTCCTTCTTCAGGGCCTTCAGGCGCTCCTGCAGCGGCAGGAAAGCGGGCCGTTGGCGGCTTTCCACAGCAGGGTCGCCGGTGTAGGACCCACTATCCGTCACTGGTGATGCAAAATGGCTGAAAATGTTGGTAACACAATTGTCAAGCTGGCATGATTGGCTGCCACATGCGAGCGGAGCCACGCAAGCTAGACGGCTAAGACCAGAGGCGATGCCGCCGTACCTGCTCCGCAGGAATTTTCTCAGCCAGCGCCGCCTTCAGGTCCGTTGTGAGGGTGCGGACACCTACAGACGATGCCAAAGCAACAACATCTCTGGTCCAAGGTGCATGCAAAGCCAAGGGCTTAGGGTACTGCGCCCAAGTGGTAATAGCCAGGCAGTGGCGGCGGTCGACAGCGCCGATGGCAGACTGGCAGGGAGCAGGGGCTCCTGGCCTTCGCAGGACGTTGATCAATGCATCATGCCCAGAAGAAGACTTAAAACTCGTCTTCTCTCCCTGCCAGGCCCAAGTTGCTCCAGCTGCAGAACCCTCAACCTCGTAGCGGAGACCGGGCGGGCAGCTGCGCGAGTGTCTCACCGGCAACCCCAACCGCTTCAAGGAGTCCCTCCCGCAGGGCGGGCCCCGCCTGCAACAGGCGAGATAGGGTCTTGGCAGTCCGCATGCCGCTTCGCCCTGAATCCCGCTAGCAGGCGATTATATTACTGAGATCAGTGCTCAGACAAGTAATGAAGACGAGGCAGAGAATACAGAGGTGCTCGTAAACATTGCAAATTGGCAGCACCACCGCCACAGCGGCAGCAGCGAACCGAAGGTACCTGGGTAGGAGGAATGTTGTTGGCCCTCTACAAGGACGACCACGTGATCCTGAGCAGTATTCATCATGTCAGGATGCTGGTGATGGCCTTCGAACGCTTCCCAAGCTGAACAAAGGCAACTCGTGGAAAACCCACCGCGGGCATGGGCCGATGTTGTTTGACCGAGCCGGAAACGATGCCGAGCACGACATTTAGTGCTATGACTTTGAGGAGTCCGACTTGCAGACCATTTCATAACATTACGAAGGAGGAAACCAAAATTGCACAGCAGCTCGCCACAAGGTGGGGACATGGAGGTCAGCACGCCATTGCCAGGCACCGCAGCCGACACGATGGACTTGCCAACCTGCGCTGCAGCTGGCAGTGCAGCATCTCACAGTGAGCACTGTTGCCCACACCCTCAGAAGGTGCTGCCTGACCAACCAAAGTCGGTCCGTGCAACGTCATAAAACCTGCAAGCGACGTGGAACAGCAGCAGTGAGAACAGCGGATAGGCAGTATCTGCGGACCCATGCAGGCGCAGGCCCCATCAACAAGAGCGAACGCACTTGATGTAGAGCCGGCTGGGGGCACGCCCAAGTGCCGCTGCACCACTTCTGCAAGCGCTGCGCTGATCTGCAACACAAAATGCGGAACTCTGCAAGGTCGAGGCTTGCGCGTTGACAGGCCAAGCACAACAAGTGGATAGCAGCACAAAAACAGAACTTCTTCAGAAATCAACATCTAACCTAGCAGAGCAGCTGCGCAAGCACTGGCCTTCTTGTTCTCTCCCCGCCGATGCTGCCAATGCTGATGAGCTCCCCAAACGCGCATGGCTCCTCGGTGCCGCCGAACATCATCTGCTTGCCAGTGTCCAGCGACACCATGACGTACTGCAGGATTGTTGTGCACACAGCGTATGATGGGTCTGGTAGCCAGCTGACAGAACTCCGCGATGTCAACAGCGGCACAGGCAGGCGCCGCCGCCCGTCACCCAGGAACACTCACCGCCTCCGGCTTCCCTACGGCAGAGGCGACCGCCTTCGACAGATCGGCTATGATTTGGGACGCGGACACTCTATCTCCAGGCACTGCAAGGGATCAGGGTTTGCAAGTTTCTTTCCTTCTATCGTGAATCCAATTTTGGTTAGAATTGCCATCGACGGCTAACAACAGCTTGCCATTTGTCTGCAGGTTGAACGTCGGCATTGTTTAGAACGTTAACGACGCAGTTCGCCGACTTGCTTCCAACCCGGCGTGGTTCAAAGGGACAGACGGGATCTGACAAGTCACTTTGCTAGTGCGGGGCTAAGTGCGCTCTCTGTTGGCCGTGTCAGTACGGCAGCACTACAGGCGGCCTGGTGCGATGCGGGCCATGGCTGCCACGAGATCCCTCCAAAGGTGATATCACCCATCTGACAATGACTGGCACCTGCAAACATCTAGTTCTGCATTTCCTGTTCTCCAGCCCCCACGCCTTCGTGCCCTGAGGAGGCCCCTTCATCGTCATCCCGCTCGCCATCAGACCCTCCGTCTGGCTCTGGCTGGCGGCCTATTAGTTGATGCCGCCTGGAGTCAAGGCGGTGTCCCGCTATCTCCACCTTCCGCGTCTGCGCAAGACAAGAAAGGTATGAAGCTGAGGCACGTCTCGGCACAGCAGGACGCGTTGCTGGGAACTTGAGATCGGACTGCCGCCCTGCCGGCTGCCCCACCTGCGAGCGGTACATCTCTGCAATCTGCGCCGCAGTCGTCGCATCCTCTGGCGCCTTGTCGTCCCCGCACGCGCCCCAGGAAGCGGGGGAAGCGCAGGCCCAGGCCGCGCTCCGCATGCACCCGCCCCGCCGCTGCCTTGTGCACCTGCCAGCAGGATCAGGCAGCACCCGGGTGAATTTGGCCAAGCAGCGCTTGCCTGGCTGTCATTGTGAAATACCGTGCCGTGTTGACACAAAGAGAACGACGCCAACAGGCTCTTTAAGGGCCAGCCAGACGCACCGGCGACAGCGACAGGTCGGCGCCGCGGATCTCCCACACCCTCGCGGCTCGAACCACAGGTCGGGCGCTCGCCTGCGGCGCACGCGGCCAACAAGGAGGGGAGCACATGTTGAGCCAGCCCGCGCTTCACGTGCTCAGCTATGCAGGGAAGCACTCATGCGCAGCGTGCTGAGCCGCGGCCTGCCAGCACCTGTGTTGAAGTAAGGCTTGGGGCCCGGGATGATGTGTTGGGAGAGCCTGCGCAGGGGCACAGACTGCAAGCTTGAGCCGTGCCGCAGCGCCAGCAGAGAGCACAGCGTGCCCCCCCCACCCCCACCCCCACCCCCACACACCCCCACACACACACACGCACTCCATCACACACACACACACACGCACTCCATCACATGCACACACACACACACAATCACCCACACCTGTGCTTTGACTCGCGGTAGAAGGCGTCTGTGAAGCCGCTCATGACGCGGCACACGCTCTGCAGCTCCTCTGCCTCGGGGTCGTAGCAGGCCAGCAGGTATGGGGAGAACCAGCTGCGCACGGTGCCGGGGGGGTAGGTGGTGGGTGGGTGGGTGGGTGGCGGGGCAATGAGCAGGCAGGAAGGGCCGAGCACGCGTGGAGCGAGCAGAGAAAGAGAGGTGCCACCGACCAGCAGCAGCCAGGCCACTCAGGTGCAAGTGGCAGCATGCTGCGACGAGGGCAAGGCAGTGCAGCTAGATCCGGGAGCGGCAGCTGGTGGGGGAAGGCGGCCGGGGGTGCTCACCCCGCCTTGCGGCCGTTGCCATACCAGGCGCCGATGACCGCCAGGTCCAGCGTGTCGTGCAGCCCCTCGCAGTAGTCCCTGCAGCAGCAGAGCCAGACATACGCGCTCATGGCTGCGGTTCGCTGGTGTTGGCGTAAGCACATACTGCGTACGGTGATTGAGGGCCGAAGGAATGACGGCATGCGCCCAGGCAGGCAACAGTTGCAACAATGATTGCTGAGGTGTGCAGTGGTGTCGCCACGCATGACCGCCAGCCACTGCTTGTTAAGGCGCGCACCTCTTGATTTTCACCCAATGATCTGACCGCTTGCTGGGCTCGTAGGCTGTGGCCAGAGACTTGAGCATCAGCCCCTCTGCAACCATAGGCGGAGCGGGGGCGATGGGCAGAGAGGGGTTCAGCAAGGCTGTCGCATAAAGCGGCACAATAGAGCCATCGTCTCGAGGCAGCAGCGGCAAGCCGCGCGGCACACCCACCCGTGCCGGCGGCAAAGCCTCCAGCAGCGCCTGCTGCAGACGCTCCTCGGTGGCCTCCCCTCCTCCTCCTCCGCCGCCGGCCCTGCCGAGGCAGCCTGCTCCTCCGCCTCTGCCGCCCTGGCTGCCTCCTGCTGCTCCGGGCCGCCTCCCTCCGCCTGCTCGCTGGACACGCCCCGTCCCCCAACAGCCAGGGCGCCCTGCTGGCTGGGGCCCGGCCCAGCAGCCTGCTCCTGGTCGTCCGCTGCAGCGGGGCCAGCGGCAGGCGCGACGGCGCCGCTGCCCGGGAAACGCAGCGAGTGCGCCAGGGCGCAGCGCCCGGGGCGCATGTTGGGCAGCGCGGCGGCCAGCTGTCGGCGGCGCTGCTCCAGGGGCAGGTGCAGCAGGGAGGCTCCGTCGCGGAAGAGCAGGTCGAAGGCGAAGATGCAGACGTGCACTGCAGGGGGAGGGGGTTGCGGACGTGCTTGCAAGGCAGGTTGCCAGCAGGACAGAGAACAACAAACCTCCCGCTTCCGTCCTAATGGCCTGCACCCATTCGCACACGTGTCTCCCTGCCGGCTGGGCTGCGGTGAGGCCTGTGAGCGAGGTGGAGCCAAGCTGGCTGGTGCCTCCAGCCCCGCTCTCACCAGTCACATCATCCAGCCCCACATCCACCTTCTTCCGGGTGGCCAGCTCCTGGAAGGAGCGCAGCCTGCGGGGTGGCAGCCGCAAACTTTGTTATTGCGCGTGCGGAGCGTGGCGCCCCAGCGACGGATTAGAAAGGGATCTGCGGCGCGGCATGGCGGCCCCTGCGCAGCGCCCCCTGCCCCCACCTGCTGCCCGCCGAGCGGTCCACGGCAACCAGCTCCGCATCCACAATGGCTGAGCTGGCACCGCCTGCAGCAAAGCAGGAACCCTGTTGAACACGCATCTGGCCCCGTGCTGCGGCATCCATGGCAGGCAGGCGCTAGCAGCCTCACGACAAGCATCACACAGCAAGGCGGCATGCACGGAACATGTCACAGAGCTGAGCACACTAAGGGCAACGAGGTGAAGCTGGCAACCACAAACGCACCCTGCGCCGCCTCTTGGAGCTGCGCCGCCGCGTCAGGCCAGCGTGCCGTCTGGTCCTCGCAGTTGCGGGAGAAGATGCGCACGCCGCCGCCCCGTAGCAGGTGCATCTGGGCGCGCATGCCGTCGTACTTGTACTCGGCTGCGGCGGAACACCAGAGCGGGCCGGGGGGCTTGGTGCGGCGCTCACTCCAAGCGGGCAAGCAGGGGGTGCCAAAGGCTCCAGAAGAAAAGCGGGCCCAGCGTCCTTCCGGCGACTGAGCTTGCGTGAACTGGCCCCCTCCACCACCGCCCCCTCAGCCCCCCACCACCCCACCCACAGACAAGCATCAAACGCTTCCCCACCCAGGAAGGGCTCCCCCTTGAGCTGCTCCAACGCGTCGCCCAGCCCCTCGCTGATCCTGGCCAGCATGGGCTTGATGGGCATGCCTGCCAGGGGGCGCGTGGAGGGCGCAGGGCCAGCCAAGGTGAGAGGGAGCGACCTCGTGACCCAAATCGGAACTGTGGCTGACTTGCATTGCACCCCTTGCCAGCAGCTCACCCGGTGTGAGCGGGCAGCGCTGCTGCCACTCCTGCGGCGGATGCGCCAGCATGGTGTCGGCGAGCAGGCTCAGGTTGGGACACACATGGAAGGCGGCGGTGGCGGCGGCAGCCGCCATGTCCAGCCGGGCCTGCGGGCGGGCGGCCGGCGCGGCGTCAGTGCCGATCGGTTGTGCAAGCCAGATGCCGGGGGAGTAGGCTACGCGCGAACCAGGCAAGGAGGAGCAGGTGCGCGTGAAACCGCAGCTCCGGCAGGCGGGGTTGACAGTGCTGCCGCGCAGCCCTGGGCGCACCTTGCCCACGCGAGGCCCCTCCAGGTGCAGCACCACTGCACGCGCCAGCGCCGGCACCACGGAGCGCCAGTTGGCCCCCACCCGCAGGTTGCGCACCAGCGTGCGAGCCAGGAAGCGCGGCTCGCACTCGCGGCACGCACGCAGCAGGCCCAGCACGGCGCCTGCCGCCGCTTGGTGGAGCCTGTGGTGGGGCGGGGCAGGCGGGGGTGAGCGGGTGGGTGGGCTGGCCGCCGGCCTCCGACACGTCAGGCACCCAAGAAATGAGGAGCAGGCAGGCGATGGCCGGTGACTGGCGAGAGCGTGCAGAGGCTGTGGCCCCAGCCCCAGGCCTCACCGTCGCCCTTCTCTGCGGCAATCTGCTGCAGCACAGCAAAAACGCCCGGCACGGTGAGGGTCGCGGGCGCTGCAGCACGCGCTGGTTCTGCTTGCAGGCCTGGAACACGTCGCCCACGTCGCCCAGGTCGCGGTACATGTCGCTGCGACGCCGGGGCAGGCGGTACGAGCGGGCACCACGTCAGCAAGGTGAGCCGTGGACGGGAACGAGGAAGAGAGGGCAACGAAGGATCCGCTGCAAGGGCCTTCACCCAGCCCCCTATCTCCCTCCTGCCGCACCCACTGCCCCCAGCTCACTGCAGGCGCGATCTGGACACGCCAGTGGCCTCCACGATGGCGGCGCTCATGATGCCGCCGCCCACCTGCGCCACAGGCAGCGAGAGGAGAGCTTGGGGAGGGGTCAGGCAACAGCAGCGTGGCACCGTGACCTCCCGACTCCCTGCTGCAGGCCAGGCAACTGGCCCCGTCCTGCAAGGCTCGCCTGCAGCTCGACCCCCTCGTAGTCGGGCGCAACGCGTCCGGTGGCCAGGTAGGCGGCAGGGACGAGGTCGTCCGGGCTCAGCGCCAGCACGGAGCGGAAGCAGTTGACCAGCACGTCTGAGGCAGGGGGCGGCGTGCGTGCGTGCGTGTGTGTGTGTGCGACCTGGCAACACCAGCGGGAGAGTTGCAGGGCAGGTGGGCATCCGGCCAGGGGGCAGAGCTGGAGGGGCTGGCAGCCCACCCGAGATGCGCAGCCGCTTCTTGGTGCCATGCATCAGATCAAAGGCGCGGGCTAGGTGGAGGTAAGGGGTGGGCTGTCCTGCAGAGGCGGGAACGAGCGGGGATACAGCCCTCAACTGCGATTTGTGCAGGCAGGGCCCCCCTCCCTCCTCAGGCTGCCCTGGTGCAAGCAGCTTGCACAGGCGCGCCACCTTGGGCCTGCACGATGCGCTGCGCAGGCGGGCCGACGCACCCGGCTCCCAGCAGGCGTGGGCCACGGGGTCGTACTGCCCCAGAGGCAGCGCCAGCGCGTCCCTCGCCACGGACGCCTCTCGCGCGCTGCCGCCGCCGCCGCCGCCTCGGGGCATGAACAAGGCGCCGCCAGGGAGGGGGCGGGGGCAGCACCAGCCGGGGCTTGTCGCCCGCACCTGCCCGCCCGCCAGGTGGGTCTGACGGGTCTGCCGCTGCAGCAGGGGCGTCAGCTGCCAGGGGCACCTCCAAGGTGAGGGCCAGCTCGTCGCCCTCGGCTGCAGGCTCAGCTGCACGCATCTCGCCGCCAGCTGCCGGTGGTTGTGCGCTGCCATCTTCCCCACGCGCCTCCTCCTCGACTGCCCCTGCCTGCTGCTGCTGCTGCTGCTGCTGCTGCCCTGGCGCCGCCTTGGAACCGAAGAAAGCCGTGATGCTTTTCTGGCCAGGACTGGCCGCTGCAGCCGCCCTTCCCTTCTGCTTCTTGTTGCCGCCACCACCCTTGCCCTTGCCTTTCGCAGGCGGTGCCGGCAATGGGCGCTTGGTGCCCCTGGCCCGCGAGGATCCACCGCTCGGCTCGGCGCTCAAGCTGGGGCGAGGCCCCGCTCCTCCCGCAGCTGCCTTGCTGCTGTCGCCGGCAGCAGCATCCATAGGGTTTGCGGCTGAGACTGTAGCGGCTGCCGGACCAGGGATGCTGGCAGCGGCGGCCTGGCGGTCGCCGCCTGCTGCCTCCAGCTGCTGACCGGCGTGCGGTGCTGCCTCCTCTCCCAGCGCCGCCACCTGCTGCGGGCGCTGTGGATTCAAAGGCCCTCCTTGCCCTCTCCCACGCAGCAGCTGCTGGCCTGATTCAACTGAAGTATTGCGAGTCGGCGTGTCTGCCATGCCTGCTGCTGGAGCTGCTGTGCAGTCGGTGCCCAGCCCTTCCTCCTCCTCGTCCTCCTCTGCCGCCAGATCAATCACGTCCACAACCTGCTCCCCATCACCCATCCCACCGTGCGTCTCCGGCGTGCCGCCCTCTTGCACCGCCTCTCGCCCGTTACCGGTGCCCTCGGCGGCGTCGGGGCCCACTTCCTCCCGCGTTGCCTCGGCGGCAGCAGCATCCAGCGCGCCGCCGCTGTCGTCACTGGACCGCCTCATGCCCGCCAGGAACCTGGCCTTGCTGGCGGTCTCATCCACTGCAGCGGAGGCCGAGGCAGAGATGATTCGATGGTGAACCCTGACAGGATTGACACACAGTAGCTCCAGACTGCAGCCTCAAGTATGCACGCTGCCTGGCGTCTGGCAACCTTGTGGACTCTGCTCCCACCACCCTCCCCACCCAACAGGCGGAAGTGTCGCTGCATCTTGGCCCGCTCCTTCTCCCCATCCTGCCCGTCCACGCCCACAGTGGGGATGACCTGCGGGTGGCAGCGGGGCCCGGCACATAAGGAGCAACCCCGTTTCAACTCGGCCACTGCGCTGCCCGCACCCAGGTGGGCTGTGGGGATGGGTGGCTCGCTTTGCATCGCGCAGCAGGGGCGGTGGCAGGCTGCCACCTCTGCCCGCCACGCCTCTCTGCCCCCCACCTGGTGCGGGCGCAGGAAGCGCACGTAGTCGAGGAGCTCCGCGTAGGAGCTGTGCTCCGAATAAGGCACCAGGTGCACGCTGCACGCGCCCTTGCGGCGCACTGCGGGCGCCGGGGAAAACGGGAGGCCGGGTTTTGCATGCAGGCGTCGCATGCAGGCTTGATGGGTCGGTGGGGTCCGGGCGCGCAGCAACGGGCAGGCATGCAGTGGATCAGCGTGCAGCCCTTGGGGGCGGCCAGCAGTGAGCCCACCCGAGAAGGTCTCCCGCTTCATCTCGTACAGCCATCCCGTGGGCACAAAGCCAACCACCTGCACGCGCAGCACGGTTCAGGGCTTAGCGCTGAGCTCGGGGAGCTGGCAGGCGGCGGCAGCGGCAGGGGCATGCGCCACTTATTGGCAGCCCCTCAGCAGCCTCTGCAGCCCCGCCTTCCCCCTCGCACCTCCTGTGCCCCAGCCTCCTGCCGCGCCGCCTCCAGGTTGACAAAGTTGGGGCGGAAGAAGGGCCAGGTGTCGCCGCAGAAGCCCCACTGCACCACGCGCACCGGGGTGGCGGCTGGGTCCGTGGTGAAGAGCCGGGAGGGGTCGTAGCCTGCAGGCGGCGGCGCAGCGGCAGCCGGGGATGACCACGCGGCCTGCAGGGCTGTGCTCGCGCGCCCATGCATGTGCAGGGAGGATAGCACCCGCGCTGCTCACTGCTGGCAGAAAGTGTGCGGCGCAAGCCTGCAGCCCCCCGGGCGCTGCCCACCCGGAAGGTCCAGCTGCTGCATGACGCCGTGCTTGCGGTCGGCCACATGCAGGCGCAGGCCGCAGCGGTCGTGCACGGCGGTCAGGATGCGCTCCTTGCCGATGCCATCTGCAGGGGGAGGCGCAGGTGTGGTGCGAGGTCCGGGTGGAGGAACTCCGAGGATTCAGGACCAATGAGGGCTGCACACACGGCGGGATTGGCCAGCTGGCAGCAGAGAAGGCTGAGCCAGCCAGCCAAGGCCGGGCACCGGCGCTCACATGTGCTGATCAGGTACAGGCGGCGGAAGGCTCCCGACTGCGTACCGCCGCACGCCTCGTCGTCACTTTCTGCCTGCCCTCGCTGCTGCTGACTCGCTCCCTTGTCCCCCTTCGCCGCCGCCTCATCCTCCTGCAGCATGCGCTGGATGGTGGCGGCCACGTACTCGATGCTTTCCTCCTGGGGCGGGAAGCAGTACCGCGGGTTGCAGTACGTAGTGTCCAGGAAGAGGGCGTGGCAACCCCTGCAGGCGCAGCGGGCAGGACCGCAGGGCTAAGCTGAGGAGGAACTAGCTCGTCCCACACGCAGCAGCTGCAGGCACCGCCACGAATGGCTGGGGCCGCACACCCGCAAGCACGCAGGAGGGGTGCCAGGGCTGCAGCTGCCACCTGAAGCGCTGGATGTGCGGGCTGTCCAGCAAGGCCGGGCAGAAGCGCATGTCGCCGGTGTGCACGTAGCGGCGGCCGTCGGGCAGGCGGAAGAGGAACTGGACGGCGCCAGGGCAGTGGTTGGCGCTCACCAGCGTCACCTCCACGCCTGCGCAGGCAGGGCGGGGTGGAAAGCAGCGTCCAGAACCGGCACCGACCTGTGCGCATCCGTCAAACTGCTGTGCAAGCTTCAGGCAGCTTGTGGCGCTCTGCAAGACAGCCGATAGCCCCGCGGCCGGCTCTTCCCCACCCCCACCCTGGATGCTGGTGGGCTGGTCCAAAGGCAGCGCCGCCAGCCAGCAAGGCGACACGCCCAGCATGTGCGCCACCAAGCGGGCGGTGACGGCGCTGCAATAGATGGGTCCCCGGCTCCAGTCGTCACGCAGCCCGGTGTAATGGTCTGCATGGACGGTGGAGTGGGAGTCAAACACAAGCAGAAAGCAATTCTGCTCACTGCCACCCATTGTGAGTCATCGCAGGTAGGCAGCCGGGCAAGCGATTCCCGGCCCCACCAGAGTGAGCGTGCGACAGGAAGAAGGCCTTGACCGAGGGGTGAGCTGCGTATCTAAAACCATCTACCAGGAAATTACAGCCCGGGATGAGCTTGTGTGAGGGTGGCGCAGGCACGCCGGAGGTCGCCGCCATTGCAGGCAGGCGCCGCCAGCCCTCCGAGGGTCTGCCAGAAGCCTGCTGTGTCAGTCAGGTGCCGTGTAGAGCAACGTTTACAACATTATATCGTTCGTCACTGCTTCAAGGAGGCTGGATTGGGGCGAAACACAAAGGCCGGAGAACACAAGCAGCAAAAATATTGCCGGTCGCGTTTACGGCTTGGACATCATTTAACAGCACCCGCAGTGCTACCTATGTGAATGTTACGCAGCGTGTCGACATGCCGAGGTGCGGAAGGCTCAGCCGTGCTCGCCTGCTGTGCGTGAGTTGCTCGACCTGCTTGCAGCATATTGAGGGCCTGTGAGGGCTGTGTGCCATCGACCGCCATGATAGTGCGTTTACAAAAACTGCGCATGCCAAACTCGGGCGGGTCCACAGTGTGTTGTCCGATCACAAACTTCGCTGTGCCGCCCTTCCCCCTTGGCAGCCTTGGCACATGCCCATCAAGCCCAGCGTACGTGATCACTTGAGCGGAAGAGGCGTCTGAGATGCTGCCGGAGCTGCTTGCTGGCGTCACCGCCGTTCTGGTGTTGGCGCTTGCAGCGCCGGTGTGGCACCTTGCAGGGAGGGCCGCCCAGCGGCTACATATGCCTGCCATCACCGGCATGATGTTGGTGAGTGATTTTTATTTTAGAATGAGGATAGCAGCAACCTGTTCCCAGCTGCCAGCCTCACCTTCAAGTTGTGCACCTGCCGCCGCGTTGCACGTCCGTACGGCAGGCTGGCGTGGCTACCGGCCCACAGGCTCTGGGGCTGCTCACCCCGGCCAGCCTGGCAAGGCTGGGCCCCGTACAACATCTCTGCCTGTCGCTGATCGCACTGTCGGCGGGCGCCGAGCTGCACCTGCCGGAGCTGCGGCGGCTGCACAAGCAGGTGGCCTGCCTCACCGCAGCCATCACCGCCAGCTCCTGGCTGCTCGTCTACGCCTGGTGAGCCAGCTGCTTGCCCGCCCTGCGCCCTATGACCGCAGCCACCCCGCCCGGCGACAAGTGGCAGCAACTCGCCAAAGCCAGCCGCCCACAACCCCCCCCCCCCGCCCTGGGCCTCCCGCGATTGCAGCATGCGCCTGCTGGCGAGCAGCCTCCCCTTCATGCTGCCGCTGGCACGCGGCGACGTGGCCGCGGTGTGCACGCTGGCCGCCACGCTGGCGGTGGCGCGCTCGCCCGCTTCGGCGGTGAGCCTGGCCCCTGTGGCCGGGACGGCTGCGCCGTGCAACTGCCGCGGGGCTGACAGGCCTGGCTGGCCAGCCTGTGCCTAGGTGTGTTCAGGCGGCGCGGCTGGTGCTTTTGTTCACCTCCGCGGCCCGCATGCAGAGCCGAGCTGATCCCCTTGGCCCGACTGCCTGTGCCCCTGCCTGCCTTCAGATTGCTGTGCTGAAGGAGGTGGATGGCAGGGGCCCGTACTGCTCCCTGGTCATGGCGGTGGTGGTGGTGAAGGACGTGGTGCTGTTCGCCGCCTTTGCAGTCAACGTGGAGCTGTACAAGGCGGTACGCGTGTACCGCATCGCTACGCTGCCCCCGCGCTCGGCCTGTGGGCCAGCGGCACCTCATGCTGCCGCCCAGTGCCGCCCCTGCCACGCCTGCCGCAGGTGGGTGGCTCTGCGGGGCGGCGGCCCCGCTGGCGCTCCTGCTGGGGCCGCTGGCCGCCATCGTCTCGTCAGGCGGGTGCTGGCCTGCTGCCGCCGCCGCCGCTCACCACCTCCTCCTCAGCTGCTGAGCCGTGGGTGCGAGGCTGCCAGCCATCCAGGCTGCAGGCCTTCCATCCTGCCGACTGTGCCTGCTTGCATGCGCCCCACATCATGCAGTGGCGCTGGGCTGTGGCGCGGGCTACCTGCTGTCCCGCCTCCTGCGCATGCGCCACAGCAGCATCGTCAGCATCGCCGCCGCGGTGGCGCCGCCGGCGAGCGAGGGGCACGCCCACGGCGGCGGCGGTCCGCACGGCGCGGCGGCGCTGCGCCTGCTGCGCCACCCGCGGCGGCGCGGCTGCGCCCGCCCTGCCGCTGCTGCTGTCGGGGCTTGCCTTTGGCCTGGCTGAGCTGGGGGCGCTGAGCCCCTGCTGGCCTGCGTGGCGGCAGGCCTGTTTGCTGCCAACTGGCGGTGAGCCCGGGGGCGAGGGGGCGCGGCCTTTCACCCGTGTCGCAGCCGCTGCCACCCCTTGCGCTGTTGGGCTGGCGCAATTGGCATGCTTCCTCGAGCGCCCGCGTCACGAGTGCGCCTGCGTGACATGCCCTGCGTTGTCTCTCCTGCGCGCGCTGCAGCGGCGAGTCGCAGCAGGGGCGGGACGCCGCTGAGCAGCTGTCTGCCGACGTCGCCCGCCTGGCGCCGCCCATCAACTCGGCCTTCTTCGGCCTGGTGGGGGCGTCCCTCAAGCTGGCGGGTGCGCGCGGCGCGCCGGCCCCCGCACCTGCCCACCCAGCTGGCAGTTGATCCTCAAAAGCCGACTGACGAGCGCGGCTCCACCGCCGGCCCCTGCTCCCTGCCGTTGGCAGAGGGGTCGGCACTGCGACTGCGCTGAGTCGGGGCTGCGTGCCCGCTTTGCGTGCTGCCCTCATTTCACAGGCGGTACGCTGCTCCCCCTGCTTGCTTGCCTGCAGCCGTGCGGGACACGCTGTGGGCCGCCGCCATCCTGTACTGCGTGCGCCTCGCCGCCATCTGGCTGGGGTGCTGGGCTGGGGCGGAGGTGGGGGCACCCCGCCAGACGTCGCTCGCCGCCTGTGGATGGGCATGGTGACGCAGGTGGGGGTGCGGCACGCGGGGCGGCGCTGCCACGCCGGGCCTGCTGTGCCCCGCGCTGCCCTGCATAGCTTTCGGCTGTGGCCAGCGGAGCTGCGTCCAGTGCCGGTGCTGGCTGGGTTCCGCAGACGTGTTGCCTTCCAAGCTGCCCCCCGGGTCTGCAGGCGGGCATTGCTCTGGGCCTGGCGCAGGCGGTGGCGGCGCGCTTCCCAGGCTGGGGCCCCGACTTTGCGGCGCTCATGGCGGGGGCGGTGGTGATGAACCTGCTGTCGGGGCCGCTCCTGTTCAAGGTGCGGGGGCGGGCCCCTTCTTGGGCGGCACCGTGGCCCGAGGATGCCGCCGCCAGAGGCTCTCTGTTGCTCAGCTGCTGTCCGGCTGGCAGCTGGCGGCGGAGCGCGCAGCAGCAATTGGACCTGCGCGATATGATCATGCCCTTCCGAGCGTCGTCTCGCTGCAGGCAGCAGTGGTGGCGGCTGGCGAGGCCCGCGCGGCGGCTTCTCCGGTGCTGCCAGTGGAGCTGCCCTACCGCGGCGGGAGAAAAGAGAGCGGGGCCGAGGGCGGCAAAATGCGACGCAGCAGCAGCGCGGGTGTGGCGGGCGCAGGCCGCTTGTTGACGCACCTGCCCACGATACCCATCCTTGAGCAGCTGGGGCCATCTGAGCGGCCCTCCACAACCCGGGTGTGAGGGCAGGGCTTGATAAGGGGAGAGGACGAGGCACGCATGCATGCCCAAGACCTCAAACGCGCGGTTTTGTAGATTTCTGAAGGACGCATTACATGATGACAGTGCACTGCTGCTGCGACGCCTAGCACAGGCATCAGCAAATGCTGGCCGCATTGACTGTCACGCCAGCTGGCTGACTCTGCACAGCTGCGGCTGACTCAGCTGGCAGCAGGAGAAGCTGCACCCATGTCGGTCAACTAGATTACATTGTGTTACAACCGTTACATTGCATTATCGCAAATCAAATTTTAGATACCGCCCGAGTCCAGAACAACCTCGCAGTCGCACCTGCCGCTGAACATTTTTGGGGGCCCGGAAGCATGGCTTGGCAGGCGAAAGATTTTGGTGAGCGGATAATGAAGTTGAATTTGCTGTAAAGGGGCTCCCTGCGCCCAGGCAGCTGAGGCGCTGCCAGCCTGGGCGAGCGCCCACCGTCGTCGCCTGCAAAACATGCTGCCGCCACTGCCCCCGACTGTTTGACAAGTTTAGAGGCTGACAACTTCTTACAAAAGTTTGCAGGCCTCCTCATCGTGGCAATTTTCCTGCCCCCGCTAGCGGTGAGTCTATGGCTGAACAGCGGCTGCCTTCGGCGGCTGGCCTGCCGCCACTCCCCTCCTCAGGCCCAGTGCGCTCATCGATTGTTCAATCTGTTTGCAGGTCTTCATTGCAACAAACAGCTGCGGCAAGGATTTCATCATCAATGTGCTGCTTACTCTCCTGGGCTGGATCCCAGGTGGGCATGCTTGCCAGACGAAACCAGCAAGAGCAGACTGCCGCACATCACCTGCTGATGCGCATGTGTGCAGGCATCATCCACGCAATCTACGTGCTGTTCAAGCGCTAAGCGACGAGAGGCGTGAGTTAGTGCTTAGCAACAATTAGTTGCTTGACTTCCAGCAAGGGACAGGCTAGCAAGCTGCGTTTGACGACAGGCGCTTGGACTGGGACGCGGTGGCCTGTCCTACACCGAACAGCTGCAGAAAAACAACACATCAACGCGTAACCCTGCAAGCATGTAGCAATGCTTGACTATGTAACCCATTTGACGAAGGAACACCAGAGTTCCAGCTGGAGGCTGCAGCACTATCAGCGGCGAAGGCCTGCGCGCCACCACGCTTGCCGCAAAGGCCCCCTTCAGCTGGCCCTCCACATCTCTTTCCGCAGCCTCGCTTTGCAACGACAGGCCTGGGCTGAGCAGCTTTTGACCTGCTTAGCAACCCAGGCCGAAGCCAAGGTTGATCCTCGTGATGCCTGCTGCATGGCAGTTCAAGGAATTCATTCACATCCTGAACCTTGGATACGACATCAAGCCCGGGCCATGGCAAGCCAGCCTGACGTCACTCCCGGTGGCCTCGGGCACGAAGACCAGCACTCAGCGGCTGGATTGGCTGCTGAATTAATGGCAGATGAGGAGCACGAGAAGCAGATGCTGGCAGCCTTTGACCTTGTTCAGGCGCAGCAGTGCGCAGCCGCCGACCGCTGCGTCAGCCTTTTCATGACCACGCTGCTCATGCTCGTTCTTTGGACGGTTTCTCGGCGGAGCGCGCTCCAGCTGAGTGCGTCATTGTTCTCGGCAGCAGCAATGTTAGCACCAGGAGCATTTTCCAGCATTGCCTGCACATGGTATGTGCCACGCCGCACCTGGATTGTCGCCACGAGCCGCCTGACCACCGTGGTTGCCCTGGGGTTTGCGGTGCCCCCAATGCGCTACCCGCTGTTCAGAAGCCCGGCCTGCTGCACTTCCTGGCTGTCATAAGAGTGTTCTCTCTGCCTATGCTTGCCTACAGCTTCCGCCTTCCGGTCAAGGTGCGCTGCCGGAAGCGGCGGGCTGTAGGCTCGTCAAGTCATGCTCACAGCATGCTCAGCGCCATGACGCTGCCGCTTCCCAACACCATGCATGTGCCGGCTTTTGCCTGCAGTGGCTGGCCTTGGTGCACCTTTTTGGTGCTGCAGAGGCAGCCCGCCTCGCCCTCGGCGTGGTGTGCCATCTGCCCAACTTCTGCGGCTCAGCAGTGTCGCTGTGCCCGCTCGCCGCCCTGGCACCTGCACTGCGCTTCTGGGCGCCCCTCTCCTTCGTGGTGCCACCCGGTAGGCTGCATGCCGCTGAACCTTGAGTGGTGCTGCCAAGGGCACTGATACTTGGTGCCCCCACCCCTCCTCCTGGCCCCCTGCCGCCGCCATGCAGCCCACCACGGTTCCCCCCGCCCAGTGTCTCTACTCAGATGGCCCGTGGCTGAGCCTGTGCCAGCAGGTGGCGCTGTGGGCCATCCTGTGCGTGGGCTACGCCCTGCCCCTCCTGCTGCAGTACGCGGCGCAGGCAGCTGCGCTGCAAGCCTTCGTGCGGAGGTGAGGAACAGCCGGGTCCCAAGAGCAGCGCCAGCCCTGGAGCATGCCTTGCTTGCAGGGTGCAGCCCAAATCAGGGCATCACTCAACCCTGCCGCAGGCATTGCAGGCGATGGCCGTACTGCGCATCATGCGCCCGCCACCAGGCCCCGGACATGGCCGCTCTGCTGGTCAGCTGCGCATGCCTCTACCTCGCCTTCTGCGCAGCCGGCTGGGAGGCCATAGCTGCATGGGCGCATGGCGGCAGGCAGCCCCTGCGCTGACGCTGGCAGCGGCTGATGGCAGCAGCATGCCAACACACGTTTGCTATCATGCACTGTAACAAACAGTTTGGTCAGCAAATTGATGGTAGCGAGTGGAAGCGGTAACAAAACTGTAGTGCGGCAACATTGCGGGAGGAACTACAAAGCAGCACTGCAAGCTACGCCGGTGGCGTGAAGAGGGCTGCTCTGGGTGGGTGCAAGGCATCAGCCCCCTCCTCATCCCCCTCCTCCTCACTGCTGCTCAGCTCCCCCAACATGCTGTCCAGCATGCCCCTCCCTCGCCCCGGCCGCCCCCCGCCAACGCCGCCCTCTGGCTGCTTGCGCTTGCTGCCGCTGGCCTCCAGCCCCGTCTGCAGCGCTTGCCTGCAAGGCCACGAGCGAGGGGGCAGGCAGCCAAGTGTCCTGGTGCGTTTCAAGTAGGCGCGCAGAACCAAGCCCACACAACTGCGTCCACACCACCGTTGCGCGGTCGTGTCTAAGCAGCGGGAGCCGCACCTCACAGACTCCCGCGCCTTGGCAGCCTCCAGCTTCACCCGAGCCGCCGCCTCCTCCGCTGTCTCCGCCTTGCTGGCGCCCGCTGCCGCCCCCGCCTCGTCAAAGTCTTCCAATGTGCCGGCTGCGCAAGGCAGCGGGATGACGCAGGGGTTCTGCCAGCCCACCGCCATAACCAGGCATGTTCCGCCGCGACAAACCCTCGCCATGGGGAGCACGGCGCTAGCCAAGGCAGGCATGGGAGCAACGGCGGCGGCGGCGCCACCCACCTGCGTCGGTGAAACCGCAGCGCGCCACGCGCACACGCTGCTGCGGCACGTCCTCCGCGCCGGTGGGGAGGGCGTTGAGCAGCGGCAGGAGGTCGCGCCCGCGCTGAGGCGCCCCACCACCTGCGGGGCGGGCACGAGCCGAGTCGCTGCCCAGGTCGCTTGGTCCGCTTCCGGCCATGCCCCACAGTCTGTGACTGCACCTTATGGCGCAACTCGTCAACCCAGCCCTGCGACATGAGCACGATCCCTAGAGGCCAGGGCCCCTCCCCCACCACCACACCCACACACAGCACACCTGGTGTGTGTCGTCCAGGCCCAGCGCGCGGCCCAGCGTGACGCAGAAGTGGTCCCCCTGCAGTGAGATGGAGGCCAGCCCCTCCTCGCTGTGGCGCAGCTCCGCGTACCGCTTCATGTGCACGCCCTCGCGGTACCTGGGCGCAAGGGCGGGGCGAGCTGCCTGTTGAGGGGCTGAGGGAGCTGTGAGGAGGTTGTGTTGATTTGTATGAACTGCATATGCGAGTTGGGGGGCCAAAGCAAGGGTAGACAGTGTCGCTGCACAGCTCATGCGCCACCAAGCCCCGCAGCGCTGCCAGCTGGTGCTGCAGCTGCGATGTGGCAGCGTACAGCAACGCCCCCGCACACACACCTGGTGGACAGCCCCCAAAGGCTCCCATGTCCCGCACCAGGCGGTGCACAGCGGTGCCCTTGAACGTATCGCTGGCGCCTTCTGCGGGTGATGAAAGGGGAATGGGCAGAAGACCTAATTGGAGCGGTGCCAAGCTGGCCGTAAGCACACCTCTGCGCGTGGAAAGCGCCAGGCAGTCCTTCACTGGTGTGCGGCACGCTGTTCCGGCCCAGGCGCTTGGGGCCCTATCCGCACCTGAGCAGCGGTTCTTGAAGTGCTGCACCGCCACAGGCGCAATGTCATCAAATAGCTGCATGGATAGCCAGGGATGCACTTAGCGTCGCAGCATGAAGGGAGGCAGCAGGGTGTTGGGCCACAGGCGCACTGGCTGACCCCACCTCGATCACCATGCGACCTGCAGGCCATGGGGGACGACGCAACGGTTTGCTTGTTGGTTACGGTGGCACTGGCATGATGACCAGCTTGTGCGTGCAGCTGGCAGAGCGGCACGCGGCGCAGCCCACCCCTGGTCTGTCCTCCCACAGCAATGTCCAGGAAGACGTGCTGGCGCTGCGTGGAGCGCTCGGGTATCGGCGGGATGATGTCCTGCTGCGCCTTGCGCGCACGCTCCACCTCGGGATGCACGCCCGTGGCCAGAAATGCCTCCATGTCCTGCTCATGAGGTGCAAGGCGTGGCCAGCGGTGAGGCTGGGTGGCACGCAGGCGGCACGCAGCCGGCAGTGATGTTCGGGGCCCGTGCCGGCCTGGCGGCGTGTTCGCTGGTGTCGCACAGCTTTTCCGCTTGCCTTCTTCATGTCCTTGGAGGTATAGCCTTTCGCTTTGCACCTCACCCCCACCGCCTCCCCCACAAAGCGGGTGCCGCCCTTCCCCATTCGTCGATATTACAGCGTGACGTTTGATCGGCTTTCTTGAAGCAACAGAAGCGACCAGAAAATAAACCCCAGCGGGCAGCGCAGCACAGTGCCTGAACGAATACAGTTGAGAACAACAAATGTGTATTATACGAGAAAACACAAACGCCACTTCAAACGGTTCCCACTTTCCATCCTTCAAGTCCCTGCGCACCCTGGCGCTCAGCTGGCACCAGTTCTGTCGCTCCTGTTTTCGTCGAACACCAGGTGGCCCACCCACATATTTCAATGTGGTTTCAATGCAGATCGATCAATCACGATTGTTTTGACTTCAAACCATGCTTGCCCTGCTGCCCCTGTTCTGCCTCCAGCTCGTCCAGCGTCATCACCCCGTCCTCCCCAGGCACATCGGCCTCCGCCACAAAGTCTGGATTGGCGGCATCCAGCTCAGCATCGCGGGCCAGGCTTTGCTGCACTGCAAGATCCAGGTCCCTGGTGCAAGGGACAGCAAGGAGGCACAGCCTTGATGCAGCTGCTGGGCCATGGCACGCATAGAGGCTGCCTGTGTGCATGGCAGCCACTCACTCCTCGCCCTCGCCCTCGACCCCCAGTTGGCCTTGCCCCCGCCGTGCTTCTTCTCTGTTTCATGCCTGCACGAAGCGAGAGTCTAGTCTGAGGGCAATTTCTGAAAAGTCTGTGGCTTGCCCCGCCGTGCTGCTGCCACCCACCCTCTCCCGCTGGCGTCACGGCGGTCATACAGGCGGTTGCCCTTGCTGGGATGCGCAGCATCTGCAGACAGGAACAGCCAACAAATTACAGATTCATGTATCAACTGCAATTGGCTAACAACTGTAGGCACCGTCAGCCGCAAAGCAGCGGGCTCACGGGGTTTGGCTTCGGTCATCTTCGACGTGTTCCCTCGGCCCTTGTACATGGGTGCTGCATGGACATGAAGCAGTGTTTCAAGCTGGGAGGTTGTGAGCAAGCAAACACACCCATGAACGACCAACACACCCACGATGGTTTGCATGGCTGGGCTGTGCTGTCGGCAAAGTCTCCCGTGCCTGACATTGCATCGAAAGCCTCGTCTGCATCGGGGATGTTCACACTTGGCTCCTGGGGGCTCTACATTGGAAGAGGGCCAAATGAGAGGCTTCACAAGGCTGCCAGTCACCACCGCTCCTCAAGACCAGCCTCCGTGCATCTGTTGGCAAGTCCAAGGAGTTTGGCAGGCCTCTGAGCCATTGAACGCTGGTCCAAGGCATGGCACAACGCAGCAAACAAAACTCCTTCTCGACCAAGCAGCCAACTACTACGCTACATCCTCCACCTGGCCTGAGGTTCCCATGTTGTTGCTTGTACTCAAGGCAAGGGCTTGCAGGAGCTTCAGAAAACATGGGCGCGGCAGTACTACTGCGGCAGTACTGCGGCAGTACTAGTACTCTGCTGTACTGGAGTCTTACAAGGATGGAGACATTTGAGGCGGGTGCTGAATCACGAGCCGTGCCGCACAGCAGACGGCAGCTGCTGGGTCGTGGAGTAGAGGCCGGCAGCGGGCGTTGCCGGCCCGCCACCCCACAGGCTGACGGAGTCAGGCGGGAGCATGCCGTGGCTCACACTCGGGGTGCCGTCCGACCCTGGGTGTGCACCCCCTGCAGGCTGCGGCCGCAGCAGCTCGACAAACAGGCCGCCGCCCAGGCCGCCGCCCAGCAGAGAGCCATGCAGGTGCCCGGGCGGCGGCGCCCCAGGGCTGTTGGCAATGCTGCTGCCGTGCATGCTGTGCTGAGGAGTGGCAGCGCCGCTCTGGCTCAGCGGCGAGCTGCTGCCCATGCTGGCTGACAGGGGCCCAGGCGGCAGCGGGGAGGGGCTCACAGGGGGCGCATCCAGCAGCCCCCACTGAAGAGGCCTCCCCCACAGGCTGCCGCCACCAAACAGGCTGCCAGGGCGGACCCCTCGCTGCGGTGAAGCGTGGATGGAAGAGAAGCCAGGTCATGGGACTGCAGTACGGGCAGGCAGCCCTGCCCCTGGTGCTGGTGCAGCTGCTTCAGGGCCGCCAGCTGCTGCTGCGCCGCATCGGCAGCAGCGCTCGCCGCGGCTGCGCGAGCAGCATCGGCGTCCGCGGCGCGCTGCACCGCTGCAGAGGCCTCGGCGCGGGCGGCACCCAGCAGCTCCTGCAGGCCCTGCACCGCCGCGTCCAGCTCGCCCCGCGCGCCGCTGCGCCGCCTCAAGCTGCTCCTGCAACTCACGGCGCTCCTGGGCAGTCTGCGCTCCCTCGTGCTCTCGCAGCCGGGCAGCATCCTCCAGCTGGGCGGCCAGGGACGCCTTCTCCGCCTCCAGCGCCTCACACCTCTCCCTGGCTGACCCAGCCGCTGCATGGGCCCGCGCCAGCACCTCGTGGGCCGTGGACTCTGCGCTTTCCAGCGCACGCCGGCGCTCTTCCGCCAGCTGCTGCTGCTGCCGCAGCTGGTGCCTCAGCGCTGCCGCCTCTTCCTGGGCTGCGGCCGCCGCTGATGAAGCGGAGCTGGCTGCCTCCGACGCGCTCCTCTTGCAGCGCGCCTCTGCCGCCTCCCGCAGCTTGCGTTCGCTGGCCAGCTGCTTGCGTAGAGCTCGGGCCTCTGCAGCCACTTCTGCCTCCCGCAGGCCAGCAGCCTTCAGCTCCGCGGCTGCCGCCTGGGCCGCTTGCTCAAAGGCCCTGCGTTGCACAAGGCCACAAAGTGCTCGACCCTCAGCACCCAGGCAAGCGCAAGCTCCTGGGTGCAAGGGAGCCCAGTCACCGCCCCGCCGGGTTGCTGTGCCCTTGCCAGCATGCCCACCAGCAGTATGCAGCGCCTCACCGCTTGGCAGTCGCCTCTGCGTACGTGGTTTCCTTGATCTTGCTGATGGAGCGCTCCAGCTCTCGCAGCCGCGCCTTCATGCCCTCCTTCTCCACCTGCAAAATTCGCCGGGGGCGGCAGCAGCCAGTCAGGCAGCACCTTCGGAGCCTCTAGCGCCGCCAGCGGACCCACGCAACGAGCGATCCTCGCCAATGCCCACAGGAGCGCTGGTTAGGTGTATGCACCAATGCCACCACAAGCTGTCATTGCAACTCGTTTGCTGCCAGATGATCGGCAGCCGTAGTAGCAACTCGTCTGGTGCCAGCCGGGCAGGCACCCACCCGTAGCGCCTGCACCTCCTGCAGAAGGCGCGCCGCTTCCTTACGTACAGGCCGCTCCGCGTCGCTCACGCGCTTGATGAGCTGCGCGATGCGGCGGTCTGCCCAGTCGCGGTGCTGGCGCAGGCTGACCAGCTCTGCGAGGGCGTGGGCAGAGGCGCGTGGAGATGGCTGGGCAGGGGGCACGTGGCGGCAAGCACACCCAACCCAAGCTCGAGATGTGTCTTGCAGGGCCTGGTTTCCAATCCTTGCCTGCGGACAGGGACTGTGCTTCATCCCCTGTCCAGGCCGCTGCTGCGGAGGTGGCCGCGTCTGCATCGACCGCAGCTCTCACGGCTGCCGGTGGCGGCGGCGGCGAAGCGAGGGGAGCCCCCAGCAGCTGCAGGTCGATGGTTGGCAGGGTCTCATAGGCGGCATCTGCAGCATCCCAGGCAGGACTTGGCGTTGGAACTGTCAGCAAGACTGGCCGGGGCCATGCAAGGCTGCTTTGCCATAGGCGCTTGCGCTCGCTGGCCGCCCCGCCTCACCTGGGTTGCTGACCCGATACTCATCTGCAGTGAGCACCTCCACGCCTGCGCCCAAGGGCACAAGCAGGCATGGCAGCATTGGCCCTTGACCAAACAAGGAGACCGACGGCCAGCAGCACAGAATTCTGCTGTTGCTGGACAGGGGCGGGAGCGTCGGCGCACCTGGGCCCAGGATGGAACGCAGCGAGGCCAGCTGCGCCTCTCCCATAGGCTGCGCAGCACAGTTCAGCTGCTGCTGTTCCGAATCGGGAGCCACATTGCCTGTCTGCGCAGATGCGGCCAGGGCGCCTGCCTGGCCAGTCACAGTGGTCGTTGCCGCATCCGCCGCTGCGTCCAGCCTGGCGTCGCCGCCGCCCTCAAGGGAGCCACGGCCCAGGCTGGCCAGGCTCTGCATTGCCCTGCTCATCTGCTGCTGCAGGCCCACCACCTGCTGAGCCATGTGCACCGTCAAGCCGCCGGTAGGGACGCTGCCCTCCCGGCAGCGATGCTGGAAGCGGGCGCTGACCTGGCCTGCGCTGCAGGTTCATCGGAAGCAGGCTCAGAGGGTTTGCTGCCCTCGTCGCGGGCAGTGTCCGGGGCTGAAGCGTTGGGCTGTGCAGGGGATGCGGCGTGCGCCTTGCCGAGCTGCAGCTCCCGCAGCAGCGCCTCCAAGTCCACCTCGCCTGCATCGGCCGCCAGCTTGCCGAGGTTGTCCTGAGCCGCCAGCGCGGCCTGCCAGCGTGGGTCAAGCAGAGCGCGCAACGCAGCGCACTGGCCGTGCACCACAGCGGCAACGTCGCGCGGCGCAGCCGTGGCTGCAGCGCCTGCGCCGCTGGCGCCGCTGGCGTGCGCGTTGCTGGCCAGCTGGCGCTGAGGCTGAGCAGCGCCATCAGGTTTCAGGCGCTCCACCAGCGAAACAACTATCTCGCTCAAGTACTTCAGCAGCTCCAGCGGCTGCAGCGGCCTGCGCACATCAAAGCGCAGGGTGAGACACACATCCACCGCCACTGAGTGCGCATTCAATTTGTGCTGCACGCATGACTCGCAGCTGCGAGCTTTCTGCCAGCCAGCACCCACTTGTCAATCTTGAAGATGTCGTGGCGGCGGATCCAATTCACCGCCGAATCATAGCTGACCTCCTTCTTGGACTGGTGCACCTCAAGACACGCTCGCTGCGAATAGTACAGTGCAGAGTAAGGCTGGAATACACCAAAAGCAGCAACGGCAGCAGTGAAATGACTGCACCGACGAACAGCCTGCCAGGCTGTGCACACCTGTGCCACATGCTCGCTGTACCCTTGAGCCTTCAGGCGGTTCAGCACCTGTATGTTGAGGTAGCGCAATGCATCTCAAATCGAACTGGCACTGTCGATCTGGTGCAGCCGACGGGCCGACGGCGACCGCCGGCAGGCGGCGGCAGCGAGGCGGTGACCACGTCCCTCACCGGATCGCAGCCGATCGATTGCAGCAGCTCCGCGAGTCGGGCACCATCAGCCTCCCTAAAAAATCGATGACAGCAGCTTGAGGGTGGGTTGCGAACACTCCACAAGGTGTCGCAGCGGGCTTGCTGACCGTCATGCTGCCCGAAGCGACAACACTCCGGCTAGTCTTCCTCATGGCGCCACCTGCGAATGAAGCCCGGTCAGGCTGAAGCTCTGGGCAAGGTATGCCGAAACCCCTTCGGCGCTTCAGCAGCGGGTTACTTCCTGATCTCCTCACAAGTTCACTGACTGGCCAAATAGTATGGGTGGATCCCGATTGGCAACTGGCATACGCCAGGGTGGACGTCTCATGTGGCCGCCAGGCGATAAATATCTCACTCTTGCCGTCCACCCGACAAGTCCAATCTGGCGTTTGGCAACCTGATGCTTGACATAACACTGTTTCATACTGGAGAGACTGCTGGTAGACAGGTATATTTGTACACCACCCTCTCATCGCAGCACGTCTGTGCACGCTAAGCCGACACCAGTCCCAGTACATCGGTCGGTGTCAGCACGCCAATCGCTTTGCCACCCTCATCCACAATGTACATCCTGCGCAAGGTAAGTTTCGGGTGTGGTGTGTGTGGGTGTGTTGTGGATGGGTGATAGGGGACTGGGGTGGTGTGGGTTGGGCGGGGGTGCCACACCGGTGGGTGCGCAGCGCCGCCGCCGTGAGAAAGCAGCAAAGATGTAAAGAGAAGCAGATGACATCAGGCTGAAGGGCATTGAGATCCCTGATTGACAACCACCTGTGCTTGCTGTGTTCCACCATCTGTGCAATCGCATGCTTGAAGGGTGTTTCAGGAGGGCAGGTGAGCAGATCAATGTCGCCTAGCGCCTCGGCCCACCGTCCCTCCTGCAGGCACAACGCTCGCATCATTAGGAATAACTGTTATGCAGATTTTCTGTGAGCTTTCTGGTGGCTCCAGCGGGAGGCTGATGCCATCGGAGGGCAGGCCAGGTGCAGCGCCCACCGTGACCGCTTCAGGCAGCCGTTCGGTGAGGCAGTCCTGCCAGCTCAGCCCGTGCCCCTTCTGCAGCAGAAGGAAGCTGCCCAGCGGCAGCGCCAGCGCGCCAAACCTGCGATGCGCCAAAGGGCGGCTGAAAGTAAGCGCCGCCACCAAACCTGCACGTCATTGAAATGGGACCCGTTGCAACTGCATGCAGCCGCATCCCCCCCCAGCACCTGTCTGGCGTGAGGCCGCGCAGGTCGCTGAGGCTCAGGTTGGCCAGCAATGGCCCGCCGGGTTCTTGGGTGACACCCAGTCCAGACAGGCCCTTCTTGTGCATCGTGGCAAAGGCTGCAGTCAGGGTGGCCTCCAACAAGTCAGGGTGAAGCCGCGCACAGTGGAGGTGAGAAGGATGCAGCACTGTGCTGTTGAGGCAGCGGCAGAGGCCCCTGCAGCCAGGGTGCCTTGGGTCTTGTGAGCCGCAGCGCACCTGCCAGCGTGGGCGTGTCGGCGGTCACGGTCTGCACGCTGTGGTTGACCAGGCCCAGTGAGGCCAGGCTGGCGCCATACGCCGCGTCCAGTCGCCCCACGTTGGCCGCCAGCAGGCGCAGCACGTCGGTCTGCGAGACGATGTCAGTAATGTGCCACTCGGGGACGGGTCCGTCGGGCGTTTGCTCGCCTGCAGGCCCACGCAGGAGGCGGTGAGGGGTGGGGACCACCATGGGCAGTGTTGCATGGCTGGTGGACGGGTGGCAAGGCCTGCCCCACAGCAGGCCTCACACTGCAGCAGAGCCTGGTCTGCCGGGCGGCGCGGCTCCAGGGCCGCACACAGCTACCTGGCAGGATGTCGAACACGGCCACGCGGTGGTGCACCCTGAGGTGATGCCGAGGCGTGTGCAAGCTCGGCGGCTGCCTGCGCGAGCCAGAACGGCAGCAGGCAAACGCGGAGGCGAGGGGGTTGTTGGTGACGGGAGAGGGTCTCGCGTGCGGGCCCGGGAGGGGTGGCTGCGGCTGCAGCGGCAGCGGACGCAAGGGAAACAGCGCTGCGTGCGCTGTGTGCACCTGACCCTGAACCCTGTCTCCACCACCTCCAGCAAATTGGAGTCCGTGTCTCCTGAAGGCAAGTAGGTAATTGCGCAGCAGCACTGGCACTCGGTCCTTCACCCCCACAACAGGCCGGCTGACGCATTTCGTGAACGGCCCGGCACTGGGTGCAGCAACGACGGCGGCCTCACCCTTGAACCAGAGGTCGCCACCGTGCAGCAGGTTGCTGAGCTTGCGAGAGCAGAACTCCACGCCCACTGCACCAGGGGTGGGGGACAGGAGCCCACCACAGCTCAGGGCCTCTTCCCCTCATCACGTGGCCGCTGACCGAGCCAGCTGCCCGTGAATTGTGGGGCGTGAGGAGCATGCGCGCTCAATCCTGGCTCTGCCTCGGCCTGAGGCAGCAAACCCAGACGTCGGACCCCACCCTGATAGTGCCCCACCTGACTGCAACTCTGAGATGGACAGGCGGCGGTGCTGCTCAAGGAAGCCTCGCTCCAGAAGCTCGGGATACACACCTGCATGGTGCAGGCCAGTTGGCAGCAAACACAGCACGCCGATGCATTCGAGGCGGGTGCGCATTCACTGCACAACAGCACACGCATGGAAGCTAGGTGCTGCTGAAAGGGGGAGCGCTGCTACTGCACAGGCATCAGCCCAAGCCAAACCCCTCTGGCCTCAGCTGGACGCCTGCCGGGAAAGCTGGCGCTGCGGGCGCTACGGCGGCTCACCCTTCACCACGGCTGCCGCCAGGTCGCCCACATCCACCATGCCCACGTACGCCGCTGAAGGCGTCGGTGACGGGCGCACTCAGGATGCGGTGGGCCGCCAGCACCTGAACCCCAGGGGAGAGGGGGAGGAGGCAGCGGCGCGCATGAGTAATGTTCGAGTATGGAGCAGTGGCGTGCATGCAGGGGAGGGTTGCATCAGCAGTGGGGCGCTCGTGTGCATGGGGAAAGCTTGGGTTCAAGCGGGTTGCAGTTGTGGTAGCACATGGCAAGGAAGCCTTGCAGGAGAATGCCGCGTAACGCAGCAGAGGTCAGCGTGCGGGGTCCCACCTTCATTGCATCCCCCACGGTCTGTGCGGTTGTAAACGTAATGAGCTCGGGCGGCTTGGCAGGGCCGGCCAGCGGCCCCTGCACAAGTGCAATACTCGCTTCAGGACTGTGGCGAACGACTGCATTGCCCTGGCACAGCAACGAAGGCTATCAACCCTTTCATGACTACTGAAATGCAAGAACGACACTCAACGCACACCTGTAGCCTCCCCAGCTCTTCCAAGAAGTCCCTGCAGCACGGCTAAGAGAGCAGACGAGCTTGCACGTCAGGCGGCGGCAGCACCACGAGCGACTGCCCCCATATTGACACATCGCGCGTTACGAGTCATCTTACCCGAGCCTCTTTCGCTCTAGGAAGTTCACGGTGTTATAGAACGGTCTTTTTGACTCTCCTGCGAGGCCCGGCATTGCTTTGTGTCCTCTTATGGTGTCGTGCAGTCGCCCTTCGCTACTAATGAAATATGGATAGCGATTTTGGCTTCGGTTCTGCTCCAAACGATGTTTAACAGGGCGGCTTGCTGCTGTGTTGACAAGATGACACATTGCACAGTCTGGCTGCGTGCCCAGCTTTCGGATTCAATCTCAGTTTGCATTAACATACGTTAAAGGTGCTTTCGAGATCTCGCATCGCCTTGAAAGAGCTAAAACCCCCGTTCCCCCCACCCTCGTCAGTATGAACAGCGTTAGAACAGACTCTATGAGCAAAGATGCTTTGCGGTAAGTCCCATAGCGTGTCGGGAGCACGATGCACAGCCGGCCAACGGCCAGCGGATGGGTTGGCACAACCTTGCGCAACGAGCGGCGGCGGTGCGTGCGACGCCTGCAGACGCCACTCGGCTGCCGCGCCCAGCGTCCCTACCTTTCCTCAACCCTGCAGCCACACGAGCGACCACCGGCACCACCTTGAACGGTCGAAAGATGAGCGCCTGGATCGCAAGGACGGCACGGGGCGGGGCCACGTGGTGGAGAAGAAGGGCGGCGCGGGCAAGGGCAACTGGGGCTCCCTGATAGACCACATCACTGAGTGAGAAGGGGTTCCTTGGGTGGATGGGAGTGCCCTGTGCTCCCAGCAGCCGCACGATCACATGGACTGGTAGCCTGCCTGCGGGCTTGCGGCTGCAGAACAGCCCCTTTACTAAGGCATACGCTGACTTCCGCATGCCCCGCAGTGACACGAATGAGGAGGTGGACGAGGGCCCGCAAGCGGTGTCCCCCGCGACTTTGTTGAGCGCCGCGATGTGCTGACGCTGGACGAGTACGAGGCGCGCAGGGCTGCAGCAAAGGCCTGAACCAAACCTGCGGGGACTCCGTCTGACTTGGATCAAGCCGATGTCGATTGATGGTGTGTTGCTCTACACATGTTGTACAGAAGCATGAGCACGAGCAGGGTTGCCAGTAGCTGTTCTCGCGGCTGGCTGCTCTCCGGCGAACTCTGGCATCCTGAACGGCAACTTCGCCTCCTGCAATTTCCTGCCTCTTGTTTATCAGTTTTCTGTGTTTTGCGTTGCAATGGTCTGCTGCAACTCCAGAGCTGTGCCCCAGCAGCTTGGTCGGGTGTCCAGACTGCGCCAGCGCGGGCACGACGACCGCGGGTGCCCTGCATAAACGTGGCCTGCACGGGCGGTATGCGCCGTTTAAAACGGCTTATGAGCGCTTCAAGCAGGGTTACACCACCACAAATCGCCGAAAACCGCTGCAGCGACCGCTGCCCAGCGCACTTCTTGCACTGCTGGCAATGAGGGGAGGCGTGCTTGCCGGCCATTTCAAGGCCCCTAATCACGTCTTCTGGTTCCGTAGTATTGACAAGATCCGTTGATTGTACCTAGGAGGAGCCTGGGGGCGCGCGCTCAGTTCAGCTGAGGCCAAGCGGGCCCAGGTCGCCCCCACAATGGCGGAAGTTCCTCTTGGCATGCCCCCACCAGGGTTGGCAGCCAACTCAGACAGCGAGGAGGAGCCGCCCCGCTTGGCCAGTCGCGCCTTCTCGCTAGCAAGCGCCTCAGACCAGTTGGACAACCCTCCAGATCTATTGTCCGACGCTTCAACCTACAGCGACGGTGAGCTTGAACCCAGGGCAGACGAGCTGCCTTTGCCTGCCGCTCACTTGAAGCCCGGCGGCGGCGAGGCCCCTGGTCAGCCTCACATGCGTTCCTCCCTCTTCCACCATGCCCTTGGCAACCTGCTAGACGATGAAACCTCTGCGTGCTGCTGTTGTGCAGACAGCGGTGCAGGCGGCGAACCTCCCTGGCCGCACCGCGAGAATGCCAGGGTGGGGCTGAACTGCCCATCCTTGACTGGGCCTATGCTGCATTGCACGCTGATGTTCTATGCAGACTCTGTCACCTTTGCGGCGCCATGTGCCCCTGCCTCCACAGACTGGCTGATGTTGCCGCGTCCTTGCTGGCCCCCTCCTCCCCCTCTGCCCTCCCCCTCCCCCAACCCCGCAGGCCGGCTCCTTCTCAACCACCACGCATGCTCCACCGCCGCTGGCGCACTTGGATGAAATTGACCGCAGCGAGGGGGAGGAGGAGGACTTGGGGCTGGGCTATGAATTTGACGAGTTTGGTCGCGGCCGCGGCGGCCTGGAGGCTCTGCTGGGCCAAGTGGTGCCGCAGGTGGAGGCCGGGGGCGCGCATGCAGGGGTGTTGCACAAGGGGACGGACCCTCACTTGATGTTCATCATGCGAGGAGCGGGCGCTGCAATGGGTCGATGCCCAACAGAGCTCGTTGGTGTGCTGCATGCATACCCCCACCGCCCATCCTCTCGAGGTCCCGCGCCCTCCAGCCGGCAAACCCCACCTCAACCACCCACACAGCCCCCACCGCCCCGCGCCTGCCGCAGCAGCTGGAGGAATACCTCCAGGATCCCGGCCTCAACGAGGGCCTTCTGATGCAGATACCTGTGCAGGTGTGTGCTGCGCCGCTGCTGGACCCTGGCCATCTGCCCTGCTGCCGCGCCCTCAGCTCCTTCCCGTGCCCTAGCCGCATGCTGACTTGCTCCCCCGCTGTGCTGCACCCCTGCCGCCACCTCCCCAGGACCTGCTGGGCATAGTGATGCGCAGCGGCAGCGCCGGCCTGTTGGGAACCGACAGCGACGGCGCGGGCTGGGTGAGGCTGCCTGCCCTGGGCAGTAGGCGCACATGCGCCGCAGGCTGCCTCTCGACCAACCTGCGCGCCCCTCGCCGTCTTGCTCCCGGCCTGCAGGGATTCGAAGCCATGGGCCCTGGCGGCGTGATCCCAGGTGCAGCCGGGCTGCATGGGTGCAGCGCTGCCGCCTGCTGGTGGCCGCCCATGGCTGTCCAGCATGCACTGGCTGCGAGGCAGGTGATGCCACGACCCTTGGCGCTGCCTGGCGGCTGCCTGACATCAGCGCATGGTCTTTGCCGTGCTCCTCTCAGGTCTTCGCATACCAGATGGGTTGGACCCCTCAGCCCTCCGGCACGCGCAGCAAATGGCGGCGCAGGGGTTTGCCACAGGTGCGGCCGGCGCGGTGTGTGTGCAGGTTGGGAGGGTGGGGACGGGTGGTGGGGCGCCTGTTCAACCTGCCAGAGCGCATGGCGGCCAGCAGGCACCCGACTTGCGCGTGTGTGTGCGCCCTGCGCAGCGCTGGACCCTGCACGGCACGCGGCCCGTGCCGCCGAGGGGATCCCTGGCGGCAGGAGGCAGCCGTCGCCGACTCCGCCGGCCAACCGCGGTCAGTACAGCGGCAGCAGCAGCGCAGCAGGCCCCGGGCCGGCTGTGGCGGCGCGGGGGGCGCGGGGGCCTGGCGGGGTGGGCCGCGCTGCGGCCCCCTCTCCCGCACCCTCCAGCGAGTGGACTCTGCCAGCGGCTCTGGCGGCCTGCAGCGAGGGGACTCTGCGGCGTCGCAGGGCGGCAGCGGCAGCCTCCGGCGTGCGATGCCGGCGCTGGTGGGTCAGGCCTCGTCGCGCCTGGCAGGCAGGGGCGGCCGCATGGGCTGGGCCGCCAGCACAGGGCCAGCAGCGAGGAGGGGTCGGGCGCCGGCGGCTCCAGCGGCAGCGATGCAAGCCTGCCCGGGCTGGTGGCCAGCAGCGGCAGTGAGGAGGACGAAGGCGGGCCAGGGGCTGCTGCGCTGCGGCAGGTGCACGCGGCGCCGCCGCAGCGACGGCCACGCCGCAACGCCGTGTTTGGCACCCTTCCAGGCCTAGCTGGCGGGGTCCTGGCCCGCGCTCCTGCCCCGGCTGACGGCAGCGACGGCGGCGGCCGGCGGCGGCGGTTGCTCCTTTCCGTCAACCTGCCCGGCGAGGCATGGGGGCAGAAGAGGGGGCCCCCGCCGCTGCAGGAGGGCAGCGACAGCGAGTGGTGGGGGCGCCGCTTCTCCCCGTCTGCGGGGTGCCAGGGACGAGGCGCCGCAGCTTGCGCACGACGACCTGGGTTGGGGCGGCGGCGGCGGCGGCGACAGCGAGCGTGGCGACGGGCCTCCTGCACTGCTGGCGCCACTGCGTGGCTGGGTGAGGCCTGCGCTCCTGCCTAGTTCCCTGGGTCTGGTGCGCCGCGGTGGCTGGGCAGGCCACGTGCGCTGTGGGCTGGAGGCCAGCAGGCCTGCGCCACACGCCCAAGCCCCCTGACCAGATTGCTCCATCCACCCACCGGCAGGGCCTGCACCCGCGGCTCCTGCCCAACCAGCAGCGCGGCCTGCGCCGCCAGCTGGAGCCACCACCCACCAGCGTGTGGTGATGCAGGCGCTCGCGTCGCTGCTGCCGCAGCAGGGGGATGCCCGGGGTGGGCCGACCTGGCGGCGGTGGCGGGCGCCACGCGGCAGGCGCCAGCGGCGGCGGCGTGCGCCTGCTGGCGCGCCTGGTGGCCGCCGCCGCCGATCGCTTCCCTGCGGAGGCCGAAGCGGCCGGACTGACGGAGCGGCCGCTGGGGCCGCCACCGCCCGCACTGGGCTCACCGCTGTCGGCCGCCGCGCTGTCGCCGCGTGGCGGCGGCGCAGGTGCAGAGGGAAGCAGTGCAGAGGCGCGGCTGACGTTCGTGGTGGGAAGTCCGCGTGCGGCGGCGCAGCTGCAAGGGGAGCTGGGCCCTGGGGTGGCGGTGGTGGCTGAAGGCCACCCGCGGCCGCAGCTCAGCCCTGGCAGCCCTGTGCCGGCCATCAGCATACCGCGGGTCACGCTGGCGCTGCCGTCCGCCCAGGCGGCGGCGGAGCTGCGGCGGCACCACCCAGGAGAATGGGTGGAGTTGCTGGCAGAGGAAGAGCTGCTGGCAGGCCAGCGCTTTGCGGCAGGCGTGTTGGCCAGCGGTGAGGAAGGGCCAGGCAGCGAGGCGAGGGCCAGCGGCCAGGCGGCGGGCGTGGCGGCGGTAGGGGCAGGCCCGCAAGCCGATGGCGGCGCCCCCTTGACGGCCGCTGCCGTGCTAGCGACGCCCATAGCATCCGTGCGGGCCCAGGCGGGGCAGCCGTCGGTGGTGGGGACTGAGGCTGCGCTGCGCATGCTGGCAGAGCAGGGGTTGCGGCGCAGCAGCCGCTGCCCCCGCTGGTTGCGGCGGCGGTGGCGGCGGCAGCGGGGCCAGCTCCTGAGCAAGCAGAGGAATGAGAGCCAGCCTGCTGCCTGTCAGGAACCAGCGGCTCCTGCCTCTTCCTGGCTGCACGCCCACTTGGCGCCCTCCTGGCGCGGGGATGCCTCGTGCTTGCCAGCCTGCCCGGCAGTCGACCTGTACCCTCTCGCCTCTGCATAAAAGCGCTGTCTAGGGCCTTGCTGTGCCCCCCTCCCTACCAGCAGGCATCAGAGTTTGAGTATGCTTCTTGTTACACGCGAAAGCAGAGTGGTCGGTTGGGACAGAGATCTGCCGGCAGGGGCCGGGGGCCAGCAGGGTGCAGCAGTCGTTTTATTTGGAAACAAGTAGTGGTGTGAGTCAAGCACAAACTAATACGGCGGAGTTTGATTTCGTGTGTTGAATTTCGTGAAAAAGGGGCCCCTTTGCAGGGATGGCCACCTGTGCGGCGGGCAAGGTCAGCAAAAACTGGGGTGTCTGAGGGGCTGATCTGAGGTTTGGTTCAGGAGAGCTGTATCGAAGCAGCTTCGTGGTTGTGGCCAAGAGTTGGTAAGCTGTGCGAGCTGTTGGGGACGGCAGCGCTTGCGCAGCGCGGCAAGGGGGTCACGCGTCCTGCCACAGCGTGCACAGCAGCGTCGCCTCCACCAGCGCCAGCGAGAAGGAAGAGGAAAAGTGGGGCAGGAAGGTGTCCGCAAAAGCGGGCAACGGCTCGACCGCGCTTGGCTCGCTCGCCAGACGCTGCAGCGCGCCGTGCACATCGGCTGCCACGCCCAGCAGGTGCGGCTCCAGCGCCGCCCCCACCACCGCCATTGCGGCGTCCAGCGCGCCCTTCAGCCTGCCGTGGAACGCAGCGCTCTGCAGCAGCGTGGCCATGGCGGCTGCTGAAGCGCCCTCGGGCACCGCTGCACGCAGCTGGGCGGCCAGAGCCGCCACGTCGCTACGGGTGGCTGCAATCACGTCAGCCGCCAGCGCCTCGACGCGCCTAGCCACTGCCGCCACCGCCTCCTGCTGCTGCTGCGATGACGCAAGCACTGCGCCGCGCGCTTCCATCTGGCGCATCAGCTGCTCAAGGTGGAAGCCCCAGGTCAGGCCCACCACTGTGGCCTCAGAGGCCTCGGCCGCAGACAGCTGCAGCTCAGCGGTCGTGCCCGCGGTGCTGCCCTCAGAGTGCAGCAGGAGCTGGCGGCGGTTGTATGCTACGCGTGGTCCAGCGTCTGCTGCGGTCGCTAGGAGCTTGCCTGCGGGGGCAAAAGGGGAGGCGTGCTCAAGTCATCGTGGCGCATGGCAAAGTGGCGGCTCGAGCGCGGGCTGGCCGCCCTGCCTCACAACGGTTATAAAAGTCGCAATGACCCCAGGGCGCGGGCACCCGCAGTGGCGTGGTCGAGAAAGCTGCTCACCAGCAGGACTAGGCCGGGTGGCCGTGACCGTTGAGGTTAGGTGCCCGAATACCGCAATAAACGTCATGATGATATGTGTGAGCGCCATCGCAACGGTCTGCCGGGCTAGGGGAGGAGGTTGCAAGCAGGCCAAGGGGTGCTCGGGGCTTGCAGGGTGAGTATGAAACTTTTTGTGAGCCAAGAACGTCGGTGATATGAAAGCAAACGTCAGGAAGAGACAACAATGACGGGGGCAGCGGGCGTCCTCCATCAAAGACCTGTCCACGCTGGCAGGAAACCGTCTTTCGATTCCAGAAAAGGCTGCTCACAGAGCAGGTTTTGGAGGCATATAAGCGTTGAATTATTCCTACGGACGCTTTCGACCGGCCGCACCCAAACATGGGGAGCCCTGGGCGCAACTCGAGAGGACGGTCACGACGGTTTTGCCAGCCTGGCCGGTGGTGCGAGTATGTCGATGCATTATCTTGCCAGTTTCTTGTATTCACAACAGGTTTCGAGCTTATAAGTCGTGCAGGACAGCGGAAACCAAATGAAAGGGATGCCCAGGCCACCACGGGTCGACGCCTGCCCGCATGTTCTTTGGGTCACTACCGAATGTCGAGTATTGTGGGCTGTTGTGTTTTTGGTTGTCGTCAAAGTACAGGCTGAACCAGCGACAGACGCCTCCACACAGAAAGAGGCCTCCAACAGGACAGCAGCGGCATGCCGCCGCCATAAGCCGCAGAGTGAGCCTCGAACAGGTTGCTCTCTATCAGACCTCCAACCTTCACTCTTCTCCAACCCACACTCATGCAACTGCTACTACGAGGCACGTCTTCATCTTCCAATGGCAGTTGCAATACTAAGTGAGCAGTGTGACGGCTGTGCGCAGCAGGCCATCCAAATTGAAAGGGGAAAGCGGCAGCGGAGATGAGCATAAAAGGCTCCGAGAGGGGGGCTCTTCAATTGGTGGCGCACATTGTGCAAAACTAGGCAAGTACCGTTGAAAAACAATGTTGACCGTAGGAAATATGGGTTGGTGCGCAATATGGTGCTGAGTCCAATGCCAGCGGCAGGCGCTTGCACCTGTCAGAAGGGCAAGCCAGAGCGCCCACAGGCTCGTTCAAGGCCAAGAGTAATTCGAGTGGATAGCGGGAGGAGATTAAGTCGTTATTGGCAGTGATGGGTGGGAGAGGCATGGGGAATGAGGCTGCGCCGCATATGTGCAGGGCTGCCCCGCGCTGCGGCCCATGGGAAGCGGGGCCAGAAGCTGAGCTGCATGCGTGCCGCGGGGCTGCCATGGGTGGAGCAGTCATGCGTCCTGCCACAGCTGCTGCAGCAGTGTCGTCTCAACCACGTGCAGCGAGAAACTGTCCACAAAGGGCGGCAGGAAGGAGTCTGCGCGGACAGCGGAGGTGCAGAAGCTGTGAGTCTTGCATGTGCCCAGCCCTCTTCAAGTGCCAGCGGCACGGGGAAGCAGCAGTTGCCGGCGGTGCGCGCAGCCATGGTGCGGGAAAGGCATGCGAGAAGGGCCACCCACCCGCAAGCGCTGCCAGCGGCGGCATGGCCTCCGGTTGCAGCACCAGCGGTGCCAGCGTGGCGTGCAAGGTGCGCGCCACCACAGGCAGGTGTGGCTCCATTGCGCTGCGGGCAACGCACGGCAGAGGGACGAGGGTAAAGGGCCAGCAGACCACCAGGAGCCTACCATGCAGCGGTAGGAAGACGGGCATGGGTGCGCTGCTCTGGACGGGCTGTCGCGCCGTGCCTCACCTTGACACCGCAAGCACAGCGTCGTTCACAGCCAGCCTGAGCCGGGCGGTGAAGTCTGAGGATTGCAGCAGGGTGGCCATGGCTGTAGCAGGGCGGTAGAGAGGCTGTGTCAACTGGTTGTGGCAGGGCAGTGCAGAAGCGCAGAAGGCCAGCATGAGAAGCAGCGTGGGCACAGGGGGTGTCCGCCGCTCTGCTGGCGTGCACCCACCTGCTGCCGATGCCTGCCCTGGCATCGCTGCTTGGAGCTGTGCTACAAGCGCAGCTATTTCGTCACGGGTGGCAGGGATCACCTGCGATGGGTGCAAAGTGCTCCTGGAGGTGAGCCAGGCAGCAGCAGAAGAACCGCCAGCACCTCCTGCCCAGGTGGCGGCTCCTGTGCGGGGTGGTGCATGCGGGCAAGCGGCGAGGACGCCAGCCATGCTCCCTGCTCACCTCGTCTGCCAGCGCCTGTGCATCCGCCACCAGCGCATCCACCACCTGCTGCCGCTGCTGCTGCGCAGTCGAGAGGCGCAGGCCGCCAGCGTCGAGGCTCGCCACCCAGCCTGCCAGCTGGGGCGCACATAGCTGCCCCACCGCCGCCGCTTCCAACGACACCGCGGTGGAGGTACCCGTCAGCTGCACCAGCAGGCGGCGGTTGTATGGCTGGGGCCGCAGCTGTGGGTCATCTGCCGCCATCGCTGCGTCCGAGGCTGCAAGCTTGGGCGATGGGTTGATGGCGTCTGAGGGGAGTGGCACAAAGGCAGCCCGTTAGGCTGTCGCAATCTGATTGCAGCAGCAAGACGGAGGGTGCGGTGTGAGACAACAGACGGCGTGCCAGGGCCCGGGCTCACCAAGCATATGCGCCTCGGCAGCACGAGACCCTGGCGCTTGGCGGGCGCCAAGGGCGCCAGTACTCCAGAGAAGCACGGCCGCCGCCAGCACCGCCGCCAGGCGGCTGCCAAGCTGAGGTTTCTGTGATGGCCGCACTAAACGCATTGCGCTGCGTGCCCAGGCCTCGCGCCGTCTGTCAGAGCTCGCATGATGACTTGAAGAAAAGGGTCGTCTTCCGGGAGAACGAACGTGGAGGAGCCCTTTCCTTGTCCCTACCAACACTGTGAGGAATTCCAGGCTGCCAGAACCAAAGAGCGCGCCCAGAACTAACGCCTGTGGCTGATGTGCCGGTATGACGCTTCGCTGTTGCACACAGCTGGTGGCAGAAAGTTTCGATGATGGTCAAGAAGCAAGCTTTTCAAGGAAGCGGGCTTGGTAACGCAATAGAAGGCCGCCTTCCCGTCCAACCAGGTGGCAAAGTGGGCCAAAGTACCGTTCGCCGCCCAGCCTACGAGTCCCTTTTGCACCCTCCAAATGCCTCTGTATGACCATTTGAGCTTGAAACGGGCGGTGCACGGGACAATAGTGAGCGAGACCGCATGCGATGGGTCACTTGGCGAGGGGCGGAGGGGTTACAGCAGGTTACGCTCATTGATTGCTCGCTCCTCAACCATTATTTGAATGGGCCCATTGCGCACACAAGGCATGCCGGCTGATGAACGCCAGGACGTTAAGTCCAGCAACCCCATTAGAATATTGGCAACTTCAGCGACGCAGCTAGCCCTTCGCCGCTGCCGCCTGGTCAGACCTGCGGCTGTCAACGGTAGGCTGGCGAGTAGCTGCAGGCCAGCTGGCAGCTGAAGCATCTGTGGCAGTTCTGCAGAGGTATTTTCACAGAGTCTCGCCTCATCGCCCGAAACCCCATGCAGACCTGGCCAGCAGCATCAGCAGCCGCCAGTAACAGCCACCAGCTGCCCGCAGGCATGTGACCGCTGTAGTGCGGGCACAACCTGCAAGCCCGACGCAGTTGCAAGCTGCATGCCCACCCTGTGCCCTTGCCCTGCCCCTCCGCGGCATCCAGCGCGAGCAAGCCAACAACAACTGGCGTTGCACTCCCTTCAACCACCAGCCTGGCCCCTCCAGAGGGGCATCAGCACTCACGCGTAACATGGCTCACTGAGGGGGAGGCGCAGCGTGGATGCAGGCACACACTCAAAAGGCAGTCCAACTCTCAGCCGGCGGCGCCTCATGCCCTGCGTCCTCCTGCTTACTGCCGCCCCCTTCCTCCGCCGGAGCTGCATCTGCGGCCTTGGGGCTCTCCACAGCCAGAGCCTGCGAGCTGCCAAACGCCCCACTGGCCTGCTTGACGGGCGGGGCGGCTGCAGCATCCAACTGGGCAGGTGCGCCTGCCTCAGACGCCGCATCAAAGGCATCAAACGCGTCGGCAGGTGCTGGTGCCGCCTCCGCTGCCGCGCCGTCTGCGCCGCCGGCGCCGTCACCCTCCCCAAAGCCGACCTCAAACGGGTTGCTGGTGGGGGCGGCTGGCACCGCTGGCTCATGAGCTGACTTCTCCTCCTCGGCAGCAGCGGCAGCGGCAGCGGCACCGCCGCCCTTGCTGAGGGAGCCCTGCTTGCTGGCAGGCTTGGCCGGTGCCGTGGACAGCGCCTCGGCAATGGCCGAGGCCAGCACGCCCGCCTCCGCCGCAGCACTCACAGCCTCCGCCTCCGCCGTCGACGCCGCGCCCTCCAGCGGCTGGGCTGCCGCAGCGGGCGGGGGAGGCGGGCGCCGGGGTGGATCCCTCGGCGGCTGGCGCGGCAGGCGGTGCTGCCGCGTCGTCCTTCTCCAGGGCGGCAGCGGACGGCGCGGCAAACGTGGCCAGGCGGGTGTCCACCGGCAGGGCGCTCACAATTTTGAAGCCTGGGGGGGGACAGCCAGCAACAAAGTTCTTCATGATGTTTATCCGATTTAAATGCCAACCACTGCCCGCTGAGCAACCCTAGCCTCTCCACAGCGGCAGCGGCACGATGCCTGCGGCGGCCCACCCTCGTCCTGGAAGCTGCCCCAGTCGGCGGCGTCGGCGGCCAGCAGCGAGTCGTAGTGGAAGGGGCTGGCCTCGCGCTTCATGGTGGCCACAGCCTCGGCTGCAGTCACCAGCAGCAGGGCGGGCGCATGCACATGATGGTGTTCCCGCCTTGGTTGGCAGGCGCTGGGTGGGCAGCAAGTGAGGCTGGCCTGGGGCGCACGTGAAGCCGTGGTACCCACCCCTGGCTGTGGTGTGGCCTCTGCAGAGCGTCAGGGCAGTGTTCACACACACAGCGCAACCCATCCGCATGCACACCTGGCAGCGGCACCAAGGCGGCCTTGGCGGCGCCGTACAGCTTGTTGTACAGGGGGCCACCTTCTTCAGCAGCTCCACCACCGCCTCCTTGTCCTGGGCACCCTGCGCACGCAGGCCAGGTGCAAGCCAAGCGAAGCGGGCGGCTGTAGGTGAGCGGACGCAACCCGAGGAAAAAGGAAGGGCAGACGCAACAGACGTTTTGAGGCTTTCAGCACACAAGGCAGCAGCAAGCGGTCAGCAGGGTCTACCCACCTCAGCTGCTACAGTGTCCACCTCTTCAGTCAGGCCGGCCAGATGGGCTTCCGCACCGGCGGCGGCCTGCAGCACGCGGACAAGCGATGGCGGCGGCTGCGCCTCACGGATTGCAAACGGGAGAGCATGCGCCGCCCTCAGGATGCCGGCTTCCGGCCTGACAGCCAGTTTGCATCTGCATGCGTTCCAGCCGCAAGCCACGCACCCTCGGCACTCACCTCCTTCAGCCCGGCGATCTGGGCCAGCAGCGCCTCCCGCTTGCGCTGCGTGGCCTCCGCCTGCCGCTCCAGCTGCTCCTTGCGCACGCTCAGCTGCGCAATCTCCTGCGGCGGCATCCCAGGGGAAGGGGGCGGGCAGGATGTGTGGTGAGGTGAGGGTGTAAGCTCCAGGGCAGGGCGCGATTCAGGCGCCAGGCACCAGGCACCAGGAAAAGGGCGGGGCGCAGCAGTGCAGCAGCGGGGAGCTGTGCAAGGGCAAAGGCGCAGCCCAGCCTCGGAGGCCGCTGCCCGTGCCTGCACCCACCAGGTTGAGCGCCTCGCACTCGCCCTTCTCCCGCGCCTCCCACTCCGGGTCAAACTCCTCCAGCTGCGCCGCCATGGCCCGCAGCGAGTCCAGCTTCGCCTGCAGCGCCGCCTTCTGCTCCTGCGCCGCCTTCAGCGCCGCCACAAGCGGCTGCGAGGCGGCGTGCGCCACGCTGAACTCGGCGTAGGCGCGGTCGTAGTCGGCCTCCATCTGCGCGGCAGCCGCCTGCTCCATCTCGCACCTGTCAGCGAGTGGGGAATGAAGTAGGATGTTGAGCGAGTTCGCTGCCGTCCCGACACAAGCCAGGAGCCAGGAGAGCAGCGCCAGCACACCCACCACCAACAGGACAGGATGCCCCGAAAGCCAGGCATCTTCCGGTCGCCGACCCGCCCGAGTTGCCCCCCTCCAGTCCACCCCCGCAGCTCGCTCACCGCTGCTGTGCCTCCACCACCGCCCGGTTGACCTTGGACTGAGTGAGGCGCATGTCTCCCAGGGCGCGGGTGAAGAACTCGCGCTTGGCGGCGGCGGCGACGCGCTCCTCCTCCGCCTGCGGGGCGCCACCCAGCAAGGAAACCGCGCTGTCACCGCCCCACCCCGCCATCCCCCTTGCCAAGCCATGAGCTGCACGCTTGCAGGGCATCATTTCCCGGCCGCCTTGCTGCCCTGGGCCTCCACCCCAAGCTCCACTGCTCGCTGCTCTGGCAGACAGCCGCCTGCCGTGGAAGCCCACCCGGCTGCCCCGACAGCCACCCGCCCGCCGGCTGGCCTCACCTTGCGCTGCTCCGCCTCCTTGGCCAGCGCCGCCTCCCGCTCCGACTCCAGGCGCATGCGGTCGGCGGCATCCAGCGCAGCCAGCCGGTCCGCCGGCAGGCCCGGCACCTGCGACGCAAAGGGCTGCGCCGCGGCGGCCTGCGCCTGGTAGGCGGCGCGGGGGGCAGCGGCGGGATGACCAGCGTGGCGGAGTAGATGTCGGAGGGGGTGCCCTGCAGGGTGGGAAGGGGGACCAGGCGCCGGCTGGGCAGGGGCGCACGGCTGCCGCCCTCCAACAAACCAGCTGAGGCATGTCTGTTGCCAGGCGCTGCGTGCGCCCCGCCTCCAGCGGCAGCACCCACCGCGGCGCTGGTGACCGTGCCCACCACCGGCGGGAAGGGGCCTGTCGGGAGGGCCGAGGGCAGCGCCATGCCCCGCTTCACGCAGTCGATCAGGTACAGCGCCTGCACAAACTGGTGGCGGCTGCAGCCAGGGCGGCGCGCGGGGCGGCAACGGCAAAGGCGTGAGCCAAGCGGGCACGCAGGGGAAGGCCAGAAGGCAGCGCACGGAAGCCCGCAAACGGGTCTCGACCACAGCAGAACCAAACAGGCGCAGGCTTGTTGTGCGGCCCAGCGCTCCATGCTGGCGATAGCACCCCTCCAGCCGGCGGGTGCACCCACCTGAGGCGTGGCTCATCCCCGGCCACCAGGTCCCAGATGTGCTTCAGGCTGGCCTTGGGCAGCCCGCTCTGCATGAAGGCGCCGAAGCAGTCTGTGCCCTGCAGGGGGAGCACGGTGCAGGGTCGCGGTGGTGGGGGGGGGCCCGCGTGAACCAAGGGCAGCACGGCGAAGGCAGCCGCCGGTGCTTGGGCCAGCTCAGGACGCAGCGACAGCAACACGCGACGCTCCTGGCGCTTCCTTGCTGCGAGTTCATTGGGGCAGCTTCTCCCACCTGCACATATCCGTCGCCATCGGTATCCAGCTGGCTGAAGGCAGTCTGGAAGGCGGCAGCCTGCTCCCCCGACAGCGGCGGGAAGGCGGCCGAGGGCGGCGGCGGCGAGGCCGGCGGGACGGCGCGGGCGGGTGCGGCGCTCGGCGCGGGCGAGGCCGGCGCTGCGCCCGGCGCCCCCGGCTCCTGCGGCAGCAGGTGCGCGGGCAGCTCGATGCCGCGCGGGATCGCCATGCCCGCCATGCGCGGCAGCGGCACCGGCCCCGTCAGCCCGTTGACCAGGCGCAGCGCCTGCTGGTCGTCCAGCTGCCCGCCGTTGAGCTGCGCCAAGGACACCAGCTTCATGGCAGTGTAGAACTCCTGGCGAGACAGCGAGGGGCGGTCGCCGGCCACATACTGCCAGACCTGCACGTGAGGAGGGCAAGGGGCGGGGGGCCGAGGTTTGCCGCACCAGGCTCGCCCAGCTGGGACGCGTTGGCAGACCAGGTGCTGCCCAAGCTGGCAGGACCCGGGCCTGCGACAAGCGCTTCGCAAGCACCTTGAAGAGTGTGGGGTTCTGCGGCAGGCCGGAGCGCTGGAAGAACTGAACTGCCTCCATGCCGCTGAGGACGCCATCGCGGTCGGCGTCGGCCGCCACAAACCACTGGTTGTACACCTCCAGCTCGCCGCGGCTCTCCGCCATGACGCCTGGAGCTCTTGGCACCAGATACACGCGATGGGAACCGCACTGGAAGCAGCCCTAGCAGAGGGGGAAAGCGGCAAAGAGGGGTTAGTGCGTGCTCAGGTGACGCAAGGGCCCAGTAGGTCTCCGATCGCCGTCAGACAGGTAGTGGATGGGCTAGCCAAGGACGTGGCTGCCCCGATCGCCACCTTCTACGGGGTGGTTGAGGCTGGTCTGCTTACCTTCTCTTTGATTGCCCGGTGTCAGCCTGACAGTGCAGAAGATGGCTGGCGATGTTCGATGGCAGTCAGGGGCCACCGCGGCAGCATAGTACCCGAGATGTACCGCTTGATGGCTGAAGACAGCTTTCTGACCTGCCCGCATTGCTGCCAAGTAGCTTCATTATAGTGACATTCGCTGGCGGCATGGCTAAGGAAAATGAAAAGCCCACGGCTGAAGAAGCCAAGCCTGAGAAGAAGGGGGCAAGGATGGGCTGCCAGAGGCGCGTGGCCGTGTTCAGCAGTATCGGTCATACAGTGCAAACCCACACGACCCCCTGGCAGTCGGGCGATCGTGTGCAGGTGATCAAAGAAGGGAAAACAGCAGGTGATGACGGCTGCTCCGGCCCTTTAATGTTCCCTGCAGCTTGAGGAGGAGGAGCTGAGCGAGGAGGACGCCAAACTGAAGGAGGACCTTGAGCTCTTGGTGACCCGCGCTGCCGACGCCGACGCCGGCGTGGCAAAGCTAGCCATCGATTCCCTGGGGACTGAGATCAGGTTTGGGGCGGCTGGGGCACGGAAACAGCTACCTGTGGTGAAGCAGACCAGATCGCTGCTTATGCCAGCTTGTGGGGTCTTTCCTGCCTTTTGGGGAGCAACCCACCGCCGGCTGCAGGGTGCCTGCTCACCGCCTCCGCATCCCCCGCCCCGCTGCCCGCAGGACCGCCACCAGCAGCATGACCTCCGTTCCCAAACCCCTGAAGTTTCTGCGACCGCACTACGACGCGCTCAAGGCGCGGCTGGAGGGCATGCCTGCGGGCGCCCCCAACCGGCAGGAACTGGCGGATGTGGTGCGCTGGGGGAAGGCGGGCGGCGCCTGGCCAATGCGGCGGGATGGGTGAAACGTTGCACTGTTTATGTACACTACAAGGGCGCTGGACAGGAGCAGCAGAGGCTCAGCTGGCGAGCCTGCACCTCCCTGAGCCCCTCCAACGGCCCCGTTGCTGCGCCAGGTGTCGGTGCTGGCAATGACGAGCAGCCCGGAGGGCAGCCGCGAGACGCTCAAGTACAAGCTGCAGGGGGCGCCGGGGACGTCAGCAAGTGGGGCCATGAGTACATCCGCCATTTGGCAGGTTCGCAGGCTCGGCGAACGTGCATGCCCCACCTCCTCTGCTCTTCCACTTTATCAGCCCGCTTCCCTACGGCCAACACATCTGTTGCATGCACCGATGCTGCCGCGTTCATGGACGGCGCTGCTGCTCGGTCTCCCCAACGGCAAGCGTGCCGGGCAGGGGGTGCAGGGCGGGCGCTGGCTGGCTCGCCTGCAGCCTCGCTGCTCCCCACAGTTGGGTGGTTGCCCTTGCGCCTGCTGCAGGCGAGATTGGGGAGGCGTACGAGGAGCGGCGCGCCGCCGAGCAGCCCGCAGACGACCTGATGGCGCTGGTGGACGAGATTGTGCCCTATCACATGTCGCACAACGCGGGTGGGGCTTGTCGTTTGGGGGCGGGCGGGGGAATGCGCGGCGGTGACGGTCGGGAAGAGCTTGGCAACAGCGCCTTGCCTGCAGGATTGGCACGCCTCACCCTTGTCTCCCTGGCCACCCCTGTTGCGCCCCCGCTTGCCTGCGCAATCAGAGCCCGAGGCCGTGGACCTGCTGCTGGAGGTGGAGCGCATCTCCGCCCTGGAGGCGCACGCCGACGACAAGAATGCGGGCCGCACCTGCCTCTACCTGCTAGGTGGGCGGGGGCGTCGATGGGCAGGGCTGACACGGGGTGTTGAGCCAGCTGGGGCGCGAAGTAGCTGCCGTTCAGCAGCCCGCGTTGGTGCAGCCTCATCCGGCTCTGCATGTGCGCCATTGCAGGCTGCCACGCGTACCTGGCTGAGCCTGATGACGCTGCTGTGCTGCGCACCGCATTCAACATCTACAAAAAGGTGGGTGGTGTGTATGGATGTTTTTGGGGGGGTGGACCTGGGCAGGGGCTGCTTCACCCTTGCTTTGGGGGCGGCGGCTGCACTCACATTAGACTGGCAGCAGGTGTGAGGGGAACACGAGGCCGCGTGTGCTGGGCCGCTGGCGGGTCCTGGAGCGCATGAGGCCTGCGCAACAGGCGGCCAGCCCACCAGGCCAGGGTGCTGTGCTGGCGCAGGTGGGCAAGCACAGCGACGCGCTGCGCATGGCGCTCAAGCTGGGCAGCCGGGAGCTGGCGGAGGAGGCGTTTGCGGCCTGCGGCGAGCCGATCCACAAGAAGCAGCTGGCCTACATCCTGGGGCGGCACGGCCTGGTGCTGAACCTGGAGGAGGGGCCCGCAGCGGTGGAGGATGAGGAGCTGCGGGAGCAGCTGCAGCAGATCATCAGGTGGGTTCCGGGGACATGCGTGCATGCTGGTCCTGACGGCTGTGGCGACGCCAGCGCAGGCGGATGGCCTGCCATGTGCTGAGCTGCCGGGCTACGGGCCCTCCATGCGCCGTCGCCGCCCCCTTACTGCCTGCGCGCCACCCTGGTGCACGCTCTTAACATCGCTCGCGTGCTGGGTGCGCACCCGCGCAGCAACACGCGGCTGAGCGAGCAGTACCTGGGGCTGGCGCGCGACCTGGACGTCATGGAGGCCAAGGCGCCCGAGGACGTGTACAAGATGCACCTGGTGGAGGGGCGCGCGCCCAGCGGTGGGTGCGGGCAGGGCCTGGGATGCGCCCTCTTTGAAGGGGGGGGGGGGGTAAAGTGGCAGGAACGAGGCGGCGAGGGAAGTTGCGCGGGGACGGGGCCGCCAAGGCCGGGGCCAGCACTGCGGCTTGGTCCTCCCGAAGCAGCTGGGCAAGGCGGCACGCGTGTGAAGGGGCGCAGCACCCGTCGGCACGCTGCTGCTGTTGCGCAAGACCGCTGTTCTGTGCTGCGGCTGCGCTGCCTGCAGGGCCCGCGGTGGACTCTGCCCGCGCCAACCTGGCGGCCACCTTTGTCAACGCCTTTGTCAACGCCGGCTTCGGCCAGGACAAGCTGGTCACGGCAGCCAGCGAGGACGAAAAGGTGGGCAGGGCGGCGGGGAGAGAGCTGTGTGCGGGTGTGATGGGGCCGAGGTGCTGCTAGTATGTGTCTGTGTGTCTGGGAAGGTGGGGGAGGGTGCACGCGTGCTGCAAGGAGCGTGAACATTTAGCATGCATGGATGAATGCAGCGCAGCTGCGGGCCGGGAGCTATGAGCTGGCCCCTTTTCGCCCCATTGCTGTAAGCGGGCCCTCCCCTGACCCAAGCCTGCCTGCCTGCCTGGCCCCCCGGCGCAGGTGCACTGGATCTTCAAGAACAAGGACCACGGCAAGATGAGCGCCACCGCCTCACTTGGCACCGTGCTGCTGTGGGACGTGGAGGGGGCTGCCGCAGGCAAGCCGACCCGCTGCCCCGCTGCTGCTCCCGAGAGGGGCAGCCCGCGGCTGCGGCTGCCAGCACCGCCTGTCCAGCGTCTGCTGCGCTGCAGCACCCGCCGCGGACGTGCACCCACCTGGCTGCCCCGCCTCATCCTCCCTGCGCGCTGCCTCCCCTGCGCCGCAGATCGACCGCTTCCTGTACTCCACAGACAGCCAGGTGGTGGCGGGGGCGCTGCTGGCGGTGGGCATCGTCAGCTGCGGGGTGCAGGACGAGGTGGACCCCGCCCTGGCGCTGCTCAGCGGTGCGTGGCTAGCACAGAGGCGCAGGCTGCAGGGGTTGGGGCTGGACGGGTGGGCCCTGCGTGGCTTGTGGCCACGCATCGCCACCCCGACATCCATCAACCGGCTGCCATTGCCTGCCCAGCATCAATGCAAGACCGCGGACGGGCGGTCGCTGGGCACGTCCGCTGCCAACAGCGCCCACGCTGCAGCCCCACCACGCCCCCTGCCGTGCAGACTACGTGTCCAAGGAGGACCCGCAGGCACGCATCGGCGCGGTGCTGGGGCTGGGCATCGCGTACGCGGGGCGGGAGAAGGAGGAGGTGGCGGAGCTGCTGCTGCCGCTGATCATGGACACAGAGCTGAGCATGGAGGTGAGCGAGTGCGGGTGGATTCGGGGGGGGCACCTGCGTTTGCAGAGAGCACCCGCGTTCGCGGCTCCCTGGCTTACCGTCTGTGCCTCCCGAGTGGCTGGGGGGGGCTTGCCGACCTGGCACTGCCACGCAGCCCGAACCACGTGCCCCACCTCGCATCCGCCGCCGCAGGTGTCCAGCATAGCTGCGCTGTCCCTGGCGCTGGTGTTCCAGGGCAGCGCGCACGGCGACGCGGTGGAGGCGGTGCTGCAGGCCCTCATGTTGCGCGGCGAGGCCGACCTCAGCCAGCCCGGCGGCCGCCTCATGTGCCTCGCGCTGGGCCTGCTCTTCCTGCACCGCCAGGCTGCCGTGGATGCGACGCTGGAGGTGCGCACAGCTGGCGCGGGGCGGGAGTGGTGGGGGTGGGGTGGGGACCCAAGGGGTGTGTGTGGAGTCTGTGGCCAGCGGGGGGTGACTGGCACAACAGCCACGCTGAGTGACCGGCCCGGGGCCCCATGCCCTGCTGCCGCCACTTGCAGCCATGCACTGCGCTGCAGCCGTACACTGCAGCACGGTCTGACCCGGGCTGGCCCCTGCCATGCCCTGCTCCCCCCGCCCGCCTCACGCCGCAGGTGGCCAAGACGCTGGACGAGAAGGTGTCCCGCTTCCTGCAAGTTGTCCTGGACGTGTGCGCATACGCCGGCACAGGGGACGTGCTGAAGGCAAGCGGGGGACAGGATCACTGGGGAGGATGAAGAATCCTCCTCGCCGTCTGAGGGACTGGCTGGGTGTGAAGCAACGGTTGTGCTGGTTGTGATGGGGTGTTGCGCAATGGGGCTCAGGTTGCGATCGCCACTTGCGCGTGTGCACGCTGCGCGCGGACTAGTGTGCTCGCTCGCTGCCTGGGCTCACCCGCTTGCCGCGCCGCCTGCTAGCCTGCAGGTGCAGCAGCTGCTGGCGCTGTGCGGGGAGCACATCGAGGCGGAGGAGGGGGCGGCATGGAGGACGCAGCACCAGTCGGGTGCGCGGCGGCCGCCGCCGCCTGGGTCGGGTCGGGCGCCTGCGGCGGTGCAGCTGGCTCCTGCGGGGGCCGGCGTTGTGGGTGAAGCGTGGCCAGCCTCCCTGCATGGCCCCCACACCTGCGCTCCTCCCTCCGCATGCAGTGGCGGTGCTGGGCCTGGGCTTGCTGGCCATGAGTGAGGAGCTGGGCAGCCAGATGAGCCACCGCGCGCTGGAGCACCTGCTGCAGTACGGGGAGCCCCCAGTCAGGTGTGCAAGCGGTTTTTGTGTGTGTGTGTGTGTGTGTGTGTGTGTGTGTGTGTGTAACGGAAGGCGGGGGGGGGGGGCGCGCTCAGCTCAAGCAGGAGCCAAGCTGCTCACCTGCGGTCACCCGCGGCCGCACCCTGCCATGGGGCCTGCGAGCAGGCGTTGATCTGGATCCCTACACACACGCACCGGCTCCTCCCCTGTGCAGGCGGGCTGTGCCGCTGGCGCTGGCGCTGCTCAACGTGAGCAGCCCCGACATGACTGTGATGGACACGCTGTCGCGCCTCAGCCACGACACGGGTGGGTGGCGGCGCCGGCTTGTGCACCCGGCTGGAGACATGCTCTTGCACACTCCACGCGGCTGCGCTGCATGCATTCATCGCATGCCAAGTGCTGCCTGGCTTCCCCTCCTGCAGACGCTGACGTGGCGATGAACGCGGTGCTGGCCCTGGGTCTCATCGGCGCCGGCACCAACAACGCACGGTGGGCCACAGCCCCGCCCCTCCTCCCTGCCTGCTTTTCGGCGCTGCAACGCCGGCGTTACCCACTTCGGCGTTCCAGCGCCGCAACTCCGCACGCCGACCGCCCGCGTGCCATGCGTGCGCCGCTGCTCCCTCCCGCCTGCAGCCTGGCGGGCATGCTGCGCCAGCTGTCGTCCTACTACTACAAGGAGCCCACCCTGCTCTTCCTGGTCCGCGTGGCACAGGTGGGTGGGGGCAGGGGGTGGGCGCGGACCCGTGAGTCTGCTTGCCGGGGCACCACCACCGATGCCTGTACTGGCGGCGCGTCTCCCGATGTCGAGGGCCGCCTGCAGCACCGCCGGGGGCTCATCGCCGGGGCTGGCATGCCGGACGCTTGCCGCGCCTTCTCCCCTAGCACGGGCCATGTGCTGCTGTGCGCCGTGCAGGGGCTGGTGCACATGGGGAAGGGCCTGCTCACACTCAACCCCTACCATTCCGACCACACGCTGCTCAACGGTGAGCGGAAGCAGCACCGCGCCTGCACACGTCGCTACGCAGCAGCTGTGCTTGGCTCCTGCCGCCCGCCTGTGCTTGCTCAACCGACTGTGCTCCTTTGGCCCCGTCCCCTTGTGCCCAGGCACCGCGCTGGCGGGCATCCTGGCGGTCCTACTGGCGGGGGGCTGGACATGAAGGCCACGCTGGCTGGGAAGCAGCACTACTTGCTCTATTGCCTCACCCCGGCCATGAAGCCACGCATGCTCATGACAGGTGCGCCACGCGGGCGATGCCTCCTGCCGGCTGGGTGCTTGCCTTAGCTGCCATACACGCCTGCCTGCTGCTGTCCATCTGTCGTGTATGCATGGAAGGCCCCGGCAGGGATGCCCAATTTACTTGATCTTATCAGACGGCGCTGTGCCGCTGCGCCCGCCGCGGGCGCAGCCGGGAAGCAGCTAACTGGCGACACACGGTTCTGAGCCTGGCCCCTCCGCATGCATTCACGCTTGCACTCTTCAATTCTTTGGCTGGACAGCCGCCAAGCTGCTCATGGCTGCCCCAGGCTTGCTGGCTGACAGTCGCCCCCCTGCTCCCGGCCGCCTCCCTCCCCTGCTTCAGTTGACGAGGAGGGTGCCATGCTGCCCTGCCCGGTGCGTGTGGGCCAGGCTGTGGACACGGTGGCGCAGGCGGGGCGGCCCAAGACCATCACCGGCTTCCAGACGCACACCACCCCGTGCTGTTGTCGGTGGGGGAGCGCGCGGAGCTGGGCACCGAGAAGTACCTGCCCGCCAGCTCCACGCTGGAGGGGGTGGTCATCCTGCGGGAGAACCCAGACTTTGTGGAGGCGCACGAGTGAGCGCCGGCCTGGCGCGCGCTCACTCGGGGAGGAGGGAGCGCGGAGAGGGGCGGATGCAGCCTGCATGCTGATCTGCAGCAGCTGCCATGCACCGCCTCTGTTCCCTCCTGCCATCGGCAGCAGCAGCAGCAGTAGTCTCTCGTTCTCTTCCTTTCAATATATGTACAAAACCCAACTGACATGCGCTCATGTAAATCCGTAACTGACATTCTGGACACGGGAGGCGGGCAATTTAGACGCGTACGGCTACCCAGCTAGCAAAACCGAATGGATGAAATCTGAAAGGGCAGGTTGATGGGCTGCGATTGTTTCAGGCGCAAGCAGCAGATTCATTTTCGGCTGAAGCAGCAGCGGTCGACTCTTCAAAGAAGTAAGGCTGCCAGCCACCATGGGGGCTCAGCCGTAGCAGCGGATGGGGTCGGTGCAGCCCTTGGCCGCACTCTGCCCCCGCCCAAATCGGCCGCCCTTGGACAAATATTGTTGGTGGTAGGCCTGCGCAACAGGATTGTGACGCCATCAGCACACACCAGCTTGCAAACGGAGTGAAATGGCATCTCAACCCACGAAAAACAGCATCAGTTCTTCCTCCGCCCATTGAGCAAGAAGCCCTCCACCTGCCCAGTGCACTGCCCAACGCACTGCATGCAGCCCCACACGGCACGCACGCGCATGCAGCCGCACTCGGCGATGTAGTAGTCGGTGGCGGGCTCAATGGTGGTTGCCACCTTGGCCCCCTTCTTGCGGTACGTCCCCGCCGCCAGCGCCGCATTCACCTCCTCCACCTTCTTCTCGGCCGCCGCCCGCTGCGCCTCGCTGTGGTAGAACAGCACCGAGCGGTACTGCGTGCCAACGTCGTTGCCCTGGCGGTTGTGCGTGGTGGGGTCCACTTTCTGCAGCGGGGAGGAGGGAAGGGGCGGCATGCCAAGGTAGTTTTCAGGACTGAGCCTGTCGCAGGCGAACAGAAGGCGCTGAGCTGGTGCTAACGCCTGTTGTGGACACATGCGGATTTGGTATTGCAGGCCATGCCCATGCGGGCCCAGCGCACCCCGCCCATCCCCTGGCTCCCACCTCGAAAAACTCGTCCAGAATGTCCTCAAAGCTGCACTCCGCGGGGTTGTAGTACATCTGCGGGCCAGCAAGACGGCATGAAGAGCAGCTAGGTGATGGCCAGGCGGGGCATCGCCGCAAAGAAGCTCTGTGAAGACCGGGCTCCATCGCATTGCAGAGGGACGGGACCTAGTTTTGAACCCGCCCTTGCTTGCCCCGTCCTGTCCCCCTCCTGCCTCGTGACCTTTTCTGCGTCGCACCTGCACCGCCTCGGTGTGCCCCGTGCGCCCGCTGCACACCTCCTCGTAGGTGGGGTTGGGCACCTGGCCCGCGGTGTAGCCCACGCTCGTCTGCACCACCCCCGGCAGCCGCTGGTACGCCAGCTCCAGCCCCCAGAAGCAGCCGCCTGCCACGGTAGCGATCTCCAGGCCCTCGGGCGGGGTGGAGGGGGCCAGCTCGCAGCCCCGGCGGGCGGCACGAGCGCGCTTTAGCACCTCGTCGTTCTTGCCCTGCGCGTAGGGGAACTGGTGTTTGAGATGCACGTTTGGACAGCGCCGCGCTGTGTCAAAAGCAGCAGGATGAACTGCCATCCAGTCATAATAACTTCAACAAGGGATACGTGTGAGCAAACAGGCTGCTATCAGCGTGCAGTAGCCACCCAGCCACTAGAGAGTGCCGCTCCTCCCGCTCCGCGGCGCCACTCACCTCCCGCTTCTCCTTGCCGCCAAACAGGCCACCGAAGAAAGAACGTGTCGGCATGGCGCGCGGGGCGTTGGCAGGGCTTCGAGCAGCAGCAGGCACGCGCCTCGTGGCGGCACTGGTGAAGGCAGCGAGGCAGCGGGTGCAGCGGGCTGCAGCGACTGTGGATGCCATGATTACAATGCGGAGAACGTGTGAAATGACATAGAGGCCAATGGCGCTGGCAGGTGTGCAGGCTGCTCTGGTTCCCAGCCTCAGCATTCGCAGCATGTCGAGCCTGTGGTCGAGTTAGTCCCTGATCGACTGCCATCAGCATCCTCAGACGAGACGATCACTCATGCAGGCGCGCATTGACGGCAGGTGAGCCTACAGTTTATTTGCAGCCTGCGTGAGCGGACCCTCACAGCGGCAGCCAAGCGAGCGACACCAAGTATAATTATCACTCTGCAGTGTCGCGATACGGCAGCTTCAACTCCCACCGAAAGAGGAATGTTGCCGTCTGCAGGCGGGCCGCCCGCCCGGCCCACGCTGCTGGTGGGAGACCTGGCGGCGTGCCACGCGGCGTTTGAGAGGCTGCAGCAACGGGTGCTGGAGCTGTCCCTTCGCCAGCAGGCCAGCATCGTGGATGAACCTGAGTCCAGCGCAGGTGCGCGCTGCCACCGCGGGAGGCCGGCGTGGCGGCATGGTCGGGCATCGGGCGGCTGGGCTGGGGCGCGCCATGCCAGCCGCACAGCAGCTTCCAGCTCCCCCGCTTCACGCCTGCGCGCTGCCCCCCCGCCGCAGTGGACGCGTGGCGGGACCTGGTGCCGCGGTGCCGTGCGCTGCGCGAGACGCTCACCTCCTTGCGCGAGCTGTCCCACTTCAGCCGGGAGGTGTATGAGGCCGCCGCCGACGTGTGTGCCCGCGCCCACGACTGGCCCGAGGCATTCAAGGCCCTGCAGCAGCTGGTCCACCTGATCTACCCGGCACTGGCGGCACAGCAGGCGCAGCAAGGCGGCGGCGAAGGGCAGCCCGGTGCTGCGGCTGGGCTGGTTGGCCGCCCTGGCTGCAGCAGCGATGGGGGCATGGCGCAGGGGCCCTGGGACCTCGGGGCGGAGGAGGGTGAGTTGGAGTGCGCCCCCTGGCAGCGGTCACGCTCGACCCCAGCACGACGGCGGCGGCGCTCTTGCAGCCATGCTTCCGGCGCTGGCCTGAGGCTGCGGCGGCGCTGGTGCTGTACTTTGCGTGCGCGCAGCAGCAGCAGGCCGACACGCTCACCACGCTGCGGCGTCTGCCCCGTGCCGTGCTGGCCAGCCGGGAGGTGCAGGCCGCGCTGCGCCTGAACTCTGCGCTGTGCGGCGGCAACTATGTGGCACTGTTCCGCCTGCGGGCAGCAGCGCCACCGCTCGTGCAGCTGGTGACAAGTGCTGCGGCGCAGCGCGCTCGTGAGGCGGCGCTGGCAGTCATGGCCGCCGCATACCGCAGCATTGCTGTGGGGGCGGTCTGCCAAGCGCTGCAGCTGGCGGGCCTGCGGCAGCTGCTGGCCTGCTTGAAGCTGCTGGCCGACAGGTGGGAGTCATGCTGGGGCTGAATGGGGAGTGCAGCTGGGTGCTGCACTGCGGCAGGGTCGTGCTGGTTTTCCTGGCTTGCAGCGCTTTGACGAAAACATTTGATGCTGCTTGCAGAGGTCACCTGGCAGCGCAGCGGGCTATGAGCATGCTGCAGCAGGAGGAGCAGCCAGCGGAAGCAAAGCTGGTGTTTAAAGGTTGATGACAGTGGGCACGCCGTGCAGGAACTTTAGTCTCTGACAGCCCTTCTTTGCAAGTTCTTTGCGAAAACTTCAAACTGCCAACGGCGCTACTAATCACGAGCAGCGCATAACCTCTCAAAGGCAGAAATGCAGGGCAGGGAATGGAGGTTCTGTTTCCTTTCCAATCCATGGCCAGCGGCAGATAAATGCGGCTGCTTGACCGAGAAGCGCCATTTATACACGATTCTGCGACCTGTCATCGCTCTGTATTTTGTTGTGCACCGCCAAGCTCAACAAAGAGCCACGATGAGGGCTCAGCGAGCCGGACTCCCGCTGGTCACCGCGCTGGTGGCCCTTCTGTGCATTGTAACCCGCGCTGAGGAGCACACAGCGTCAAAGGTGAGCGCTGCAGAGCTCCTTTCGAGCTTGCATGGCCACAGACTCCAGTGTTGACCTTTTACATGCAGGACGCCTCCTTCACGTCTCTCATCACTGTTGGAGTGGGTCTAGGAAGCGGATGGGCGTGGGCCGGCTATGGGTGAGCGAGGTCTGCGGCTTTGTCGCCAGCGAGCCAGCGTGCCGCTTCCCCTGCCCCTTCCCGCCTCCTCCGCCTCCTCCCCTCATGTAGCTCTGCATCCAGCTTCTGCCAGTAGCCTGTCCCTGTAATTAAACGCTGGCCTACGTTGCTCGTGGCGGCCTCCGGTTCCTGCAGTTGCCGGGACTGTGTGTTTGCTGACCGCCTGCGCCGCCGCAACGGCTCCACCTCCTCGGTCTACGCCGCCATCATGCCCTGGGGCAACTCTATTTTGGAAAGCAATCTCCCATATTCTGGCCTCAGGTGAGTCCAAGGAGTTGCCTCATCAGTAGAGACCATTGGGATGCCTGCGTCCAATTCTCTGCCAGCACCCACCTGCCAAACATGGTGAGTTGGCTGCACCCCTGAGCCCTGCAGCGTGCTGGACGCATGGGTCAAGGGCTCGGTGCTGTCCAAGGGCATGATGTACCTGGAGGACACCATCAACCGCCGCCAGTCCCACAAGCTCACTCTTGACACCGCTGGGAAGGGCGACGCGCGGGTGCTGGCCGGCCCCACCGACGACGGCTGGTACCACATTCAGGTGGAGGGCCAAATGCATTGTGGCAGCAGCTTGGTGCCAGGCTCCAGCGATAATGTCACGCCGGCTAACCCTTGTTTCATCCCAACATGTCCATCAGGTCAACTTGGTGAAGCTGTCTGACGCCTCTGGCACCAAGCTGATGGGACTTCCCTCGATGTGGAACCGCATCTGCATCCTGGACAAATCAGGTCAGGGCAAGAACAAGCTGATCCATCTGGGAGAGAAATTCTTTACAGCCACAGCACAAACAGGCTGCGATCTTTTTACATGCTGCCTCCGCCTTACAGGTACCGGCTACACCCTCCAGCTGGACACTGCGTTCCTGTTCTCCTCTGACAGCCACGCCATCCAGACCAGAATGGGCGACCCTTCGGCGCCCTTCCCTTGCGTCGGCACCCTGTGCAACGAACGCCCTGTCTCCAATGCGCCCCCGTCCGCCCTCGTTCCACTTTACGATGGCGGTGACTTCTCTGTGCAGGATGAGAAACTGGTGGATGCCTCCACCAATTTCATCATGCGACTGAGGGTGAGCCTGTCGGGAGGCAGCCTGAAATTGGGTGCTAGCAATCGTTGGGGATGGAAATGGCGCTTGCATTTTCCACGCTTGTGCCACCTGCCTGCCCCCACAGCCCAACGTGAGCAACGAGGAGCTGGTGGCCATCTGCATGAGCTGTCAACAGACGACCCCTCCTCTCGCTTCAACGGCGCCTGTTTGATGGATCTAGATGAAGCCAGAGTTCAAGAAGGGGCAGATCCTGCCAGCCCTGTAGAGTGGGCCTTCCAGCCTTTCAACGTGGCCTCCTCTGTGAGTGCTGCTGGCATAGCACGAACTCCAAGGGCACCACACCCCTTTGCAGCTGCCTCCATCGGTTAATTTGGGCCTACTGCTGCAGGCAGATTTGCTTGCTATGCGTCGCACCCTGGGCAGCCAGGTGCTGTACATTGAACGTGATGGTACAGCTAGACTGGACTACGTCCCGGAGGTGCGCGTCATGGCCAGGTATGGAGGTGCACAGGATAATGGAAAGGTTCAACATGGCCCTGTGCTCTGCAGGCCACCATTGAGCTGCCCGGCAATGTTGCAAACGTTGACGCGGCTGTGCCCTGGGGGTGAGTTGGATAATAATGCAGCTGAGGCGCCCTATCCAGGACAAGTACACGAAGGGGGTGCCCTGACCTGCCCTTGCCTGGTTTTCATGTATATGCATGCATCCCTGCAGGCTCGACCGCATCGACCAGGCATTTCTTCCCCTGGATAGCTCCTACTCCCCAGGGGCGCTGAACGGCAAAGGCGTCCACATCTACGTGGTTGACACCGGCCTGCGCAAGTGAGCCTGAGGCGCCACCTGGAAAGTTATTCAACCCGCAACCTTGGGAACGCTGCCTGGGGCGCCTTACACTTGCCCCCTTCCCCCTTCACTTTGCCTCGCGATCTACAGCACCCACGTTGACTTTGCTGGGCGCATCGGCGAGTCCGTGAGCTTCATCAACGGCTACGCTGTTGCCAGCCTGGACAGCCGTGTGACGCGGGAGGCGATCGTCGCTGAGTACGACTGCGATGCAGACGATCTGGACTGCCTCCATGCCGCTCTTGGTGCTGACCTTCTGCCCGGCAACGACTCTGCCACCGTGCAGGCAGTGGCTTACTGGGATGGCAATGTAAGTGCGGAGAAGGAAGGATTGCATGATTGCAGTGTGCAAGCTAGATGGCCGGGTCGTTCTTGCTGACGGCCATTCATATCTTATTCAAAACACAGAATCCTTACTCCTCTGCAGGGCCATGGCACCCACGTCAGCGGCATTGCTCTTGGCACCCAGTTTGGCGTCGCTAAGCGAGCCACCCTCCACGCCGTCAAGGCCATGGGCGATGACGGAAGCGGAAGTTATAGCAACATCATTGCAGGTTGGCTTGCCAACTGCTAGGTGCACTGCCAGGGTCAGGCCGCCATGTTCCATCCAATTGTGTATGTCAGCATGCAGCTTCAGCAACCCTGTTCAATGCTCATCCTGCAGGAATGAACTGGGTGGTGCAGCATGTCAAGCGCAACGGCTGGCGCGGCGTGGTCAACATGAGCCTTGGCGGTCCGCGCAGCGTTGCCTTGAATGATGCCGCACAACAGCTTATCAACGCCGGCGTTCCTGTTGTCACCTCTGCTGGCAACAAGTATGGCGCAGGTGGGGCCAAGAGACGGTAAATGATGTAATGGGGAGCACAGCGGACTGCCATTGCGGATGGCTCCCTCCAGGATGGTTCCCCACAGCCACCTCTTTGCCCCTCACATTGCCCCTCCCCCGCAGATGCGTGCACGCAGTCGCCAGCCTCCAACCCCCAGTCAATTACTGTTGCCAGCTCCGACCAGAGGGACAAGCTGTCCTCCTTCTCCAACATTGGCTCTTGCGTTGATCTCTTTGCACCTGGCACCTCTATCACCAGCGCCGGCATTGCCAGGTGGCTTCTGAGTGCCGCAGGGTTCAATCTGCAGGCTGGGCTGGGCTGGAGATGCACGCCATATGCTCACACTCAATGTTACCTTCGATGCAGGGACACCTCTGCGGCGGTGATGAGCGGCACCAGCATGGCGTCGCCGCACGTGGCAGGCGTCGCGGCTCTCGTGCTCCAGGCCTACCCCATGGCGAGTGTGTCGACTGTCACCACCATCCTGACGAAAGCCAGCCAGAACATTGTGTTCAGTGCATCCACCGCGCCACGCTTTCTGCAGGCGCGTGGGCGCGTGCTAGCATTGCTGTTGCCACTTGCTTGTGAGATTGTCAAAGCACTTAGTCACAAGGCAGCACCGCCTTCCATGCAGGCCCAGCAGGCCCGCCTTGCGCCCAACTACGGACAGCCATCCCCTAGCCCTTCCCCTGTGCCCACCAAATCGCCCACCACCTCCCCCACCCCTCGCCCTGCCACGCCCTCGCCACCCTCAAATGCACAGCCGGTAGTGATGCCTGGGACGCAGCCGGCGCAGGGAAAGCTGGTTCCAGGTTACTCCTGAGGTCCGACAACTCTGCAGGCTGCATGCCGGCAGCTGATTTTACAATCCCCTGAGCAGCAAGTCTATGCCTGCCCAGGAGTTTCATGCTTGTGCCGCCAGTGAGTCCTGGCAAACCTACCGACAGCACCCCTGCGCTGAGATGCACTCCTGCCTTGTCGCCACCCCTGCCCCTTTGCCTCCTGCCATGCTTGTTTCCGAAATTTGAAGTGCTTGATTGAAGAAGGGATGGTGGGGGAGAGGGCCGGCCAGGACTGCAGCAAAAGTGAGGCTCACACATGCATCCGCGCACGGCGTGCACAGCGTGACGCCGTCAGCAACAGCTCGCCAGATTGCCCTGGCAAAAGCGGCGTTGTTCTTTTGCACTGCGGCCGATGGAACAAGCGATCGAGCCACCCAGCCTCAGCGAGGAGCAGAAGGCAGTGGCGTGAGTTAAAAGCACGACACTCTGCAGCTCGCAGTGCGCTGCAATAAACGAGATGTTACTGCCGATGTCGGTTTCACCGTGTTTGGTGTCGCTCAGTGCAACCTGCCGTAGCTGCGCAGCCCTGTTGCCAACACTGTGCGGTACTCCTTACAGAGACTTGGTGCTGGCTCTCAAGAATGTGTTTCTCACAGGAGTGGGCGGCACAGGCAAGACATTCCTGATTCGCCACCTGGTCCATCGCTTGGAGGAGGAGGGGAAGGAGGTGGGCAGCAGCAAAGCGTTCTCGTGTGTCCTCGCCCGCCCGCCCCCGTGAGACCATCAACATGCTGCTGCTTTTGGACCTGCCCTGGCAGGTGGCTCTGGCAGCCATGACGGGTTGTGCAGCCGATGTAGTGGGTGGAGTCACATTGCACAAAGTCCTTCAAATCGGCGCCCCCTCCAAGGTAAGGGCTGTTGTGGCCCCCACGCTTCCTCTGCTGCCGTCCTGCTTGCCGCAGCAGGCTTGCTGCCCGCTGGCGCCGGCCGCCCCCCCACCCCCACCCCACCCCACCCCCAGGTGGGTAACATACTGAGCGGGCGGTCCAGGAAACGTGGAGAGCAGTTGGGCAAGCTGGATGTGCTCATAGTGGATGAGGCAAGGCAGGGCGGGAGCGCAGGCAGAGCCGTCCTTGTGGCGTGAAGGCCGCCTGAGCGTCTGCCGTGTGCGCCATCCATCAATCTGTACTGTGTGTGCTGCAGGTGTCCATGCTGTCGGGGAGATGCTCCAGTACGTGTATCAGGTGGCTGGTGCCCACACCGATGCACGGCTGTCGTGTGGACACCTTTGTGCTTTGCAGCCGTCATGAGTCTTCTGGGCGCTGCTCGTCCTCGTGCATTGCTGCATGGCACACGGTGCAGCTTGTGCCCATCAATGCTTTCCCGCATTGCAGGCCATCACCGCTGCCCGCTCCGCCTACTTTCGTGAGCAGCTGGACGGGACGCTTCCGGCTGAAATGCGGGCTCGGCTGCAATCGCTGTTGCCGCTTCCCCTGGCTGGTCTGCAGCTGATTCTTGTGGGAGACTTCCTGCAGGTGGGGTGAGCGGCAGAAGAAGATGCTGCTTGCAGTGACTGCCATCAGTCAGAGCAGTGTGGTCTCCCACGAAACCCCATTCGTGCGAGACCACACTGCTCATGGTGTGCACTGCCTGAACGCATGGGTGTTGTCCCCCCCCGCATGGGTGTTGTGGCTCAGCTGCCTCCGGTGGACAAGGGGGAGCTGCACAACCAGAGGCAGCACGAGGCGGTGGTGCGGAACCTGGACGAGAAGCTGGTCAAGTGAGGGGCAGGGGGCATCAGGGGTTGTCGCTGGGCAGGCGTGCGATTGCCGATGCCGGGGGCATGTCGTTCACTGGTGGGTACCCGCTTGGGCTGGGCTGTTGCTCAGGGACGGCGTGCTGACGGGGCGCCAGATCCGCAACGCCGCCGCCGTGTGCAACCGCGGGCTGGTCTTCCAGACGGATGCCTGGCACTGCCTGGGGCTGCAGGTGGCCATGCTGAAGAAGGTGCGCACAGGGGGAACGGGCAGCTGCTGGCCGCCGCACTTCCCCTCTAGTTGCCGTACCTAGCCCCCCCCCCCCACCCCACCCCCCACCCCCACCCCACACACACAACCTCCATCTCGCAGGTCCACCGCCAGGCTGACCCCGAGTTTGTGGCCATTCTGCACGCGATCCGCACGGGGCTGCCACAACACGCCAGCTGGACGACTTGTGGCAGCGGTGCAGGTGCCGCGCGGCGCTGCGCACGCGGCCAGCGGCTTGGGCCGGCCTGTTCGGGGCTGCGCATTTAGCTGGGCTGCCCACCTCTCATGTCTTTGGGCTGGCTGCAGGCGGCAGCTCGCGTGTGAGGATGGCATCCTGCCCACTCAGCTCTTCTGGTGCGGGCCCGGGCGGGGGCAGGCGTGGTGCAGAAGGTGGTGGGCTCAGTGTGTGTCAGTCGGGCCTGAACAGCCGCTTTGGAAGCTCGTGTGGCTTGCACCACGTATTGCAGGATCAAGATCCCTGAAGCTGCGCTGCCGCATCACTGATCCCCATGGCCCCCCGCCCCACCCCCTCGTGCACCCAACCCAGCAAGAACATGGATGCCAGCCAGCACAACGCCGCACAGCTGGCGAGGTTGCCTGGCCCCCAGCACGAGTTCCATGCGGGTGCTCAGGGCCGGGATGTGTCACCCTGCCTGAGAAGCGCGCCGTGCAGTCTGGAGAGGTAGTGGCCTTGTCATTCACTCACTCGTGTGCCTGTGCCCACCCACTCGCTCTCTGCCCCCACTCCACCCCGCAGCCGACCGTCCAGAGGTGAAGGTGCGGCGGGGCGAGCTGCCGCACTGGGCCGAGGTGGAGCAGCGGCGGCGGCGCTTGAGGAGGCCATGCCAGAGGTGTGCCCCCGCCGCGGAACTACCAAGCTCCCGGCGCTGTGTGCTGCCCTGTGTGTGCCGAGCAGCTCGCTGGGCCGCGTGGGCCCTCCGCCGCCTGCCGCCTGATCCATGCTGTTGGTTTGGTGTCAGCGCAGGTGCTGCAGGCTGACCGCAAGGTGAAGGACGTGCTGAGCCTGAAGGTGGGGGCCCAAGTCATGTGCGTGGCCAACTTGGGGTGCGGGCTGGTCAACGGCAGCAGAGGCGTGGTGGTGGGACTTCTGGATGCAAGGTGGGCGGGGGCTCTGCGGGTGCACACGGGGCAGATGGCTGGGCGGTGCTGGGCGGAGCTGATGCTGTGCCCGCATGGCTCACTTGCTGGCTGGGCTGTATGAATTTTGCGGTACAAGCACGGCAGGGGCTGCAGTCTTCCAACTGAACTCTGTCCACCGTGTGCTCGTCTGGTCGCGCCACAGGGAGCGGCTGCAGGAGCTACAGCAGCTGCAGGCACGCCTCCAGATGGAGCTCAACAAGCAGCACGGCAGTGGCAGCAACAACACAGCGGCACAGCCGCGTTGGCTGGCGGAGGGCACAGCCGGGAGGCCTCCCGGGCAGGCTGGGGGAGGCAGAAGGTTCCGGCGACAGCAACAGCCCAGGCAAGGCGCGGGGCCCAACAACAGCACAGAGGAGCCAGCAGCTGTGCCTGCAGCGAAGCGGCAGCGCACGTCAGGCGGCCCACTCCCGCTGTCTGCCCCCCAGCGCTCAGCCTGGCGCCTACGGCTGCAACGCCCACGGCCGCAGCTCCAAAGTCAGACCAGCTGCCCGGCTTCCAGGCTGCCAGCCTGCACCTGGCTCAGCTGCGGGCGGGTGAGCAGCAGCAGCAGGTTGAGGAGCAGGCGGCGGCACCCGTTTCCTGCGGCGTTGCAGCCGGGGGCCTGCCGGGCGAGCTGGCTTGGGACGGAAGCTATGACTCGTGGCCCTTCCGGCACCTGCCCCTGGCCACCCAGGTGGCCATGGCAGAGCGCCAGGTGCAGTGGCTGACGGTGTTTGTGCAGCAGCAGGAGAAGCTTGCAAGTGGGCGGCTGCTGGGATGCGGCCAGCACGCGGCGGCTGCTGCTGCCGTGGCGAGAGCCGCGCCGGTGGTGCTGCCTGTGGTGAGGTGGGCCAACAAGAAGCTGGTGGAGCCGATGGCGGTCCCAGCAGTGTCCTTTGAATACAAGGTGAGAGGGCGGCAACGCAGCCTGCGCTTCACTGCGGCGCATGCACGGTGCCGCAGCAAGGACGCACAGCTCCCTGTGCCGTGGTGAGGCTGTGCCAGCCATGTGCTGCACAGCGCGCGCTGCTGTGCGTGGGCAGCCTCTTTCTTGTGTTGAGAACACCTCCCGTTCTGCCGGCGGCCCCGCAGGTCATCGGCCTGGGCACGGTGGTGCGGGTGCAGCTGCCGCTCATGCTGGCCTGGGCCATTACCATCCAGTGAGGGCGGCGCTGCCTGCCGCTGCCCTGGTCGGGCACGGCCACGCCCGACCCTCTGGGGCCGTGCCACTTGCGGCCACCTATTCACGCCACTCTGTTGGCTGCCTTGCTGTCTGTCCTGCCAATTTACGTGCGGATGCCGGCCCTCTGGCCACTGGCTGAGCCCACTGCGCCCCACCGCCCACCCCACCCCACACACACACTCCACCATCACCTTGCCTTCCTCGCCTGCCCCTGAGTGCTCCCTCTGCAGCAAGAGCCAGGGCATGACTCTGGACAGGGTGGTGGTTGACCTGAAGGACGCCTTCGCCCCGGGGCAGGCCTATGTGGCGCTGAGGTGGGGGCCTTGGTGGGCTGGGACTGGAAGGAGGCTGGGGCAGAGCAGCGGACGGCAGGCTGGCAAGTGCGGCCGCCTTCGAGAAGACGTTGGAAGGAACGTTTGCCAGATCAGAGGCGGTTACCAGCAGCTCAATCACACGGACCTCGATGTAGTTCTGCCAGAGGGAGGGCAGGCAAAGTGGTGAAGAACGCTGAGCGCCTCCTCTTCCTCCCCTGCGTGCAGCCGCGCCAGCAGCATGGAAGGCCTGCAGCTGCTGGGGCCCACCAACCCGCTGCGGTCGCTGCCGCCCCCAATCGCCTCGCCGTGCGCTTCTACTCAGACAGCCCGTGAGTGCTGCCCGCAGTTTGCTACATTGGAAAAGTGTGCTATGTGTGTGTGTGTGTTTTATTTTCGGGGGGGGCGCGCTTTTGATGGGCTGCTGGCAGCAGTCGACCCCGCATCCCCTCCACCCCTCTTGGCCCGTTGCACAGCGGCGAGCACCTGTCGGTGCTTGGCGACGGCGAGCGCGGCCCCTTCCCGCTGCCTGCCGACTTCCCGGGTCCCCAGGGCGCGGCCTACTACGCCTGCATGCAGCGCGGGCTGGCGGCACAGGTGACGGCGGCGGAGGTGCCCGTCCTGGCGCAGGCTCTTCAGGAGCACCGGCAGCAGGCGGAGCAGCGGCAGCGGCAGGCGGCGGCGGCGCAGCGGCAGCACGGCGGCGGCTGGGGTGGCTCGCCGCGCGCATCTGGCGGCACCAACTCGGCGATGCATGCCCAGGGCAGCGCGGACATGGAGCCCTTGGCTGCCTCTCGCGCCCAGCGCCTTCCATCGCAGCTGCGGCTCCAAGGCGCTGCTGTCGCCCACCCAGTCGCGGGCCACTGCCAGCCCGCACCAGAGGCCGTCGCAGCCAACCTCACAGCCGCAGCAGCAGCAGCAGCGTGGGCAGCAGGCGCTGCTCCCAGGCTTGGGCACGTCTTCCCAGCCAACCCCGCCGCGCTCACAGCAGCTGCAGGCTGGCAGCGCCGCCGCCTCGCCTGCCAAGTCGGCCAGGGAGCAGCAGGGGGCAGGCCAACCTCCGCGCCTTGCTCGCTGGCCGTTCCAGCTGCGATGCGGCGCCGCAAGGTGCCGCGGGGACGCCCGCGTCTCCTGTGCAGCCGCCTCAGCAGCCACGAGCGCAGCATGGAGCTCAGCAACCGCCCGCGCAGCTTGCGCCGCCTCTCCCCTCCCTCGTGCCGCTGCCCAACGCGCCCAGCCAGCGGCTGGTGCAGGTGTTCAGCTGCATGGAGGGTCAGCTGTCGCCGCCGGTGCTGGAGCAGAGGTGGGCCGTGCGGGCCCTGCTGGGGCGGGGACAGGCTGAGTGGGCGGGCTTGTGAGAAGGGGCGCAGATTCTGCTTTTAGCCTGCATGCTGGCATATCCTGTCAGCTGCTCACATCTCTCAAACGCAGCTCAGGTTCTTTGCTTGCCCCCCCCCGTCGGCTGTGTTGGTTGTCCCAGGGAGGCGCTGCGCGCCTGCCCCGACCTGGCCTCCCTGCTGGGCATGCTGCGCCGCACCCACCGCCTGGACGACGCTCTGGCGGCGGAGCTGTGGGCGGTGGATGCGGAGGGACGCTGCATGCTTGTGGGGTGCAGCGTGCCGCCCGCTGACGTGCTGGACGCGGCCGCCCTCCTGCTGCATGTGCTCCTGTGAGCGGCGTGGCGGCGCTGGCGGCAGCCAGCGCTGAACCCCTCCATGCCTCATCGCCGTGCCCTGCCTAGCAACATCTGTCCTGGTTTTTGTTGTGCACATTTGTTACTTGAGCATCTTTCACACGCTAGCCGCACGTCGGACAAGCTGGATGCCGCCGCACACAGCCAGGCGCCCCCTGCCGATGAGGCAGGTGGCGCTTGCCGCGCTTCTGCACAGCGCTGCTGCTGGCATTCCTCAGCCTGTTCTTGTGATCTGAATGAAACTGGCGGGCTTGGCTGTCGGCCAAGGTTAATGACAAACCCTCTCCCACCTATTGTCACGAAAGTAGCTTTGCAAGGATGGCTGATCCAATCAGTTGACGAGTGAGGAGACTGGCAGCCTCTTTGGCATCTGTGAGAACCCTGCCTGTGCACCCCTACCTTTCTTGTTGCACACGCTGCTTCAAGCTTCGCCTCATCGGACGTGATCTTATGCAATGAGATACGAACAATGCGTTGCACAGAGTCAGGCTGCACAGCCGAACCAAGTGCTCAGCACAGCCGCCGTTACGTGCTCAGCACAGCCGCCGTTAAGTCGCCGAACGGTGTCCCACGTCTGCCAGTACGTGAGAGCTTTCTTCACCATGTAAACTGACGTCGTCAAACAATGCGGCCTATCAAGGTGTCGCTGTTGGCTGTGCAGGGGTCAGAGCAAGAGGAGCAGGCAGGAGGTGGCCAGGCACCTTGGTGCACCCGCGTTCGTGCAGCGGTGCTTGCCAGCCGCAAGAAGCAGTGCTTTTGAATTTGATCAGAGGGGTTGTGGGACATCTCAGCAGATGTGGGCTAGCATGCGCGAGCTATCTTGGGGCACAGCTTGAGCTGCGTCATGGCACCGGTGCCAAGCATCTTTTGAATGGCCAACTGGTGTGCGCAAGTGAGGGTAGTGTCCCCGCGCGTGCTGAGAAAGCTTAAAACATACACAAACTTATGTTTAACACAGTGATGGCAGTCTACAAAGGCAACTTGCGGCGATGGGCATAGCTCCCAAATTGCCCGATGGCGGCGATGCCCCGCCTGCGTGTGCAACATAAACCAAGGGCATGTCATCGTCGATGGCGTGATCGCTGCGCACCCGTATCACAGCCAAAGAGAAGGTTACAGGAACGGCGCGCCTTGGCGAAGGTCTGCCCTTGTTTGCCAAGGGTGGACAAGCTATCGCAAACCTGAGAGGCCGCTTGGTTCTCGTCACTTTTCACCGCGATTAAAGATCTGCTTGATCACTTGAACACGAGGCACAGCCACGCTCGTCATACATCCCCGTGCTGCGCGCTGCTGCGGGCAGCTATCTTCAGTGCATGCAAGGGGACAAGCTACTTGAGCAAGCGCATTGTTGAGCTGTAAGTAGGATATAGCTCTCCACCACCCCTCACCTCAACCCACGCACCGTCAATAAGCACACCCGCGCTGTGCCTTTCCCTTGCTTAGGGCCGGCCCAGCACCTTGCATCACATCCATCGACAGCCGCGATGCACGCGGTGCGGCTGGCAGGGTGTGCCCAGTTGGGCGGGCGGCCTGCTGGCTTGGCGGCGTCACCTCGCCGGAGTGGGCGCTGCAGCCAGCCTTCCCGCAGCCTAGCAGCGCAGCGGCACCCAAGATGGCTGCAGCATCTGCTGCCTCTCAAAGCGTTGAGCGACTCGGATGCGGAGGAGGACGATGACGAGTACGAGGAGCAGCAGGCGCAACAGCAGCAGCAGCGGCAGCAGCAGCAGCAGGCCTCGGCACGTGAGGAGCAGGAGGCCGAGGCGGCCACCGCCTCCAGCGCCACAGCCGAGGCAGCGCAGCGCAGCGCACCCGCAGCCCGTGCTGCTGCCCCGCAGCGCGCAGTGGCGGCGGCGCCGCAGCCTGCCTCACAGCCGGACATGGGCCAGGCGTGGCGCATGGGCCTGGGCGGCGCGGTCGCCCTTGCCGCCCTCGCGGGCCTGGGCTTCCTGGGGCACCGCCTGTCGCGGAGCAAGGCGGTGACAGAGGCCGTAGCAGGCGTGCAGCAGACGATGCAGAGTCGGGGCTGGCGCGGGAGCGCAGCAGCGGCTTAACGAGTTCATGAGCACTCTTCGCAACATGCAGGCACGACGCTGGGGGGGGGGATGTCCTGAAAGCGCTTGATACTCTTCCTTTGGACATTTGCTGTATGCATGGCCCACGAAAAGTGACGGTCCAGCAAGGGTACCAATGCCGGCACAGCACAGCACAGTACAGCACAGCACAGCACAGCAAAGCTACACATAGCTCTCCTCCTTCTTGTCCCCCTCCTGCAGACCGCCGACCTGTCGGCTAAGAACCTGGGTGACGAGGGCTTTGCCTATGTCGTGGACGCCCTCTCCTTCAACGACAGGTGGGGCCCCGGGTGACCACACGCTTTGGTGGCCCTGCGCGGGGGTGTACGCCCTGGCAGCGCTGCTGGTGCAGCACCGCGCAGCTGGCGTGCATGGCGTCCTTTCCTGGGCAGCAAGGGTTGTATAGGCCGCGCCAGTGGCCATGGCGCCCTTGCGACCGGCTTGCGGGCGTGTTTGCCTGCCTGGCTGCTTGCAGGTGCGTGGCCGCCGACTTCTCCAAGAACGGCATCGGGCGCAGGGCGCCTCGCAGCTGGTGGCCGTGCTGTCCAACAACGAGGGCTTGCGCACGCTGCTGCTGGACACAAACGCGCTGGGGGATGAGGGAGCCGCGCTGATGGCCACGGTGCGCGGGCATTTTTTGGGGTCAGGGCGGTTCGGGGTGTCCTTGTTTGATGGAGCACAAGCGCTCTCGCGCTGGCCTCTGCCGATGATGTGGCAGCGTACACTGACGCAAAGGACGGCATTGGTTGGATAGCAGCTGCTGCCAGCAGGGCACTCTAGCACCAAGTGAGGGCCCTGGACGCCCGGGATCACCGTCACCATCCAAGCGTGTGCTGCCGCAGGCGCTGGCTGGCGGCTGCCGCATCACCAACCTGAACCTGTCTGGCAACAACATTGGCGACGCCGGGGCCAAGGCGCTGGCAGAGATGCTCAAGGTGGTGGGGTGGTGGGGTGTTGTGGGGCTGGGAGGAAGTACGGTTTTTAGCTGGTGGCTGGGATGGTTTTTAGCCGGGCCGCGACGTCGCAGAGAGGGGAACACCAGTGTGGCTGTCCAACTTCTGCTGGGCTGTACGCGGCCTGGACAGCTGCACCACGCCCCCTCCAATCTAAAGTCTGAGCTGTGGCCCCTCCCCCACCGCTCCCACCCACCCTACCCACCCACCCACCAACACGCGCACACACACCACCATCGACCCAATCACAGACCAACACCACCTTGGAGGTGCTGGAGCTGAACGGCAACGTGATCGACTACGAGGGGGTGGGCGCGCTGGCAGAGGCGCTGGCGCAGAACACCACCCTCAAGACGCTGGGGCTCAGGTGGGCCCTTGGGGGGCCGGGGACGCCACCCCGGCAACCGCATGAGCGTTACCACGCCGGCCCCTGCCACCCACCTCAACACCGCTCTCTGTCCGCGCGCGCAGTGACAACTACATCCAGACCCCCGGCGCCGCGTTGCTGGCAGCAGCCCTGAAGGAGAACAAGTCGCTACAGGTGGGTGGCCCTACCTGGTAATACCAGGTCTACAGCATTCCCCCTGCCTCCTCATCCTTGGAAGATGAACATGGTGCGTAAGCCTCCCTGTCCCCCTCTTACGCGGCACAGGAGCTGTATGTGAAGGGCAACGAGCTGGGTGACGAGGGGGTCAAGGCTCTGTGCGAGGCGCTCAAGGGGCACAAGGGTGAGCCGCCGCTGCCCGCTGCCTGTATTGCATTGCACCAGGCCTCGCCAACAGCGCTTCCAAGCCTGGTCGACCCCTTCGAGGCCCCCACAATCGCCATGTTTTGCCAACCGCAGAGCTGAAGGCTGTCGACTTTGGCAATAACTCAATGGGCAAGGAGGGGGCCTACGCTCTGGCAGACCTGCTGCGCGGCTCCACCACCGTCGCCGACGTCAACATAAACATGAACGACGTGGGCAACGAGGGAGCCTTCCAGGTGTGTGCTGCGGTCAGTGTGTATTCCTGTCTGTGTGTTTGTTGGTGGGTGAGGCACGAGTGGCAGCTTTCTGCTCAGCGCATGCTGGCGTCTTAACTTGCCGAGACATTCCCTCCCCCTCCTGCCCAGATTGCGGCCGCCATCAAAGACAACCGCTCCCTGCGCCAGCTGGATGTGGGCGGCAACAACATCAGCGAGGACGGAGCCAAGGCGTTGGCAGGTGAAGCTCTGAGCCCCTGTAACACAGCCGGCCACCGGGCTTGCCTGGTTGCTGCCAGCCAGCCACTGCATGGCCAGCCCTCCTGGCTGCCTGGCCTTCCGTCGCCGACCTTGCCGCCCGCCCTTCCCCCTACATCATGCCGCTCATTCACGCAGCCGCGCTGAAGGGCAATGAGGAGCTGCGCTCGCTGGAGCTCTCCTACAACCCCATCGGTGCGCAGGGGACCAAGGCATTTGCCGACATTGTCAAGTACGACATGAAGGTGAGGGGGCAGCTGGCAGGTGGCAAGCCGCTGAGCAGCACTGTTTCTGCGCCACTGGAGGATGTTGCATAGCATCCCCACCAGCCGCAGCCGGGGGCGCTGCAAGCCGGTTGCAGCTCGGCAGATGTGTTCGGTGGATGGAAAGCTGCTCCGTCTTGCTGCCGCTGTCCTGCCTAGGCTGTGATTCTTGGGTCCCCCTCCTGCCCTTCAGCTGGACGTGCTGGGCATGGGTTGGTGCAAGGTTGGCTCGGGTGAGGGTGTGCAGGCTGTGGCCGACATGCTCATGTACAACCAGACCCTCAGGCGGCTGGACCTCAGGGGCAATGGGCTGGGCAATGACGGTGAGGAGGCAGGGGCAGCACTGGGGTGCACGCTGCGCAGGACATGGCACGCGCTTCAACAGCCCGACATGACTGCAGCGCTGCTGTGGAGGACCCTAGAAGGACCCTCGCTGAGCGCCGCTGGATCCCGCCCTGCGCGTGTTCACCCCTCTGCCTCCCCTGCTGCACTCATCCTGCGCTATTCGGTACCTGGCTCACCGCCCCTTGACAACCCCTGTGCAGGCGCCATCTGGTTCTCTCGCGGCTTCAAGGAGCACACCAATGAGGCGCTGCGTGAGCTGGAGCTTGGCTACAACGAGATCAAGGACGAGGGGGCATGCGCGCTGGCGCAGGCACGCTGGGCGGGATGACAGGGGCAGGCTACGCTGCCTGGAGAGCGGGGGAGCAGCCTGCTGCTGTGCAGCGGTGCTCGGCAAACTAGGCTGAGCTGCTGCCTCGCTTTGCCGTGCCTTCCTGCGTCGCAGGCTCTCAAGGCCAACCCTGAGGGCGCCCCCAAGGAATTCAAAATCAATGCCAACTACATCAGCAAGTTTGGGCAGGTGAGCTTAGGATGTACTATGGAGGGGTGTGTGGTGGTGGTGGTGGTGGTGGTGGGTTGGGGGGATCGTTAATGATGTGAAAACACTGCTGGCATGGTCATCCTCACCGCAGCCACGTTTTCAGCTCACCACCCTCATCCTCCCTCCCCCTAGGTGGCCCTCACTGAGGCGCTCGACATGGTTTATGACATGGCCAAGAAGGAAATCACAATCACCTTCTAATTGAACACACGCTCCATTGGAGTCGCCTTTGAATTCATTCAAAGCCGCTCATGACCATTACAGGCTGCAAGTGGTCGACAGCGCACATAGCCTGCTTGTCAGGAAAGGCTCGTCTCCGGCGGGCGTCAAGTCTCGTAGGCGGTGGCGGCAGGACATGCCTTGTAAGATGAACGTCGGCCTATTCGTTTCTTGATCCCCTGGGGAATACCGTATCATAGAAGGCCGGCATTCGCATAGACGGGCAGCTCTTCGCAAAAGTGTTGCCTCTTCCAGGTGTGCACCGAAACAGATTCTCCTGGGCTTCAACACCATACTCAGTAGGTTATACCCGTTTCTGGTTTCCGACCTGATCGCGCACCGACAGCCCTGCCAAACTTTGTGATCTCTCCCTCTTCAAATCGCCTTTCATCGTGCGTGGTTGGCCCTATATCGATGCAGGAGTACTGGTTGTAGTGTGACACGCCGCACCAGGCCATGGCTCCACCTCCGCCACCCCCTCCAGGGCTGAGCCGCTCAGCGGCGAGCGGCAGCAGCGGCGGACGCTCCCAACAGCAAAGTGGTGACAGCAGCCAGAAGCACCCTTATTGGCGTAACAAAAGCAAGGGCAGCAGCGCTGAGACAGGAGAGTCGCCGCAGTATGGCACACCTTCGTTTGTTGGTCGTCACGCTCCACACCAAAACCGGGCAGGTGGGCCTTGATTCGTTCCTAGGCTGCTGCAGGCAGCCCACAGCTCACCCCTCCACAGATTGACGAGTTTTTCAGTTGTAATGATGCCATTCGCTGATTGTATTCAAACACTGTTGCAGGTAACACCCCACCACCGCCACCACCGCCGCAAAGGACTTCTGCCAGCAGCACCAGAGGTGGCAGGGGCGGTAGGGGTGACCGCGGCTTTTCTTCCCCGGCAGCCACTCCCATCGCCGTCCCACGGCAGGGGCAGCTGCGTCGCAGTGGCAGCAGCAGCAGGGAAGGCACTCCCGGCAGCTTGGGCAGCTTGTATGGCACGCCGACGCGGTTCGGCAGCGCAGGTGCTGCAGCCAGTAGCTGTGCGGGCAGCTCGAGAAAGCCGGGGCGACGGGGCTCCTACTACCCGGAACACCTGCCAGGAAGCCTGCTGCAGGTGCATGCGTGAATGGTCATGCATGGTGAAACCAGGCACGCGATGTTGTTTCCAGGTTGGCAGTTCTGATGGAATGCAAAGCACATGCGCTTCCGGCGCACCACCCTTCCCTCCCGCACCCCATCCCCCTGATGCAGCATGGGCTAAAGAGCGGTTCATTATTCCGTGCTGTGTTCCGCACCAACCCCTCAGACCGCAACCAAGGATACTGCACCCTGCCAGGCCTACCCACGGATGTGTTCATTCGGGTGGGGGCCGGGCCGGCTGCCGCTGCAGCGGTGATGGAGGGCCATGCCGGCTTGGCCCGGCACGCAATCCTGACCATGAATGCTGTTGACAAGTGCAATAGACCTTGACCCGATGTTCTTGTACTTGAAGTGCTTAGCATGCCGCCTCTCTCTGGCTTCAACACCTGCAGGGCCTGAAGCCTCAGAATCGAGCGGTGGAAGGGGATGAGGTGGCCATTCGCCTCCTGCCCCCTCAGACTGGTATCAGCTGAGCAGCGCAAAACAGGCGACAGCGGCAGCAGGTAGCAGCACTCCAGCGCCGACGCTTGTGGCGCCCCAGGGGGCAGCAAGCAACGCGCTGCCGCTGCCCTCACGGCTTGGGTCTGCAGCAGGGGCTGCACCGCCGCCCACGCCCCTGACCGCTGCTGTGGGTCAAGGACCGGATGCTATGACGCCTCCCGCATGGGCCGCGGCGCGCCAACGGCGCCCATCAGGCGACCTTGTGGCGTCCCCTGCGCTGAAGCCGTCAGGTGGGGACGCGCGCTGGTGACTTGCATTGGCAGTCGCCTTTCCGCTGTGACCTTGGCTGCATTGACACAGCACAGCGCGCTTCCCCTGCAGCCAGCGGTGGGGAGCTGGCAGTGGCGCTGGGCCCAGCGGATCTGTGCCCAGACGACAGCAGCGAGGAAGGTGGGCGGGCACTTTCTGCCCTCGCTTTCTGGCTGCTGCTCATCCAGCCTGCATCAATGCCTGGGCACAGTGCCTCACTGTGAGCCTCATGCTGCCCAGCCCTCCTTGTGGCCACGCAGGTTCCGTGAGCAGCGAGGGGGTCTGGCTGAGGAGGAGCAGGAGGCAGTGCTGGCAGTCTTGGAGGAGGAGGTAGAGGTGGGCCGCTGAGCGGGAAAACAGCCAGGCGACCTCAGCATGCCTGCACCAAGTGCTATTTGGTACAAACCCTCTGTGCCTGTTCCTTGCAGGGGCTGCATCTGGATGCCGACATTGCTGGCATGATGAGCGAGGGCAGCTCCCCGTGGGCAGCTGCGCCACGGAGCAGCAAGGGCCCAGTCCGCGCCCTGTGGTTGGCCTGCAGGCAGCAGCTGAGGGCGGGGCGTCAGGCCTGGCTAATGCTGCGGAGGAGGCTGATGAGCCTGAGTCCATGGCCGACTTCCTGGTGAAGGAGGTGCACCGGCAGCAGACGCCCGCGCCCCCTGCAGCGGCAACAGCGGCAAGAGACGGTGCCCCGCGCTCCTCAGCGGCACCCGGCCGCGTCAGCGACACGAACAACGCCATCCCCGACCCGCGCCTGGCCTGCTGGCATCCCACGGGTCCGCCCTCTGAGGTCCTGGCGGTTGTGGCGGAGCGGCTGAGCGCCATGGAGGGCTGGCGGGTGACGGGGAGGTGGTGGCGGTGCTGGAGCCGTCGCGGCGGCGCGAGTCGGTTGTAGGTGAGCGCGGGCGCCGCGTGTGCAGCTCCCTGCTTGCTCAAGCCACTGCCATCCCTTGTAATTGGGCTGACAGCTGTCCAACCCGGCCCCCGCTCCCCTGCAGGCGTGCTGAAGCAGGAGGGCGAGAAGGACACCGGCACCTTCTTCCTCATCCCTTGCGACCCCCGCCTGCCGCGCATGCTGGTTCGCTCCGCGACGATGCCGCCCCAGATGAAGCAGGCGAGATGGGTGCTGCATCACACTGCAGCTGCGGTCATGGCCTGCGGTCATAGTCGTGGCCTCGGGTCATTTGCCTGGCACCCTGGACCGCTCACGCTTTGTCCCCGTTGGTGCTGCAGGCTCTGAAGCGTGAGGCGCAGACGGCCGACCTGTCGGCTCGCACCCTGGTCAGCGCTCGCATGGAGGCCTGGCAGGCTGGCTACCCCTTCCCGCTGGCTCAGGTGCAGCAGCCCTGCTGCCAGCCAGGGCTCTGCTCCTGCCGGCTTGGCGCCTGCTGTCTCTACACAGCGACGCTTTGCGGCGTCCCCTGCCTCCTCCCGATCCCTGCTTGACCCGGCCTCCCGCCCATGAATGCAAAACCACCAATGCCCCCGTCACCCCCCCCGGGAGCAGGTGCGCTCCTCGCTGGGCCAGGCGGGCGACCTGGCCAGCGAGACGGCGGCGCTGCTGGCCATGGAGGGTGTGCGCGACGACGACCAGTTCAGCCCAGAGGTGGGGGCCTACGCCCGCGTGGGGCAGGGGCGGCTGCCACCCCGGCCAGCCCACCCAGGCCCTGCTTGCGCTGTCGATGTGCCTCCCCCTGCCTCCACTTGGCCTGCACTCTGCCTCCCCTCCCGCAGGTGCTGGCCTGCCTGCCGCCCACTCCCTGGTGCATCGGCGATGAGGAGCTGGCTGCACGCCGCGACTTCCGCGCCGCTCGCGTGTTCAGCATCGACCCTCCCACAGCCCGGGACCTGGACGACGCGCTGTCAGGTGGGTGCCGGCCCCGGCGTGCTGCCGGAAGCGGTGCTGCGGGCGTTTGTGAGCGAGCGGATGAGCAGCAGCAGCAGCAGCTGCTGCGGTTGCTCTCGCGGCCCGCGTGGCTGGCTGCATTGCCATGGTGATCGTAGGGTGCACTGAAAGCTCCCATCCCGCCCACCCCCACCCCCCCGCCGGCAGTGGAGGAGCTGCCCGGGGCGGCTACCGGGTGGGCGTGCACATCGCTGACGTGTCGCACTTTGTGCAGCCGGGCACTGCCCTGGACAGGGAGGCACAGGAGCGCAGCACCTCGGGTAAGCGCGCGGGGTGGACGGCTGGCGCCCGGGGGAGGGGGAGCCTGGGGCTTTGGTCTGCGGCCATGGACGGGGATGCACCCATTGGTTCTGCCCAGGAGTTTAACGCCACCCTGCTGCCCCCTCCCCGCCTCCTCACACACTCACACACTCCACACCCCTTCGCAGTGTACCTTGTGGACCGTGTGATCCCCATGCTGCCCCGTCTGCTGTGCGAGGAGCTGTGCAGGTGCGGCCCCGCCCCTGGGCTGCGATGTGCTGCCTCTGAGCGCGGCAGCCTCTGCTCTGCACACTCGCGCTGCAAGCGCCGCTGTGCTGCCCAGCCCCCGAGGAGACCTCCGCCCCGAGCGACCCTGCAGCCTGAACCCTGGGGTGGACCGCCTGGCCTTCAGCGTGGTGTGGGACATGACGCCCGAGGGGATGTGCTGTGAGCGCCGCCCGCCTGCCGCGCTGCCTGCTGCCCTTTGCCCCACTCGCCGCCGCCGCTGCCGCCGGCCGAGACACCTGGCCGCCACAGCCCTTCTGCCTGCCGGCCTGGGCCGCAACAACTCAGACCTGCATTGTTCGCTGCACCTGCTCAGTCCGCAGCCGCTCATCCCCCAGTCAGTCATGTGCCCCCCCCCCCCCCCCCCCCCCCCCGCCCGCCACCCCCCGCAGGTCCACCTGGGCGGGCGCAGCGTGATCCGCTCTTGTGCCAAGCTGGCCTACCCGCATGTGCAGAGCATGATAGAGGGGCAGTTCTTGGGTGGGTTGTGTCTTGCTGGCGGAGGGGGGGACGTGCGGCAGGTTTCGTGCGAGTTGTGAAGTGGAGAAGGTTGGAAGGTGCCGAGGTCCTGCTGCTGCCACAAGCCGTGGTCCCGTCAGGGGCAGGCTTTGCTTGCCCGCACAACGCAAAATCACGGCCCAGTGCCGCTGCCTGCTGCCTCTGCAGCCCTGGAGGGTCAGGAGCCCCCGCCGGTGGAGCTCAGCGGGGTCACGCCTGGCCAGAGGTGGGAGCATGTAGAGGGAAAGGAGTGCGGACATCGATGTTTGTCGTTGGCGTGGGCATGTCCACAAGCATATTTCTATTCTTTGACTATGCCATGCCTGGTCCTGCACAGGTGGTGAAGGATAGCCTGACCCTGCACCGCATTGCTGCCAGCCTGCGCAAGCGGCGCTATGACAGCGGCGCCTTGAGGTGAGGGGTGGCAGGACCCATGCACAGTGCAGGGGCTGACGCCTTCCTTCCCAGCCCGCCTGCTGCATGAAGGGCGCCCCCGGCTGTTTCGGTGCATGCACTCATCGGCTGCCCGCCGCCTCGCTGCCAGGCTGGACAACACGCGCCTGTTCTTCCGCCTGGACGACGACGGCAACCCCGCAGACTACGGGGCGTACGAGCAGGTGGGCTCTGCAGCGTGGTTGTGACTGGCTGGCCGCCACGACGTGTGCTACGCACGATGGGGCAAAAGTCCCCCAGGTCCTGAGTGACTGGCTGGCCGCCACGACGTGTGCTACGCACGATGGGGCAAAAGTCCCCAAGGTCCTGTTGCGGGCACCTTTCATCACCCCCAGCACACACGCCTCACCCACTTGCACCGATGCACTTGCAGCGCGCGGCCAACTGGCTGGTGGAGGAGTTCATGCTGCTGGCAAACATGACCACAGCGCGCATGGTGGCCGAAGCATTCCCGGACAGGTGCGCTGCAGCTGCCGCCTCCTCGCCAGTGGGCACAAACGCCAGCCTGTCTGCCAAACTCCGTGGTGAGGGGCTGCGGCTCGCTGTGCCCATGGTCTGTCTGTGAAGCGCCGCACCCCTTCACCCTGCTGTGTCCCGCGGTGCCTCCACGCAGGGCCCTGCTGCGCTGCCACCCTCCCCCAACCAGCACAAGATGGCTGAGCTGGCGGCCACCGCAGCTGAGCTGGGCTTTCAGCTGGACACCGCGGGGGCAGGTGGGCAGAGCGTGTGAGGAGTGGGCTGAAGTGGGCTGCGGCTGGGCAGCAAATCATTGCTGCCAAATGAGGGGTTGTCTGAAGGCAGTGGCTCTGCAGGGCGGTCTCACCTCCCGTTGCACGCCGTTTGCAAAGGCGCTGCACGTTCCCCTGCCACATCGCCCATGCTGCAGGCCCGCTGCAGCAGTCGCTGAGCGCGCTGCGGCAGGACCCCGCTGCAGACCGCGCCGCCCTGGAGGTGCTGACGCTGCTGGCCACCAAGCCCATGCAGGTGGGGCGGGGCCGCTGCATCGTAGTGTGGATGTGTTGGTGGTGGTGTAGTGTGGATGTGGATGTATAAGTGAGAGGTGGGGGGAGGGCGGGGGGCACGCGTGCGCGGCGATGCCCCGCCTTCACAGCATTTCGGCGGCAGGCAAGAACAACAAGTGCTGCCGACAGGGTCGCCCTGTGTTCAGCGCCCAGTGGCGCTCGCCATCGCCTCAGCCTTCTCCAGGGTCTCTCGCCCCTCTGCCTGCCTGCCACCACAGAACGCCCGGTACTTCTGCACGGGGAGGCCCCGGACGACTCCTTCTGGCGCCACTTTGCACTGGCCGTCAGCCACTACACGCACTACACCTCACCCATTCGGTGCGGGAGGGGGGATGGGGCTGTGCTCTGCAATCAACGACTGCCCGCTGCCTGGGGCGGCTGTTGCAAATTGCACCCTCCAACATTGAGCCAGCAGCTTGCCCTTTCCCCCGCCCAGGTACGGTCTGTTCCTCTCCCGCCCGCCTTGCCCCCACCCACCCACACCCACCCACACCCATCCCTCCCCTGCCCCTGCAGTCGCTACCCCGACATTGTGGTGCACCGCCTCTTGGCGGCGCTGCTGGACGGGGAGGGCAGCGCGGCTCAGCGTGCTGTGCGACATGGCCTGGCTGGCCCGCGGGAGGTTGGCGAGGTGGCAGCGCACGCAAACGACCGCAAGATGGCGGCCAAGAACGTGCAGGTTGGCCTTGTGTGTGCATGCGGGGATGGGATTGGGGCGGGGTAGGGGATTGAGGGGATTGGGGGCCCTCAATGCAGCCAGCAGCATCTGGCAGGCGGTGCAAGGAGCACCACCCCACGGAGCGCGTGGCGACGCCCGCTGCACCGCCCTCTCCATGACCCCTCTTCCTGCGCGCTCTCCTGCCGCAGGACGGCAGCCTGCGCCTGTACCTGTGTGTCATGCTGCACCGCTCCCCATCGTGTGCGACGCGGGTGCGCCCGCTGCCCTGCTGCGCCCTCCACCTCAGCGGCTCCCACACCTCGCCTGCGCTGCCCTGGGAGTTAGCTTGCCGCTGGGTTGTGGCTGCGCAGCACCGTGATTGCATGCTGCTGCGGCCGTGCTGCTGCACGCTGCTCACCCCGCCCCGCCCCCCATGTGGACGTCAGTGGTGATGCAGCTGGGGGCTCCCCTTCTTCGACGCATACATCCCCGCTCTGGGCTGCGACGTGCGCATACACACCGACTCCCTTCTGCGCGGCGGCGACGCGGCAATCAGCGCCGCCTGGCGCCCGACGACAAGTGAGCGGGTTTGCTTGGCATGCCGGGGGCGAGGTGTTGGCGTAGGGATGGGCACTTGACGCCAAACCATCCGCATGTGGGAGCTGCCTGGCAGGCAGGCCTGTGCAGGCGCGCACCGAGCAGCCTCCCTGGCGGCGGTTTGTGCGCAGGGTGCTGGACCTGCGACATGTGGCGCGGGACTCGCCGCAGCGCAGCGAGCAGGACGAGCCAGATTACTCGGGTGCGGGGCATTTGCGGGGCGGGCCGGGCAGGGCACTGCTCCTCCCTCTTTCCGTGGTGCTGATGTTTCGGCCTCCTGCTGAACCTCCCTGCCGCCTGCCTCGCAGATGTCCCAAACTTGGCGGCGCTGCGCAACCCAGCGGGCATTGCGCCTGTGGAGCTCCCGCTCACGCTGCGCATGCTGTCCCACGTCCCCATCCTGGTCAGCAGCAGGCGCAGCCAGACCAGCGGCAGCCCAACCCACGTGGCTGCCAAGCTGTGGTTGCGCCCGCCCCTGGCCAGGCGGGACATCCGTCAGCGCAGCCCAAACAGCAGCAGCAGCAGCAGGGCGCCCTTCGCGAAGCCCTGATGCAAGGCATTCAAGAGCAGTGGGATTAATGAGTGCCATGCACTATTTTGCTACTTCAGTTCTCTTGTGCCAATTACACCTGCATGCTTGACTCCAACAGACTCGTGGCCCAACTCGACCAAAGTCTCCAGCGCTGGCTGTCACACGTGCTGACAGGTTGTCCCGGAACCAGGCATGAAGTTTCACGTGGTTGAAACCACTCCTCACTCATCCTCACTCCGTGTTGCATTTTGTTCAGTTCCTGAAGCACTGAATCTGTATTCCAAAAAGGTGCAAGTACAACCTTGAGAAACCATCAGGTGCAGGCGTGCTCCGGGGGCATAAGAGAGGCAATGGTGTGCAGTAAGTAAAGAGGTATGAGATGTGAGCTGATCCGTGCAAAGCTTTGTTGCTTTTCTAGGAGTAGCCCGGCACGGCTGAAGGGTAGAAAGCCACTGACACTCATGCACGCTCACTGTAACATGTCACTTCGGCCTTGAATCACAATACAGTGCCCTTGAAACCGACAAAGCGTGCCGCAGCCCAGCTCTAGCAAGGTTCGACCCGCCGCACACACGCACACGCGCGTCTGCCAGCCGAAGACGCACAAGTTGGGCGACGAGTTCAGCGAGAAATGAGACTCAGCCCCGCCCAAGCCCCGCCCCGCGGCCCTACGGCCTTTGACGCCCTGCCGCCTGACTGCCTGGAGCGAGTCGTGGAGCTGGGTTTCATCGCCCAGCTGGACCCTTTCTTCGACTCCATCGACCTGCTGCGCCAGGCAGCCACTCTCGCCTGCGTGGGAAATGCAGGCTGCACAGCAATTGCTCGCCTCCTCTTCGCACATCTGTCGCCACGCTTCGGTGAGAGTTGCGAGGCATCGCCGGTGCTGGCCAACACTGGAGCAGCACATTGCTCATCACCTCCTGCACTCCCACCTCCCCCTCGCCAGGGATGGAGCTCCCTTTTGGGGTGACAGAGCGCAGCACTGCCAAACAGCTCAAGGAGGCGCTGAAGGCGTGGGGGCTGCCCGTCGGCGGCAGCAAGGCCGATCTTTGGGAGCGGCTGCAGGATGAGGTGGGCCCACAACGAATCGGCACCTTTGCCTTGCAGGAATGTAGGCCTCAGCGCTTGGCGTGCATGCGTTGCAGCAAGCCTGACCCATGTCCCCCTCCCACCCGCCAGGTGCGGGACAGCGAGGAGGACGAGGAGGGCACCCCGCCAAAGCACTGCATCGTCAGCGGCGCCACACGTCGGCAGCTTGCCCACGGCGGCAGCAAGCGCGTGAGCCACAGCCAGGCCATGAAGAAGTACTTCCTCTCCAAGTGGCACCTCTCCCAGCTGGAGTTCGTGTGAGTCGGATGGGTTGCAGCCTCGCCCTGCAGCCCCGCATTGCTTAGGCCCAGGCAGGCTGCAGATGCTGGGCCAAGCAGATAACAAATACACCCTTCATCCCCCCCCACTCCATCATCAGCACCGACGAGCGCAAGAGCGGTGGAGATGGCGCCAAGCTCTACCTGCTTTCAGACGTGAAGCGCATGGCTCGGGACGTGCACCCGCAGGGCTACCGCCTCCTGGTGCAGCAGCAGTTCCAGGATAGGGATAAATGGGAGAAGATGAAGGAGGTGCGGGAGCTCAGCGGTGATGAGCGAGGGTCGCAACTCGCGCCTTGCTTGCTTGGCGCTGCTGCAACCAGTGGTTCAGAGGGGACCTGTCGCTGCGCAGGACAGCGAGCGCGCACGCCATGAGCGCTGTGAGGCGCTGCGTGCTGAGCTGGTGCGTCGTGGGCGCAGCGCGGAGGAGGCGGAGGCCGCCGTGGAGGAGAACCCAGGCCTCTCCCGCGTGACGTGGTGAGCATGGCAAACGGATCACACGCAGGGGCAACGATGGTGTTATATTTGCACATCTACAATGGGTGGCGGCTGAGGTTCACATGCAGAGCCCAGTACGCCTGCCCATGAAGCAAGGCTGGGCTGGGCGGAGGAGCAGCCCCTCCGCATCCTGCCTCCAAGTGCAGCGGGGGAACAGCTGCTAAGCTGCCCCACAACAAGGGCTTCCCAGGCTCTAGCAGACAAACAGACGCCAGTGTGCAAGCTGACTTGCTGAGCCTGCGGTGCCGCGCTGCCCAACCCCTGTGTCGCAGGGGCACTATGTCTCACCTGCCCGTGCCCGCCGCCGCAAACCACCTGGAGCGCATGCACTTTTGTGTTGACGCCCCCGATCGTGAGGAGCTGTTTGCCCTGTACTTTGAGGCAGACCCGGTGCCGCCCAAAAAGAACCTGTCCAAGTACAAGGTGGGGAGAGGGGGACAGAGTTGGGGAGGCTGCGCCGCCAGGAGGGCGCGCGCGTTGGATACAATGCAACGCCAGGCAGGATGCAGGTCTTCGGTTCCAGCCAGAATGCTCATGTGACGGCCGTGGGGTTGCCGCCGCTCCGCCCCCTCCCCCGGGCTCCACCACCCCACCTCACCTTACGCCCTCCAACCCCTCCACAGGCCAAGGAGCAGCGCCTTGAGCGTGCTGCCCGGGCTGTGATGCGCTGGTGGGTTGCTGAGCAGTGCTGCTTGCCTTGGTGCCATGCATAGCTCAAACACCATGTCCAGCTGCGCACCACGCCTCAAAAGTTGTCTCAGCCTGCGCACCCCCACCCCACCCACCCACCCACCAACACCTCTCTTCATCTGCTCCTGCAGGTTCGTTTCCACCAAAGGCACCCTGCAGCAGCTGCGCGACGACGCCGAGGTGCCCGCCTCGCTGCTGCCAGAGCTGGAGAGGCTGTGGCAGGCGGCCCACGGCGGCGCTGCCGGCGGCTCGGGGCCGGCGGCGCAGGGACCTCCTCCGCAGCGGGCGCTGGCCCCTTTCCCGACGAGGAAGAGCGTGAGTTGGAGGAGAAAGCTTTCCACGCTGTGCTGGAAGGGTTGTTCTTTGGAGAGTTTGAAGAGGGCGACGGCTCGGATGACGGCGGGTGCTTCGACGGCTGCTGCGACGGCTGCTGAGCAGAGCTACTGCAGCAGGCATGCCACCCAGTGCACGACGTGCTTGTACAGATCTTGTGCTTGATCAGGTCGTTTAGAGATTGTGAAAGGCTGTAACCTAGGCTGTGACCCGCGTAATACCAACGAAACACACCCAGGCAATGCAGTGGGCTGCAGAAGTGGCAGGGCAAACAGGTGCCCACCTCGCCACCCTGTCACGCTGCCGGTCGGTCCCGGGTCAGATGTCATATACAGTTTTCACAAACGACCAAACGACCTGCGTTCACGGCACGCGTGGCGCACCAGGCTCAGCAGCTGCCAGGTTGCCCAGCACGCCCAGCAGGCGGCTGACGTGGTGGTCCGCCGCCGCATGCTTGGTCACCCTTACCCCCACCCGGCCAGCTCGCTGCTGCCAACCCAGCCCGCCTGCCAGTCACAGCCGTCCGCTCTGCCGCTGCTGCTGCTGCTGCCCGCCCCGCTGGCATCACTGCTGTCTCGGTGCATAGTGGCGGGGCCGGCTGCTGCGCGAGAGAGCAGCAGCACGCGGCCAGGGAAGCCTGCCGGCTCGAGCTCCTCGTCCAGCCCCTGGCCCCCTGCCACTCGCGGTGCCTGCAGCCCGTGGGCACCAGGAGCAAGCCATTAATTTGCCCGGACGCATGTGCCACCTCAGGCAGCAAGCCCCAAGCAAACGAGCGCAACTGCCCCAGCCCGCCCACCTCTGCAAGTGTGCCAGCGCTTCTTCCGGCACCTCTGCAAGCGGGCGCAGAGCGCGGCCATGGCTGAGCCATCTGCGGCGCCAGCGCTGCGGGCCCACCGCCTCCGCAAGCAGCCCCGCCAAAAGGCCAGTTTTGCAGTACCTGCGGACCGGGGACAGGCATGCTGATGCGGGGACCGCATCGCGATGTTGACGCGGGCATGCAGCCCAGAGCTTGCAGCACACATTCAAGCGACAGCCGCAGGCAGCAGAGGCAGCAGCTGGAGGAGTCAGCCAGGGCACATGCGCGCCTGAGACGAGCCAGCCCCACCACCGCCTGGTTGACGAGCCGGCGCAGCGCCGCTGAGCTGGCGCGCGGCGCGCGGCGTCGTCCCCCCACCACCACCGCGGTCAGGCAGCAGCAGGAGGCCAGCGCAGCCGCCAAGGGCCCGCTGCACAGCTCGCCGGGAACGCCAAAGGCCCATACGGAGGAGGGCCCTGCCGCAGGCAGGCACCAAGCCAGCAGGCATCGCCAGTGAGCACAGGCAGCTGTTCAGCAGAGGAGGCCAGGTGGCACAGCCGCGGGCGCAGACCAAGCCAGCAGGGCTCACCCAGCTGCTGGTCCAGGAGGCGCAGCGACAGCAGGGCCGCCGCGCCTGCGCCCAAGCCGTGGCCGGCCAGCACCAGCGGCCAGCCCGAGCAGTCGGTTCCGGGCACCACGCTGCCGTTGCCGCGGCCCGGGCGCAGCATCTTCTGCAGCAGCTGGCAGCCCTCAAGGGCCTGCAGCAGCGCATCCGCAGCTGCCAGGCAGCCGCTGTGCACCGTGCCCTGGCTGCCTTCGCCCAGCTTGCCCCGGCCTGTGCTGATGGTGACCACGGCGTCGCCGGGCTGTGATGCAGCAGCACGCGCGCATGCCAGCCACTCAGCAGGCGTGGCCTGCGTCGCGGGAAGCGGCGGCCGCGGCTCCCAGTCACCGGCAACAGCAAGCACGACGGCTTGGGCTTCCCTGCAAGCAACGCAGCACACTGTCACAGAGCGGTACCTCCCGCCAGCAGCCACCCCCTCAGCCCTCCAAAACACCCACCCCCTCAGCCCAGCCGATCATTGCGCTTGGCACCCCCGCCCACTCACAAGTCCAGGGCCACCAGATGGGGCAGCAAGCTCCGCTTCCTGTCCCCCGGCTGAGCGCCACAACGGGGCAGCCGGGTCCCAGAAGCTGCCGTGCCGCAGCAAGGTCCCGCCAGTCTGCTGCGTTGGGCTTCGAGGCAGCATCGCCGACGGGGGCCAAGGCGGCCCATCCAGCCAATGGGCCAGCATCCTCTGCCCTCGCTTCCGCTGCAAGTCGGCGCAGCCGCGATCTGGCTGCGCACACGCCGGTGGTGCCGCGCCGCCAAAAGTACTGCCGCGCACCGTACGCTGCCGCTGCAAAGCATGCATAGTGCAACGCCTGCTGCGCATCTGCTGCACTCGCCGGGACGGTGGCTGCTATTGGTGTGGCGGCCGTAGCCCCGCAACACACCTTGTCTGCCCACGCCAAAAGTTCATCCCTTCTCAAGCCATCGGCACCCTTGCCAGGCCTTGCCCCTCCCTGCACCACCGTCTCCACATGCACCGCTGCGGGCAAGCCCAGCCCATCATGCAGGGCATTATCAGAGCCGCGTGCAGCCGACCTGCCAGCTGCCGCCTCCGCCGCCTCTTCCTGCAGCAGCTTGGCGCAGACCAGCCCCGCCGCAACGTCTGTCTTCTCGGCGTCGATGCCCGCCATCAGGCGCGCAGCTGAGTGGCCAGCTCTTCGAGGGCGGCTCGCGGTCCCCTGCAGGGCAGGCCGCAGCGCAGGCCGCATGGATCGACGGCGAGGCACACCATGTCAGGCCTGCCTCTGGTCGCAACATTGCTGACAGGGGGCTGGTTGTGTGGCAGGCAGGTTTGGCGTTCCCGGACCTGTGGCGCTGCTTGTAGCTGGCCACTGCGTGGACCAGAGAGCTGGTGCCGGTGCGGGTGAGCGCGTGCCAAAACACGCCCGCCTCCACATCGGCAAGCTGATTCATCGTCAGCAGCCAGCCCACACTGCGAGGGGGACAGCCGCAGCCCGCCACGCGCCACGAGAAGCTTCAGAAGGGCAGGTAAGCGGCGGGCAGCGGGGCAACGCCAAACAGCATCCAGCCTGCATCAGGTGCCGCCACAGGCGCCACGGGCGGCACCGCGCCGCTCCCACAACATGCCTCGGCCCATCCCCCCGACTGCCGCCTTCTCCTGTCCGACTCACAGCTGGCCCACCAGCACGCCGATGGCCCCAAACACAATGGTTGCCGGCATGGACTTGTTGCCACTGCTCCAGCAGGAGCCATCCCCCGCCTCCACCACCCAGGCGGCCCAGGCCAGCAGGCCGCAGTTGAGGGGCAGGGAGGCCAGGTAGGCGTAGGAGAGGCGGCTGACCCAGCGCCGCTTCGAGGGCTCCAGCGGGGTGCCTGCAAGCGCAACGGAACAGGGAGGGGGCGGGTGCATGGGCAGCTGGGTGGTGATCAAGCCCAGGAGGAAGAGCAGCGCTGACGGGCAGGATGGCTGCAGCAGACCCAGCTCCCAGGAGACTGCTCACCTTTCAAGGTGCACAGCGCAGCCGCTACAGTGACGGTGGCTTGCGAGATGAAGAGCGCAAGCAGCACAAAGGTGACGGCCCACTGCTGCGGCGCAGACTGCACGCCGGGGCCGCAGTCCTGTGGCCTCGCAAACGCCACAATGCCGATCCAGTAGATGAACAGGAAAATCACTTGCACTACTGCCGTCATAAAGTAAAACAGCGTGCAATCGGTGCTCAGCTGGCGCAGCTGGCGTCCAAACAGCGAGCTTGACGGCATGGCGGCGCTCAGGCTGCCGCCGCCTGTCGAGCTGGTGCTGGTTGGACGGTAGCTACCGTGCTGCTTTCAGAATGGCTAGGTGCGATATGAGGGCATGTCGCTTGGCACTGCGACACGGCAAAGAGAAATTGCAGACTCTGAAACTCACGGCTGACGAGTTATGAAGCGCGACTGCGCCTTTGCATTAACGGTGAGCGCTCGGCATGCATGGAAATGCCGCTGCGACCACAGGTCTCACTCACCAAACTATCTTCAACTGATCAAAGGCGACGACCGCTGTGCCACAGACGCAGGCCTCTTCCTACAGCCAGCCCATTGACCATGCAAATCGCAATTATATGAATGCAGATCCGAAGGTGCCGGTTGGCATGCCTGCTGCTGCCAGTAAAACGCATGAGGGGTTCGTTCACACTGGATCAAATCGAAGCAATGCATCAACTATCTGATGGCCAAGCAGCAGATGGTCATTGAACAGAACTGGAGAATGGCTCAATCGCTGAGCTCCTCCTCCTCCAGCAGCGCGTCAGTGGAGGCGAGCAAGCGCTTGATGTCGTCCATGGCGGCGCCAAGCTCGCTGCCTGCCGCCTCGCCAGCTGCAGCGGGTGCGGCAGAAGGCATCGCAGAATCCGTATCCTCGTCTGACACGCTGGCTGCGGCTGCCAGTTGCTGCGGAGGACCCTCGTCTGCTGGTTGCTGCTCAGCCTGCGGCTGCAGCGGCTGCACCACAGGCGTGGCCTTTGGCGGTCTGCCACGCCGCTTGGGGCCCGCCGCGCCATTCTGCTGCTCTGCCCCATCCCGCGCAGCTGCACTTGGCTGCCGCTCAAGAGCAGCTGCTTCGGGCTGGACCTTGGGTGGGCGACCGCGTCGCTTGGGGGCAGGTGCAGCGACGTGCTGCTCACCATGCTGCGTGACGGGGCTGGCCTGCTGGACAGGAGCCGCCGATGGCTTGGGTTTGGGCGGCCTGCCGCGTCGCTTTGGCGCTGCGGGTTGGCCGTTCTGCTGCAGCAAACCCGGCTGCTGTGGCTGCACAGGAGCGGGCGGCGGCGGTTTGGCCTTCGGCGGCCTCCCGCGCCGCCTCTTGGCTGGAGGCAAGGCCGCTGACTCGGCTGCTGCATTGGGGTTGCCTGCAGCGTCCGCAGGCGCCGCAGCGGGGATGACGTCCTGCTGCTCAAGTGACAGCGGCACATACAGGGCGGTCTGCCTGCCATGTTCCAGCCCGGGCTCTGCAGGAGCATCCGTCTGGCCCTGGCCCTGCTGTTGGCCCTGCTGCTGCGCAGCTCCAGGCTGGCCTGCTGGCTGGGTGGAAAGCGGGCCCGCCTCCTCCTCCGCGTCATAGTCCTCCTCCTCTGCTGCCACCAGGCGTGCTGTGGTGGGCAACGCAGCACCTGCTGCTGGCACAGGCGGGGGCGACATGCGTGGCAGCCCGTCCTCCGCATCGTAGTCGTCCTCCTCAGCCTGCGGCAGAGCGGCAAGCAGCTGACCTGGCAGCTGCCAGTCCTGCTGCTGCTCCGCCTGCCGCGCTGCTGCTGCTGCTGCGTGTGCCGTGGCTCGCGAGCGCTTGGCGCGCCCATCGGCAGAGGATGGCGCAGCATGGCTGCCAGCCTCAGCTGCCGCCACGGCTGCCTCAGCTGCCGGGCGCTTCCGGCCGCGCCCGGCACCCAGCCCAGCAAGCGCTGCAGGCTGCCTGTCGCCCTGCCAGGGCTGCCGCCCGCGTGCCCAGCCGGCTGCTTCCTGGCCCTGCCGCCAGCCGCAGCTGCCGCCCCTCGCCCACCAGCCCGGCCCCCACCACGGGCTGCCGCGCCTCGTGCTGCCGGCTGCTGCACGGTTGCCTCGGTGCCCTGGGAATCGGCTGCCTCAGCTGAGGTCGTGCCAGCTGCTGCCCCTTGCATTCCCTGCCGCGGGCGCTGGCGCAAACCAGCGCGACCGCCGCGCGGCTTGCCCTGCACAGCCCCGCGGCGCGGCCAGGACCGGGTTCCAGCTCTGGGCTGCTCTCGCTGCCGCTGGTTGAACCGTCGCTGCCGCTGTCGCTGTCGCTGCTGCTGCTGCTGGAGCTCGACGGCGCCGAGTTGGTGGGGCGGTGGCGGCTGCGCCCTGGCTGCGCCCGAAGGCTGCGGGCGCTGTGGCCTCCCAGTCGTGCATGTCGGGCAGGTCGGGCATGTCTGACAGCTCAGCGTCGTCGCCTGCAGCCGCCGCACCTTCATCATCGGCGGTGCGGGCTTCGGGAAGGCCAGCCACCTGGCGCCACGCGTTCTGCCTGTGCAGGGGAGGGCAGGCAGGGGGACGGACGCTTCTGCCCAACCGATGATTGACCACAGCAGGACAGCAAGGCAAGCAGGCAAGCACACCCGGCCCCGCACCGTCAGCGGGAGACCACCCCCTGCACAGCAGCAGCCCGCGCTTGCCTGCGCTGGATGTCCTGCTGCCGCTGCTGCTCCCGTCGCTCCACCCGGTTCAGGATGCCCGCCACGTTGCCCGTGCTGGCAGCGGCGGCAGCACGGCGCAGCTGCACCTGCCGCTTGGCCAGGGCGCGCTTCACGGCGGGGGCAGCCTCAAAGGCGGCCGCGCCAGACGGCGCCCGCCCCCTTGCTCCAGCTGCGGCGCCTCCTGCTGCGGCCCCCACCCTGCAGCGCCTGCTCGGCGAGGCGCCGCCGCGCCAGCTGCTCGGCGTGCGCGCGGTGCTGCTGGCCCTTGCGCCGCCGCTCCGCCGCCGCGCGCTGCGCCATCGTGGCGCGGCGGTGCTCAGCAGCCTGCGCCAGCAGCTTGGCGGTGCCGAAGCGCCCGTGGTGCAGCAGCAGCTGCAGCTGGGCGTGCTTGCGCTCCGCAAACTCGTGCAGCATGTCCCCCAGGCGCAGGTCGGCGATGCTCTCGGGGGCTCGGCCCGGCTGCAGGCGGCGGCAGAGGCGCCGCCGCCGCGTGCCGTGACAAGCATCCACATGGCGGCCAGGCTGTCCTGCAGCAGCAAGGAGCAAGGCCCACCACGGCGGTCATGGCCCGCTCTGCTTGCCAGGGAGCCACGGTGCAACTTGGACAAACACGGGTGCTGCGCTCTTGTTGGCCGTCCAGCACCCGTGCGCCATCCCCCTTTCGGCCCACCTGGTAGTCCCCGCACGCCTGCGCCAGGCTGGCGGTGCCCAGGCCCCGCAGGCTGCTGTCCAGCTGGTAGCGCACCTCGCGCAGCAGGGCCAGCTCACGGGCGTGCATGCCTGCACACGCGGCGGCAGGCAGGAGCGGTCGGGCGAGGCAGCAGCCGGCGGTTTGGGGGGCACGCCGCGGGTTAGTGTGTGCAGGAGGCCTGGTCCTCCAAGGCAGCGCGCGGCGCCTTCACCCCGCCCCCCACCGTGGAAGAGGCCCGCCCCCGGCAGCAGAGGGTCCACGCCGCCGCCCGCCTCGCCGCCCGTGGGCGCCTCGCGCGGGGCCCCGCCACCAGGGCGCCCGAGGCCCGCAGCTGGCGCAGGGCCTGCAGCGCGTCGGGGCACACGGCGGCCAGCTGGGGCAGCACGCCTGCGGGGGGGGGGACCCCAAGCATGCCATGATCAGCGCACGTCGGGCTGCAATGCACGCGCAGGGTGGCGCGCGCCGCCAGGACCCCCACAGCTGCTGAGCAGGCCAGCCTCTGCCGTGCACGCTGCATGCACGTTTGCGGGCTGGCAACTGTGCACCCCTCACCCAGCAGCGCCGCCTGGTGCTGCGAGCCCAAGTAGATCTGGACGCGGCCGCCGCCGCCGCCGCTGCGCGCCGCCGCTGCTGCCCGCCGCCAAGGCCGGAGCCAGCGCGCCGCTCGCCGCTGCCTTGGCTTCACCCACGCTGCGCAGGCCGGGGCTGGCAGCGGCGGGTGCGCCGCGTGCAGGCAGAAGAGCACCAGCAGCGCCGCGGCCTGCAGCTGGGGGCTGTGCTGGTGAAGGGCCGCAAGCTCCTCCTCGAGGGGAAAGGGGGCACCGGTGGCAGGCCCCCAGCAGGCTGCAGCAGCTCAGCCAGCCCAGGAGGGGCGCCGTCCAGTCCAGGAGGGGCTTGATGGAACAGGGCGGGCCCAAACGGCAGGAGAGGAAGCTGGGGCAGGCCTGGCGGCAGCGCTGCCAGCGCGGCTACTGCCGCGCCCGGCTGGTCCTGCCGGGGCAGCTGCGGCTCATCAGCAGGCGCGACAGCAGCCGACTGCTGGCGATCCTGCTGCGGCTGCTCCTGCGCATCTTGCTGCTGCTCCTCCCGCAAGCCGTGCGCCTGCGGCTCGTCAAAGTCAAGCATCAAGCTCTCCAGGTCCAGCCCCCTGCTGCAAGCTGCGCTGTGCCCGGCGCCGCAGGCCGCCTCTGCACCCGCCAGCACGGCGGGGGCGGGGAAGGGGAGCAAGGGCGGGACGTGCGCCTGCGCCCCCAGCACTGCTGGCATGGGCAGGGCACGCGGCGCCTGCGCCAGCGGCGCCGGTTGGATGGGTGCGTCGGCGGCGAGGGAGCCAGCAGGCGCCGATAGAGACGCCACTGCGCCTGCTGGCTCAGCCGCTGGCAGGGAAACGGGCAGCTGATCAACCGACGCAGGGCCAAGCAGCGCTGCCGCCTCGGCTGGAAGCGGCGTTGCCACTGCCGCACTGGCCATGCCTGGCAGCAGTCCCGCGCAATGAGGGACGGCCACCGAGGCACGTAAGGGGAGGGGCGGGACGGCAGCCAGGGGGTCTGCTCCCGCTGCCGCTGCCAACCCAATTGTGGTATCGTGCGATGCTGCGGCATCCGGCAGCGGCAGGGGCCCCAGGGCTGCGACCAGCTCAGCGGCGGCCTCCTCCTCGTCGTCGCTGCCGCCCAGCCCAGCAGCAGCCATGTGCCGCAGCAGCTCCTCGCGCAGCTGAGCCTCCTGCTGCTGCTCCTCCTCGCGGCGCGCCTGCTCCGCCGCCGCCGCCGCCGCGAGGGCGTCCTCGTGCTGCTTGCGCAGGGGCTGCAGGGCGCGGGCCCAGGCCGCGGGCGGGATGGGCGCCAGCAGCCGGTCCAGCGCTGCGGCGTACAGCAGCTGCACGTGCTGGTCCACGGGGTGCCGGGAGGTGGGCCTGCGACACACAAACTCCTGCCACGTCACGGCTGAGGCAGGCCGCGTGCCGCAGTGCAGGTGGGGGAGCGCGGGCCAAGGCCGGCGGCAAGCTTTGGCGCCATCACCTCGAACACAAACGAGAAGGACAGCTCTCGCCATGCCGCCTTCACAGTCTCCAGCGACAGAACCTCACCCCTAAACAGGCGCAGCAGCACTCGCACAAGCAGCGAGCACACGTCCTGCTGCTGTGGGGCACGCGGCCGTCGGGCCTCGCGCTTGGCGGCGGGGACGACGGCGGCGGCCGGCTGCTGCACCAGCTGTGCTAGCGGCATGGCTGCCTGTCAGTGAGTCGCTCTGGCTACCGCACCATGTGTATGCTGCTGCCTGCCGGGACACCCTGGGCGATCAGCGGGCAGGCTGAGGCAAGCGGCTGGAAGGGCGGTTTATTGGTGCTAAAGCTACAAACAATATTATGGTTGGGCGAAAAGCGGACACTTGTGATCTGAGAGGTGTCCTCCGCTCGCCGCTTCCGGCAGAGGAGGCGCTCGCGCACCTCGCCCTTCAACATACATGCGCCAACACAAACAAAACAAAACGAAAGGCAAAGGCTCAGCTGCCGCTCCCTGCACATGCTGAAAGGTGACCCTGCCGCCAGCGCGTCTCAAAACGCAACTCTCTGGCAATGCCATTGCCTGGATGTCCATCTCCGTCAAATTCATCCCTACATTTTGATTCTTGCATACACCAAAGTCTGCTCCTGCTTTCCTGCCAGTTATGCTTATGGAAGGAGGCATTACATTCGATACCGTACCCATGTGTCGGAGACATAGCGCTAGCCATCACGCTGCGCTGTGGCGGCAGCGGCGCAGGCCATGCCCGAGCCTCGCAGGCGGCCCACTTGGGGGCAGTGCAGCGGCTGCCAGCCCTGCCTCCCACCTGCAGGCACATCACAAACACCACACCAGGACGCAGCAGGGCACGCAACCACTCAGACATGCTCCAAGCCGCACCCTCGGGCATGCACCACTGACGGCGGCGCAGGCCATGCCCGAGCCTCGCAGGCGGCCCACTTGGGGGCAGTGCAGCGGCTGCCAGCCCTGCCTCCCACCTGCAGGCACACCACAAACACCACACCAGGACGCAGCAGGGCACGCAACCACTCAGACATGCTCCAAGCCGCACCCTCGGGCATGCACCACTGATGGCGGCGCAGGCCATGCCCGAGCCTCGCAGGCGGCCCACTCGGGGGCAGTGCAGCGGCTGCCAGCCCTGCCTCCCACCTGCAGGCACACCACAAACACCACACCAGGACGCAGCAGGGCACGCAACCACTCAGACATGCTCCAAGCCGCACCCTCGGGCATGCACCACTGACGGCGGCGCATGCCATGCCCGAGGCTCGCGGGCGGCCCACTTGGGGGCAGTGCAGCGGCTGCCAGCCCTGCCTCCCACCTGCAGGCACATCACAAACACCACACCGGGACGCAGCAGGGCACGCAACCACTCAGACATGCTCCAAGCCGCACCCTCGGGCATGCACCACTGACGGCGGCGCAGGCCATGCCCGAGCCTCGCAGGCGGCCCACTTGGGGGCAGTGCAGCGGCTGCCAGCCCTGCCTCCCACCTGCAGGCACATCACAAACACCACACCGGGACGCAGCAGGGCACGCAACCACTCAGACATGCTCCAAGCCGCACCCTCGGGCATGCACCACTGACGGCGGCGCATGCCATGCCCGAGGCTCGCGGGCAGCCCACTTGGGGGCAGTGCAGCGGCTGCCAGCCCTGCCTCCCACCTGCAGGCACATCACAAACACCACACCGGGACGCAGCAGGGCACGCAACCACTCAGACATGCTCCAAGCCGCACCCTCGGGCATGCACCACTGACGGCGGCGCATGCCATGCCCGAGCCTCGCGGGCAGCCCACTTGGGGGCAGTGCAGCGGCTGCCAGCCCTGCCTCCCACCTGCAGGCACATCACAAACACCACACCAGGACGCAGCAGGGCACGCAACCACTCAGACATGCTCCACGCCGCACCCTCGGGCATGCACCACTGACGGCGGCGCAGGCCATGCCCGAGCCTCGCAGGCGGCCCACTTGGGGGCAGTGCAGCGGCTGCCAGCCCTGCCTCCCACCTGCAGGCACATCACAAACACCACACCAGGACGCAGCAGGGCACGCAACCACTCAGACATGCTCCAAGCCGCACCCTCGGGCATGCACCACTGACGGCGGCGCATGCCATGCCCGAGCCTCGCGGGCAGCCCACTTGGGGGCAGTGCAGCGGCTGCCAGCCCTGCCTCCCACCTGCAGGCACATCACAAACACCACACCAGGACGCAGCAGGGCACGCAACCACTCAGACATGCTCCAAGCCGCACCCTCGGGCATGCACCACTGACGGCGGCGCAGGCCATGCCCGAGCCTCGCAGGCGGCCCACTTGGGGGCAGTGCAGCGGCTGCCAGCCCTGCCTCCCACCTGCAGGCACATCACAATCACCACACCGGGACGCAGCAGGGCACGCAACCACTCAGACATGCTCCAAGCCGCACCCTCGGGCATGCACCACTGACGGCGGCGCAGGCCATGCCCGAGCCTCGCGGGCGGCCCACTTGGGGGGCCGTGCAGCGGCTGCCAGCCCTGCCTCCCACCTGCAGGCACATCACAAACACCACACCAGGACGCAGCAGGGCACGCAACCACTCAGACATGCTCCAAGCCGCACCCTCGGGCATGCACCACTGACGGCGGCGCAGGCCATGCCCGAGCCTCGCAGGCGGCCCACTTGGGGGCAGTGCAGCGGCTGCCAGCCCTGCCTCCCACCTGCAGGCACATCACAAACACCACACCAGGACGCATCAGGGCACGCAACCACTCAGACATGCTCCAAGCCGCACCCTCGGGATGCACCACTGACGGCAGCGCAGGCCATGCCCGAGCCTCGCAGGCGGCCCACTTGGGGGCAGTGCAGCGGCTGCCAGCCTTGCCTCCCACCTGCAGGCACATCACAAACACCACACCAGGACGCAGCAGGGCACGCAACCACTCAGACATGCTCCAAGCCGCACCCTCGGGCATGCACCACTGACGGCAGCGCAGGCCATGCCCGAGCCTCGCAGGCGGCCCACTTGGGGGCAGTGCAGCGGCTGCCAGCCCTGCCAACCAAATGCAGGCACATCACAAACACCACACCAGGACGCAGCAGGGCACGCAACCACTCAGACATGCTCCAAGCCGCACCCTCGG